>CM028230.1:3924090-4566590 GCA_016432845.1 Psidium guajava
ACAAGGGTTTGTGGCTGGAGCATGCACTAATTTTAGAGTCTATGGTTCCACTTTTAGCTGATTTCCCAATAGATAAGGATTCTACTTGCCATCTCAAAATCATTATTCTAAGTGGTTCACTTGGCAATTACAGCGTGGCTGTGGAGGTATGATATTACATCTCTTGTAGTTACAGAGGTTTTTAGCTTATATTGTGTGAACTGATTATATCGTTTTAATTCTTTAGGCCATTGCGCATAATCTGAGATATCCTGGTGGAATTGTGGAGCACAAGGCGGTTGACCAGGATGCTGATGCTGTCTTGAGCATAGCTGATTTTGTGATATATGGTTCTTTTCTTGAGGAAGAATCTTTTCCAGAAATTCTGGTGAAAGCAATGTGCTATGGGAAGCCAATCATAGCTCCTGAGCTTGCTGTCATTAAAAAATATGTACGCTTCTAACTGTTGGTTTCCCATAATGCAAGCCAACCATCAAAAGTATCCTGTGTGCATGTAATTTGTGGATGATACACTGACAGTCTACCACTAAGGAAGTACATGCATCATATTTAACTCAATTGAGTGGCTCACCTAATTCTTTACACGGCATGCCCTCATACAGTCGAGGACGCATTGACCTAGCCAAACTGCACCCTCTTCTCGTGGTCGTAGTTCTTTATTCATGTTGTTTGACCTCATTGTCTTGGGAGAAAACTAGCTTCTTACTTCCATATTGCTATTTTCTCAATCGCTCACTCTTTCTTAACTAAGTAGTGGGCAAAGTTGTAATTTACTGCTATGGTTCCTAATTAATGATTCTAAAATGGACCCATCTAAGGAACGATGTTAGTCCATTTTAAGTTGTAGTAATTTCTCTCGAATGATGGAATATGGGTCAGCATTGTCATGTGGTGCTTATTTGTGGATTGGGACTATCAATTTACAAATGGAGTATTTGGGACAACATTGTCATGTGGTCCTCATGTGGATGGGGACTATCACATCCATCATGGTGCATTTTGTGCAATAACCTTCTTATCATTCTATGAAGATCCAACATTTCTACTACTATCCTCTATCTTGAGAGCATTTTCATTGAGCTATTTACTGATATGTTGTTGATGATGGTTAGGTTGATGATGGGGTCAATGGCTATCTTTTTCCAAAGGACAATGTCAAGATGTTGTCAAAAATTATAAGGCATGTTGTCATGAAAGGAAAAGTGTCTCCTCTGGTTCATAATATTGCTGCAAGAGGAAAGATTACTGGTAGGGACCTCATGATATCAGAAACTGTTGAAGGGTATGCAACATTACTTCAAGTAGTTCTGAAGCTGCCATCTGAAGTTGCCCCTCCAAGGGATGTTTCTGAATTATCTCCTAAAAAAGAGTGGCGCTGGGATTTATTCGAAACCATCCCCAGACCGACATATCAGAAGAGAATTTGGCGGAGTGACCTTTTTCTAGACAAGATTGAGGAGCGATGGAACCATACTCAAAAGGAGAGCTCCAGCTCAATTAATGCTGTTGATGATACATTTTCATATAGCATATGGGAGGAAGAAAAGTATATAGAGGTGGCTGCTACTAGAAAGAGAAGGGAGGAGCAGGAGGTAATAATAATCAAACAGTTAGATGTATTTAATTTTCACTTTCTTGTGAAAGTTCATTTGTTGCTTATAATTTGATGCAGCTAAAAGATAGAAGTGTTCAACCTCATGGAACATGGGAGGAAGTATATAAGAGTGCCAAAAAGGCTGATAGGTTAAAAAATGATCTGCATGAAAGGGATGAACGGGAGCTTGAAAGAACTGGTCAGCCCCTTGGTATCTATGAACCTTACTTGGGAAGAGGAGTCTGGCCCTTTCTGCATGTTTCTTCAATCTATCGTGGGATTGGACTGGTGAGATGCCTTACACATGTTAAAGTTCTCTTATATCAAGGTTTTAGCTTAAAAATTAATCAGTTTCTTCTAATGTTCATGGACTAAAGCTTCATCTCGTTCCTGGAAATTCTTGAAAATTTCTGTTTAATTTCCATATGAGAATGAAAACATTCTAAACAATGCACTTCTGAACACTTTAAACATGGTTTTTGCAAAACTGAAGATATGAACTGAAAACAGCTTTTTGATGTTTTCGGGTTGGCACATCTCTGAAAATGATTGCTAGTCCTTTCGTCTTGTGTTTTTGAACTACTGTGGTTCACTGAGATTATTGGCGAAGATATTAGTTTATATGTGTATGGTTCTATTATCTTTTGATCTCTTTGCTGAGGAAGAACTTTAGCTGTAAAAAGTAAATGGTATTAGGTTTCTAAAAATTGCAAAGCATATGAACCATATGGTAGAGAACATTATTTCCTATTACCTAGAGCTCAGAATTTTCAGAACACCAGAAAACCCTGATCGAGGTGTTGTTGATGTATGCCTATAGTGTTTTGATTTGGGGCATATGTGTGAAGTACTGAATTCCTTGAACTTGATGCTTTACCTGGTGATTGCAGTCAACCAAAGGGCGAAGACCTGGAGCTGATGATATTGATGCGCCTTCTCGGCTTCCACTTCTGAATAATCCATATTATAGAGATGCTTTGGGTGACTTTGGGGCCTATTTCGCAATTGCAAACAGAATTGATCGCATACACAAGAATGCTTGGATAGGCTTCCAATGTTGGAGGGCAACAGCAAGGAAGGTAGATATTGGAGATCCATTCTACACCTGAAAACTTGAATACAATTTTTGGGAAGTGGTTATCTGTAGCTCTGTCTGTGAAAATAGCCAGTTACGCTCCTGGCATCCTTCACAAATCTCTGACCGTATTGTATCATTGTGGTGTGGCAATGCCTGGAACTTCAAGAGATTGGTAATTGTCAATAGTTGTCCACCATCAGTCTGTCAAGACATACAGTGGACAAAGTTATAGCTAACTTAGTAATGCCGATTGAGTGAAATGGTGTGTCTATGCTTGAATATGATGACTAAAGGTCGGTGAAGAGGAGTTTTATTAGCTTTTAGACAAGGTCAAGCAGGTCTGACCTATGTCTCCTACGTCTGGAAATTCAAGTGTGAAAGTAGGAAAATAGGGTGTAATAACATAATAATATGTCGAGTGATATTTGGCGGGTTTAAAGAGTCCAAATTTAATTGGACAAAGTTGTCTATGCTTGAATATGATGACTAAAATTCAGTAAAGAGGAGTTTTATTAGCTTTTAGACAAGGTCAAGCAGGTCTGGCCTGTTTCTCCTACATCTGGAAATTCAAGTGTCAAAGTAAGAAAATAGGGTGTAATAACATAATAATATATCTTGAGTGATATTCGCCGGAAGGAGCCTAAATTTAATTTCCATGCCCATTGGTTGAAGAGACCTCATTCCAGATGCATTTTTACTTCCATGTTTCATTTTGATTTTGTTGAATTTATGTTGGGGAAAGGGTGGGCCTTAAGATGATGCAATTTCTTGTTCAGACTCATTTTAACATGGGGTTTAAACAGGCATCCTTATCTGGTGTTGCTGAAAGAGCATTACTGGGTGCTATCCAGACCCGTAAGAATGGGGACACATTTTACTTTTGGGTGCGGATGGACCAGGACCCAAGAAATCCATTGCAGCAGGACTTTTGGTCCTTCTGTGACTCCATTAATGCTGGAAACTGCAAGTTAGTCTTAAAACATCACTTGGTGTTTGTTGTGATCTCTGTTTTGTCTCTCTCTCTCTTTCTCTGCTGCTGATTTTCTTAACTGGGTGGACTATTGAAGGTATGCCTTCTCTGTGGCTCTTAAGAGGATGTACGGCTTAAAACATGATTTGGATGCTTTACCGCCTATGCCTGTAGATGGTGACACGTGGTCCGTCATGAAGAGCTGGGCATTGCCAACTAGGTCGTTCCTGGAATTTGTGATGTTCTCAAGGTATGGTCATAGGCTAATATATCAAGACCCAGTCGTTGGTGTTGTTTTCAGTAAGCATGTGCTGAACTATAGGAGTGAATCATTCCTTGTGCAGGATGTTTGCTGACGCATTGGATGCACAGATGTATGATGAGCATCATCAGACAGGAAACTGCTATCTGAGTTTGTCCAAAGTAAATTGCTTTTCTTGGAATTTGCCGTTGAATCTTCAAATAGGGCTTTCATTGAGTAAACTCTAAGACCATGCTTATAGCTTATAATACTGCATGCTGGAGCCTATGATTGGTCTTGTCAAGCCGGCCTCCATTTTAAAGCACATCTTCCAAAAACCGCATTTCAATAGCAGGGTCCTATTATTGCATCATTGGGCTGCCACAAACTTTTGAAAATGGAGTCCTTCCAATGATTTACATATAAACTTAATGACTTTGAGATGGATAAATCACTGGGAATATAGAAAACCTGTAGTTTGTGTAAGTTTGGGAAAATTAGAACACGGTGTATGTTCTAAAGCTCTCTCTAGTTTCACTTTGATGGAATAGTAAGAGGAACCATGTCATGGATGCATCTCTTGCAGGACAAGCATTGCTATTCAAGAGTTCTGGAGCTACTTGTGAACGTTTGGGCATACCACAGTGCCAGGAGAATGGTATACATGAATCCAGAGACCGGTTTCATGCAGGAACAGCACAGGTTGCAGGACCGAAGAGGGCAGATGTGGGTAAAATGGTTCTCATATGACACGCTGAAGAGTATGGACGAGGACTACGCAGAAGAATACGACTCTGATAAACCCACGAGGTGGTTGTGGCCTTCAACGGGGGAAGTCTTGTGGCAGGGTGTATATGAAAGGGAGAGGAACCAAAGACATCGGCAGAAAGAAAAGAGGAAGCAACTGAGCAAGGAAAAGCTCGGCAGGATGAAAAAGCGGCAGCGTCAAAAAGTGATAGGGAAGTATGTGAAGCCTCCGCCTGAGGAAACAGAAACTTCAAACTCGACAATGGTTGTCGAGAAGTCTCTATGATCAAGTCGATCGACCAGGTTTATAGTGAAAATTCTTTTGTTAGGTACATGCCCTTGATTTTTGATTTTTTTTTTTTCAACCCAGAAGGATGCATCCATCTGATATTTTGCGTGCGAGGTTCTTTTTCTTCTTTTCTGTTTTTTGGTTCTTTTTTGGCTGTAAATCCCGCGTCCTTCTGGTAGCTGATGTGCCTAATTGGGTAGATGTGCTCATAGCCATTCTTTTCTCGTCATAGTGGCGTCATAGTGAATTTCGATGTACAAACAAGCAAAAAATTGTAAGACCCCCTCGAGAGATCTGATCTGTTGCTCCGTGAATGAAGAATCTGCAGCTGTACTATGACATTTCATTTCATCCATGAGAAATAGGAAAAGTATCTTCCCGTTGGTCTCGCCAGCTTAATTCCATTAGGCGAAAGCCTTCTCTCTTCTTGATAAAGTCCTTTGGTCATCTTGGAGCTCTCTTTCACTTCGTACTCTGTTAGGTTCATGCGATGCCTGTTACGATAACGCTTATTTGGGTTAAACATAGCCCAACGTTGAGTTGATGACAAACGTTAAAAAGTAAAATTGACCTCGACCCACGGTTTCTTCTAGCTCTTAAAAAGCGAGTGAGCACTTTTGAGTAGCTGCTCCTCCGGTCCAAATGAGGCCATGCCGCGTCTCGCTCTTCAAGGGATGGGAGGCGTTAACAATGAACTAGTTCTATGGCCCGCCCTTTGCGCAAATGTATATTCATAGATATATCTTTCTTGACATGTGTTTGTATGCAAATACAATTTTAGGAAATTTTTAAATAAGAATATAAAGTGTTATCATTTTTTCAAATAAGAGCACGAAGTGGATCTTATTAAAATTAAAGATTTAAAGTAGTCAAATCGTCTAAAATCAAGACATGAAGTGGATTTTATTTAAATAAGTGCCCAAAGTGATTATATTTATCTCAGAGAAGGATTGACATCACGGCCGAAGAGCATTTTCGTCATTTATGTTTTTGAATTTTTCTTTTCTTTTTCCCTCTTTTGTTCTCTAGCCATCATCGATCCTCGTCGGTGTCAAATTGGACTGGGATATGTGCCAATTCAATTTAGGTAATCGACTAATTTGCTTACTATTTATCTAGTTTTAGTTTTTGCATCTAATAATTGATTGAATTTCGTGGATGACTAGAGTAGATAATATAAAAAGTATTGCTGTTGACCAAACAAAGGTATAAAATGATTTTTTTTAAAAACGAAACTTGGAAGTCTCAGTTGGGCCAAAAAGGCATTGGGCTTTGATCTTTGAGTTCTGCTTGTACGTAAAGCCCTCTGCTTTGAGCTCAACTCTGGCCCACCCCGCGACTGACTGAGGTGGTGAAGCCGTTCTAGTTTGGTTTCCTCCGCCGCCTTGATTTGCACCGCCACTCTCTCTCTCTCTCTCTCTCTGACGCAAACGCACGCCAAGAGACCGAGCGAACGTAGATATAGAAGCGCATAATCGTCCTCTCCGGAAGCAGGAGGAGCAATTCCGCGGAATCTGTGTCAGCGTCGTCGTCGACTCATAAGGCACAGGCCACGAGAAGGGTTTGAGGTGAAAAGGAGATGGGGAAAGCCAAGAAAGGCCCTAAATTCGCAGCCATGAAGAAAATCATCACCTCCAAAGCCATCAAAAAGTAAATTTTGTTCAGCTCTCTGTTTCTGTTTTGCTTTCCCCTTCGCTGTGTGTGATTGTCGGGGTTAACACGATTGGTTGCTGTGGGTGGTTTAGTTACAAGCAAGAGGTTCTAAACCCTAACAAGAAGGACCTTTCCAAGGAGAAGCTCCCCAGAAACGTGTAAGCTGATTCCTTTTGCGATTCATCGTTTCGTATGTCTTTGTTCTGTAATTGATTGATGGAACATGAACCCCTTTTGATTGATATTATCTTCAGGCCAAATGTTTCGTCTGCACTCTTCTTCAAGCACAACGCCGCCTTGGGACCGCCTTACCGGGTTTTGGTGGATACCAATTTCATTAATTTCTCCATTCAGAATAAAGTGAGACTTCGTGTCTGCTTCTTTTTGACATTGATGTAGCAGTCGCATGGTTCTCTCTCTTTGGATTATTGTTCTTTGAAAGGGAGGAGATTCCTAGGTGATTTACGAATTAGGCCTCACCACTTGCTATTTGTGCTAGTGCTGTTCCATTGATTGGATACAATTCGATTAATCAAACCTTGTGATGAAAAGCCGTACGGTTTAAGTTGAATTTCATGTGCATTGCCTTTTTCCTGCCTTCTTCTTTTGGGATTCTTACGAGATAAATTAAACTGTTTTCCTGCTCTCTTTATTCATTTTGAATGGTGACCAACATAAGTTCTTTATTTTCTGTCAGCTGGATTTGGAGAAGGGAATGATGGACTGCTTATATGCGAAATGTGAGTCCTATCGGTCTTCTACTCATATTTTGATTTCAGTGCCAATAGTTATTTTCACTCATCTTTTGACTAGATTCTGTGTTCCTGTGCCCCATTCTATTCTATGGTCTTATGTTGATTTTTCCTGTCATTCAACTTCAAAGGTACTCCTTGCATAACGGATTGCGTGATGGCAGAGCTCGAGAAGCTGGGCCAGAAATACCGCGTTGCTTTGAGGTTTGTTGTGGTTTTCTCTTTTTGTTATTGCTGAGTTGTTTTCTCGATTTGCTTTCGTAATCTTTACCTCAATTTGTTCACCTTTACTATGCTGATCTGAGGTTTTGTTGCATGTCCTTTTTTTGCAGGATAGCAAAAGATCCCCGATTTGAAAGACTGCCTTGTACTCACAAAGGGACCTATGCTGATGATTGTCTTGTTGAGAGAGTTACTCAGGTGTGTTTGCATCCAGATTTTTTGCATAAGTTGGAATTCTCTCTTTCTTGTCCCTGAAATCGGCAGCCCTGTTTGAAATCTTATTTAGAATGAGAACTTGTGATATTCAGATTGCATTAGATCAAAGTAGTAGCTGTGATGGATAACCTTCAAGACCCCAATTCTGATAATTATGTTTACTTCGAACATAATAGCATATTGTCTTCCAATTGGTGGTCTTTGCAGAAATCGATGCTAAAGTGATGGAATGAGATTGAACGTTGGAACTTGTGGAATAAAAAGCATAGCCCTTAGCTTAGCTTCGCCAGTGTTGAACTATGATGCTGTACATATGAAATTTAGTTTGTAGGCCCTCTCAAGCTTCTCGACATCGTTGGAATATATTCTCTTCTACACTATTTATTTGGTGCCGGCTTGTGAATAGCTTATTGATTTGTTAAATTGATTGTGATGTGCTAGTCTTTCTGTTTTTGCATTGTGATAGAATGTAGAACTCTGTTCTATGGTGGACCACCATAATTTTATGCCATCGAATGATCCTGGTTTTAGCTTTAGCTCATTGGCTTAAGAATTGACTTGTTAGGGGTTTGGAGATGGATATTGTTGTATAAGTACCCTTTGTTCCAACAGATTCTTGGGTTTTCTTTCTTCATTCTGTCAGACTCACTTAAATTTATGAATTGAACAGCACAAATGCTACATAGTCGCCACATGTGATCGAGATCTAAAGCGAAGGATCCGTAAGGTATAATAACTTGAAAATTGTTTGATTGTCCATCATAAGAAATATAAAGCTGTGGAAATAGTTTCTGATACCATCTTGTACCGGCAGATCCCTGGTGTACCAATCATGTTCATTACACAGCACAAGTATTCAATTGAGAGAATGCCTGAAGCAACAATTGGTGGAGGTAGGTTCAGCATTTCAATCCAAGCTTAAACGGCATCTTTCATCGTCCCTGGTTCTGTTCCTTTGTATGTTTGTTTAATAGTTCGGCACCTGAGTGATGTTACCATCTGTGTTGCAGCTCCAAGATTTTGAGGATGGCATCATGGCGTTGTGGAGAAGACTTTGGTTCCACCAAAAACTTAACTTCACTGGAAATGCAGTGCCAGATATTGTTCCTCCTCAATGTGAGACTTCGGTGCCAGTGTGACAGGGTCATCTCAAGGAACTTGTCAGTACTGATCTCAAGACCCTGTGATGTAGGATTAGTATCTGATTTTCGCCTGTCAAGTTCTCTCAAATTTTGTAGCTTCCTCATCATGAGCCTCCTGATCGATTGGTAAATTGATCCGCTTTTGGTTTAAGCCATTTTTTTTCCCTAAAATGGTTGGCCAATAGCCGTTACATTAAACGAATTAACGTTTGCACAATGTAATTCAATCAATTCGAATGCGTTCACGATTCGTAGTGTTCAGTTCGAGTGCGTTCGCGTCTTCTTCAGATTCCGTGCAAAACCTCCTGAATTTTGTTGGAAAGAAAAAGGAGGAGGGCTTGGATTCTTTTCCAAAGTACGAAAACCTTCGAACAAGGAAGCATTCAAGTTACATGAATTTGGTCGGAGGATTTGACTGCTTGGTGTGTCATCTTGGTGCTCGGTCTCGTCAACTTGGTTCTTATATGCTATATGGCGATCCTGTTAACTTCTCCAACTGGGAAAAGGTCCAGGTCAAAGGTTGAGCAAACTGCATGTGTATATGCTGGCTGACCTCATCAACACTTCCAAAATATTTTTGAAAAGATTACCAGAAGGGAGTCCTACGTTGCCTGGGAGAAACCAACCTATTCTATACATAACTTTCGGGGCTGCCTTTGCTAGATGAGAGGTTTTTTGGGATGAGAATCGGTATCAAAGTGATAAAAAAAAAAAAAACATACTCTGCTGCCCTCACCTCACACAAGAGCTCTCTTTTGGCCAATTTTAATAATATTGTGTCTTTTTATTTTTTTTATTTTTAATTTTCTCTGATTTTCTGTTTGGTGGTGGTTCATGATGACGCATTGCTCGGAGGAAAGGAAAAAAATATCAAAAAATTAAAATATCAAAAAATATATCTTATTTGTGCAAATTCAGTATTTCAAAATTATTTTGACTAGAAATCGCTGATGTGTTTAATTTTTAATAATATTTTTTTGTATTTTTTTCTCTAGTTTTCTATTTGGGAGAAGCCTCGCCTAGAGAAAAGGAAAAAAAAGGAAAAAGATTAATAAATTAAATTATTATTAGAAATTGATCGCGTCAATGCCAGTTGTGTCCCATCAGTGCTGATTGCATCATGTTAGTAATTTTTAGCCAAAATTGACGTGAAGAATCGAATCGACAAAAGCACAAAAAATTAAGATTTTTTGGATAAATTTTTTCGTGTGCCAAATGATTGATTCTTACGGTGAAACTTGAACCTTTTTTATTCATCAAATCGATGTCCAACGATGATGGAACACCAAAAAACTTGGTGGAACCAAATCAGCGATCCAGTGTCCGCAAGTGGTGCGAATTTCAGCAAGGGATGGTGATTCTCGAATAATGCATTCGGCATTGTCGAGTGTTCTTCTAAAATTGAGTTGAGATGTTTAATTTATAAAAAAAAAAAAAGCGTGAAAATGGCTTTTTTGTTCGATTGTCTTATCACTTAAGCCCAATTCGTGGCAGTTTCTGCCATTCTTGGTACTCTCTCTCTCTCTCTCTCTCTCTCTCTCTCTCTCTCTGTGCCAGTATGGAATGGACAACCGCCTGACCCTGAACCGCGAAAGAAACCGTTAAAGATTATTGCACCCATAAGCTCAACCGTCGCTTCCTTCACTTCTGCTTCTCTCGATCTCTCTCCACTCGCCGGCGGTTCTCGCCGCCATCTTCTTGGCGGACTCTCTCTCTCTCTCTCTCTCTCTCTCTCTCCACAGCCGCACTTAACCATAAAAAGATCAATGAAGAAGCTCCTGAAGACAGAGGGAGAGATGGAAAGGCCCGAAAGGGATCAAATCAGCGAAAGTGCGGTTCTTGAACTCCACCTGATCTCGGCCCAGAGCCTGAAGCCGCCTCCGGCCAACATGCGCCGCACCGAGACCTACTCCCTCGTCTGGGTCGACCCCACCACCAAGCTCCGTACCCGCCTCGACCGGGTCGGCTCCGACAACCCCACCTGGAATGACAAGTTCTTCTTCCGCGTCGGCCCGGGCTTCCTCTCCAGCGACACCTCCGGCGTCACCGTCGAGATCTATGCCGTCGGATACATCCGCGACTACCTGGTCGGCTCCGTACGGCTGCTCCTGAGCACCGTCCTCTCTTGGCCCGATTTCGTGGGCAATAGTAAGCTCCCCTATTTCACGGCCGTCGGCATTCGCCGCCCTTCCGGCAAGTGAGTGCTGTCGAATTCCTTCTCTTCTTTAGCGAATTTTTCGGCGAAATCGATCCAACGTCTTTAGTTGCGTAGGATACACGGAGTTCTCAATATCGGGATAATGCTGACCAACGGCTCCGACTTCACGGCCCTGAAAGGAGCGTCCGCGATCGGCTACCGCGATCTGATGGGGCAGTCGACCGGACCGCAGAGAGAATGCGATCGCCGAAGGGAGAAGAAAAAGAAGAAGAGATTGAGTGCGGTGGGGGAACATGGGGAGGTTTCAGGCGGCGAGTCTTGCGAGTACTGGTGGCACGACTCGGCGGGGGATGTCTCGGACGGGGGCGATTCGACGACCTCGTCCTCGTCGACGGCGTCGACGGTACTCAAGGAGTGGAACGGGATGAGGGAACTGGCGGGGAAGAGCCTGAGGCGGTCGTCCTGCGTTGGGGGGTTCTTGTGCGGGCTTCCGCTCCAGAGATAGTCGACGACGCCGATGCCGTCGATTCTGTTGACGGGATTGGTCAAAGTGAGGACCAGGTGGGGGCCGTCCGTTGACTCTCTCGTCAAACGGGTGTTTTTTTGTTTTTTTTAAAACTGTAGACGCTGGGTAAGAGCCCTTTGCATTGGAGAAGCAGTGCAAGAAGTTTTTACTTTTTGATCCTGCGGATGACTTCTTGTAAGGAGCAAGAGCTGGAGCAGGAGCAGGAGCACCTTTTCCATATTATTGTAACTATTAGAAATTTTTACCCAATACATCGGTCAGAACTTCTTAATAGCTTCTTAATAGCTTGGTCATGGATCAGAGGTTAATTAGATCTGACAATCCATCAGCGATATCATAATTGTAATGGGTTTTCGATTAGGTTGCTCTTTTTCTTCGACGTGCGATTTTCTTTAATCCCCTTATCTGGAGCAAGAGAAATCCTGTCAAATGTAATATACGCGTAAGTTGGTAATTCTTCTTTCTTTCTTTCTTTCTCTCTTTTGCCACACTACGTGTGAATTAAGCAAGCAATAACAACAAAGATATGTAGTTACAGAACTAATGTAGGACCCCCCAGGCGTTTCTCTGAGTTTTCAGCCAAACAATAAGTAGTAGTTAGTCACGTGTTTGCATTATTTGTATCTGTTAATTTACCAATCTTACTCCAGTTTTGTTTTGTGGCTCTTCGACCCGCGTTAATGCTCCTCGTGTTTCCTTCTCCTGGCTCCTCAAAGGCTTGAATTCGTGGCTTAGTGAAGCCTGCTGATATTCTGCCGAACTAGGCTGAGGGCCCGGCAAGCTTTGTCCAGATCTGAAAAAGGGTCATGTCGTGACCCTCTCCCATCTCTATAGTAAGGGCCTACTAGCGCGTAGGCGAGGCGACGTCACCCAGTCGGCGGCCAGTGCCAGCTCCCCCACCGCACCGGCCATGGATGGGAGGGTGGCCACAAACAACAGGTAATTTTTCTTATTTTACTTTTTACTTTTTTTAAAAATTTTAATTCAAATTAACTAAAATTTAGGTTAAGATTATCTTTTTGATAAAAATACCCTTGATTGGTCGGTCTGTGAGGTGCGGCTCTTATTTGAAACTCGCATGCTATTTAAGATCATTATTTGAAATAAAATTCAATTTAGACTTTTATTTGAGAAAATAAGAACACTTCGTATTTTTATTTAAAATTTTTCTTATTTTTGTGAGTGATGAAAGTATTTTCAGTTAATATATTTTATAAGAAATAGGAGCAATTATCTTATCTTATTATATTTTCGCAAAAAAAAAAAAAAGAAGAAGAAGAAGAAGAACATGTACGGCTATCTATAGGGTAGGGTTTGCTTATTCTCGCTTAAGGTTTTGAGAAACTCGAGCTTTCGATCCCTTCCTTTCCTCTTCTCGTCTCCCTGCGCACTCCGATCTCAGGTTCTCCCGCTTCTTTTCTCGATCCCATGTTCTGTTTAATTCATGAGTTTTATACGCACTGCGTCGTTCCTTTGCGTTATGTTATAGTCGAAGCTTCGTCGATGCTCTTTCAATGGTTTTTCTCGGCGGCTTTTGCCTGAATTAACTTGTCGCTGTTTTGATTTCGAGCTCTATTAGTGCCGCAGCTAGTCTCTTCTGATTGCTTTGCCCACTTTGGAATATGATGCGCAATGTTGTTCCCCTAGATGTATTTGTGGTTTGGTTTTCAATGGGATTCTGATTTGACTCTGTATTAAGTGTGGGGAATCACTTCATCGCCTGTTTCTTCTGGGTAAAATGAGAGGATGACGGGATGAATATGGTGTTATCTCTTTGAGGAGGAACAAGAGGACGTTTCGCACTATGTTGAATCACCATTCCTGTTGTGAATTGAAGTGATTAAATCGTTCATATTCGTGAAGTTTTGCTGTTTCATTTACTTAATACGGGTAGTATTCAGTAGACCTCCTGGAGTGTGTGGGTTTTGTGTACTCGAGGTTGGATCAGTCAATCTTTGGTTCTTTTTTCCTTTGCTGGATCAGTCAAGCTTCCTTTGAGTTAATTTTTGCCATTAAATTCTTGATCTTTGCTGCTTCTTATGGATGCGAGCAAGAGCATTCATATACACGAGCTAATGAATTGCTAATTTATGAGGACATTTTGCCGCTAGCTGAAGTATCAAATTGCTTTTAAAGACCGGATTGTGAGAATTGGGGAGCTAAAACTGGGTTTATTGAATTGGAATCGAATGTGGATTTTTCCAATGATGTGCATGTTTCGCTGTAGACCTTCTTAGTATCCATGTGTGACTGGCAATTGATTTGACCATTTTGGGTGTCCTTTATATGCTTGGTTTGTATGCTTTGTGCAGAATGGATTCTCAGATTAAGCATGCTGTTGTTGTCAAAGTCATGGGTCGAACTGGGTCGAGAGGGCAGGTGACTCAGGTGAGAGTCAAGTTCTTGGATGACATGAACCGGTTCATCATGAGGAATGTGAAGGGACCGGTGAGGGAAGGAGATGTCCTCACCCTTCTGGAGTCCGAGAGAGAAGCACGGAGGCTTCGTTGAGCTATTGCTTTCACGTGTTCCTTGAATTTTGGTACGACTATACCGGGGTTTTCTGCTACCGGTTGATCGAATGTGAGAGTGTCAAATATTACTTTCAGTTCACATTTGAGGATAGCAACTTTTGTCTCTTGAAGTAAGAAGACTTTTGACTCATTTCTCCCACTGAAAGAAGTAGACGCTCGGCAAAACCTTATTCAAGGTAGTTCCCGAGTCCAGGAGGCATCGCTTCTGGTGTCAAGAACAATTTCGCTTTTTGAGAAGTTGGCTCTTGACGTTCAAGCGGCCGTCTCTGTCTCCAGTAGATTTCACACTTCGTGAGAATCATCAGGCACTTATTTCATAGCTTTGAAAACCATCTTCTCCAGCATCAGTGCATCCTTAGCAGAAGCTTTACCATCATGTAGAGATGATCATAGTCCATGCTCATGCTCAATTTCAAGCAGCCTCAGGAAGTCCCCTCCGTGAAGATTTGTTCCTAATATGAGATGATTGCATCGTGCCACCCACAGAGCTGATCCCATCCTTTCAGCTTCTGCTAAAAATCTACACGTAACCAGCACACAATCCGTCAAAAAGCTCTCAAGTGGAAACCGTGCGGTCATAGTTTTAACGATCCCATGTGAAACATTAATTTGGACCTAAGCAGGTCCTCAATAGGCTCAAGAAGAGATTGGGGAAGGAACTCCTGGGGAGTTTAGAGTCATAGAGGACGGAGCTCCTCCTCGTAAGTTCTCTTCATAATCCGCCTCTAGCTGGGGAAGGTAGATCCTAGGTCAACTTAGGTTGGCGACTGCTGGGTAAGCAAGTATAATTACCTCTCACGTCTAGAGTCATAGAGGGGAAGCTGAAGCTTCGGCTTCCTATTAGGTCGACCCGTGCTTCACACAATATCTGTTGTTCGCTTAAAGTGGTACAATTCACGGATTGAATGATGGGCAAGTCTGCAAAATGACAACGCTCTGTGTACATTAGAACATTCGGGGGGGACTTCCAAAGACATTGCATTGAAAAATTGGCCCATTCTTCTAAGAGTAAGATGACGAACGATTCAATATATTTGCATCAAATCCCTTTTCTCTGTAACTTCTTTTTTCAGAAACAGGCTGTGTTTGGGTACACATTGAACAACGAAAACCTTACCGGAGCAACAATTGAAAATTATTGAGAATCAAAAACAAGAAGGGCGAGAATGATTTAAATGATTGCAGCACGCAACTGAAAATTTAGCATCACTCTTTAGCATCTGCAACAAATTATAAAACATGTCTCGATTGGGCGGTGTTTGGAGCGCCGGCCGCTGGCGACGATGCAGTTACCATGCTTGTCAGCTCTCACCGTTGCTGCCCATGGATGGAGATGAGATTACGTTATCATCTAACTTACTCTCCCCTCCGAACATTTTTGGTGGGCTTTTATAACTGTTTTGCGCTCGTCACATGGGCCACTCGCCCCCAACCCATGTCCTAATTTTTTAATTTTTTTTTTATTTTTTGGTCGGATCCCATGTCCTAATTGACACGTGACAAAATATGATATGTCAAATCAACACTAATTCTCCGACCCAAGGGAAAAAAAACAAAACAAAATTCAACGCTCATGCATCGCCATCGACAATATCTCATTCCGTAGCAGCCTTTTACCTATAAATCCCCCTAAAAGCTTTCGTGTTGAGAACATTTGGTAATGAAAAATTCACAGCGCACCCGGTAATTAAATGGATCCGTATCCTCTAACATAGTGGATCTTTATTCACTTTGTGTTGCTGGTGCGCATCACTTGCCCTCTCTCTCGCCGAAAGAATCGCGTGCGAAACCCGGGACAAGGTCCTCAACCCATGTTCAGTGCCCCTAGAAAAGAAATGATCGATGTATAAATTTTCAGACAATTGTCCATCGATGGTAGTATGGTGCAAAGATCAATCTACGGAATGAATCTCGCGTTTGCCAGGAAAGGACAGCCATCATCGTTTTCTCGTTATGCCTTAAAACATTCCCAACAGACCTTCGAAAGCTCTGCTATTCACGGCATTGCTCAGAATGATGCATGCCCGTGCATTTAACGAAACGATGTGCTCTTGATGATGCGTCCTTCGTTTTTTGAATTCCACGGAGCGATGTCATTATTGTTCTTTGGCCTACTTAGATAGTAGCATAATTTCGTCAACAAAATTCAATTAACCAATTCTAACGTTTTCTATTCATTAAGTAGTGTGGATAGATCTGTCGGGAACAATCGTTTGGCAAAAGCTCGGGAAAATTGTGAAAAAAGAAAAAAAAAAGTCTTAAACCTATTACCCTCGTGTCAATTTAGTCATAAATATTCTCGTATTTTGCCAATTGAACCCATTCACGCAGACGTTGTTGGAGTGTGATTCGTATCCTTCAACGATAAGGAAGCATGTGGGTTTAGGGGAGCCGTCGCCACAGGAGTTTCAAAGAAGCAGTGCCGCTTGATCACCAAAGGGATTTTATAATTTAAGCCTATATTATGCCACGTAGGACGATCAGTATCCATGTCAACAATTTACGTTCAAAATTGGCCGAATTGACTCAATTAGTAAAATTTGCAAAGGTTTAGAACTCAATTGATACGATTGAAAATTTGAACATTGAATGCACAAGTGCAATAGCTCCGAACCGTTTATTATGCTAAAAATTGTCGCGTAAACATTTGATGGGATCTACTCCAACGATGTATTGTGAACTTTGTCCACAAAACCTGCGTGGGGAGGAGAAAATATTGATGGGACAAATATATCGCGTGGTGGTGATAATACAATGTACTCAATCAACTATTATTATAATGCCGCATTGAGAGAAGAAGAGAGAACCTCCTCACTCGAATATTCCTCATAAAATCCGTAGTCCCATTGACTTACCCTTCTCAATAAACAATTAAAGTCGATGCAAATACTCGCGTTCAAGAAACAGAAGGATACGAATGCTTTACTAATCGGTGTCCGCACATTTAATTTAGCTCATTGTTACGTCTCTAATCGGCAGTTCTGTCGGGCCATGGTTGGGCTCAACAGCCCCCCAATGCTGTCCAGTCTTTGAATTTTTCCGCGTAGCATTTGGGGATGGAACCGCACAAGACTCTCGCCGCCGGTGTGAACGAGCTGGGACAGAGTCCAGAGCGCAGGATTTCAAAGAAAGCGACCGAACGGGGACATTTCCGTAAATAAGACTCAAATCGGTGGGCCTTTTGACGACCCACGAAAACCCAAAAAAGGATGAACTTGAAAATCACGGACCAGCGGATCGGATCCGACATCCCGTTCCCCCCGAAACGCTTTCGCTTCGAGTCCACGTCAACACCGGGCCCCACCTCCCCATCGCGTTAATTTGGGATTAGAGAAACCCAAGCGTCTGCAGGACACGTCACCCTTGTCGGACGCCCAGGACCGCCCACGCCTCGTCGCCTCGATCAACGCTGGGCTGGCATTAAAAATACTCCTTTCTCCCCTTTTTCTTTGTCAAAAAGTGGAAAACGAAAATGAAAACGGTGCCGACACGTCAGCTTCCCTCCATCCCAATCCCCCGTGTCCCTTTCTCATTTCTTCGCACCGGGAAGCGCGCATCGCCGTTCATCTACCCATCCACTTAACGGTCCATCTCGGCTCTGACGTGGATCGTCTGACACTGGCGTCACGCTCCACTAAGCCTACCTGTCCCACGCGGGCTCGCGGAGCAAATTATGGGTCGTTCGCCGGACCACGGTCGACGTGCTCTGCGGGTCAATCGAAAATTCAGGACTTACTTTTTGGGTCAATTAGAGATGTAACCACACTTCTTTTATCTAAAAAAAGAAAAACTTGATGTTTGGTAGGACTGCAATTTGTTCAGGGAGGGCAGGAATTTACAAAAAAAAATTTCGCTCGAGCGAGCTGACGTCATAATGGAAGAGAAAGGAGGGTGGAGGATGGAGCCATGCAAAAGGAAAGGACGGTGGAGATCCGTTTTCTCCACGACGCCCACTAGCGAAACGGCACGTGGGCTCGAACCACGTGGAGCCTTGCGTGGGTTGATTCGCGGGGCCGTCTTTAGAGATCTCCAGAAAGGGACGTGAAGGGGTTGAGCTGGCTCGGCAACATCTGTTTTCCGCCCCGTGGGCCCCCCGCGCACTCGTTCGGTCCACCTGGTTGCGACACGTCAGTGCACGGACCACCTACACCGACACAGGGCAAGGGCTCGTGGGGACCACTTTCCCCACGTGGGCCCAGATATGTGCCTCTCACCGGTAAGCTATTTTATTGTTACGTGACGATTACCGTCACCCACAATTTTTTTAAACAAAATTCGGTCTCAATTTTAAAATTACATTATTATTAAAATAATCACATATATCGATTAACTTAAAAAATGATTTTTTTATAAATGATACAAATAGCCGTATTTTTTAAAAAAAAATTCAGCCTACTCATTTTCCGTGACACAAATGAAGCTTTATTGTTCAGATAATTTTCCTCTAAATTCTCACCTTTGCTTGGAAAAGCTCCTAAGATTTTGCAAAATTGATTAGGATAAAAATTCACAAGAACGCTAATGATTTAATTAAGGGTGTGGCTAGGCTCAAGACGATCCGTCCGATTGAAACATCCGCCGTACGTGAGATGGTGGGACCCGCGATCACCAAAATATCAGGCGTCGCGGTGCCTTTTCTTTTTCATTTTCCTTTTTAGGCCGCGCAAGACCGCGACACGTGTCACCTTGGTGAGATGAGGTGGAAAAGGGAAAGCAGAGGGGGCGATGGGATTCCGCATCAAGCATTGGACGGCCGAGATGAGCGATTCCTCTAGATATTCTAGATCGTGGCGTCGATGGGACTAGGCTTTTGTCCGATGATGGAGGGCTCTCCGCGTAAGGATATGCGGCGGACACAGCGGCACCGTCCGTCCCGCCTGAATTTTTCCGTCCGTGGCTTTATCATTCATAGCTACGGAGATGGACAACGTCCGATTTTGTGCGACTGTAATTGAGTTGTGATGCAGGCCCCGTTAGATTGGCAGGTCGGGTTAGATTGAAAAGATCCGTTTCAAATTTTCTTATTTAATCCGATTTGATTTATTTTATACACAATGCAGATTTAACGATCCATACATGACTCGATCCGAAATCCTTATTTAATAATTTCTCGATATATTATTGTATTTAAAGAATTGGTAGCTTTTTTACCGGAAAATAAAAAAAGAACAGGTGGCTCGACGGACCAGCACCCGTATTTACTTTAGATGGGCTACTAATAACACCCATTAATTTTTTTTGGGTCACAACAGATTTTGACTTTAAACTAAACCATATACGACCCGCTTATATAGATGTGGATTAACATTTTGGTTTGCGATCTATTTCGACAGATTTACTTGAGATTTTCGATATGTTCCGAATATCGTAACTTTATTTTGTCGGCACTCTAAGGTATTTTCAGATCACGGCAGCTAACAATTCGAGGAGATAGGATTTTTTTCAAGGCCGTAACGACCATTTTTTTTAATTTTCAAGTAATTGCGAAAAAAAAACGTACCGAACAGTTTCGTATCCGTCGGTTTGCGGATGGAAAATGATAAAATTATTGAGCTCTGATCGAGAGGTGATCACGCTTTGAATTGTGATGCAGAGAGACGCTGGAGGAGAGGATGCTGGCGAATTCATTAGTATTCCCACGTTTGACTTCGTGTCATAAACAGGCCAAACATGGCAAAAGATGAAATATGGAGATCTTCATCGAAACTGAGCATGGACGATGTAGCGTGCAATCACGTCAAGCAATAGTGTTTTGCTTAAAAGTCGCACGATTCGTGCAGGAAAAGCAAATTGATTGCGGAAGCAGCAAAGCCACAAAATTGGTAGGGCAGAGGGGAAAAGGCTCACTTTCTCTTGCGTGCTTGGAACAATCTTATCTCTTCAAATTCTTTCCAGAGTCAAAGCGCGAGGATGCCTCTGTTCGGACATTTCTGGAGGCACGCCAGACCCGGTCGCCGCAAGACGACTGAGAATTTGGAACGTAAAAGTTACTCGTGATAATTATAATAACAAAAGCCCTTAAATTTATTGCGCGACATCGATCTAATCTTAAGCCTTTCAATTTGACTCATTTAGTATCGAACCTTTTGACAATCTGCCCATGTGATTATCCATGCCGGTTTTAATGAGAATCTCCGGCGTGGACGCCAGACATCCTACATAGGACGAATGACGTTAACATAGATAATTTTTGCAATTTGGCCAAAGCCTAGACTGCTAGCTAGCGGTGGGAAAATAAGTAAAAAAGAAAAAGAAAAAAATCCAGAAAAATTACAAAACTATCCACGTCGGCATATGTAGCTATCCATGTAGGACGAACGACATCCATATCGGTAATTTTAGGTCAAAATTGATCGGAATGACTTTGTTAACAATTTTCACTATCATTTTATGCTTGATTATGACAAAATCGTCTCAACGTTACAGGTAGCTTTTGTGACCTCTCTGTGCTTGATTCCAACATGACGGCATAATAATACCATACGGTACATACGAAGAAGACAACTTATCGATGGTTGAGGTAGCAAAATATGATGCTTGTGCGTGTTTGCCCTAACTAGAACCATCTTCTTTTCAGGAAAAGTGCAAAAAAACAAAGTCATGAACTTATTAGATTGACTTAATAAAAAAAAACTATTATATCGATACCAATTCCGTCTTGAACATTTCAATTGAACCAATTTATCATAAACCTTTTTATATTTGTACCAATTCAGTCTGCTCGATCAATTTAGACTAGAAATTACTGACTTATATGCCCATCATGCCAAATAGGATAGTCAACTCAGACGTAGATATTTTTAAATAATATTTTTTTATTATTTATTCATTTTTTAATTATTTTTCGCTTTCTCTCTCTTCCATGGCCTCTGTCTATCAGAACTAGCCTGTGTCGACCCATGCTCGAGGAGGGTGAGCCCGCCCCTTGCCCAATGTAGCCTTGGCGGGGGTTTGCCTCACCAGGAGTCCCTCAAGCTTGACAAGGGGAACCCTCGCCTAGGTGACACCAACCCTCACTTATGGTGGTAAGGGTGACTTTTGCCTAGGTGAGTCCAACCCTTGCTAGCCATGGATCGGCATAGGCTATAGAAGAGAGAGAAAGGGGAAAAAAAAAGAAAAAACTAAAAAATATTAGAAAAATTATTCGCGTCAGCATCGATCTTGCTATGTAGGACGGCAGACATTCAAGTCAATAACTTTCTATCTAAATTAGCTGGATTGGCTGAATTAGTATCAACATACGATTAAAATGGTTATGACTAAATTGATATTAAAGCAATACATTTAAGATTTTTTTTTTGGGGTAATTTCCCCCCATTTTCCATGGCAAGAAACCTTCTCATCTCAACGTTCACCAACATCCAATTGGGCGCGCGCTCCTTCGAAGTGGCAATGAATCCTATTAGGTCAACCCATCTTTAAATGGAGTAATCAGCTCAAAGATAAACGCCAAAATTCCAAGCGCAAGACCAGGAATCAAAAATCATCGACTGCCTCGCATCGCATTTGGTAACAGGGGCAACAGGAAAGATGACTTTGAACGAGCTGGCTCTTTGATCAGCCAGCCAGACGAGCACCATTCCGTGCTGAAAGTGAGTAACTCTTTCGATGGAGGATGTGCTGCTACTAAATTGTTCTGTTCTCATGGCGAGGACATTCAGCTAATATACTTACGTATTTTGGTTAACAATGTTTAATTTGCATTTTGGGAATTTTTAATGCTTCTCGTTCGGAGACAAATTTATTAAGAGTAGAATGCTCGAGCAAAATTCGAAGAATTCAAAAGGGTGTGTTTATTTAACTGGATTTTTTTTTTCATCAATTAGCTTTTTTTCCGGAAATTCATGCGTTTGGTTCGTTGGGAGAAGGCGAATTTCCCGATCTGAAAAATTGGTAAATATTTTCCCCAAAAAATAAAAACACGCCGAGATATTTACACCCGACCGCGAGGAGACAACTACAAGTAAAGCTCATCCCATCTTTCGTTCATCTTCGTTTCACGACCCGTCACTGGGGAATATGTGCGCTGGCAAAAGTAATCCAAATGGCGCGTACACGTTGCGGGCCGATCCCCCCGATCAATGCAATAAATATCGAGGTTTATTTAATTAATCAAATAAAAGAAATATTTTCCTTTTTCAATTTTTAATGAAGGACCAGAACATCGTACTCCTCTTGGATTTTTTATTAAGAGGTTTTATTTAAGAACATCGGGGACGTCAGAATTATGTGGCGAAGCAGGGGAGGGTCGTCGTGGACTGGACGCCAAAGCGGCTATTCATTACCGTTAATTTTAGAACTTTCGGGCCCTTCTCTTTTTCACCCCCGTCCAATTAATTAATTAATTAATTAATTGATTGATTGATTAAATTTTAATTAAATTAATCAAATTATCTTGTGTACAGTACGGGCACAGCGTGGACCACGTAAGCCACATGACGGGGGTGGTATGGGGTGGAAGCTCTCGAGGCGAGATGGATCCACAGGCGACCACGTGTACGGCCAGCGGTGACGCTGGAGTAAAATTCCGCAAATTCAAGAATTGACCAGCACGATTGTCCAATTGGCCAGCTCAACCACCACCCTCCCCCTCCTAGCTCTCGTATATACGCCCGCCGTATGCGTACGCTCTCGTACCGATACGACACGTGTGTGGTGACGTGGATGTTGTCTTCTCTCTCTCTCTCTCTCTCCGTGTGCCTGCCCCTTCCTGCTCCGTCTCCCTCCTCCATCCTCTCCCTCTCTCTCCTCTTCTTCGCTCCGAGAGCTCGAATCGTTCGTTGCGTCTCAGAGAGATAAAATGCAGTTTCGAGAATTGAGCTTTCTTTGACTGCTGAGCGTCGAGCTTTTACGTCTTCTGCTGAGCTCCTTTTTTGCCCTTCTCTCTCTCCGTCGAGATAATTTGAGCTTCGAGTCTCTGTAAATCCAGGCGTTCAAATTCTCTCGTCGTTTCGTTTTCCCCAAAGTTCTTCTTTCTGGGTTTCGCGACGAAAGGAAGCAGGACTCCCAGCTGGGCAGTAGAAGGTGCGTTGAGCTGCTGTTTGATTTGTGTGAGTTGAATATTCTCGCCCCTCTTCGTTCCGTACTTGGAAAAATGCTTCTGGCGGCTCAAAAGCGAGGATGACCGACGAATGCGTGCTGAATCGAGTCAGAAGTGCATGTGGAGAATATAATCGTGATGTGTTTCGTCAGGGACGTTGATTGCAACGAACATCATCGAGTGTTTCAGCATGTAGTGCCGATATAATGAACTTTTTTTTTTTAAGACGAATTGTGTGCAAATTTTTCTGTCGAATACATATTTCATGCTCTGTTTGAAGGGAATAACAACCGGAGAGGAGAGCAACCTCTAGAATTCCGATTTTGTTTTTATTTTCCCGTGCTTCCTAGAATTTGTGTTGCATGGAGGTAATGTTGTTGAGTTCTTACAATCCAGCAAAGAACTTTCTTGCATGGGATATAATTTGCATAAATTGCCGATTTTAGTGTGATAGTAGGTGACTGTGTACTTGTAATTTTAGATCTGGGAATTGTTGGCATGAATTAGGAGTCAGGACCATGATTTTGGAATATGTAAAGAGAACAGGATCTTGAAAGTTCTTCTTGCTTGCTTGTTTGTTTGTTGCCTTTTCCCTCTTTTTGGAATTTTGCTTTCTCAGCAATCAGTATAACTCTAGCCGAACGAGCGATTTTGACTTATTCGGTAATTCCATGTCGGTTTCTCTTTAAAAATCTGAAAGGGTGGTAACTTATCTCCACTGGCTAGTCTTTTATTTTCTTGTAAAGGTTTCATTGTATCTTCACCTTACAACTCCCTTTTGATGAACCATCTGAGAAGTTGAGGTTTTTAAGATCTCAAAAGTGACCTTCTCTGTGTGAATCATGGGCCCTTAAAGTTGCTTCTTCCTTTATATTCTCTTTCTTGGAGTAAAATAGGTAGTGGGTAACTATGATTTTTCTCTTCACGCTGTGGGTGAAAGCTGCCTCCCTTGGCGGATTTGCCTTTTCTTTGCTGGTACTTATTAGTTGCCAAATAAATAGTTTGATTCGGCATCAAACGAATTCTTACATGAGATTTTGTAATTACGAATTAGGAGTATTCAGGGTTCTGATGAAGTGCCACAGGTTTATCATAGTGTACCGCCAAATTTTGTTTTTAAATACTATTGGCGTTGTCATTCATAGATGGATGTCAGATGTTTAGGAAGACATATCTGAGGAAGACCATTCTGCAACGAGTGTCATTCTGGGCATGCCATCGTTTCACGCGATTATAATGAACTTCTTATCTGCAGTTGGAAGGTTCTGTGAATCTCATAAATGATCCGACTTCTGCCTTTTAACGTTTGTTAGTTTCTTGGTGATTTATAGAGAAAAAATAGTTGACTTTTCGCCTACCATGCTTGAGCTTGAGTGACTTGGTTGCAATTGGAAGCTATTAGTTATATTCCAGTAGGCTCTATGAATTTTCATCGGCCATAGAAACTTTACATCACCTTTCCTGTTGCAGCTGATTACATACTATCATTGCCAAGAGAGGAATCATCTGTATTATTTACTTGCTCCATAATGGGGAATAATGAAGAGTCAAAGCCATCCAAATCTGAGAAATCGTCTTCACCAGTAACTCCGGTGAGATGAGGAACTACATTCATTTGTGCTTATTAATTCTGATAGCATCTTTTCTATTCTACTCACCAAACTATATCATGATATATACCGTGGGGAATTCTAGAGTAGGATCTCCTTCCTGATACTAAAGTTAAAAATTTGTTGAGGTCCTGTTTCAATTAAATGTTTGTTCCTTGCGCAACAGGATCAGACCGGTATTCATGTGTATCCTGATTGGGCAGCTATGGCACGTAAGTTTATTGCTTTGGCTGAATACTTTGGAGCAGAATTGTTGCTCAATAAAATGTTGACATGATCCAGTGCCCCTTTATCTTTTCAGGCATACTATGGTCCAAGAGTTGCTGTTCCACCTTATTATAATTCTGCTGTATCATCTGGTCATGGTCCTCATCCTACATGTGGGGGCCACCACAGGTAGTGTTGAAAATATCGAATTAACCATAAATACAAATATTTTATATAGTTTCGGCTTGCAACTTACTGTCATGTTGATCTCCAGCCTATGATGCCACCATATGGTCCACCTTATGCTGCAATATACTCACATGGAGGTGTTTATGGACATCCTGCAATTCCCATTGTAAGTATATTACTTTTACCTTTCTTTACCTGATAATTGGATTAATATATAGTAGGAGAGTGGCCAAACTCGTGCACACTGGGGAGACGTGCTGTGTTGTGCGTTTTCTTTCTGTCTTAGAGTGCTTTGCTCTTGATGAAGCAAGCTCTGTGCTTAAGTTGCTGCAAGTTAAGACTGCTTCTGATGGTTAGAGTGTCCTAATTCCCTGTCATCATCGTCTGCATCTAGTGCCTTTTATGAAAACGCTAAAAGTACGTGAGAAAAGGTTTCACCCACTGCTTTTGTAGATATCCTGGTAATAGGTGAATGTTCTTGGTTCCCATTTTATCTCTCTTTTTAAGCCATAATTTGTTACTATGCTGAGCTGCTACTTCAATTCCTCCTGAACTATAAAATTCCCTGCATGTTTTCTGGGCATATCCTTGAATGATGGTTCTGATGGTCTTGCAACTATTCAGACACCGACTCCCTTGGCTGCGGAAACTCCTAAAAAATCATCAGCTAATTCTGATAATGGACTGGTGAAGAAGTTGAAAAGTTTTGAAGGGCTTGCAATGTCGATAGGCAGTGCGGATGCAGACAGTGCTGACGATGGGTCTGATAAGAGGTCATCACAGAGGTTTGTCATACAAAAAAACTTTTGTAGCTCCAAATTGAAACCAGTGTGCTTACACTTGTGATTCTGGAAGATTTCTTTATCTTATTCATCCCATTGCTATTATTTACCTAGCTGCTACCTTGCTAATTCTTCAATGTTGGGATTTGTAAGCAGTGCGGACACAGCAGTCTCCAGTGATGGGATCAATCAGGGGTGAGAACTAAAACTCTGTTGCTCCTTTATTGCCTCATCTTTACTGTTTCTGGAATATTGTGGTCATAACAGTAAGCAGTACTAAATTGTGCACTTAATGTGTCGTCAGGCAGATAAAGTTGGGAGGAAAAGAAGCCGTGAAGGAATTTCATCCATTGGTATAACATCATCCTTCATCAACTAAATTATCTTGATTGTGAGATAATTCTATTTGATCTCACCATTCACCCTAACACATTTTTCTTTTGGGGCCGCTGGTGGGGCTCGGGGGGTGTTTCTAGAGTCCCTACCTTACTACCTCAAAGACTGTCCATTTCTTGGAATTGCCTTCTGATATAGAACCTGTAGACTCCCCCAGTTATGATGATGAACTTCTATGAGATATGCTATGAACTTGCTGAGAAAGTTCTCTCTCTACCCTTGTGAAGCTATTCTGTACTGTTGCTTCCATGGGCGTGTGTAACAAAGTTAGTAGTCATATACTGTTGCTTGCGTGAGAAACTCCATGGAGGTGAAAACAGATGGGCTTAGTTTATGTAGGTGGCAGCAAATAAATCTGTTGGTGGTTGATACCTACGTCAGGAGAAATCATTCATACGATCCTGGAGTTGAATTTCTCATTGCTTTCTGGGATACAACAATGCAATTAGGTCTGTGAGTTTGGAGCCTCATATCTGCAGGCAATGGAAATTCTGAAGTTCAAGCCAAGGGTGCTGGGGAGGTGGATGCTGCTTCTGAGAATGTGTCAGGTGGAGCCATTGATCATCCCAGTGCCACAGGAAAATTGGTTGCACCTGCAAACCCGCCCAGCATGCCTGCATCATTAGAGCCTAAAAAATTATCACATGGATTGCAGATGCCAACCCTGTCAGCATATTGCAACCTGGTGCAGTAGTGCCATCTGAATCCTGGTTACCGGTAATGTCACTGTGTGGTATTTTACGTAAAATGTTTTCCCTGCAAGTCCAGTACTTTTGTTCTTTCAGCTGTTTCTTCAAGTTGCTAGCTATAATATCATAGACTTCCCTTTTTCAAAATTTTCTTCATGCAGAATGAAAGAAGAACTGAAAAGGGAGAGGAGGAAACAGTCGAATCGTGAATCTGCTAGAAGATCAAGACTGAGGAAGCAGGTATAGGTGATATGTGATAGAAAGTGTTATCGTGCTGTTTTCAGTCTTTCTGTTTTTCATTTTCACCAACTTGTATGTCATTTAAAGGTAATGGCTTTTCCTCTTAATGTTCAGGCTGAGGCTGAAGAACTTGCCAAAAAAGTGAATTCTCTGACTGCGGAGAATATGGCTCTTAAATCTGAAATTAGTCGACTGACCGAGAACTCGGATAAATTGAGGCTAGAAAATACCACATTGATGGTGCCATCTTGCATCCTTAGCTTCAGCATTCGTTCTGAGTCCTACGTATAATCTGCTATTTTAGTTTTAATGAATAGAAGCTGTTTCTACTTACAGGGAAGACTTGGAAATGCACAGGGAGGGGAAAAGGAGGTTGATCACTCGGTAATAAATTCAACGATGACGGGCTTCTCTCGGACAAAACGGAGAACTTACTTTCAAGGGTAAACAACTCCAGTGCCATTGATCGAAGAAGTGGAGGATGAGGGAGAAATTTATGAAAGGAAGTCGAATTCCAGTGCAAGCTTCACCAGCTCTTGGATTCAAAAACCCAGAACCGATGCGGTGGCTGGCTGGCTAACGGCTCTTTTCTAATTTCTGTTAGATAGTTTGCCTTACTTATTGAGCTTCGGAAAATTTCGAAATCAATGTCACAGCTAACAGGAGAAGTATGGGATAGTAGCTGGGATAGGGCTCTCATCCTAGAATATGAGGACTCTTTTTAACTTTTATTATAGTATAGATTTCTCATGGCAGAACTGATGGCTTTTTATTTATCATGTTCGGAATGCCGTGATGGTCCCAGAGGCTATGTACATTTGAAACAGGATTTGGCTCGTAAGTGGGTGTTTGTACGGGTATTACAGTGAAGTGAAGCACTGTCTTGTAATTAAGTTCGTACGACTTGAGTAAAAGCTTGTTCTCTACTTGATTTTAAAGCCAGCTCGATAATTTCACTTTGACTCTCTTGCCATTTCTACATCGAACTTTTGACTTGCGGGTGCACAATGACTCGTTTTACAGTGGCTTATGTCGATGCAGGATTCTTGATGGCAGGCAACTTCCTTTGTCTGCTTGGGTCCAAAGCACTGCTCAAAAATCTTTTCTTACTTTCAATTCAAAAGCAAAAGGAAAATATACGGAGTTGTGCCCACATGTCGCTACCTGGCCTCAAAATGCATTTGCTCTTCCCAAGGTTTATTTCGCATCCCGGGAGAGAGCCCGAAAAAAAGGTTTATTTCGCATGAAAGACTACATATTTTTTGTGCTCATCCATCAATCTTAGACCTTCGAAGGCCGAAATCTATTCAGATATCAGGGCTTACAGCCGCAGTGATTCATGCGACTAACGAAAAATGTTTATGGCGCATGAAAAACTATACTTAACTATGGCTGATAAGATAGCTAGCACTGCTTCCTCTAATGTTCTCCTGAGATCGTCACTGTTTGGAGCATTTTTGCTTCTTTGTTTGATTGACAGGCAACCTGGCAGTTGCAATTCTGAATTTGACTGGGTCAAGACCAGGAGCTGATTTTGTTACTTTTCTGTTTGACTTGTCTCGGGATGGCTTCTTTCATCAAAGCATGTAGGGATTGCATTCACAGTTAGTACCACCCCTAATTGTCGGAACAGAATATTTTTCTTTCCGTTTGAGTGGAAATATCCGAAGCCTTACGTCTCACTATTCACGTGAAATAGTTTAACGACTTACTTAGATTCTATTCGTACCAGGCTTCCTTTATCATGCATGGAGAGCGAAAAAATTAGCTTTTACATTCACAGTTTGTGTATCACCTGGGGATCAGGTTCTCCATAATGTGAGATTGGCTATTAAAACAAAATTGTTACTGCTTCTCTGTCCCAGATTTGCTTGAATCGGATTATGTACTTGAGTGGTTTCTAGCCTAATGTAGTTCAAGTCGTGCCGTCCTTGTTTACCTGGGCTGGAAATATTTCGAGATGTTGGCTAGCATTCTTCAATTGCCACGGTAGTCAATTGTCCCGGGGATGTGAATTATGCTGTTTACAGTTTGTTCCCATAGAGTTGTGGAAGAAGATTTGCTGGGCTTGCAGCGGGATTTGCCCCCATGTTCTTGAGCAGTAATAAGAAGGGCTTATCAATGACAAAAAGACTCTGCAACTATGAAGATCCGTCTCAGCCACATGATGCAGATTTTCGCTCATGATCCACTTTGATAGATCCCGAGTTTCCCTCGTCTTTCCTCTGAATTTCTCTCCATTATTCCATTAATTTAATCACCATTGCACGTGATCTTCCTAACACTCCCACCTCCCTAGTAAAAGCTAAGTCAATCTTTGACTCTCCCACTTTCCTTTCATGATGAATTCAACCAAATTCCAGATGGAGAAACCAACCTCACCTCACGTGCGTGCACCATAGGGGTGTGGGTTCCACTTTCTCCTCCTCCAACTTGGGTTTTCCCTAGGTTTCTTTGTTCGTGCTTCGCTAGAGTGTCCCACCTTTGTCCCCTCCACTTGCTCTGCCTTTTTCTTTTTTTTTTGGTCGAACACTTGCTCTGCTTCACGTGTCAGTTTCTCCCACACAAATTAGGATGCTCTTATTGGATGAAAGCCATTGATGTTTCCAGGACATGGCGGTCTTCAGCTCGGATGCAGCCAAAATATTAGCCCGGAAATCGTGGAATTAGGATCAAGCTCACACTAGTCCCCATTCTTGCGACTCTTGATTCGCGCTTTAGAAGGAAATTTGTGCTCAATTCTGAATTTAAGCAGTCTTAACAGGGGTTATCGGAGAGTAAAACCAGGTTCGAGAAGCTGTCTTAGCTAGCCGAAACTCATTGCTTTCCTAAGTGTTAGGCAAGATTTTTTGGTTAGCTAGACGTTATGCCTAGCGATAGGTTCTTGTTCAACAACTTTGAATGCTCAAATGAGCAATGAGTGACAGTAAGCTTAATACTGTGCCCACTTCAGTTTCCTGGGTAAATCCAGCTCCATTTTCTATGTGGTCAAGTAGAGTCTCTTTCATGGCCCACTTCAACCTAACCATCGTCCATTTGAACAATTTTCTTCTTTTTTTTCTTCTTCCTTGTGGTGATCCATGCATGTAAGCGACGATGGGGGGCAGTCCCACGTCGAATTAAGGATTTTTCTTCTTCATATTTATCTGAGCTATCATGGGGGGTAGATGAAAAATATCCACTGTTCACAAGACAATATAAAAAAGGTCCATTTGTCTCCGTCTCAGAAAATCCCTTCGAAATTCAAAAACTTTGGCTGCTTGTACAACGTACCACGTACCTCGTATCTTCTCGTTCCTTCTCTTGCTTCCACAAACGTGCCCAGGTCCTTCCCTCTCAACCATCCCCTTCTTCTTCGGCCCTTTCCTTTTTCCTTTCCTCCTTCTCTCGCTGCCTCAGATTGCAGTTTCGGTATTTGGTAGGAGTTCATTGAACATATTTATTTCTTTGGCCAGAAAGCCACTTCATTCGGTGCATGTGTTCTTTGGCGTTTCATTTCAGTTCTGAATGGGCATTGCTTTTGCATTAAATTTTGGAATTTTTATATTCATCTCTACGTATCCACAGAAGGGCTTTCTCTGATGAATTTCTTGTATTCAACCCTGGTCCTCTCTCTCTCTGATTTGTTATTCTCTTGGCCTGTTCGGAGGAATTATAGATCCATGCTCCTGAACCGAGTGCTTCAACTCTTTTTGCATTAAAAGTCTCTCCTTGATCTGCTTTTGGGCCGTGGATTTGCTGCTTGTTGTTTTGTCAAGTTTCAATCTTGTCATAGAGTTTGAAGCTTGAAGGAACTAAAGTTCCACCGATGCTAACAGCTCATCTGATGGCGCTCTCTCCTTTCGGTGTCAGCAATTAATCGTGTGTTGACATATGTAGGCACTTGCTCAAGATTCCTGGGATAGGTAGGGGTTTGGGTCTACAGGGCTTTGCCAAATGTTCTCATCCTACCGGAGTTTCTCTATGTTTTATGTTTAAGCAATTGAGGGCTCTGGGGATATCGGGCTTTTTTTAAATTGGATCTGGGGCCAAAATGCTGAGGAAGCAAATGGTTGTTGGAAATTAGCTTTTAGTTCACGTGTTCACAGGTTTCTTGCATAGAGAAGCCTCTGTGTAACTCTAATGTCTCTGTGATACGGTGAATTCTGTGATTCTTCACTGTCCATACGTGCCAGTTTTCTCTCAATTTCCTAGAACTCTAGCAACACAAGTTTATCTTCCAATCGAAATGGGACATTCTGCTGCTGTGTGGGATTACAAAGCTGCGGTTGAAATGACAAAGGACTGGAATGGGATTGACCATGTCGTGCTTCGGAGTCCACTAGGGGCTTCATTGCGGGTAGGGATTGTGCATTTCACTATAGAATGACTGTGCTGGGATATTGGATTTTTTGCACTTGAGTATGCATTTTGAATGCATGGTCGTGCTTGACTCTTTTTTTAAATCCTGTGGGTGCTCTCATTTTTGTCCGTATAGGTTAGTATGCATGGAGGGCAGGTCACATCATGGAGGAATGAGCAAGGCGAAGAGCTCCTATTCACTAGTAGTAAGGTGCAGCTTACTCGTCGTATTTGTTGGAATCTTTGAGCTTGATGCTAATTCCATTCTTTTTATAAGTTGCAGAAATTAAAGCGTGTTATTTTTTGTTCATTATGTGCCTGTAAAACACTCTCCTAGTACAGTGGGCGTAGCAATGTGAGCTTAGAACGTCAAGATAACGGTTGTGCTTTTAGTTGAATTTAGTGCTCATCAGCATTTAATGTGTTAGGTTGTTGTAGATCAATGCCTTGCATTCTTCAACTCATGACATTTGAGGAAATTTGAGAATGACCGGATTCGACCGAGTTCAATATGAATTTACCATTGGTGTAATTTTATATGTATATGTTGCTTTTTCTTTGTTTTCTGGGCAAGAATCCCTGCTAAGAGGCAGAGATGTCAATATCTCCAACTATAATCTCAGACTGATTAGCTTGTGTATTATCTTCTACTGCAGGCAATTTTTAAGCCTCCCAAAGCAGTGAGGGGAGGAATTCCCGTGTGTTTCCCTCAGGTACTCTGCGTATTTTGATCCAATTTTTGTACATGACTCAATGTCGAACATATTTTACTCAAGTTCTTTTTGAACTTTTGAAGTTTGGCAATTGTGGATTGCTAGAGCAGCATGGTTTTGCCAGGAACAAAATTTGGAGAGTTGATGATAATCCTCCGCCCCTGCCCTTGACTGATTCTCAAGGCAAATCCTTCATTGACCTATTGCTTAAGCCTTCTGAAGAAGACTTAAAGGGTTGGCCTCACAGGTATAAGCTCAATCGTAATTATCTCCAAACTCCACACCCTATACCAGTACCTTGTGATGCTTTCTTTCTTTCTTCTTAATTAAATTAATGGTATGAAACACTATTGTTCAAAGGCTCCTGCTGATTGTTTTTAGATCTCTTGTTTCAGTTTTGAGCTTCGCCTTCGGGTTTGCCTTGCAATCAATGGTGATCTGAGCTTAATATCGCGTGTCAGAAACATCAATGGAAAGCCATTTAGTTTCTCATTCGCTTATCACACATATTTATCAGTTTCTGACATCAGGTATGGACCATTATTTGCTGATCATCTCGTCTTTGGCCATGGATGTGCTTTTACTACTGTCGGTAAATATGATAATCTGAGGAACCAGCATGGCATGTGGCCTTGAGGTTCTCTAAAGCTGATTTTACAGGGTAACATCTTTTTTTTTTCTATATTTCGACTAACATTTTTCATCAACATTTTTCTGGAATATGCTGTGATCTTATGAGTTTGAGGCCACTATCTGGGGTCACTACCACAAATCAATCATATCTGAATGTCAAATATGAAATAACTATGACATTAAGGCAATTATAGGTCTGGAGACCTATAATATCGTGATGTTTTGGAGTTCAAGCGAGCACGTTTTGCTGCAAACACATTTAGACGTGAAATGCATAAAAGTTTATATAGTATTCCTTTGCTTCTTGCCCGAGAATGTATCACACAAAATGCAGCTGAAATGATAACAAAAAGTTCCTTCACCATGTAATTAAGGAATTGAATGTACATGTGTCGCAGTGAAGTGAGAATCGAAGGATTGGAGACGCTTGACTATCTAGACAACCTTTGCCAAAGAGAACGCTTCACAGAACAGGGGGATGCCTTAACTTTTGAGTCAGAGGTAAACATCGAAGTTTCTATGCAATTCAATTTATTATAGCCAACTTTGTGCAAGGGACTAAAGAGCTTCATATTCACTGAAGTTCTGAATTTCCCGAATAGCAAGAACTGGAGCAGCCTCTTCAATGGTTCTGAAGAACCTAGAGAGAGGGCCTTTTATTTGAATATTTTGGCTCTCAGTGAGAAGCTTCTCCATGCATTTATAGTAATTTCTGCGGAGAGAATGAGGAGGAGTCTTCACACCTGCATGTCAAAGTATTCTATTTGTGCCTCTACCTGGGTTTCCATGACCTTGCCTCTACACAGCCCACAATTAGTATGTTTTTCTGCCTTGCGCAATTCTGTAGGTGGATCGAATCTACTTGAGTTCTCCAAATGTAATCGCGGTGCTTGACCATGAGCGGAAGCGAACTTTTGTGATCAGAAAGGAAGGTCTGCCAGATGTCGGTAAGAGCACTTTCAATTAAGAAAAATGTCTTTGCATTCTGTTACACACCCCTAAAACATTAAGTGAGATACTCAAACCCGAGAGGTTGCAGAGAAACAGATGCTAGTGCATGATATTAGTCACTCAAAGTTGAAGCGTACAGGGTTATCTTGTTGGAATATTGCAGTTGCATGGAATCCTTGGGAGAAGAAATCGAAGGCGATGGTGGATTTTGGCGATGAGGAGTACAAACGGATGGTTTGCGTCAACGGTGCAGTGATAGAGAAGCCAATCACATTGAAGCCAGGTGAGGAGTGGACAGGAAGATTGGATCTCTCAGTGGTCTGCTCAACTTTCTGTAGTGACCACCTTGATTTCCAAACCAGAGGCCTCTGAAGACCAGTGAAGTCATCGCAGCCATCATCTATCTTTTTCCTGTCCTGTTTCCGATGGCAGAGAACCAACCCATGGCATCCCTTTGGACCGGTCCTCAGCCGGTAAACCCGGGGACAGTTGATAGTCCCATACGCAACTCTCCAGTGTTAGTGTTAGTGCACTAGTCCGTGCATACTATGGAGATAGGAATGGAGTTCGAGACCTCCACCCCATGAAGTGTGGCCCTCACTGTGGGGGACACTGTTGCTGAGGCTGGTAGATTTAGTAGACTTTGGATGCAGTCGGTGCAGAGCGAATTGTAATAAATTTTGCAGGAGTGGATTCGTAGGAAAATCTGCGTCGAGTAAAAATGGCAATTGCAACTTTTAGCGTTTGTCTCTCTCTCATCGTCGTGTGAAACAATGTGCAGAGGCCTTCAAAAAGTGAGCTTTTCAAAATTTTCATACTTGATATAGTCATAAAGATGTCAACACACCATATTATGGTTGAAGGGTCTGTGTACAAGTATCCTCTTGTTGAAAGGTTCAAAGCCTTTCCCTTTCTGTAGAATTGGTGGTACAGACGATGTTGGAAGAGCCTGACCACCAATCCTGGCCTAACTTCAAAGATGGAGGACCCAACTTAAAACTAACCTTCGCTGCTGCTCCTCCATGGGATCTCTTCATTCTTCATCGACTTCCAATCTCAACTTTTTACGGGCAAGACGATCATGGCATGGCAACACAGAAGACAATTAAAAAAGCAGGAAACTGCAGTGGAACTCAAGTGACGAGGAATAACGAACATTGTCGGACACACACTCATCACAGCAACATTAAAAGTGCTGAACGCGTGGTTGTTGACCGTCATCATACATGTGGGGTAACCGCTTCCTTCTGATGGATTGGTGACCTGTCTTATGCAACGAGTGACATAGAATGTACATGGATGTAACGTCCATCTTTATAAAGAGGAAAAAGTACACAAATAATTCTTGAATTTTTATCCGGTGTGCGATATATCGTCAAATGTGTGATATATGAACGGTAGTCAAATGTGTGGTATATTATCTCTGAACTTTTAATTTATTCAATATAACCTTTTAATTTCTAATATATTTTCAAACTAGTTCTTAGCTTATATGAAAATATTCAATGTTGTATTCGAACTTAAATTAATGGAAGAGTAGCAAATGGATATTTTTGTACAGTTCATGGACTAGTTTTAATATTTACCAAAAGACCGGGGACCACATTGAACAAATTAAATTTCGAAAAGCACATTGCATATTGGGTTACAGTTCAAGGAATTAAAAGTTCATGAATCACATTGCATATTTGGTCAAAGTTTGTGGACTATTTATTTTGTCATCCCTTTTAAAAATATCATAAAGCTTTGTTTATTTCCCAAAAAAATGAATGATTGTGAAAATGTGTTTCTAAAAGTGATCGTTTCTATCGCCTAAAGTAATTAGGGTGCGCATGGTAATACTTCTGGAAGTGGATTTTTGCTCTAGAAATACTTCTGGGGCAGAAATTTATTTATTAATGTAACTTCTGAAGTAAAAATTCACTTGCTGAAAATTTTTACTTATGAAAGAAATTTTTACTTATGAAGTGAATTCTCACTTTCGAAATTATTTTTCCTCCAGTTTGAGAAGTTAAAAAAAAATTGCCTCTCAACTCAAGGAGCACTTCTCAGACAAAAAAAAAAAAAAGAACCTCAAGAAGTGTTTCTCGCCTCACTCTCTTTTCATCATACCTTCACTCTAGTTTCGACCACGCCCACCTCTATTGACCTCCTCCACCGCCCACCATTGACCACCCCTCATTGTCGCCCGCGACCACTGCCACCCACTGCCCCCCGCCGCCAACCGCCACCAACCTCCATTTGGCTACCGCCCACTGCTGGTTGCTGCAGTCTATCGCCAACCTTCGCCGACCACCACCACCGAGTCGCCATCTTCGGCCGCTAGAGTAAAAAATAAATAATAATTTTTTTATTTTAAAAAATTAAATAATATTTGTAATAAAAAATTATTTTTTAAAAGAAATTTAAAAATTTTAAAAATGAAGTAGAAATTTTTCAGTCGCCATTAATAATTTTTTTTATAGAATATTTTGTCTTAATAACGTGTTAAAAGAAGAAATCTTCAATCGTTACCAAACGAATTTCTTTAATGAGAAATCAACTTCTGGCGAAAAGATAATTTTTAAAGCAGAAGAAGTGTTGTCGTGAACGCCCTCAAACGAATGGAGGATGTTTTCATTATCAATAACAATTAATGTCTAAATACTTCTGGGGAAGATGGGATCGTAGGTTTAGAGCAGTGGCTATAAGTGGTGACAAAATACAATGAATGAGGGAGAAGCTTCAAAATTTCGATTTTTTTTGTTTATTAAAAAGGTAATGAAAAAAATCTGAGGAAACGGTTGATAACTCAACGGAAAGAAAACCAAAGAATAACAAGAAGAAGATGATTATAGCAAATGATCAAACGAGAAGAGAGCAAGAAGAAGGGCGTTAGGACAAGGTGTTTGCGCCAAGTCAGCAGGAGAGCGCCGCGCGTGGATTTCGCGGGCGAATTCCTGCCGCTGCTCCTTCCCCGAATACGACATGCCCTGTTTTCCTCTCCCCCCTTCACTTCCCCCATCGTATTTATTCACCACCCCCATTAGATTTTTTTTTTTTTTGCTTTAGCTCCATCTCCCTCTCCTTCTTTAATTTTCATGTCGTTATTGATTTTCTTGTGAAATCCACCACCACCTTTTCATCGGATCGAGATCTTTTCTCCCCCTTGAATTCTCCTGCGCCAACTTGGGTTTCCATTGGTTTCGTTGTCGTTTCTGCAGAATTCGGCACTGTTCCGGGTCGAACCTTCCAAAAGGTCTGAATAATCTCTCTGCATGCCGTTTTTCTTTTGTGGTTCGTAGATGTTGCATCCCTTTTCTTTAGAAATCACATTATCGAATTCTTCCAAGAATTTAAACAAAGCAGGCTTGTGCCCATGTGAAGTTGTCTCTCGGTTTCTTTCCAATGGATCGTACACAAAGCTGTTCTTTTCCTTTTTCTGAGTGAGCTCGTCCATTTACCCTTTTGTTTATATATATATATATATATATATATATATAGAAGATGAAAGTAATTTTGAATCAAGCATCATTCAATGGATTTCAAAGGTTGCTTTCGACTACAGAGCAAGGAGGAGGATTTGATTTTAGCTTCTCTAGTTGACTTGATTTCGTTCATCCGGGCATTTGCATTGTTGTTCTCTCTTTCTCGATGAATTGTTTTACATCTTTAACGTTCACTTTTCGTTTTTTAATTTTTGGTCGCGTCCAGCGTCATGGTAAATTGCCCAGTTTTTCAGCTGATTCTGTTTCTCTGTTTTCAATGTAGAAACAGAGCATCGAACCGGAAGAGCTGCCAAATGGCCGAACCGCCGCAAATGCCGGTACTCCAGAAGCCACCGGGCTACAAAGACCCGAGCGTCCCGGTCCAACCGGCCCCAAGATATCCGGTCAGGAAACCGGTCATGCCACCTTCAATGTATCCGAAGAAGAAGCGCCGGGGCTGTTGCCGCGCGTGTTGCTGCTGCTTGTGCGTCTTCATATTCCTCATCTTCTGCGTCCTCGTATTAGCTGGCGCGGCATTTTATGTCTGGTTCGGCCCGAGAATCCCGGTTTTCCACCTCCAGTCGTTCGAGACCCCCCGGTTTAATGTGACGGTCAAGCCAGATGGCATTTACCTCAATGGCCGGACAGTAACGAGGGTCGAGGTCAAGAATCCAAACGAGAAGATGGGGTTGTACTATGGCGGGACCGACGTGGACATCAGCCTAGGGCGGGACGGGGGGATCGCGTTGGGCTCCAACAGCCTGCCCGGGTTCATCCAGGGGAAGAAGAACGTGACGAGTTTGAAAGTGGCGACGGAGGTGCGGGACGAGCTGGTGGAGGGCGGGGCGGGCGCGGAGCTGAGGTCCGGGCACCGAAGCGGGAACTTGGTGGTGAAGGTGGCGGTTCGGACGAGCGTGGGGGCGATTATAGAGGGGTGGAAGGTGGGGAGGGTTGGGGTGAACGTCGAGTGTGGGGATGTGACAATGAAGGATATGGAGGGTGGGGACATGCCCAAATGCAAAATCAAGTTGCTGAATTGGTAAGTTTTAGTTATGTTAGTTTTGGCGGTTTATCCCTCTTAGTGCCGTGAATCGGACACCAGGTCAAATGCTGGGTACACAATGCAATTAATGTGCAAAAAGCTTAGTTAACCCAAAATTGTAATTAGGACGAGTTTGATTAGTATTTGCAAAGTCTAAGTGGAGCATGACATATATCTTGTCGTTTGGATCATACTAGTCTGATTATTTGCATTAACATCCGTGAATTCACGAAACGATCGGTTCATGGATAACTAGGGTTCATTTTCTTTAAAGTCTAAAAAGAGGGGCGTGTTTTTCTATTTAAAAGTCAATAGCTTGTCTGACATTGTGGATTATCGCAAGAGATCCCGATAAAGAAGCAAGGCAATTTCCATCTTTCTTCGCATTGTTAAATGTTCTCCCATGTCCTTAAAAGAGGGCAATGATGCTAGTTTCATGCTCTATGATGCCTTAAGTTTCGCGAGTCGTTGATCTGAATGACCGCAGGTAAGTTGAAACGCGATGGGTCGCTGTTGGCAGAGTGCTGCTGTGTCCAGATCCCGAGAAATGCCCGGGGGGTTGACTTATCTGACACCTTGATTTCTTTGTCCCTCGTGTTGGAATGCAGGATCCCCTTATATTGACATGATGATTATCACCGTGAAGAAAACAGAAGAACCAAGATCTGATACAATTCGAACGACAACGATTGGTGACCCTTGCTGCACATGCCGCTGATTCTGAGGTTACTTTTCACAGCAATAACCATAACGCAGCCATTTTATGTTTTCCTTTTCAAATGTTTTCTCCATTCAATACAAGGAAAAAAGAAAAAAAAAATACAGAAGTCAGAGGCCTCCCCACACGAGTCGAAGGTGGTGGGGTTATGCGTCTCAGCCCTTCGTCTCCTTCTGATGTTAATTTGCTGCACACAGCGAGCTCTTCTCCTGTTTGTTATATTTGGTCTATCGATGATACGGATCCCATCCATGTGTTGTTGTTTCTATTTATCTATTCAACTAAAGGAATCTGCAAGGGTGGTGTGGTGGCTGGTGGGGATGGACATCTGGTTCTTCAATCTCCTTAGAGACCAAGAATTGTAGCTGCTGCCTCTCTTTTTAAAATGGAAAGAGAGGAACTCGCCATCTATCCGCATTTGCGTGTCCAAGTAAAAAGATGGCCACGGAGAGAGATGTGCAATCTGCATGGCGTGAGCGGGCCACTTCTCCCTTGGCCAAAAAGAAGCTTCACGTTGCCAAACCTCTATTGAATTTTCTAAGACTGACGCGTGCTAAATTCTTGCTCACACGGTCGGACTCGAAACCACAAAAGAAATGCGCCCGGTCGACTAATTAGCACCATTCCAACAACACAGCAAAAACATGCCGGCAGAGTAATGAGGCAAAAGAGAACCAAGCAATTTAGTTTTGAACCAAGTGGCTTCGTTGAGGCGGTAATTAGCAACAACAGTCGACACATTTGAATCTTAGCCTCGAATGAGTTGACCATGTCGATTTGTTTCTTCCCCAGAATAAGTAGTTGACAGTTCCATTCAATCCCGCCTCAACAGCCGACTCTAGTATTTTCAGAGAAAAAGTGGTCATGAAGCATGTTGCCTCATGTTCACTACCAACTCTCTTATGACATCCATCGGGCCAATCTCTGATAGATTTAAAAACTAGCCACTATCATTCAATTAGTTGGACTTTGGCTTTCAACTCAAGGAATGAGCATGGAAATGATATTGAACAAGCTTCGAATGTCTTGCCTAGTCAAGAGTTGAATTTTCGGTCACAAGCATTTGAGTCTGAGCACCAAGATGCAAACAAGCAGTATAAATAAGGAACAATAGGAGTAAGAGATTAGAGGATGTATACCGAGTGAGAAAAATACAAACTCATCTTGTCCAGGAATTGTGCCGTTGAGTAGTTCATAACTTTCGGCCCTGTTTGGTTCAGCATTTGAAATGAGCTTTGGGGCTCTAAAGTCCCTTGGCCAAATGCAAATGGTGTTTGGTAATTTTTTTGACTCACTTTGGAGAGATGTAATTGCATCTAAAATGCTATCCAAAGGCCTTTAGCCCAAAGTACCTCTTGAGGTACTTTGGGAAGTTGCATTTCCGAAATGCAACTACAGGTTTTTTATTTTTATTTTTAATCTTTTTATTTTCTTTTTTATTTTTTTATTTTAAGAAAGTAACTACAAATAAAATAATTAAAAATAGAAATAGTATTTTCGAAAAATAAAAAATAAAATAAAATGAAAAATAACTAAAATATAAATAATGAAAATTAATTAATTAAATTAATTAATATAAAAATAAAAAATATGAAAATAAAATAAAATAATAAAAATTTAAAAAATATAGATAATAAATAATAAAAAATAGAAAATAGAAAAAAATTAAAAATAGAAAAAATCAAAATTAAAAATAATTAAATAAAGAAATTAAAAAATTGTAAAAATAAAAATAATTAAAAAAAATATAAAAATATAAAAATATAATATAATTAAAGAAAGTAATTAAAATTTAAAAAGTTTGGAAAAATAAAATAAAATAACTAAAAAATAGAAATAATAAAAATAAAATATAATTAAAGAAAGTAATTAAAAATTAAAAAAATTTGGAAAAATAAAATAGAAATAATTAAAAATATAATATAATTAAAGAAAGTAATTAAAATAACATAATACTTTTTTCTAAAAATAAAAAATTGAAAAAATAAAATCATTTAAAAATAAAATATAATTTAAGAAAGTAATTAAAATTTAAAAAAAGGAAAAATAAAATAGAAATAATTAAAAATATAATATAATTAAAGAAAGTAATTAAAATAACATAATACTTTTTCTAAAAATAAAAAAATTGAAATAATTAAAAATAAAAAAATAAAATCATTTAAAAATAAAATATAATTAAATAAATTAATTAAAATTTAAAAAAATAAAAAAATAAAATATAAATAATTTAAAAATAGAAATAATTAAAATTATAATATAATTAAAGAAAGTAATTAAAATAACATAATATTTTTTTTCAAAAAATAAAAGAATATTTGAAATAATTAAAAAATCAAATCATTTACAAATGGTAGTTTTTACCAAACAGCGTTTACGTCAAAGTTGCATCCAAATGGACCTTTTAATTATAGTTTACCAAATAATATTTACATTTCGCCAAACCCCTTTAGCTCAAAAGTATTTGCATTTTTTCAAAGTCCTTTGGTTAAATGCTGAACCAAACAGGTTGACCAAAAAAAAAAGTAAACAATAACAAACAGTACGGCAGCCTGTAACACCTCTAAATACTCTTTCTGGTAAAAGAAATTTCAAATTCAAACCTTGCAGTGCATTCTAGAAATCAATTCAAGATTCACGTCAATGGTGGTAAATCCTTAAATACAGCTGGCATATAGCTGACACATCTTAAGTTTGAACATTGGAACCCCAAGGATCTAGTGACTAAGTATGCAGTGAGATTCTGCATTCTTTAGAAGGTAAATCTTAAGAAAGGACAAAGCAATTACATACCCAAAAATTCTCACCACAAACAACCGAACGTTTTACACACTAAGAATCCTTCCAGAGACCACGCTTACAATCCTCACTCTGATGCTAGTCAAACCTGCAATTAATAGGTTGGCATAGTCCCCTCTCCAATCCAAGCTGGTAAATTTTTCCTGCAACAAAAAAGCTATAGCTCACCAACTAGTACTAGATATGTGCAAGAATGTAGACAAATTCAACAGATGAAGCAAATGTGTTTGAGTCATGGGTGAGATCCAAATATCCTAGCATCACGGAGAATTCTCTTTAGCATTATTAGGGAATCAGTAGAACGGATGAATAAGACAGAATTAAGACTGTCAATTGAAACAGCCAGCTCTTTTCTTTCTGAAATGCTAGGACATGATGCCAAAGCATGTCAGCATAAGCGTGTAAACACATGCATAGTTTAATTGCCAAAATGACATATAACTTGTTGACTCGTCAGCTGTTACTGACTATAACTGCAGACATGAACTGCGTATGGCTACAAAGCATAGGCAAGTCGTTGATGTGTTATACACTTGAAGCATAGGCCAGCTCTTTTCTTTCTGAAATGCTAGGACATGATGCCAAAGCATGTCAGCATAAGCGTGTAAACACATGCGTAGTTTAATTGCCAAAATGACATATAACTTGTTGTTGACTCGTCAACTGTTACTGACTATAACTTGCAGACATGAACTGCGTATGGCTACAAAGCATAGGCAAGTCGATGTGTTATACACTTGAAGCAAAAACCATTGCAGCTTACCTATGTTTTTATACGTACTTTTATTCAGTTCAGACTGCTAATTTTGGATCAACAGTTCCGGTAGCATTTCCCTCTCCTGTTAGGATGTGATTGGGATCCTGCTTCAGAGAAAGTTAAAGGTAAGATCTGATATATGCTCAAAAGTTGAGATAGATCAATGAGGCAAAGTAGAGCATATACCTCCATTCCCCACTTAATGTAATCAGGGGATTCACATGCTTTATATTCATCAACCAAGCTCTCAATTATATCTCTAGATTCGTCAAACTCCGAGAGATCATTATCCTGTCCATGTGATTGATTATGTCAACATGATGCCTTGGCATACTAGAAACAACATCTGGAGTAGGTATTATTGTCAAAAAGGTTAATTTGCGTTTAAAATAAATAAATAAATAACGACAACAGTTTGCTCAGACAGACTTCTCAACAGCACGTCAAAAGATCAATACACTACTCACAAATACACGATCACTTGAACAAGCTCTACAATGCAACCAAAAGTTCACATTAAAGGTCTCTAAGATAATAGCAGATATATGAATGCTGTCTATTGACAACTTACAGCGAACATTGGGAATTTCCGGTAATTGTCAAGGAAGGCTTGCTTCTTTCTCAACTTATCGTATTGATTCAAACACTTGCTAAAAAGATGCCGTATGCTGGTGTGGCTTGCTAACATAAGACCACTGACCTGGCAAATGCAACATTCGGAAGTTTTCATCATTCTCCTAGTAGATTCTCAAACAAATGTCACATGTGCCACTGCTACCAAATTTCTAGAAGCAAAAATTGTCACAAAGCTTCATCCATACCCGATGGGCGGTTTGAACATATGGAGACTTTCTTGATAGAGCAACCTAAAAAATAGAAAGAACAAGAATACATAAGATATATTATAACATCAAATAGCTCCGGAAAATAGTCGCATGACTTGAATTGCTTTAAATGTATAAGAAGACCTGAATACTCGCCGGGCCCCACTCAATGAAATTAACAAGCTTTCTTTCGCGTATCCTCTGTAAACTTTCGTGAACCTGATTACAAGAACAGGGAAATTTCAAAAACATCGACCAAGTTTACAGGAATTATGTAATGTATATTAAGTTCAAAGCCATTATTTTAAAAGGAAATGATAGAAAAGATGTCCTAAAGTTACTTATGTTGGTCAATTCACAACGATAAAGTCTATGTTGAGAATTTTTATGAGGAAAAGACAAGGTTAGTATGATGGAATTGGTTTTGGAAGAGCTAATAATAAAATATTTGCTCCTTCCAAGACGATAAAATGTAAATTATATCCAAATGACTCCTGGGAAAATATTGTCTGGAAAGCAAAATTGAGCATTACAAACTTAAAATCTTGTGGTTTTCACGTTGCAAATAAGAAGACTAACACGGATGCCTCAAAACAAGATGGTTAATTGTTGGTCAGACAACCAGACTGAGGAATCAGACATGGTCAATTCCTCCATGTGTGAATAAATATAAGGAATTCATGCAGCGACAAAATATACCTGAGTAGGATCTACTTCTCCTTGAATGATGTTCAATATGGATATGTACTTTGCTTGACTAGCTTCTTTTGTTCGAGCATAAGATGAAACCATAATATTCTTTGACTGGAACACACGCATAAAGAAAAAGAATTAGGAAGAGAAAAGAAAGATAAAAGAAACTGTCAACATGGACAATGAAAATATGCACAAAAAATTTCTCGCCTGCAAAAGTCTTCTCATAACATCCAGAACAGTAGTCTTCCGAATTACATTTGCCTGCAAAGATGAGAAGTAGTTGCATTACACACTTTAGTAATTTAGGGATGAAAGTTTCAACCCTTTGAGCAAGGTTAAGGTGAATCAATCAAGATTAAAAACCAAGCTAGGTCCCTCCAAAAAATTACCAAAAGACCTCAAAAATAAGTCCATGTTATTCTCCCCTGCCACAACAAGGCATCCACCGATGCCACATTAAAGAGGAAGTTTCATGCCAACACATTATGCTTATCTAGATGGTCATGTAAACCTAAAAACTACGTTTTTAAGAGAAAGGAAAGGAATATCAAATATGTTACCTGACGCTCTACAGTGAGAGGTGTATATCCTGTCATCAGGAAATGGCATCTTGGTGTTGGAATTAAAGAAGCAAGAAGGCCAACTAAGTCATTGTTCATGTACCCAGGATAACGAAGGGTGGTCGTGCTCGCTGACATTACAGTTGAGACCAATGAATTTGTTTGAGCAAAGGTAGGATTACTCAGATGAAGGCGCTCCACAGCTATCCTATTCAGTGCAGTATTATCAAGAACAACAACACAATCAGCATTGAGGGTTAGACGCTTGAGGGTCAAAAGTGAGTTGTATGGCTGCACCACCACATCGCTCGTCTCCATCTGGTTAGGAAACACGCTATATGTTTGAACCAGTTTTTTGCTGTAGCGATCATTCAGAGTTTCCAAAAGATATGAGCCCATACCTGCATTGTTTTCCTTTTGAGAAAAATAACCAACATATGCATCGTGTAAAAAGCGAAAACACTATCCAAATAGGTTATTGGTATGTCGAGCATGTTTGCACGGCGAGTATCAAGTTAGAATGTAGCCAATAGAAAGTAAAGATCTGCATTCCGTAGCTTACAGGAAAATACACAAAAAGTGGCTACAAGACGAATAACTCTTATAAACTAGACCATCCTACGGTTGGTACAAATTAAGTATAATATAGGCCAGCACACTCTGAGAGAATGCCAGGCCTTAACAAGCGGGAATGGCTATGAATTATATCAGTTTTCACTAACCATCAACCTTAACTACAAAAAAGTGAAAAATGTAAATAGAGGAGCATGGAAGCAACCTGAGCCTGTCCCTCCAGCAATAGAGTGGCAGAGAACAAAACCCTCAAGACTATCGCTACCATCTGCTTCTCTATCAATCATGTCCATTATATCCTCTTCAACACCCTTCCCCTATCACAATGGTATGAAACGGGATAATAAGAAAGTCTGGTAATCATGATTATCCAAAAAGAATTGGTACACACGTCACGCAGGAGTCGATGATACGTTAATTATCATTTAGTTGTGTCACTCAAGATTAAGTGATTGCAAGGTAACAGAAGGACATCATTTACATGATATGCAAGAGCAATTAATGACTAGGGAATTTACTTCCAATCATTAAGTGGTATGGAATCATGGGCAAAAAATGTTTTTATTTAAGTAACAGTAACCACAATTCAATATAATCAACTTTAGTAAATGATACATCAAGAATCTGAAGACATTAGAGAGATGAAATGGAAACTGATGCAGTGGGCTGGTTGAGATGACTTTCATTACAGAAGTAGTACAGACTTAGGCAGACTGATAAGAAAACTAGGTACAGGACCTCCAATACCATCTCGAAAAACCAATTCTCAGATACCTTTCTTATTATTAAAATTTAGCAAAAACAGAGCAGCAATAAAACACCAAACCTGATGATATCCACTGGCCCAATTATTCCCAGCACCTCCTCCATGATCAGACACAAATATGTTCTCATGATTGTAGAGATTCCGATATTCGCTGTTCTGAATACCATTTATCACTCTTGGCTCCAAATCCATCAATATAGCCCTTGGAATGTAGTGCTGATCATCAGCTTGATAAAAAAACACATCTTTTCTGTCACCTCCCTAAAGCATCGCAATAGCCAAAGTTTCACAAGTTAGTGATCAATTGGAAACACCATGAAATCATAACTAGTACATGTGCTGGTGATACAAAAGTCCTTTTAACTAGCATTACCCGGGAATAGGCTGATCATCAGCCTATGTCATGACAAGTTCAATTCTAACCTAAGCTTCACAAGCCAGAGATCAACAGCTTTACGAGCCAGAGATCAACTGACAGCACCCTAAACCCCAATCAGCCCAAAACTATACACAGTTACTCTACAAGCTCTATTGGGAGCTTCACGGGAAAAAAGAAAATCACACTTTGCACTCGCAAAAGGCAAAATTGCGCATTGCCCACTAGCCAAACGATACTCGGCTTCCTAAGCTCGATTTCTTCAAAAATTTCTTACAAATGACGACTACGACCTCACAATGCTTCCCAAGTAAAATTAGTCTACGACAAACAGCGACTATGTGGAGTTTCGAACCTGAGTAGCGAAGTCCTCGAGCATGCCATCCTTACTGATTCCGTGCTCGAGGCAGAGCTGCTTCCAGAACTCCATTCCAATCTGGTTCCCGCATTGTCCCACCTGCAGCGTTATGATTTCTCTCGGCATTTTTCCTTTTGTTTTGCCCTCGCCTCTGCTGGAGAGTTAAAGATAGCGGTCCTCGGATCGAAGGCAGAATCGAGAGCTAGGGATCGATTTGGGGATTGCAGCGCCGAATCATTTCAAAAAAAAAAAAGACGAGGGAAAATGCAGGCCAGAGAGAGCGAGACAATGAGGGAAAGTGGAAAATTTTTCGTGTGGGGAAGGAAAATGAGCAGGTCTTCGAGCGTCAACAACTGGTGTCGACTCGGTGTGCCGGGCACTCACTATCCTGCGCGGCCAATGCTATCGTGCGCCTCCCGCGTCCTTTAAGCAGCTTGGGCCTTCGTCGTAGAGGGAGCCCAATAATCATTATAGTCCAAGAAACCGCGAGCCCAGTTTCAATTTCAATCTCTCGTTGAAGTAACTTTGTTCCGATTGGGCTCTACTTTGTAACGACGCCTCTGCTTTGGGCTCTGATGGCTAAGCCCAGTTTACGAGATAGATAAAAAAAACCTTTAGCTTTGTTCCTCCTATTGGGTTGATCTGGTCAACATCCACTTATGAAAAGAGCCAATTCCAGATGTGATTACTAAATTAAAAGAGAAACGTGATTACTAATAACACCGGTCGAAATCGCATCGGCACAACGGAAGCGCGGTCTATAGAGCGCCGGCTGTCATGACTCGTGGAGCGGAAAATAGTTAATCGGAACGCGACGATTGTTATTCAATTTGGAAAACACAGCTGAAATTAGATGTCGACTTCCAACTGAAATTCGAAGCATTAGCAAAGATTACATGACCCGACCACACGCACATAACGACATGCTGCTGTCCTCAACAAACGACGGGTAATGTTCGCAGAATGTGACGGGATTGAAGAAGGCCAAGGGGAGCCGCTAGTTGGGCCAGAGGAAGCACCCGATGGCGAAGTTCCGCTTGTGGTGGAGGTCGCCGGCGGTGGAGAGGCCGTACTCTCGGAGCAGGGAGTCGAGCTTCCACTCCGGCATGGCCTCGTAGTCAGCTCGGGTGAATCTCGGGTAGTGGAGCGGCATCTGGAAGTTCTTGCACCGGTCGGTCGCATGCTGGTGCCCGCCGTTCGCTCTTGCTCCAGCGCTGCTGCCTCCTAAGGCGGGCGTCGGCGTGGCTGCCACGGACTCCATCCCCACTCTGCTCGTATCTGCTCTCAGCCCCCCTTCCGAGCTCCTGCGCTACTTCTATACGTGTGTGTGTGTGTGATGCTGAGCAGGTTCTTTATTAAGAGCACGACCAACTTGGTGATCTATATATAGAATTTTTAGAGAGAGAGAGAGATAGGAGAAGATACGCATTTTTGAGATAGAATATCTAAATTATTTGCGTTTGATTTCCTCTTAGAATAAACATCTTCCCTTATTGTTAATCCAAGCAATCTTTATTAAAAAGGTGTTCAAAATCTACTTAAATAGGTGATATTATCATCAATAGTTACATAAATATAAATTCAGAAAAAAGCATTGTGCGAGGTCAATCACTCAATCAAACTATCCAAAAAGTCTCGAACCCATTGTATGGCGGCTAATTTAGTTTAGAACTTGTTAATTCGGCCAATTTAACCCTAAACATTTCGACGATTTGCCAATTTAATCCTTTTGATTAAAGTTTACTAGAAACCGCCACCGTGGCGGGCGGTCCATTTAATGCCTGTCAGCAAGATCGACGCCGATATGGACAATTTTTAGCTAAAAATTGATTGAAAGAACTGCATTAATAAATTATCAAAAAAAAAAAATTCAAGACTAAAATTGGCTAGACTTTCTGGACGGTTATCCCAATATGAACGAGTCAACACTCTTCTCCACAGAAATCTGGTTTTGTAGCACAACTTATAATCGCGTGCGAGTACATAATGCAAGTTGGAAAGTTTTTTTTTTTTTTTATAGGGTTTAATCTCAAATCGTTATCCGACTAAGAAATGAGCCGGCTTGGTTGTTAACAAAGAGAATTATACTTAGTACAAAGTACGTGGTGGGGGGGACTTGTTTACATCTCCACGAACGAACATTTATCTTTATGGGGATGTTGTTGTCCTTGCCAGTTGCCATTACAAAAGCAAATGGCTCTATTGAAATGCACGCCTTTTCCGCGATGAGCTTCGTCTCGACGCCCGCGATCGCACGAAACGTGAATTGTCCTATACATTGCCATTAACATGTAATTATCGTACCAAGCAGCACGGGCTCAAATCGAATTAAATGATTGGAGCGCCGCGGCAAATTTGACCGCTGTGGAGAGTCGAGAGTTCGATTCCTCACCTTCTCTTCTTTCGCAGCAATGTAGGGGGATCCGTTTATTTGTGTTAGCGTAGGTAGAATAGTGGGATTAAGATATACTTTTCAAGCTGACTTAAGCTCTTAGAACTAGTGTGCTCGATTTTTCAACAATATCCACCGCATTGAAGTCTCACTTAACGTACAAGACGAAGACAGGTGCTGCTCATGATATTTTTTTTTTTATTTATGGGGGGAACAAGTCTAGTTTCGAAGAAGATCGGAAGAACATCATGAAGATGTTATCATTGTTCAACCTTAAATTAGAGTTACGTCTAATAAAGAATTCTAGTGTAATTAACACTTTCATTATATCACTTAATTATAAGTGAAAAAGAGTATATATAGTGGTGGCTATTCACGGCCCAAGCTCAAATTATCAATGAAAAAATATGAACTCCAACTATAAAAACCCTCTTGTGTCCAAAGGACGCCGCACCCTTAAGACCCTATCGAGGCAGCTTCTCGACAACACCGTCTTTCCTTATCAATAGAAAGTATAAACCACACCTCAAAACTAATTATAGCCCGAACTTTTTGTTGCCTACTTAGAACGCACCAACTTATAGTCGGTACCCAAATCTGGCCCTCGACAAGTTTTTGTCCAATGATACCGTAGAAGAGTCAAACGTGCACTCGTTGGAAACTTGATGAAGGCCAGATTTTGGTAACAACTGAAATTTTGTGCTTTTTCATGAGATTAAAAAAAAAAAAGGTCCGGATTAGATTTGGGAGATGAACTAAAGTTGGTATTTCCGTGGACAGGCAACCCAGTTGGAAATTAGGGCTTCTTCATCAGCATTATTTCAGTACCACTAGCACAGTCGCTCCATCTCTCTAATTAATGCATCAATGTATGAGTAGGTACACCATGCGATGTTTCTGGTCCAGGCAAATATGTTGCCGTGGAGGAGCAAGCAAAAGCAAGAGGATGAATCAAAGAAGGATTCAATCCAATTTGGTTGGCCACTGTCCACATCACCAATTACTGCTGAGATCCCAAGTGACGCATCCATCATGGAGGGAAAGATCTCAAAGAAACTTGAACCACACGTTTGCATCTTTGCAGACCCAATTCAATGTGGTAGGGTTTTGATCAGTGGAGTGGAGTGGAGTGATCTGATCGAGCCAACACAAGCGAGGCGGGGTTTCGACATCGAGTAACGTACGGTTCTTGGTCATGTCCACTTGTCGATGTTAGGCCAACAAGTAACGAAGCGATCATGTGATCTGGGCGGTTTTCACTCCCTCTGTCCACAGTTGAAATCGTCGGTTTAATGTTAAGACGCTCCTGAGCTTTCATGGCAATCTTTTCGCTAGAGCAATGGTATGGATTGCTATGATATGCTGCTAAAAACGGGCATTTTACGAAAATGCGTTAAAAAATTTACCTTTTTACAGATTTGGGTTTCGCGGCTAGAAATATACGAGAAAGGGGCTTGTTCGAGAGTTCAACTACCGAACAACAAAAAAATAAAAATGAAAAACAACAAAAACCCTTGTTCGGCAGTAGGGGGGAATGGGTTAAAAAAAATTAAAAAATTCGTAAAAAATTTATAAAAAATACCAAAAAAATTCTAAAAAATTTCTATAAATTCCAAAAATTAGGAAATTGACCATTTTAACGAGTTGGTCCTATTTTTGATGGTTTTCCTTTTTAGACATTTCGAAATGATGATTTTGCCCCTTCCGGGCAAATTGTCTCGAAAAATTTCAAAAGTTTCCAAAAAAAAAATCCAAAAATTAGTAAATGGGCCACTTTAATTAGTCAATCCTACTTTTAAGGATTTTTCGCATCTATCTTTTCAAAATGATGATTTTTCCCCTTATGGAAAAAAATGTTCACAAAAAAAATAGTCAGTATTTTAAATGGTCCAACACGGAAAGGTTTTTAAAATAAAATTTTGGCAATTTCTTCATATTTGTAGTCTACGGAATCTATTTTCTTATTTTCGGATATTTTCTTAATATGAAAAATAATATTAAAATTTATGACAAATTTCAAAAATTACTTTTCCTCCAAATTGGATCCTCAGGTTTCGTTAAAGCTTCTAAATATGATTTTTCAATGCCTATTCAACGATGTCAACACATAGCAACCCATTTTCGTAAAACCCTTTTCCTTGTTCGGCAGTTGAACTGCCGAACAAGGGTTTTTGTTGGTTTTTATTTTATTTTTTTGTTGTTCGGCAATCGCGAAATCCAAATCCGTAAAAGGATAAATTTTTTAACCCATTTTCGTAAAACCCCGTTAAAAACTCGTCACTCATGACCCACCAGCAGTTTGAATCAGCACAACCACCACCAGTAAAGGCGACATGATTATACGTCTCTGGCCATTTCTAGGCGACAGGATCAACATCAGCATAAATAATTGCAACCAACCAAATCGCGGTTTGCTCATACCGTCGACCAGACATCTCCCTTATGCGGAATGAATCAAGGAGCATTCAGTAGGTGCACTAACCTGTACCATCCTAGTGGCCTCCATTTCCATCTGTTTGAAACAGTTGCAGTTGATTCCCAGTAAGTGATGGAGATCAGAAAGAAGAAATAGGCACAAAGCATGAACCACATGAGGTGGTTTGACATTATGTTTTTGCACCAAAGTTGGGTGTCGGCTAGTTGCGAAGCTTGTGAGGAGTGTAGATCTGGATTTTGTCGCGGAGAAAAACTTTACGACATGGGACAAGGGCAAGAGACCGTACCCGACACAGTTCGAACAGACATGACCAATGCCATGTTACGGATCTTGTGCGAAACACACCAAATGAAGCATGGGTTGACAACGTGAATCACTTATCTTATTTTGCAGCTGAAGACCAGGTCCAGCTGAATTTCTAGACGGTGAACAAGGAAAGAATCTTGATGCATCAAGATAACTTGAGCACTAAAATGGCTACGAGCGTGAATTTTCACAATGAAAACCATAGAACGATGTAAAGAGGAAAAAAGACTACATTGCACGCTCTAAGACGGTCCCCGTGTTTTCACCTCAAGCTGAGAGCAAAGAAGAACGACCTCGAGTGCCCTGGCTAAAATTCTTCTGAGCTGTCTTTCCGCGAGAACGCCACCATCACAATACATTTCCAACCATTTCATATGTTTGTCCATAGAGCAGAGGATGAAGCAAGACAAGTATGATTAGAGGATCTAAAATTCCTCACAAATGAAGCTTTGTTACTGAGATGCGGAGAGCGATGAATAATTCTTTTCCGACCGCAACCAGCGATGGAAACGTTTCACAACTTTGACCAAAAAATTATGGAGGATAGACCATCACCAACGAAAATTATACGAGATGTAGAAGTCCAGAAAAAGCTGGGGTTTCTTTCATCGCTCCTGCCAATGCTGAAATTTCTACATGAAAAATCAATCATCAGTTTGCAGTGGCTTACATGATCAGGTTCATGATATCTTTCTTCACATTAAATGCTTGTAATATGTCAAACTTTCTAAACCGCTCAAAGGTTTCAACTGATTGATTATATGGCTATGAGAAAAGATAGTTATAATTCTTTACTAAAATGATAAGCAGTGAGAGTCATCTACTTGAACAAAAACCATAATCTATCAGCAGGTATGATCCTATAGTTATGTTTTTTTTTTTTTTTGGTAACCGAGGTGTCCGGAGGCTGGCGAGCAGGGCTCAAACCGGGGCCGTGAACCCGACTAGTCCTCGAGGAAAGCTAGCGCGGCATCCCACCGCCACGACCTTCCACTTAAATCTCCCGGTGTTAGCGCGAACGCCACCAAGTCCTCCTGCGAGAAACCCGCAACGGAGGGGATTTGAACCTTCAACCACACGAGTACTACTCAGCAGCGGTCAAACGCCCAACCACTTGGCCACCAGGAAGGTGGGTACGCTATAGTTATGTTACCTTGATCAAAGTCTCAAATGATACCAAGTGACGTCATACCTGAGCCAACCCCCTACTGCTTCTCGTGAAGTAGAAAGAGTACGATTACCGATCAGCAACCAATCAAGATCAGATTCATGACACTGCAGCATAAACATAGTCATCAGATATCGCTTGCTCTCTCTATCACAGAAGCCCTGCTACGTGCTGCCCCAGGAAAGTTATAGCTTGTGATTGTGCCAGGATCAGCTGTTCGATTCCCTCATGTTATCCTGCTTCATATTCCTCCATTGTAGATACTAACAGAAACCTAAGTGCCTCTAGATCGGCCATTTATATTCTCTCTATTTTCGTGTTCCTAAGACAGCTTGCTTGAGTCGAACTTGCTGCCACAATTGCAAAGCAGAGTATGGGAACTCACAAGTCAAACCAAAAGTTTTGTCTTGAAGAATGTCCAAGAGAAGATCAATTCTATCCCCTCAAACATCTGCTACAGTTTTTACCTCCAGCAGAATTGACAGTGACAATCTTATATGTCTTCCGTCCCCAGCAAACGCTTGAATCAAAACATTTTTTTTTCCCTCAAACCATCTGCAAGATCTTCAAACATCCAGCAGAATTGGCAGCGGCAACCATATTTGTCTTTTGTCCCCAGCAAACACTCGAGACAAAATTACCATAATCATTGCCAATCTTGGTTCCAGAAATAGGATCAGAAGATCCAAATGCATGAGAAGTGATTGGCATCGGTAGGGATCTATAGTAACTATAAACCTGATAAAAACAACTGACTGCATTTAGTCAGCTTATCCTTGGTCGTCACAATATTACAATAGATTATCTGAGGAACAACCAGGAGAATGACCAATAATGGAAATATTAAAATTAAGACGTGGGTTTAGAGAGTAGACATCTCTAACAAGGAATCCAATTGGTTCGTTGATATAGTTCTTTTTTCCCCTCAAGAAACCTCTTCAAAAAGAATTACTCTCTCTTAGGTGGCATATCTTTGTCTGGCCGAAGAAAATGCATCTTGGTCCAATAAGAGAAGTTTGGGTAATCTTAATAGGTGTACTATGAACATGAACGATTAATAACACCACTTAACATTGATAGCAGCAGAAATACCAAAATTTCCACCCCCTTTGCTTATACAATGGTCCACAAATAAATTAGATCACCATACCCTTAAGTCTCAAGCACTGTAGCCATTGGCATCGAACTTTCAACAGCTTATCGCTGATTTTGAACTTGTTTCTCTACATTTGGCAGTATAAAACAAGCAAACTCGTATCCAATTCACTTGCTAGTTATCTAAGAATAAACACTATTGTACACGCAAAAGCTGAGACCCAAGTAGTGTACCTCATTAGTCTCTGAGCCACATGCTATGTATCCATCCGAAGTGGACAAACCTACAAAATTCTGCAAAACCGGAAGCTCATGGTCAAGATAATCGAACCAATCATATGCCTAAAAATGTCAATAAATATAGCATAGAGATAGCAACCTTATCGTTAGTATGACCCCTATATGTTAAGGTGCAAGCATTTGAGGACGACCCATCTGAGCTCGCCTTCTTTAGATCCCATAGCTTTAAGGTGTTGTCAGTGGATGCAGAGACAATGCTTTCAGAATCCAAAAACTTAATATAGCTGATTGTTTTCCCATGGCCAGCTAAAGTGCACCAAGGAATTTGAGCGTGCCGAAGATCGTAGCAATAGATTTTGTTATCAGCACATCCAAAAACCAAAAGATGAGTCGAGTGAGGAGAAAACTGAACACAACAGACATTGGCTGGGTTCCAAATGGTGGCAACGGAGTTTTTCTGCAAAAAAATCACATTCATGACCTCATTCTTCCTTTCCGAATTAGAAATCCTCACATAAGATTCCCAGGACGATAAATTAACTAAAAGTCAAAGCCAGAATCTGCATCTACGCTGCTTGAACTTATGGTTACAGCTTAAGTAAATATTAGCGGGGCTTTCATAGGCCAAGAATGATCAACCGAATTCACGAAGTCTACTGAATTTCCGTGCCAGTCCGATTCCCCCAATGTGGCTCAGTTCAAGCTTCTTTTCTATTGAAGCTTTCGTGCATGCGTAAATTGTAACTAGGGGGGAGACTATGTCTGTTTTCCAAGAAGATATTATACTACCATATGGAACAATGAATGTTAAAAGATACAAGAGATGCCTTGCCTCATTGATTGCCCACAGCTTCACGGAAAAATCATCACTACCGCTTGCAAACTTCATAGGATCTGCTTGAGAGAAGTCAACAGACCAAGCCCTCTTCTGGTGCTCCAAATGTTGTGAAAATCCTTGAGCAGTGCCCACGTCCCATATCTAGGTTCAAGCAATGTAAAAGTAACTATATGCACAATTAGCATGGCAATGAACCACGACCAAACATCTTGGTTGTTGTTCACATCAGTTTGGAACTCACAACACTAAGTTTTGTAAGTCAAACAACTAGAAAATCAACGAAGTTATACCAGGTCCACAGGTGGTTTTTCACAGTAATTTGCTGCTTCATCAAATTCCCAAGAGATAGACATCTCAACACTAAATGGGTTCCCACAACGGGAGATCATTTAGGTGTCCGTGAATGCATACAATTCCTAGTCATCATGTTTAAGAAGGAGCTGTTTAAGGACATATTCCATAGAATCTATTCAAACAAGAAAGTCAATACCAGATTTATAGATAGTTTAACTTGAGGTCGCGGGGAACTTTCATGAGACAGATATCTCATCACTAAATTTGTACTTAAAGCAAGAGTTCATTTAGATGGAAGCATGAATGCATACAGTTCCTAATCATGAAGATTAAGAAGGAACCGTCCAGTGAGCCATAGAATCAACAAAGACTGAACTCATTATGCTTCATGCACCTTAACTATGCCATCATAATCAGTCGAAGCCAGGTAGTTTCTCATGTAGCTGTTCCAACAAACACAGCTAAGCTTTGAATTGTTTGACATCTCTACTGCTGGATAATGTAGGTCAATTGAGTCATCTAAAAGAGCAGCAAACTCGTATATTTTTATCTTCTTGGACACACCAGCAGCTGCAATATAATGCTCGTCACGGTCAAAACCTATAGATCGAAGCACATTTGCAGAATTCAGAAGATCTCCGCTTCTCAATGCTCCCCGTGCTTCAAACTTACTATAACGAGCAAACTTGCATAAACCATCAAAAAAGTCATCTGTAAGATCAGATGGCCTTTGCCTGACACTGAGGTCCTGATTTACATGCCATGCCCCAGACCATCTCTCTTGATTGCTTAGCAATCCTTCGTCAGGATGCGCTGCCACAGAGCCTTTTCTAGTTTGTAACTGAGATCTCGCAAAAAAGTAAGCATCCTCAAGCTGCCTTAAATTTCTTGACAAGTTTGTTTCACCGGTTGGGAGCAGGTATGGTCTCCTATGGAATCCAGAAGTCATGAGATTTTCTGAACGGAACTCTATGGATGTCTCGCTGAGCAAAGAGGAGGTTAACGAACAGAATCTTCTCTCCATTTCTTTAAGATCTTCTTCGATGAGTCCTATATCTTCCGCTAACTTGGTGGCATCCTTCAACTTTTGAGCTCTCAGTGAAACCAAAAAGTGAAGTAATAACTCTGGTTCTGCATCATTTTCGTGGGTAGATATCCCCGGATGGTTGTTTTGGTGCAACTCACGCAATTGTGATGAACGTAATAATTCCGACTGCAAGATTTCCCTGATGAAACAGAAAAAAATGAGAAAGCTAAATTTTTTTTATTCTCAATTTATAGTTCCTTATTTGGAAAATTAAATCATCGGCTTGAAGGTAGGAGTGGAAAAAAAAAATTGAACTTCTTGAGTGGTCAAGCAATGTGAGACTAAAATCTGCATTTGCCACTGCAGAAGCTGCATCTCTCAGTGCAAATTTCTTGAGAAAATTCATGGATCAATTCAGAATTATTTACCTCTGCATAGGATTAGGTGAATGGAGTGTGATCAACATATTCACCAAGAATGCATTTAGAAAAAAAGGCATAAACGATCTTCCTTTCCTTCCCCTTCCAGCCATGGAATAATGAAGCAAAAAGGCAGACATTGATAGGCATGCAGAGTGTCATGATATGAGCTCATATCACTTGCTCGCAAAACCACATGCAACACTCTGCTTGAATCAAAATGGGAGCATTCCATGAACTTGCAAGATACTCAGTCGTGACCACTTAACATGTAGTATATTTTGAACTATAGCAATAAAGATGCAAATGTCATTGCTATGTTAGGGGCAGGATCAAAATTTTTATTGGCTCTGGATCTCTAGATGACAACATAAGTTGAACCTCAGGTGATGGCACTGGGACAGCATATGTAAGGGCCGATAACATTTACTTAGTACCTCAAAAGATTACTTAAACACTTATGAGACTCCCTATTAGTTATGCTGAGAACAAAGCAGTTTTCCGAGTTTACCTAGTCTTTGGACGGGAATCGTATTCAGGATGAAGAAGCCAAAGACAAAACCCAGCTTCCTTTGGATTCTCCGAAAGAAAATCTGGCGGCAGAATCCGGCGACTCAAGTCCAACATTCTCACAAACTGAGCTTCCCATGACTCAAAGCAACAGAGCAACTGAGACAAACAGTTAAATTTAGTACAGACTCTTATGTCCTAAAATAGCACCCTCAAAAGAGGTGCGATCTGAGTTTGATCATAGAAAAGAATCATGATTACTAAAAAGGCTGATCAGGGAGATGATCCTCCACTATAAGCAAAACTATTTCAGTTGATTGATGTCAGGCCGAGATCATATGTAAGCTGGTCATAGAGGAATTTAGTAGGGAGAAGAATTGGTCGTCTTTTTCCTGATGGAGAGCAAATATTATTTGTTTCTCCCTCACCCAAAAAAAAAAAATAATATTATGTGTTTCTACTTTAACTGTTAAGGCAGTTCATTCAATGACAAAAGCCAAATACTCAAGACTCAAATAACAAGCATCAAGATATATGGGATCCCAAGCAACCGTGAAACGACACCACTATTATCCGTACTAGGTGCACTCTCCAACAGGTAAACAATCTTCATTAGTTCAACCAAGACAGAGAAGTTTGTGTTAAGGTGACCCGATGTATGAATTATGACTCACTGAAAATATATGAAGCAATGTGCCATAAATCAAAAGTGTGCGAGCTTCAAATTGCAAAATTATTATCTTTACCTCAAAAAGTAGGATGCCGAGGCTGTATATGTTAGACGCAGCAATGCAGCCTATTTCAGTGAGCTCCTCTGGACTAGTATACCATCTCTCCTCCAACTGAGGAAGCACAGATTGAATGTCTTCGTGGCTGAAGTTTGTATTACTTGGCCCAACGTTATTTGTTAATTCTGGAAACCCTGTGACATTTGGATCTAACTCAGCAATTATCTGACTTCCAAAGCCTGGATTGGAGCCGAACTGCAGACATGAAAGAGCTTTTCTGTCTTGACCAAGCTTTTGTTGGTCCTTTTCGCATAAGACACAACAAGCACGCTCACCCTGTTCCCACGGCCTTTTCCTTTTCAAATCCTGATTAAGAACAGTCGCTGCCTCTCTGTTGGCTGATGAACCAATATATCTGATTTTGTTCAAGGAAAGCAGAACAAAGTGGGATGGCCTCAAATCTAACAAAACAAGACCTTGAGAATGAGCAAAATCCACCAACTCCACTATCTGCCTGAACAATTGCAAGCTCTCGAGTTTGTTTATCTTACGGCACGCCGGTTTGAGCAACTCTCTTAAGTTAGTCCAATCATGCGAAATCTCAATTTCAGACTTACCGATGCCACGCAGTGAATGCTTGTCGGTGCTTGGCATCGCTTCCAATAATGCCAGAGAAGCTACTTTAGCTTCAGAAATCCGCTTCTCAGGTTCGCAGTTTTTAACCCCATCAGCAGAACAGCTACAAATCCCCTTCCCCTTCATGATTTTCTCAGCCTCACTAGCTTGTTCACCGGATAACATCTGCTCATCAATTGCCCGAATCAGTTCAACCGGTATATGTGAAGGAATTCCCACGTTCACCTTGCCGACCATTGCCATCGCTGGAGAACTATCTTGGGAGCCAAGACTTCTACTCAGCAATTGAGGAAGATGCTGTAACTGGCGTTGCCTAAAACCATTATGGCCGCTACTCAAAGCTATCTGGTGCATATTCTTCACTGTCAACTCTTCAACCTCAGGCCTTGTATCCTGAAAACTAAAGTTGGCACATGCAGTTGTAACGGGAGGCTCGGAACATGAGGTGGACGTCACACAAGCACTCGGATCTTTCTCCTCCATATTAACCAAAGAAGAGTGCGAAGAGCTTTCCAGCCACTTGTTTTTCATATATGATCGAAGAAAACGATCCTCCAGCAGGAAAAATTCATCAGATTGTCTATTTCCGAGTTCTCCATCCCGAGAAGCAGAAACTGCAAGTCTTTTCTCAGTCGGTTGTTCCATACAGCCCAATTACTCAGCCTGACCTTTTTCGCATTCGATAGACATGACTTCTCATGCAAGTGACCTATCAAGACCGAAAATCACAAGAAATCTGGGTGATGGAGGAATTCCAGGAATTGGCACTTCAAAATTCAAGCAATTCTACCAACTGGAACAGAAATGCAGCACATAAAACCTCAATGCACTCATCTACCTTGAGGGAACTGATCAGAAATCCTTACACACATACCCTCCAATACCAAACAGTGTGTTAACCCAAAAGAAGAATATGCAGACTATAGGGGAAGTGCATAAGCAATATAATTAACATGCTTGAATGAAGAACATAAAAAATTCCAGACAAGTTCCCTCGAATTACTCTTTTCCTTTCCTTCAAAAGAAACGAAAACCAATGGTTGCATCAGGAAAAGTACACTCCAGACCCCAAGAAGAGCCGGTTCGAACTGTGTTTTTTTTTTTTAATCTCTTTTTCCACCAAGCACTGTCCTCAAAGATCAGGCATGTCTCATGCAAATTGCTGAAAAGGTGTATCAGCTCCAAGAATCTGAATACTTTATTCTCAATCTCAACTCAGACTGAGAAGCATTATCATCATCAGTGCCAAGATATTTAGACGAAGCATAACCAACCCAGAGGACAGAGAGGAGAAAGAGAAGAGAGAGAGGAAAAACTTGCCTGAAATGGGAAAAGATATACTTTCCTCCAAAAACATCACGAACCATGAAACTACCACGCCACCAATTGTATACTCCAAACACGGATTGATTGGGCGGAAAATGAAAAGAAAAAGGAAGACAAAAAAGAAGGGACCTGTCCCCATCGCTGCCTCAGATATTTATATATACACCCTTCAAAACTAAGTGAACCCAATCTCTCCACATCACTCGGACATTATGACCTTTCCCCATTTCCTGTTCATATTATTCAATTTTTTTTTAAAAATCGTCTTAAGGGGTCTCTCCTGCTGAGGTCAGATTCTCAAAAACAGGAATTCTCTCAGAGAAAAAACTGTTCTTTTGCGTGTGGCGTGGGAAGGAAAAGCGCTAGCACCACGATGGCCTTTGTAAGGACAAGTCGCCGTTTTTTTGGTTGTCGTTGGCGTTTCCGGGGATTGCCGTTGGGCTTCCCGAAGTGTCGTGCACAGAGCCTCTTTAGGCCGAGAAGATTGGCGGCTGCGGCTCTCACTTTTAGCGCCACCCAGAAACCGCCGCGAAGCGTGGCAACCGACTTTGCTGCAACGTGCGAAAGCGGGTAACTGTCAGTGTCAGTAACTGACACGTCGTCATATGAATGCCGGTGGCGCCGTACTCTGGTTTTTTTTTGGAAGCAAACCTTTCCTGCTCAATCTCTCGCGCTTTTTCATTTCTTCTCCGTCACGAGATGTACATCCTATTGAACCAAAAGAAAGAAGGAAGGAATGATGCACTTTTTTTTTTTTTACGAAAAATAACATTTCATTCACTTCCTCAATCGAAATACAAATAAGAAACGTTTCGAATTAAGAAGCATAACTTCAAACCTAAAAACGTTTTGATTCAAGAAGTGCACCTTTAAACCAAGACAAATCCCAGACAATTCAAAATAAAACAAGGTTAAGACAATAAGAGGAATTTTCAGAATAAGGCTGTAGATTACACGCTCAAAGAATATACCTATGACTTTTTCATACCAAAATTAATGACAAATCACTGAATTTGTCTTCAATAATGAGAATACACACCGAGAACTCTATATGATGTTACGGTTTTGCTTTTCGGCTATGCGCGCCTATGTTTGACGCCTCCAATACCATTAATAAGTAGAGCAAGTAAGTTAAACGAGCATAAATGTGGCACTTGTGAGAGCGAAACTTGAGCGAAACTTCTCTAATTTTCTTCAAAACCGAACTTGTTCACCATTGAAACCCAAAAAAAGTGAAGCCCCGAAAACATACACATAAAACAAAAATCAATCTAAACTAGGTCGAGATAGAAATCTCTTCAAAATAAAAGATAGAAACTTCTAAATCTAAATTAGATTGAAAGAGAAAAGCTCTCAAATAAGAGAAAAACAAGAAAACGAAATAGAGAATAAAAATAAACAGAAAAAAAAAAAAGAAGGAGAGGGAGGGAGAGTCGGGGGACAAGACCCTCTCTCTCCCTCGCGAACAAACCTTTGCGTGGAAAAAAGAGAAGGGATTGGCGGCTGCTGGGAGAAAAAAAAAATCCCTAGGGAAGAAAAAGTCTATATTTGCGAAGTCTTCACATTGTTATCCTGTTGTGAACTTGAAGTGAACTAAATAATTACTGAAAAAATATTTTTTAAAAAATAATTATTTATATCGTTTGAAAAATATTAGAAAATAAAAAATATTTTCATTATCAATAACAATTTATGTTTCAATATTTTTCAGAAAAATGACCTATTGGATTGTTTACAAAAATAAATAAACAAAAAAATAGAAATCTTTTTTACCATTTACAAAAATGTTCAGTTATAAATTGTTTCATGCACTTTTTATTAATTAATTATGTCGAAAGGTGTTGGAGATAATTTTAAAAAAAAATGCATTTTTAAAATTATTTAATATCCGTGAAACTAACGAATAGCAATAGTCTATTTTTAAATATATATATTTAAAATTATTTATTATAATAGATGAGTTTTGAATCAAATTGGTTTTGTATGTGACTGGTCGCTGGTTGGGGCACTACGGTTTCTCCACCGTAATTTTTTTTTTTTGGGGGGTTTTGGGTGGGGGGTTTCAAACTCCATGGTATTTTGCTTGGTTGAAAATAAATACAGGTCGGTGAGTAATGCGAAGTCCACACACAGTAAGTGGTACTGGTGTAAATAAGGCCAACATCAGTGGCAATGTAATAGGTCTTGCCATTCCTTTGTTTCGTTGTCTAAATTGGAGAGGAGGACGTTTCAGACACGTCGCTGATTTAGTCAAGAGAATGCGTGAATCATATGATAATGTGATGGCGATCCACCCCGACCCCCACCCCCACAAAGGGCATAATCAATTCGCATCAAAAATGCTTGGCCAAAAAAAGATAAAGATTCGCATTAGATGCACGCGTTGAGATTTGCCCATACCGCAATTCAAGCCTAATCATCCCTAAAATTTATAGCGACAAAAAAAAAAAAAAAGCTACCGTAGTAACATCTTTGGTCCGCTCATTTCAAATACAACTGCCGACTACTTTTTCAAATGGCATGTCGTAAATTTCTCTAACCGGTGAAGTCAACATCTATATCTATGTATATTACTCTTGAGAAACGGATTTCCGCTTCAATTAAATACGGGGCCCATCCGTATCGAAATTGGGAGATTCTTGAGAAATTGAGCTCTCGATAGAGGTTAGGGGAGATCGATTCTCGATCCGATCCTCTCTCATCCAGAAATCGGGAACCGGACCAAACGAACCAGTCCATTCCAATACCCAGGCTGTTTGATGGAGTCAAGGGATTATTGATATGGATGAGTAATACGGACTTTGATTTTAATATACTAAGTAAAATTAGGTTACATTTAAGAAATTAATAAATGAAAAATAAATGATCGGTTCAATTTGGGCTGCTCGGTTCCCTCCTGGAACTGGAAACTAGGTCAAAGATCAACAGTTCCAATTTTATGAAATTAGAAATCGGATCAAATTAGCCGACTTGATCCAGTCTAGATGGTTCTCGATTCGTTCGGTTCGTCTTACTCATTCCCGATGGAGGCATTATCTATCTCGCCAAAGAAGAAATCCTCTTTGGAGGTAACATTACTTTGGGTTCGGGTTCGGGTTCGGCCACATAGACGGGAGGGTTGGAGGACGTGCGCGTGGGGGACAAGGGACGATCACGGTCGCCCGGCATGGCTCTCCACTAGATCACACACGGTGGACGATCGCTCGCTGCTGATTGGGCAGCTCACCTCATCTTTGTGCTGTTGCTGACCGTTTGAGTGGGATGAAGGCCCGGTGATATCTCCCTCGTCAGCCTTCACTGACCAAATTGTATGCGTCTTTTGATCAATTTGTTCTCGATTCTAGATCCCTTCCTCCCTTCCTTCAGATTGTAATGATCCCATCAAAGTTTCAATTGCATACCAACAAAAGTATTGATGAATATCGATGTCGCAGGATTCGAAGGCCTAACTTTAATATTGCGTTAAGCAGAAATCAAATCCGAAAATGCACGATTTCAATTGCTTTGTCGACTAAGCCGACTCCTCTCTTGTTTAATTAATGAAATGAAACAATATTCTGATAGAATGACTATGAATGTTAATGGCTATTTACATTAGAGAAAGAGAGAGAGAGAGGGGGGGGGGTCGGAAGCTGAAGCCAACAAAAGAAACAATTCTTGCCATCAACAACACCTATGGAGTTGTCGAACGTTGATCGACGTTCGAAGGAGCCAAGGTCCATTCGTAATTGTCGCTCTTCACTCATAGAACATCCATGTAATCTTATGCAACATGTGTAAGATGGATGGGTGATTTCATATTTAATTATCCTATCACTTTTCCTTATGCCTAGTAATGGGGCCTAGAGACATTTGAACTCAAGACTGACTGCTCTGATACCATGTAAGATTTGTGGGATCATTGCCAATTATTTTAAAAGTTTAAATTGTTAGATGAAGACGCGATTTAATATTTAATTGTTCTATCAACATGATATGCTTAAGGGGGTGAAGAGCTATGCGAAACTCACTGTTTAATGAACCCCCCCAAAAAAAGAAAGAAAGAAAGGACTGATATAATTTGTCAAATTAGGGTTGAATAGAGTTGAGGTCCATGCTAAAGGCTTGTCTGGAACTGCTTATTCAAGACGCCAGCAATCAACAGCAAATTGCACTTCAATCCTCCCACAAAAAAGGGCAAAATCAAAAGAAAGAAGGGCCAAGATCCAAGCTCCTGGCCCATTACCATGTATTCTAATCTGGTCTCTCAACTGGCCCAGCCTCACTAGCATCTCAACAGGCTTGACTTGGTTCAACTACCCGAGACTCTTGACGAGATATATGAAAGAAGCCCTCCTTTGCTAACATCAAGCTCTTGTCGAATGTGCCAACTTGACTTCAAGCCTCCTCATGACTTATATCCATGACTGTCGATCCTAATTCACTACTTTAGTGGGGGTATTTCATTAGTACAATTTCTCCCGTAACGTAACGGGTCGAGAGATTTCTGCCCCCGACTAACGGGAAAAAAAAAGCGATTTACTTTTGGCCAGGGACATTAACCCTTTAAGTTAAGCCGATTGACAGAACAGTCGAAGCATACGTAAGCATCTGATCTTTGGAACGACTGGAGCATCATACCGCGACACTAACCTAACTCCAAATAAGTCGATACGGCGGCGAGACTAACCTAGCTGATGTGATGGGAAACGGGAATGGGGAAGGGTTCTAAAGGATGCACGGATTCATTTGGCTGCTGGAGGGAGGGCCGGCCGAATGAATCGGTCATTTCCAGGGACGGTCAATATCGGCGGGCACGTTGCGTGGAAATGGACTTTTTTTTTAACTTTTGCCAAAATGGCTCGTCATGAAATCGTGACTCCTGACTGGATTCGACAAAGAACACGACATAAATCGGAAAAAGGGGGCAGAGGGCGAGGATTCTGATCGATGCCTCCCCCCCGTGCATGCGTTTTCATCGAGGAAACCGGTCGTTTTTCTTTTTGCGTGCTGAACAGGTAACTCCATGTCAAGGTGCAAATCTTGTCCTTTCCGGGTTCTCCCCCCCCCCCCCCCCCCCACTCCGATGCCGCCTCTTTTGTCCCGTTGAATGTCGCCAAGCTCCATACATGACCGTGGACCGGTCAGCCAACCCGAGCGCCGAGGCAATTTGCTCGACCTTGAGGCCCGGCCTCGTGATTCAATGAGAATCTATTATTCTTATATATATATATATATATATATGACCGATCATGCACCTTCAGATTCAACCTTCACGGTATCGAATTCATCGTAAATAATTAAAAAAAAAAGAACGGGTATTGATAAAGTCCAAGTAAGCATCTGATATTAGCATTCAAATGCAGAAACGAGCGCAAAAATAAACGTTAGCTTCTTCTCTCTTCTAACCCTTGTAGGGAGCAAAGGGGACTACATCAATTAATTTATATCAGGTGCAAGCTCTTTTACTAGATTAACCACTTCCCCCACCCCCAAAGAACAATGTCAAAGTGACGATTATAAAGACGTAATTACCCTTCCACCGAGACGATGATAAAGAACGGACCGAGCATCCATCTCTATCCTTCTAGAAAATGCCCGACCGCCTATAAAGTCTGCTTTAGAACGATTGATGTATAATAGACGGTCAGCAAACCCCAATAAAAATAATTTTTAAAAAAAAAATTATTCCCAAAAGCGACGCCTTTGAATAGAGTGACTTCTAACTCATGAGCATATAAAATACTTAGGGTTGGAAATAGATTGAATGCGCCGTGGAAAGCCTGACATAAAAGTGAAGAACAAGAAAGAGGTTGAAGCGGGCATCCACTTTCTCTTTTTCGCATGATGGTTGTCCGTCGCTCTCTCCGCCCTCTTTGCCACGCCAACACGACTTGCATTAGGATCGGCGATTCTCGACATGACCCGTTTGTCATTACGATAAAATAATTAGATAATGTTCGAATTTGGTACAAACAGACTAGCATAATAGATTGGGTCGCCTCAGCTTATGACGTGGAATCATCGACCGTGTCTTTCACCGGTTGATCCGCTCACTCCGTTTTAGACGCGGATCGATCTGTTTAAATTAACGGGTATATATATTTTTTGTATATGATATTATCAAATAAGTTTTAACAAGTTAAAATATTCATTTCTAATTTTGTTGTTCATCCTTGGGAGTTTACAAAAGCGACACCCACATAGAAAATAACGATGGGTAAACTGGAAACCCATTTGCGGACAAGGAACTCATGAAATAGATGGATTAACATGTTGCGTCGTGCTAACACCCAACACATATAACAATCATGTTGCATCGTCCAACCCATTTTGTCATGCGCGTCGTTTTCGCGTCAAGGAAGTTTAGACTTATTGAATCATTAAAAATATGGTACATTCGGATCGATATTGCTCCTTCTTTGTTAAAGACTCCATACAGGATCTTAGTACTGTTCTTTTGATTTTTTTTTGGGGGGGGGGGGGGGGGGGGGGGGGGCGTTGACTTTGCTCAAGATACGAACGAGATAGGACCTATCGCGGCCTCCGGTCCAACACCCGATTTTTCAACGTATGAATTCCGTACGTAATTCCAATCTATCAGAAGTTCGTCATTGTACGCAGACAGAAATCAAGCGCAGCATATAATCAGAGTATGCCGAAGGAAAAAAAAAAAAAAAGAGGCAACCGGGTCGTTGGTGCGTACTAATCAAAAGATTTCATTCATGTGCACCCCGTGCAACACTATCCTTTTGCCCCCGGGTCAAGGCGCCTTTCATCCGCAAATGCAATGAATGCATCAGTTGTTGTTCACGTACTCTCCTTTAAGGTCCACGCACGGTGTCAAAAAAGCCGGTCGATCTACTCATGATTGTGGGCGCTGAAGCTTTCACATTCGGACAGCCGAATTACCCTGGCTGCGTCTTTAGGTCCAAGCCATGATTGCACGGAGCAAGCCCAGCTCCCACTGTCCTTCCCTTGCTCAGACAGAAACAGTAGACATTCTAAAATCCAATGAGTGTGCTCAAAAAGACCTTTATGATCGTCTTTGCTTCTGCTGTTCTGGTTTTCTGAGCCGGCATAAAGCACAACCAGATTAGTGCCTAGATAATTATCTGCAAAGTCATAAACATATCGTATACGACGGCCAATTCATATCAATTACGATAATTTAGTCATAAATCTTTTGACGAGTTGCCAATTTAATCATTCGAAAATTACTGATGTGGGTGCCTACCATCATACATACATTGCAAAAAAAAAATAATAATAAAGTTTTAGCAACGGCATTTGCCACGAAAACTTTGGCAAAATTCATCGCTAAATGGAGTTGCGACGAAAATTGCAACGAAAAAAATTTCGTCGCCAATTCGACGTCGCAAAATTTAGCGATGAAAAATTTCAAATTCCGTCGCTAATTTGCGACGTACCCTATTCGTGGCAAAATTCGTCACTAATTTGTCACGACCAGTATTCGTGGCGAAATTTGTCGCTATTTGTCATGACTGTATTCGTGGCGAAATTCGTCGCAAATTTGCCATGAATACAATTCGTCACAAAATTAGTTGTTAATTAGCAATGAAGGTTTAGCAATTGCATTTGCCGCGAAAGTTGCCACAAAAATAGCAACGAAAATAATTTCGTCACCAACTCGGGTCCCAAAATTTAGCGACAAAAATAATTTCATCGCTAAATTGCAATGAGAATTTATTCGTCGCTAATTTGCCACGAATGGTATCATGGAAAAAATCATCGCCAATTAGCAACAAAACGAATTTAAGAAAGCTTAGCAACGACATTTGTGATGAATTTTTATTAATTCTTTAGCGACGAACTCTGCGACAGATATTGTTTAGGGACGAATTTAGCGGCGAAATTTTATTTTTGCAGGGAACTTTTATTATTTGTGATCGTATGATAAAATCATTTCTTTTTTTTTATTTTAAATCTAATTAAAAGCAAAATTAATTTCTAGAATTCATATTTAACATTAGTTAAGCACTTAATAACATCAAAATATTATAATAATATGAAAATGAAATACATTCATCTACATTTTCCACGAGAGTAACATAAATATTTTTCTTTATAGTACACATAATAAGAGAATAAATAATCTTGAGCACTTTAAAGCACTTGCTTAAGCAATCTCAGGATGACAATTCTTTCCAGGGCAGGAACATATTGGGCCAACTGCACTTCTGGCACAAAAGATGTTGAAGAAAAGCTTATCTCGATAGATATGAAAAGATACTTTCAATATTGCGCCTGCTCTGCTTGCTCTGTTGAGAGATGCATGAAGTGCTTCATCACTTCCTCCAAAGAGGTGACATTCACTTGTTGACATAAAATGCGATACTGAATCAAACCATCCTTGGCAAATCTCCCCCTCTGCAAGGCTCAATGTACTCGAACACAATCCTCTCAAGGGTATTTTGCCATGCTCGGGATTTCTTTGAGGTAATAAGATCGTGAAGTTCTTGCAAAGCATCTTGCTTCTGCCCAATATTTATTAGCTTTGCATCCACACATAAACAAACTTTGTCAGCAAAACTCCACGTTGCATAAAAGGACCGCAGCGAAAATGATAACTATCCTCTCAAATGAGCTTCAAAGTGGGAAAAAAGGTCTACTAGGCATGAGATTCATGAGGTTTTTTCAACCAAACTATATGTTTGGTAGAGAGGAAACTCAAGATTACATTCAGCTCGTTTTAACGCATTCTCTGGTTTCACAAAAGTCGACATGCCATGCACTATTAGTGACAAATATTTTATGCCACTCTTCCATGAGATTCAGAATACAACAATAGATAGCACATGCACATTTTCTTAGCCTCCCTATTAGAAGATCAATGGCACAAGCTACTCCAGAAAAGTAAAGGAAAAATGAACTTTGTAGAAGCTTAACGGTATTTATCCATCCAAACAAGGCTATATCAATCATGTAAAAGGTACTTGAATAATTGTTGGAATTGAAATTTTCAAATGCTTAAAATCCTCCACCTTGAACACAATCGCTCAGTAGATAGTTCGCGACTCATCATTCACATGCTAGAAATTCAATGCTATAAAGCATTGATAAGCTTGTACATAATACACGCTGAGACCAAAGATGTCCTATTTTATGCCAAAGAAAGTTTCATATAACTAGTCTACTGTAGAAGCAAACAGAAGTCGAAGCAGCAACTTCTTACACTAAGTTGAAGCAGAACTTCTTGCTGTGGCATCGAATTGATCATGTTTGGGCACGATTACCAATGAAGACAAGGTCCAATTAAGCTAATTCAAGCACTCAAAGAAAGCTTAGGATGTGCTTATCAAACTTCATTAAGACCGTTTTTTACATTTTTCAATGCATTAAGCCAAAAAAATACAAGTTAGACCCTACTGTCTAGGAACATGCATAGGGAAAAAATCGCTAATCATAAAATATGTGAAAAATAGAAAAATGCAGGCAAAAATTATAAGATTTTTTTATGCATATGGGGAAATGCGTCATTAACGACTTTCATGTTTTGTACTCTTACTAAAAAAAGCCCCCAATTTTACATAGAAAATCATTTTTCATGAGCACTCAGCAGCAACCATCACATTTCACAGAATAGGCAAACTTCAAAATTAAGCACAAATGCAGACTTCAAACATCAAATCAATGAACCAAACTTTCCATTCCACTAAATAAGACCCTAATGACCAACTTTAAGTTTTTGTGATTTTGAAAATGAAGACTCTAAGCAAGTCATTATTGCAACCTAAGATAGACATGCGCTAAACAAGACACAAACTCCAGAATGGTCACAGAATTGAATGAAATGATTAAATGTATTAAAAATAAAAGACACGCATGAATATTTCTGGTTTTTTTATATGTTATGCATCGGGATGTTATCAATGACTTTCATGAGGAGGCTTTTATGAAAAGAAGTCTAGAATAACCCATGTAAAATCACAAAGTATCAAAGGTCACATCAGAAAACTCCATCTCAAATTCAAATCAACATATTCAATGATTCTAGCTCCAGACTACAAGACCCTTTTGACATAGTAAACGATATCCATTTTCGTGAAATAATATATCAAATCAAAGCTTGAAACGTGCTCAACAACTCTCTAGAACATCATTCCATGAAATACAGATGTTTTAACCCTCAAATCCGCACTACAGTAAGATCGCGCATTCTCACTCGAGAATGAAAACATGTCAAAATGCACCATAACATCATCCACCACCCACAGACATGCAAAATCAACATGGTAATGACATATCCAGCAACTAATCAGCAAAATCAAACAACCATAACCTTCGATTCTCCTCATGTTTTGGCTAAAAATCATTCTCCAATCCATTAACTAACGAACTAGGTTATTAGAATCAAATGGATTTACCCTTCATAACGAACCTTTATGAACGAAATGACACACACTACGGTGGCAAGAACTCATCTTAGAACATTACCATCGAAGAAGGTCAATGGTTAAAGGGCGCCGGATGGTCGGAAGAGGGGGTTGGTGTGGCTCGGATGCACCATCGGTGTGAAAATCGGTGATGGAACCAAGGGGATCTTAGCCTCACATGGGCTTCACCGAGGCTCCATTCGAGGTGAGGTTGGTGCGAGAGGTCGGGAAAGGTGTGAGGAAGACAATGGTGGTGATGATTGGCCAAGGGGGTGAGCCAGTGAGCTGGGGTCACGGTGAGGTCGAGAGGCTAGCAAGAGAGAGGGCTTGAGAGAGTGAGTCTTTTTCTATTTTTTTTTCATTCTCCCCCTCTCTTTCTCAATCTCTCTACATTTTTCTCTTCTTCTTTTTCACTGGAGACCTCTAGAACTCTCTCCTTCGCTGAGCTCTCTTTTCTCTTCTTCCTTCCCGCGGATGAAAATTAATTTTATGATGAAGGGCTTTTGTTGCTAATTAGCAACAAATTTAGCGATGAATAGTATCCATCGCAAAATTAGTGATGAGAAATTTTTTTGTCACTAATTAGCGACAAATATTTTTGCGACGAAATTTATCCGTCGCCAATTAGCGATGAAGGAGATTATCATCGCCAATTAGCAACGACGGAGGTTGTCATCGCTAATTTTGAGACGAATTATTTTTGTTACTAATTAGCGACTTGCAACAAACATTTTTTGTGGCCAATTAGTGACGACGAAAGTTGTCGTCGCTAATTTTGCGGCGAATTATTTTTGTTGCTAATTAGCGACAAATAGATTTGTGATTAATATTTTTCATAGCCAATTAACGTCGACGGAAGTGGTTGTCGCTAATTTCGCAACGAATTATTTTTGTTGCTAATTAGCGATGAATAGGTTTGCGACAAACATTTTTTGTCACCAATTAGCAATGACGGAGGTTGTTGTTGCTGATTTTGCGACGAATTATATTTGTTGCTAATTAACGACGAATTTAGCGATGAATAGGTTTGCAACAAACATTTTTCGTTGCCAATTAGTAATGACGGAGGTTGTTGTTGCTAATTTTATGACAAATTATTTTTTTTCAGTAATTAGCGATGAATAGGTTTGTGATGAACATTTTTCTTTACCAATTAGTAACGACGGAGGTTGTCGTTGCGAATTTTGCAACAAATTATTTTTGTCGCTAATTAGTGAGGAATTTAGCAATGAATAGGGTGCGACGAACATTTTTTGTTGCTAATTAGGGACGACGGATGTTGTCGTTGCTAATTTTGCGACGAACTATTCTTGTTGCTAATTAGCGATGAATTTAGCTATTTCCATCGCAAATTAGCGACGAATTTGCTTTCATCACTAATTTTACGTGGCTAAATCCTTGTTTTTGTAGTGATAGTACGACCAACGCTAGCGTTGGCAATTTTTACAATTTCTTAATTTTTGCAGATTTTTATTTTGTTTTGTTTTCTCCTTTTTTTATTTAACTATCAAGGGCCAGTTGTATCCGCTCACCATAGGCGATGGTCATGACCCTTGCCGGCCCTTGACAATTAATAAAGAATAGAAAGGAAAAAAATAATCCATAAAAAAATCACAAAAGTCATAAAAGTTACCCCGTGTTAGTGACGATCATGTCACACCGAATGGTCGGCGTCCATATTATCATTTTTTTATTTATTAAAAATGATTGAAAAGGACTACATTGATAAATATCAAGATGTTTAGGATTAAATTAGCATAATTCAAAGTTTTAGTACTGAATTGACCATTGAAAAAATATTCAACTTTTAAAGCACCGAAATATCACAGAAGACGATGGATACGCCATTAATTATAATATTCCCCTGTTCAGTTGGTTAATAATTGCTTCACGAACACTTTTTCTTTGAAGATTACTGGCTCTTCAGAGTTCAATAGCTACTTTATATAGGGGTGAGTGGTTTCCGGTTCGGTCCAATTTTCCTCAAAAATCAAGAACCGTACTGGTGGTTCCACTTCCTAATTTCCAGAACCGTGGACTAAATCAACAGTCTTGAGAATTGGAAAAAATCGAATTGACCATTCCAGTCTGATTCCCAGCCGATCCAATGGGACTGACAACCTATCCAATAATTGAGACAAAAGAACACCAAATTAGTGAAACAAAATCAGTGATGGCGTGAAAGAACACAATATTCAACTCTACCTTTGAACTCTATTCGACTCTGCCTTTGAACAAACCCTTGAACAGTAAATAAAGAAGGCCATGGACGAAAGAATAGAGCCGGTATTGTAATTCAACAACAATGCAACACATCCTCACATGATAATCAAAAGCACATTAAAAGCACACCCAAAGCGAAGGTGACGAATCCTTCGAACCGAGAGGCGACAGTGGGTATAGGTAGGTTTCAAAATTATTTCGAAAGAGGGCGAGGCTGAACTGTGTGATAGGTCACGAAAAGAAAGCTTGGGAAAGAAACAAGGAAAAATTAGATTTAGGGTTACATTTAGGAAATAAATAAATAAAATAAAATCAATCAGTTTGGTCCGATTCTATACTCTTGGAGCTGAAAATTTGACTGCTTGGTCATCAGTTACAATTTTAAGGATCAAGAACCACACCGTCGTTCTTTAGAATTGAAAATCGAACCATCGATCCGGTCTAGTCCGAATAGTTTTCGATTCAATTAGTTCGATTTTCTCGCTCTTAATTTTATGATAAGGACTTGATTTAAATGGATAAGGACCAAAAAGTGCTCTATCGACTTTCCAAAATAAAATGGACAAAGAAGAAGTGGGGTTGTTTATGAACCCAAGATCACATCAACTTGATTTGGGGATTATTAAAAAAAAAAAAAAGGCCGCCAATTAACCTTTGCGCCCCACGTCCGGATCGTCTATGATCCAAGCCAAAAGAAAATGCTTGCGGCTGTGGCAAATCCATCTGTATAATCATTATTTTTCTTTTTACTGGAAATAGAGTTTATCGAAACTGAAAAAAAAAAAATTCCAAACATGGTGAAAAGATGTTGTGAAATGTCAAATCGAGCTTTAATTGCATAGTTGTCTTTCACTTTTCTCTTCCCATTAGAGAAATCAAAGTGAGAGCAGGTGGTCAGGGAAAAATCTATTGAATATCTCAATTCGTTCCTATTAATCATGCAAGAAAATAATAAAAATTTACGCAACACACAAATTTACGTGATTTGGTAACGGAGAGATTTCGCATGCCTACGTTCACGGGGAGATGAAATCTGTTTCACTCACTTGGAGAAGAAGATTACAACATGTTTCGCCCTCAATATATATAGCGAAACCCTACATGGTACAAATTACAAAATTGCCCACATAGCCCTAAAATATTTAATTTTTCCATATAAATCATTATATGATTAAATATAAAATGTCTCTGGCGGCTCAGGAGCGCTGCCCCCGCGACCCTCGCCGGAGTGGCCCCCTCGGACCCTCGCCCGCTCACCGGAGAGCGGGACCCCCGTGCTATCCAGTCATCAGGGGGCCTTTTGGAACCGCCTCATAATCTCCTCAATAACAGAATATAAGACATCAGCCTCAACAAAATCTTCCTCCTATATTTTGCAAAAAATAAAGATTTCAAAAATTATTTCTTTAATATGATTATTTCAAATAATTAGCCAATGAACTTTTTTTTTAATAACGACAATAATATATGTTTGAGCATTTTCGAGGACGATAAAAATATTTTTCTCTCAATAATTTTTGTAAGTGATATACACTATCGTATTTGGAAAATATCATCTACTTTTCATGATCGCGAAGCGAACGCATTATAAATTGTCTGATTCTGATTAACAATTAAAGGATAAGGTTCTTTTTCCTTAACTATTGGAATAACTATTGTTGTAAAGTACCCTAAATAGCTGAAATGCTAGGTCCACTTGTTGCTCCAATCCAAAATGAAATAGACTCCCACCTTCCAAAGTAAGGGAGTCATTGGAAAGTTGTGATTCAAGTGGCATGAACTCCGTATCATGCTCGGGAAAGAGAGTCCACTGTCGTACCACCACTACCTTGTTGATGGAAACTGGTCATTCCTTTGGTGTTTGCTGATGTCCCTTCCCAAAGAATCACTCAACCTAATGATTTCTTTTCATTTTCTAATTTGTTGTGATAATCATATATCCTAGTCTAGATAAACTATCCTATCATGCATTATACATGTGCAATATAATATTTTTCAGTCTAATCAATGGTAGGCGTGCATAAAAAAATTCACATAAAATAACTGTCACGCTCATTTGAATACGAAATATGGCGCTCTTTTTTTTATTTTTTATTTTTTTACGTGTAAATATATCCAAACGTTTTCTCTGAGTAGATAACCCAATTAAGTAGTTTTGCGCCTTCCCTCTTGGATGTCTTGAGTGGCCTCAATGTTTAGTCGGACTCAAGTAAGAGTGAATTGCACGTAATGCACGCACGATTGGGGTTTATCGCAGAAAAAGCAGATGGCCACCTATCACTCATCTTCCAAGTGGTTTTGACGACAAAAAAAGATCCTCGTTGTAATAAGCAGCAACTCAACTTTGATGTGAGAGTCATGGCAATCGATCATCTCATTAGATCGGCTTCCCTTCTGTTTACTCAGTCGTATGTAACTATGGTTATGAACCTTATCACTCCATTTGGGAAGAAATTTTCGGCGATTGTCAATGCTCCTGATCAAAGATTGATTAGTCTCATCTATGCTCCACAAAATGTAAGTCTAAAACTCCCAGTTTTTTAGGAAAAATGTTCTTCAATTTGCAAGGTGCAACACCAGTACGAAAATAACAATGGTAGAGGCTTATTCCCATTTTAGTGAAGCTTTCTCTAAAGCGGTTTTAAAATGGTGTAAGATTAACTGGTCAAGTGATGCGATTGTCTGAAAAGAAGATAAATATTTTATCCATATTGTAGCGATGGATATTTGGAAAATGCAGTTAAATAAAATGGGCTACTGGGGCCTGGGAGGAGCAAAGACAATTTCGTGACGTGCATAAAATGTGTGCTAGACCATAGTGCCTTCTTTATATATAGGCCAGTATAGACTTAGGTAGCATTTTGTTTTCTGGACATAGACTATAGAATCTTATATGTTTCGTGAAACGTTCAATCCCAGGAATATTTTGTGGGCCAAGAGGTACCATGCGAGGATTTAGATGGAAAACTTATCCTTTTGTAGGGTTTGTTCCTACTAGGTTGGACCAACCTCTAGATTTCTTGTAATTTTGTGAAGACCATACTGCTTCGGTCATATTATCGTGTGCAAAAATATCTATTGTATCGTCCATATCACGAAATATATAGGTGCTTATGTTTATTGTTATTAGGAACAAGGAGCGGTCATTAGCGATATCACATCGTTAAAAAGGTGCGAGACATGCATTTCGATTGGTCATGGCCGGCAACAAGAGATTTAGAGATTTGGATTGGAGAGCCTAAGGTCATAGAGATCTTTTAGGTTTTGAATTTTAAGAGCATGCAAAAGCACTTGCTTTTTTATTTTGGGTATAAAACTTCACTGGCATGTGGTGCATGCTTTGCTGAAAACCTACATTGGCATGTGATTTGGGGTTGGGGATGGGGATGGGGAGTGACCCCACAGTTGTAGGCTTGTGTGTGCTGTCATTATACCTTCTTTCTCTTTTGAGAGGTAAAACATTATTTCCGTTCTAAAGAAAATACACGGATATTCTTCTCATATTGATAGATTTCAATAAATATTGACAGTGTGTCAAAAATCTATCGGTCAAAAACCCGACCAGTGAACTTTTATTCCCGACCACTTGTTCGTCTCATTATTGGCGAGATACTAAGATGAACATTATTCGCATTAAGACTTAATCATTACCTTAAAATAAAGATTGACGATGCCCATCGATCCGGAGATTGGCTGTAGAGAGTTTTCTCCTATCGTGAATGGAGAAGAGCATAACCCTTAAAAGAAATATGTCATACATTATTCGAAAAGCGACAAGAAGAAGAGGGGAAAAAAAGAAAAGAAAAGAGGTACATTAGTCATGCGCGATGACGACAAAAAATTGGCAGCAATATTAAAAAAAAGTTGATGTAGATACCAAACATGAATGTGGATGTTCTCCCTTGCAAAAGATGCAACACCCAGAAGAAGCTCCCAACTTCTTCAAATAGCACTAGAGATTCTTGGTAATGGCGGATCTGCTTGCTGGATTTAGACACTGCTCGCCCAATTCCAGCAAGAGCACACACAGAAAAAGCTACAGACATAAAGGATGAGAGAGAGTGGCATCACAGATAAGGCTATTTGCCTCTAGCTCATGCCACTCACAAACGAAGGAAAGCTCCGGAAATGGGAAAGAAAATAATGGTGAACAACGTTGTCGCCCATCCCATCATTATCGCACTTTCCATCTTCATATAAATTATTAACCATGCCCCCCCATTCGTTCTAGTATTCACAAAGATCCTCTGGATCTTCGTGGGGAAAATTGATTTGACCTAATTTCAAGATTGTCCATATTGTAGACTCCAACAACTTGGCACGATCATTAAGAATGAGTGAATTATTGCACCCTTCATATTGAGCTCTGGATTTCTCGATATAGCAAATGGTGTTTATGACAGAACCAATGATGTCCATACAATCAAATTCAAAGAAGATGCGGATCATTTCATGTGATCATATTGAAAGAATAATGAGATTTACATCTCTAGTCTTTCATTGTATTGGAGAAGGAAATATATGAATGCAAGAGGGACATTGCCCACCATGGTTTTGCTTTCTTGGCCCACCGTTCGAGCGTGCAACTAAATTTTCCAGTGGTGCAAGACTAAAACCAAGAAAAGATATTTACAATAAGGGCGTGTTTGTTTGAATGAAAGCAATTTTCGAGAATTAATTTTTTGAACTTTCACTCAATGGAAAATCATTTAGCTGTAAAAGAAAATGCATGTTTAAAATGAAGAAAATGAATTTCATAATCTAAAAAAGGTGAAAATAATTTTCTTTATTATGGCCCTAAATGATGCTATTGCGTTAAGAAAATCAATGTGTTAATGTCTCTGGAATTAAACTACTCTACTGTTAACCCATTTTAGTGAAGGACATGCTATTTGTTTACATTGATTCGATGTAGACTTTGACGAGGATCGAATGGCTCTTCATGTGCCTCTATTTAACTTTTCAAGGCCCGCCTCATGACATTCTAATTGAGAGAGAGATAAATCAAATAAATATGATGTTCCCGACAAGACCGATAAGAATTTTAAAAGTTGGGTATGTGGAAAGGGAAAATGGATTTGATTGGGCGGGGGGAGACCTCCCATAATCGTCCTATACAATTGGTAAAATATAAATGTGGGTGATCCACTCACAAAAAAATATAATAATGATAATAAAGGCTTTGCATGTATTCCAAACCTGCTTATGCATGATTTTTTCCCCATATTGATGTACGAGGTCATACGTTGAGCTCCTAAATTTCAATGCAATTCTTACCAAAGTAGAAAACAAGATAATTGTCGTTTTAATATCTTCAGAACAAAATGCTTTAAGTTTGTTTATGCAACGTGAGAATGGACGTCCTTATCCCTGTCCCCTTCGTGGGCCCCAAAAAAAAAACGCGTTTTGTTTTGTTTTGTCAGCAACAATTACATTAACTTAAGTTTGGTTCCGTCGGATGCGCGGCCAAATAATTCCAAAGTTCGTTACTTTGCTTTTCAAAGATGCATTTAATTTTCTTTTTTTTTTGGGCCAAATACATCCATTTGAGTTGGTTGTGCTGAGGCGCGGCCATCTGAAATTCGTGATTTTACTGTTTGTTTCTCAACAAATGATTCACAAAATATTTTTCTATAAACAATCTTTTACATCGCTTGAAATTATTAGTTTATAAAGAATATCTCACTTATTTGACAGCGAAATTTATGTCCAAAACATTTTCGTTGGTGATGAATATATTCATCGCTTATTCAGTTTCATAAGCAGTACAATGAATTATTTTTAAGAAAATAATTTTTATTCAATCATTTTTTTTGAGAAATAAATGCATCCTTGATCACTCATTTATTTGATCACCTTAGGTAATTTTATTTCCTTCTCTCCACCACTAGACACATTGTGCGTGCGGAGCGAGAAAATTGGATGGTCACTAAATAAAATGGATGAAGTGGATGATTATCTAATATGACTTTGTTAGCATATTATTCTTTGGATGAATGTGAGAATAACAATATATTGTGAGCCGCAAATTCTTAAAAGAATGGATCCTATAATAATTTTTGAGTAATGATTATTTATTTTTGGTGACACAAAGCATACAGCTAGCATAATAGTCACCCGAAAACTGTTGTATAATAAATTCTCTACCTCATATAGGTCGGGATGGACACCAAAAAGTGAATGTTTGCTTTTTCTATGGAACTTGCTATCGAGCACTCGCTACACTCGTGTAGCTTCTTTTACGCTCTTTTGAAACAGTGGATAGGCGGAGCAAAAAATTTTGATTTATTATGTTCTTTTGACCGATAAAAAGAGTTAAGAAATTCAACTAAATAAGAGAATATAGGAAAATCGAAACATTTTTTTTTATTAATATGAGGTGTTATTATATCTTTGATGGGTGACTTACAAGTTTTTTTTCTCCTTAAATAATGATGAAATCACAAGCTTTTTCCATTTTGTGCTTAACTCAAGCGTGACCTTCGAGGCATGTATCGACGATATAACCATCTGCATTCGCTCATCTTTTATGGTTCGCCGTGTACTAAATCCGTGATTTGTACAGGCTCGCATTCGAATTGACGTCATGATCTCAGGAGTAAATTTAAATTAGCCTGTAATTATTCTCCCTCGAAGTAAATGAATGATGCTACGAATATCTAAAAAAAGCTGAATGTAGAAATTAAATGGACAGGCAATATAAAAAGTACGTATGTGTTTATGTGGGGGTGGGTGAGAGCCAGGTGTAATGAGATAATGTTCAAAATGGGTAAAAGTACTGCAGAGAATCAGTTGAAGACTAAGTCTAAAGAGATAATGTTAAAAAATGGGTAAAAGAGATGCAGAGAATCAGTTGAAGGGTGCAGGCAGTTTGTTGGCTTGACTTTCCGCTTAATATGGTGCCAGCGCCAGCCGAACGAATCTTCGCTTGGGGAACTCTGGCACGCTCTCCCTCCTCGCCGCTTGACGTGGAGACCAACAAACATACAAATACGAACCGAGACACCAACTATTCCAACATGGTCTCTTTCTTTCTCCGGGGTAAATAATGCAGAAGAAGACAAAAGTGTGGCACAGGAGTCGAAGTCGGTGGTGTGTTCTGCAGACCTCGGCTTTGTTGTCCGCTGTTTCACCTCGTCTGCATCGAGATTGGGACACCCAACTCAGCCACTCTCTCTCTCTCCCCCCCTCGCTCCCCCCCCCCCCCCCAATAAAAGCACCCTCGTTTCGACTGCGATTAGCTCCTCTCAGAGTTTTGGTTCATTCCGGGTACTCTCCCTCCCTCTTCCTTTGCATTCACACATTGCTCATGTTCTTGAGTTCATCTTCCATCTCTGCTGCTAGTTCCTTCTGTCTCTGTATGTGTTTGTGTTGGTGTCTCTTGTTCATCTTAATTCTTCCCCTTTTCTTTTTTGTTCATCCATTCCCTGTTTGTAATCTCGGGATGTCAATTTGAAACTAATCTTTGCTTTCGGCTTTGGCTCACTGTATAGTTTGGATTATTGGCCAGCTCTATTAGTTGTTGATCTCTGTTTTTCTTGCTTTTAAGCACCGGCCCAATTCAATGAAGCGCATGGAGGTGCAGCTTCCGCGAATATTCTGTTTGGTTGACTGAGTTGACCACTTTCGAACAGAGTGCAAGAAAATAGAAGAGGTTGGAATTCATACCGCACCTCTTGCTTGTACCAAACTTGGGCTGAGGAACTGGTTCTTGCGGCGTGCAAGTTTTTCATGCTTCATTACTCTCTGGGAAATTTTTAGTTTTCGTTTCTTTGAGATTCACCCAATAAGTTAAGGTTTGCGTTTATTCTATGATTTCTTATGTTGATCATTGAATGGGTATTTCGTTCTACTGGACTTACAATTCTGAAGCAAACCATACACTTCTTTTCATTTTTTTAATGTTTATTTAAGGTGACAGTTGAACTTGGAGATTAATAGGCACTTTGAATCTGCTCTCATTGAGCTCCATTTTCTGGGCTTGAAGAAGTCCCAGGAAGTCAATATGCCAACTGTTTTGTTTGGTCTTTCTTGGACACAAGCTCCTTCGGTGGATATTCTCTGCTGATGCATGATGCCAAATGTTTTTTTTTTTTTGGGTAAGGTTGCATGATGCCAAATGTTTGTTTCTATAAAGATTCGAAAAATTTGTTCTCCACTGTTTCACCTTGACATTAGTCACCATTTTTGACTTTCTATGTTGAAGAAATTCAGCTTGTTCAATGCGTAAGTAATCTATTTTTATTTTTGCGTCTGAGTATGTATTACTTGGCCCTCTTAAGGTAATTGATTACGTTAAGGGCAATTACATCACATCAGTACTTTCACTGTTCTGTTTATCTTTGCTGGTACTTATATTGACGTTCTTTTTTGCTTATGTTGCAGCTGAGGGGGTTTTGAAGATGTTGGACAGGATGGAGAGCATGAGTTTTGACACTGTCATAGATGAATTTGAGGCTATGACTGCAGACGCCAAAAGGGTTCAAGAAGAGACCTTGAAGAAGATCTTGAAAGAGAATGCCGAGGCGGAGTACTTGCAGAATTTGGGGCTTAAAGGAAAAACTGATCTCGAGGGCTTCAAGACTCATGTTCCTCTGGTTACTCACAAGGAGTTGGAGCCTTACATCCAGAGGATAGCAGATGGTGATTCGTCCCCGATCCTCACCGGAAAACCTATAACCACGATATCATTAAGGTAATAGAGCTTCGATGATTTTATAACTATGAAACCATAATGAATGGATTTTGTGGCCATGATTGATTCTTGCATGACGTTGCAGTTCTGGAACCACTCAGGGAAGGCCGAAATATGTACCCTTCAATGATGAGCTTGTAGAGTCAACTATGCAAATTTACAGAACCTCTTTTGCCTTTCGAAACAGGTATACAAGAAGAGCTCTTGCTAATTTCAGGACTGTGCAACTTTTTTTAATCACCTTCAGCATATATACATTAATAAACCTTTGTGTTTGTGATCTGCACCGTCCTTTTGATAGATAACTCAGGATAATCTACATGAATTTAAAATACTGTATTTGGAGTGCAATTTATCACCTACATAACCTCATATTTCTAGACAAAGATTTTGTGGAATTCTAGCACACTAAATATCATCTTGATCACTGCCTTAAATTTTTTATGCGCGCTGCAAAGTTCTATTTTGAAAGTCGATTATCCTTCACAGAGAGTACCCTATCGGGAGCGGAAAGGCTTTACAGTTCATTTATAGCAGCAAGCAGTTTAAAACCAAAGGTGGCCTGGCAGCCGGTACTGCCACAACAAATGTGTTTCGAAGCACACAGTTCAAAAGTACTATGAGGGCAATGCAGTCTCTTTGTTGCAGTCCAGATGAGGTGATTTTTGGTCCTGATTTCCACCAATCATTATATTGCCATCTCTTGTGCGGGCTTATCTCCTGCAATGAAGTGCAGTTCGTGTCCTCCACCTTTGCTCATAGCATCGTCCATGCATTTCGAACCTTTGAATCAGTTTGGCAGGAACTGTGCAATGATATAAGGCATGGGGATCTAAATAGTGAAGTTACTGTCCCATCGATCCGAGCAGCTATGTCAAAATTGCTTAAGCCAGACCCTGAATTGGCTGATCTCATTTACAGAAAATGCTCCCAGTTGGATAATTGGTATGGAGTAATTCCAGAGCTTTTTCCAAATGCCAAGTACATTTATGGGATCATGACTGGGTCAATGGAGCCGTATGTAAAGAAACTGAGGCACTATGCCAGAGATCTGCCTTTGTTAAGTGCAGATTATGGATCTTCTGAAGGATGGATTGGAGCTAACGTAAATCCTAAGTTGCCCCCGGAGTTGGCCTCTTTTGCCGTTCTTCCTAACATTGGCTACTTTGAATTTATCCCTCTTAGGGAGATGACTGAGATCTCAGGTCAAGACAAAGAATCGTCGACTTTGCTATGTGTCGATCCAAAGCCAGTGGGTCTGACTGAAGTCAAGGCTGGTGAGGAGTATGAGATTATTGTCACCAATTTTGCAGGTATGTTTGTTAATTTTATGTCTAGGTTGTGACTTCATAATGAGGACAAGTTTTCTTTATTGTCATATCTTTCAGTATCACATACGCACAACACATGGATGGAATTTTGTCTCCCAGACCATGCATTTGATAAGTGTTCCACCGTATTTCTTCTCTGGCTTTCTAACTAAAAAAAAAAGCTAACCTTTTTTCCGTTCTCAGAGGGAAACAAATGCTAACCTGTTGAGTATTCTGGCGTATGGAGGAAGACGTGTGTGGCTTACTTAGGGTGGTTAAATCCTGTGTGCTAATAGAAGTCAAAACAAACCATTTGTTCTTATGGTTAATAAGACAGAACCAGCAAGTATGATGTTTATAGTTTAGCTCTTTCGGTTAGTGGAATTAGAATTTGAAATTTGAACATTGAGATCAGCCTTATATCTAACATATGAAGCCTTTTATACAGATTGGTGGCATATGTAAGCAGTCCATCGTATCTGTTACAAGATAGATGGCCTTTTATTGTAGAAGATTCATGTGTATTCTATCATATTTTGGTGTGCTCTGAGGTATTCTCATGGCACAACCTCAGAGATTCCTAGATCCTTTTACTTCTGTTTTTATCCCAAAATTTATGTCCGAAGAGAAAATCAAATGGATCTTCCAATTCATGTGCGACTGTCTTTTGTGGGTTTTCTTTTAATTGGCGTCGGGGTTGTCTGTTTCTCTGTGCTTGATTGGCTCATCTTGTTTTATCACTCACAAACAAAGTCCTGCATCTATCTTAGTTTTTGTTTGTATTGCAAGTCCATTTTCATTCATTGATATTAAAAAAAAAAAGGTCCTCTTTGAGGTTGAAATTGGATGTTTTGTGAAATGTTTCCCTCGTGTAGAGACTTCTTAAAATTTACATTGTCTTTGCTTTATGGTTGTTCACCTGGAGGACTATAGGTTCTCTGCGTTACTTGTAAGGGGTGACTTGAGTGTAAGACTCTTTTTCAGTTGCAAAAACAAGAGTATATGCTGGCTTTCATTAAGGAAAGACGAGACTCTTGCAGCACTTAGAAGAAAGTCAGTGGAAAGAGAGAGAGAGAGAGAGAGAGAGAGAGAGAGAGAGAGAGAGAGAGAGAGAGAGGTTACGTCTTTTTTTTTTTTTTTCATTTAGGATTTCATTCCACCGATAAATTTCGATTTGCTGCATACTTGAGCAGCAAGAAAGTGTGCAACGTAGAAATTTATTCCACCACCACTTCTGGGTTGGGCTAGTGGCCACTCCTTTTGCAGAGAAAGTAGAGCAGAATTTCATTTGAAGGTTATGCCCTAGAGCTATTCATGCATCTATCGCAGTACAAGATCACTAGTCGCTTCTGTAGAATGAAAATTTTAAGAATTGATCGAGAGGACAATCAACGCACCTGCTTCTTTAAGAAATGAGCCAGAAGAACTTCTTAGTTGTTTTCTTGCTCTAATAGATTTACTTTGACCCCCATTAGGGTTTGGGTAAATCCATAAGATTTCTTATTTTGTAGCATTATAGAAAAAAGTTTCTTTTTTTGGTTGAAAATTATGGAGGTAAGTTCAATGAGTAAATAGAAAATGAGACTTCAGGCAGTCACCTCTTTAGATAGAATATATTTTTCTGGACCAGAATAAATCCACAATCCTCCAAATTGGATTTGTCATATTTTTCTGTCCTCTTAATTTGTTGCCTACTGGAAATATCAGTATCTTGTGGCCAGTTTTAGAACCTCATTGTTGACCTTTTTGGCTTTATTTTGTGTTAATTAACCTTTCTTAAGGTCCTGCACATGGCAACATTGTCATACTTGTCCTCCTTGCACATGTTATCAGTCTCCCTTCCTGCTATTGTGGATAAGATTTTCTGTAATTTAGCTCTACGAAAGCATAAGGCTTTTTGTTACCATTTTGCCTTTTTCTCCTTGAGATTCAGGGGATTTATAATGATTAGTGTCATTGTTACATTTGTTCGACGGTTTGTTTGGAAAACCATGCGATGCAACTGTGTTAATTACAGACTGCTGTAATTCGGTGTCTATTTGTACTTACATTGCCTAACCCAGCAACAAATTTGCCTATTGTTGGGAGAGTTATGCATCGATACATGCGATGTCGATCTGAATAAGTTCTATACGAGACATTCTTCCACTTGTTCTTTTTCCCATTTGTTGTTTTTATCATCTCTGTTCTGGTTAGTTCCTCGAATGGTAATTTTCTGACTTTAAATTTTGCAGGGCTGTATCGATACAGGCTAGGAGACGTGGTGAAGGTCGTAGGATTTCACAACTCCACCCCTGAACTCCAATTTATCTGCCGAAGAAACCTCTTGCTTACCGTCAACATTGACAAGAACACCGAGAAAGACTTGCAGTTAGCTGTCGAAGCCGCAGCCAAGTTACTGGTAAAAGAAACGCTCGAAGTCGTAGATTTCACCAGCCACGTGGATTTCTCGACTGACCCAGGTCACTATGTGATCTTCTGGGAGATGAATCGCCAAGCGAGTGAGGAGATCTTGAGAGAATGCTGCAACTGTTTGGACCGCTCGTTCATCGATGCAGGGTACGTTGGCGCTCGCAAGGTGGGCGCGATAGGGGCCCTCGAACTCCGAGTCGTCCAGAGAGGTACGTTCCAGAAGATCCTGGACTATTACTTAGGATTAGGAGCCGCGGTTAGCCAATTCAAAACCCCGAGGTGTATAGGGCCTAGTAACGGCATGGTCTTGCAGATATTGTGCGGCGAAGTCGCTAACAGTTTCTTCAGTACAGCTTTCTGATTGGGAAGTATTGGTATTCAGGCTGTTTAAAGTTTGTGGTTTCGACCGTTTTTCTTGTTTCTTAGGTAGAGATATTCGGCTCCTGATGCAAAAAAAAACATAGTTTGCTTGATCGGACCCGGTCAAATATACTGTCAATACTGAGATTTGGCTGCTGAACCGGTGACATAATAGAAAAGAACGAGACAAATGTGGACAACAAACATGCCTGGACTTGCAAACAACGTAAAAGTGATGGCATTCAACCTTGAGCTTTATCCATCTTTCGAGATAAAGTAATCTACTGACTAAAACGTTGGCGAGTTCCGGAAGAAGGGTAAAGCGGAAACTGGGCCAATGAACAATGCGAACGACAGAGACCCCAGAGGGATAAAGACGAGAGCTTTATTTTGCGTGGATAGCTGTGTAGTGTGACCTGCGTTGGATTTGGAACCTTGTGTTTGGATTTGTTCGCGGAGCATTTCTTACGTAATGACTAGGTTAAGGAAAACGACAATGTCTTTTTAGTATTTTTGATTAAGAGAGCGACAGCATGTGATGAGACCTCTAATGATCTTTGCAATGATGGATCAAAAGCCAGCCAGCCCCCCGCAGCCGTAGCATGAGAAATAATCCTCTGCAATCAGAGAGGCTAGTCTTCATAATGACTTTCGAAAGACTCCTCCCCAACAAGCAAACACCTTTTTCTTTATGTTGCGCGGCTGGCGTGCGTTAGTTGATCATTCAGGTCGACGGCGACTCGGCCCGACCTCGGCCTCAAAAATTGGAACAGTCTGTCATGAGTTCATGGAGCAACAAAAAATGGTGGTGGGGTTTATTGTTGATTCAATTTCGTTTTGTTCATTGATTGATCCTCTAACGTGCACGGCATCAAGAGGCCGAGACCTCCTCACCTCCTCCACTGATTCCTTAAAAGAATCCTTCTGTTCGTGGTTCCTACATTCACTTAAATTCAGCTCATCTGCTTGGTTTGGTCAAAGACGTATCACCCATAAAGAGATTTGAAAATTTGAAAGGGATTACGTTGTCGCGGTGGCTTTTCACCAATCGTTATGCTCTACTTATCGAGGGGAGCTGCTCTCAATATCACGCAACAGCAAAGGTTTTTTCAGCTACTAAGGCCCTGCACGACCATTTTTCTGGGTCTTTGATTCTGTTATCTAAAATAAATAAATAAAAAAGATGAGAATCATATAATTCTGACCTTATTTTCGGGAAAATGTTTCGAAGCAAAAATAAGAATAAAAAAAAATTGGTTCTGAAAAAAAAAAGAATCACTTTTGAAAACCACAAAATAGAATAAGGTTTAAGATCTCTCACTTTTCTCTCTACCTAAAATAGAATGATGTCTCATTTTTAAAGAAAAATACTTAAGATAATAAGATAATCAAAAATAAAAAAAATAAAAAAAAATTATTAAAAAAATCAAAAAAAAATTGGAAAATTCCTAGAAATAGAAAAGGTTTAGATTAGGCTGGTTTGACCTCATTTTCATAAATTTCAGATTTCATAGATTTTGTTCTTTTTTAGGAAAATCATAAACACCTTGAAAATTAAACCCAAACCACATTTTTTTAAATCGTTAAAGCTTCATTAGGATTTTATGATGTGATTTATCAATATCGTGATTCTTTGATTGTGAACTTGATTTTATTAGTTGGGATTTGCCCAAGTTTAGGTGCTTTAAACTTAGTCTACCTTTAGAAATTTTGAAAAAAAAAAAGGCAAAAAAAAAAAATCAATGCTTAGCATTAGCTTACCTCATAGGTTTAAAAATAAATCGAAAACTTGCATAAAATACGTTTAGAAAACATTCAACTTCGATGTTGAAAGGGCATCGATGCAAGCGCTGACGTAACCAAGTTTTCGGACCTTAGATTTCTTTAGTTGCGTAGAATAGAATGGCTCCTTTCGACCGTTCAATAAAGTTTTCGATCTACCTTCTTGAAAATCTAGTAGCGATTCCATTTACATGTACACATACACATGCCGTCGATTATACTAAAATCGAATTTGATATTTCCTCATTGCGATTTGCTATAAATCTACGAGGACCTGAGCTAATTTAAAATCAAATACTAACCCAAGATGGTATATTTTTTTTAAGCTTAAAATGACTCGTTATGACACTGCAATTATATATAATAGCATGAAAAAAATTATTACACATAATATACAATACGCTATATAAGAGAATCAATATTAATTAATTTTCAATTAATTCGAAATATATGATGAAAATTCACAAAGTAACTACGTAATCAATTGAATTAAATGACATAGATTGAAAATTGGTGCGGTTACCAAACATGTTTTTATTTCAGGAACAAAAATTATGTGCAGTTATCGTATACCTTCTTATTCTCTAAAATTCATCTAAGAAATAAAATCAGAAAATAAAAATTATTTTAATCAGAATCAATTTTTTCGGATCAAAATAATTGTGCCCTGAGCATCCTCCAGGAACCAATTTTTCCGCAAAGGGGAAGCCAAGATCGAAAGGGGAAAGCAAGAGAAGGTCCTGTCCTCCGAAAGAGGCTTGTTCAAAGTTTTGCATGGAGAAGTGGGCCGTGTCTCCTCAGAAAAGGGGTTCCTTCCAAGCACAAAAGGGTGAAGCCTTGTAATGCTCTGCATCAATGACGCTCAACTCCCCCTCGTAAAGACAAAAAGCTCGTCTCCTTCAAGTACAACTCAACCGCCTCGTTACTACCGTGAGCTCCTCCCCCCCCAAAACCAAACCAAACCCAAAACCCTTTTCCCCGCTTTCGGTCTGTTTCGGTTTCCGATGAGGAATCGCCAGCCTGGACGTCGTTCGTCCTGTGAAATCGCAACGCTGTCCTAACGTTAAAAGTCAACAAGTGTGCAGGTGGGCCCCGCCGGGGCAGGGGTTTGGATGAGCGGGCCCCAAACAAATCTTAGACAGGTGGTGAGCACCGGTCAAATTCTCAGGAAATCGTCAGACTTGTGATTTTACGCGCCTCTCTCTCTCTCTCTCTCTCTCTCTCTCAGTCTCTCTGTCGCTCTCGCATTCCCACTTTTGCTCTTTCGCTTCTTTTCATGAGAGTCCAAAACAGTGCTTTTCTCTCTCCACCTGTCATTTCCTCCCTTTTTCCCCTCTTTCACTTTCTCCATGTAAAATAAAAGAGCGAATAAAGCTGAAATCTTAACAATAAATAAGGAAACAAATTGAGCAAAAAAAGCAAAAGCGCCGCTTCCTTCCCATCAATCAACCCGTCGAATCTCTCACTCAGGTCAGGTGATGGAAATTGGAAAAGCAGTGGCACCCTTAGTAGTTATCATTTTGCTAATCCCAAACCAATGAATCACACAGGATCTAGCCGTCCGTTTATAAACTAAAAGCACACAATTTTCTCCTAGAGTTCAAGGCCTTACATTGGTTGTTCGATTCGATAAATGGAGGCTAGCTCTGTACTTGTATAGAATGAAGGTTTTTTTAAGTATCTGAGTTTAACAGCGGATTAGCTTAGAAAATAAAGCTCTTTCAATCGTGGGTGCACCGCAGATTCAACAACACCCAATAAAATAACAGAACTTGAGTGGCGTTTATCATCGCAAAATCGAGTGCCGAACAAGCAAACAACGGGGGTGGACGTAGCGCTTAATTCTTGTCCTCGCACATTTGTCCTCCTTATGTTCGAATCCTAGTCAGTCCCCGACTCCGAGGAGCATCATTGGCTCGACGACGCGGTCCCAACCTCTATACGACGACGTCTGCTCTCTCTCTCTCTCTCTCTCTCTCACTTCCATTCAGCATTAACTTTCCGCGGCAACGGCAATGGTCTTTGGAAAATGATCCTTCCCCAACTCTCCCTCTCTAAAATCAGAGCCACAAGCTTCAATTTTCTCTACAGAAGAATACCACAAGGTGAGAGCGTCCTCCCCTCGCTGTGTCGTTGCTCGTTGAAAATTCTCTAGAGTGGACATTTCTCACAAAATCGAAGACTTGGCAAGTCTCGACTCTTTGCGGACCTGCGTATCCCTTTCGCTTCGCATTAGAAACCACCCATAGACCTCAGGAATCCAGCTCAACGATCGTCTCTCCCCCTGATCTTCTCCCCTCTAGTAAAAGAAGAAGCTTTTCATTTTCTACTTCGACTTGTCGCTCTGGTTCTCAGAGGTTTTTCTTTGAATGGAGAACGCGGAGAAAGTTCGGCTGGTTCGGTGTCCCAAGTGCGAGAATTTGTTACCGGAGCTCGCCGATTACTCTGTTTATCAGTGCGGTGGTTGCGGAGCTGTTCTTCGGGGTAAAGTTTCTTTTTTTGTTTTTTTTTGTTTTGCGCTTGCTGAGTCAATTTGAGTCTTGTTTGAGTTGAAGGGAACATTGTGAGGAGTAATATGGAGATGAATTGTTCACGATTTGCTAAAAAGTCGAGGCATTGTGTTAGATGCGTTGGTTGGAACTTTGATGTTGTACCTCAGTATGATGATTCGTGATTTGGGGATTATGAATTCTTTCTTTACAAACTTCGATACGTGTCTCGGTTTCAAAATGATGGCTTTGCCTATTCTCATTCATCAGGGTTTTTGGCTTGATAGAGGGCTTCCTGCGATTGGTTCGATTTGAAAAGGAGGAGAATCAGAGAAGTAAAAACATACATTTCCACTTGAAATAATAAAAACAAGCCAAATTGTAGAAGACTAAGGAGGTTTAGAGGACATTAGAAGTACCTGGTCGAACTCAAAACCCTGGTACTTGTCATTTCTGTTGCATGTGGAAATTATAAGGAGGGTAAGTTAACTATGTTCACGCATAAAAAAAATGTTGATCTTCAAGCTGAACCCTTTCTTTTCTCGACATGCAGCAAAACCTAAAGTCCAGGGATCTGATTGCTTATCTGAGAAGTCTGATGACGAAAGGATTGGAGGAATCTGCGAAAAATCAGAGAATGTCTCAGAAAAAGCAACAGCCAACTTGTGCAGCCCTTCTGCTTCGGATGTCAAATCCAATGTGGGATCTTTGAGTTTTGATCGCAGGGCTTTAGAGGGAAATGGCACAGTAGGCAGTGAATTTGCTAATTACGATTCCAAAGATGCAACTCCGAAGTGGCTTGTTGAAAGTGGACTTGATCAGGATGACCCTGGCAATGGGCTTTGCGAAGGTAATGGAGAATACAGCCCTCACATTAGTTCCGCAAATGGGACTCAAAGATCAGGAAAAATGGTGGATCGGCAAACTAGGGAGATGGGTAGCAAGGATGGATATCCGAAAAGCATGCATGGTGATTTCCACGGTGTAAGGTTATCGACTTCTAGGTATCCTGATGAGGGTCCTTCAAATTACCAAGTAGATGCTCATTTCAGTCACGAAGCACCATTTAGGAAACACAATGGTCATCATGAAGGTAACAGGGTTCATTACCTTGAAAGTGATCGAGCTGAACTCCTTAGAAAACTGGATGAACTTAAGGATCAACTTGCTCGGTCCTGTGATGTGGTTGATAAAGCCAAGGATGGTTTTCCTCTAAATAGAGGGACGGTTGCTCCAGATGCTTATGCTGATCCAAATGTGTGCTTTCCTGGTGGCTCTTCAGATTTGAATAAAAACCCATCTGGATCCTTTGATCCTTATAGACATTCTGCCGGGCTCCCTTATACAAGTCAGCCGCAAAACCCCTTCTCTTACACCAACCAGCACGATGTTGGGCACAGATTTTACAGCTCAATGCAGAACCCCAATCATTTCCCTGGATACAAAGATACTTATGCTTCTCATGTACAGGGGACAGCTCCACGTGAATACCGTCGACCACCTCCTCACATATTCTATGCGAGAGAGTATGCTGATGCTACTTCCGATCAATTTGGACAATATAATAGTTCAGGTCTTCATCAGTCTGCTTGCCGTTGCTACCATTGCTGTGACAACCATCGGGATGTTTCTACAGCACTCCCGCCCACTGCATTCTACAATAAGAAGTTCTCTGATGTTCCACAACGTAATGGTTTGTATCATCATGAGGATCCAGGTTATCATTCACTCAATCCTAGGTTTGCTGTCCCTCCATTTATTTCTCACAAGCCACAGTCCTATGTTAGACAGCCAAGTGACTTGAATTGTGAAATGGGTGGCTTTGTGCAACGCCAACCTCCAAGGGTTGTTTTAGCTGGGAGTGGTCGTAGATTGCATCCCATAGCTGGTGCTGCCCCATTTATAGCTTGTCACAATTGCTTTGAATTGCTGCAACTTCCCAAGAAAGTTCTGCTCATAACAAAAAAGCGGCAAAAAGTTCGATGTGGGGCCTGTTCTACAATAATTTCATATGCTGTTGTAAAAAAGAGACTTGTTTTTTCTGCTCACATGGAAGCAAAAGAGGCTAATGCCGATTATGAAGACAGCGCTTATGAGGCAATGAAAGAAGATTATGTGCAATCCCATGGCTATGTCAACAGAGACAGCACCAATTTCTCTTCTGATGATTTCGACAATTCTGGTTATGAGTTCCTTTCATTGGACAGAAAGCAAGCTCCATTGACAGCATGCCACAACTTAAGCCTTTCTAACTCTCAAGAGATGGAAGTCCTGCATTCTACCTCCCCTAGTATCTCAGATGATGAGCATAGCCCTGATGGTTTGATTGGATTAAGAGATTTGGTGCAGCAGCCACTAAATGCCACAGAGTCTCCACCACCTCCCGGTTCACCTCTACAAAAACATTATGATCAGTCTTCCCATAATCATGTAGTTAACCGGTTTGGAAAGGGGAATCGCAGTAGTCGATCGGATCACGAAAAGGTCTTACCAGATAAGGCTATCTTGCGGCAGAATTCCCTACAAGAGGCTGCACTTGCAACTGAGATGGAAGTATCATTCAATGAGTGCTCCGATACTGGGGTATCACAAGAATCTGGAGATGCAAGCAGGGAACATGATCAACCAAGAAGTAACAAGGGGAACGAATCATTTTTCATGAACATTATCAAGAAGAGCTTCAAGGATCTTTCAAGGTCAAATCAAAGTGACGAGCATGGCAGAGCAAAAGTCTCAATAAATGGCCATCCCATATCAGATCGTTTGATAAGGAAAGCTGAGAAGCTCGCCGGACCAATACAACCAGGAAATTTCTGGTAATTATCCGATCTCCAAAAGTAGCCTTGGTTTCTTGTTGTGTTGGTAGATAGTCTCTGCATCATATATTTGGAAGGGTTTAACTACCTATAGACTTTTGGCCTATTGAGTTATTTGTGCATGCTTTTTCCCTAAGGGTGAAGCGCAAAGTGGTTTATGTATGGATATGGCTCCCATCTAGAGCTTAGATTAACCATTAGTTTGGCTAGGGATACTTGATTTGACCAGACAGATTTTTTTTTTTTTTAAATCAAACTCACCCTCCTCTTGATGGATTTTTGGTATGTGTGGAATTATCTATTGTGCACATTTGCTAGCTATATACATTTCCTTCACAATTTCTTCCTTAATGTACTTAACCCAGGTATGATTATCAAGCTGGTTTTTGGGGGGTCGTTGGAGGACCTTGTCTTGGCATAATTCCGGTGAGGCGGCAAATACAAACTTAATTGACCAAATGCTTAATATGAATCCCCTGTTTATGCATATTTTCCCTTTCGACTGGCTTATTTCTGGACATGTTATAAAGAATCTCTCTCTCTCTCTCTCTCTCTCTCTCTCTCTGCAGCCATTCATTGAAGAATTTAACTATCCTATGCCTGAGAATTGTGCGGGAGGAAATACAAGCATCTTTGTTAATGGTCGAGAACTTCATGAAAAGGATTTGGCTTTACTTGCTTCCAGAGGACTTCCGACCGATAAAGATAGGTCATACATCATCAAGATCTCTGGACGAGTTTTGGATGAGGAAACTGGTGAAGAGCTGGATTGCCTTGGTAAACTTGCTCCAACGTGAGTGCTAGTAGCTGTAGTTGGTGATTTTCGCAGTCTAATTTATTTAGTCACTTTTCAGGCTATGAAGTGCATGACTGAATTTGGCCACATAGAGTGCCTGAATGAAATTATGGTGATAATTTTTAATGAAATTGTGGTTGACATGACGTATAAAGCCATGAACAAACTTGATAGCAATAATTACTCTTTTCTTTTCTCCTTTCTAGTTATATTTATATAGCCAGGACACATTTATTTCTTCACCTTCTACTTGTCATTTCTACTTCAAATCTCTGTTATAGCAAGGTCCACTGTGGAGTGACATAACAGAAAGTAAAGTTCACATCTAAATTATCATGTGCACTGTTCTGTATTGAAACTGCCATTTCCTTCACAATGAAGGTATCTCACCTGTCAAACTTAATGTTTGTTTGATTTCCTCATTGATGTACAGAATCGAGAAAGTGAAGCATGGGTTTGGTATGAAAGCTCCAAAAGCTGCTGCTTACTGACTTGCATAATAGCATTTCAGAATGCCCAAGTGATACAATGACGCCATCAAGTTGTACCTGTCGAGTATTCAGACTACTTGGAGTTCAGCTCGAAGAAAACTTGCAATGTGCTTGTTCGTTTTACCATTTTTACTTTCATGATATGTGGGAGGTAGTCGTTTGAAGCTTAATGTGTGATTCATTTTGAACTTGAAGATGTGATGCATGTTCTGAGATCTCTACCTCTACCTTGCTTGCAGACACGCCGTATTTCGTGTATTATTTGTAGAGCTTAGAATTTCAAGGGTTGATTAAAATGGAATTTAGAGAGATGACTTCAGATGAGGAGATTTATTTCTACTGCTTTACTTAATAGTTGCACTGTATAACATGTACTATTCTAATTCCATATGCATTGTGCTTGAATTCAAGGTCTCTTTCTTTGCGTTTGCCCTTGATCTCATGCTCTTGCCGGTCTGCACAGTGGTTATTATGAATGTGACAACCTGCAGCAAAATGCAACGTAAAGGATTGTCATATGCAGTTTGCGTTTTACGTTTCCATGGGACGTTGACTGTAATCCAAGTACTGAGTTTTGGGGTGGCGAGCTGGCTCGTACTTCTAAGGAGATTGGGCCGCTAATTGGCCTGTTCAGTACAAGAGCAGAAAGTCATGCGCTGGTGTACCAAATACCAATGGCCTGGCCCTTCATGAGAAAAAAAGGAGGAGAAGTTCAACCCCACATGAAGTGTCGATCTCTGAACTCGTACTTTTTTCGCACTGGGCCATAAGAAAATCAGTATGTCTGTGGAGAGAAAGAGATTGTGCCTGTTGCAGTTATATCAGTTGCAGCACTACTGTTTCTGAGGGAAATTCGTTCTGGAATCCTCAAAACTGGGTGTTCACGGTGTCGGTATGGCTTAATCTATCCAAGAAAGAAACACATTCTAGTGGGATGACATGACAGAAACGAATTGCGGAAGTGTTAACGTTAATATTCAAAAGAAGGATGGCCAGAAGTTAGAAACGGCTTCATTTTGGCTGGTCAGCTTCAAGAAAAATCATTCTGCCACTCCCCCTTTGTTCACCTCTTCAAGAGTTGTAAATCGATTCATTAAGGAAAGTAAGCATGTTACACCTACTGAAATTAACAAAGAGTTGTAGCAAGTGGTAAGCAACTGAGGAGATTCGCAGTTCGATGTGAAAAGCCAAGTTAAATCAACTTGAACCTGTTGTGGATGTCACGGTTTGATTCGTTTGAATTCGTAATAACTGGCATAAAAATTGTTGCTTTAGGAGGAGAATGAGAAAGAGAAAAGCCAAAGGCTATTTGGCCTAAAGGAAAAATCTGGGGGACTGGCTGGGGCTGGCTGAGCCATCCTTCCAAGAAGATGAAAGAGAGGAGAGGGGGGAGGAGAGAGGAAGGGAGAGAGAGAGAAAGGGGGGGGGGGGGGGGGGGGGGGGGGGGGGGGGGGGAGGAGGTTGGGGGATCCTGACGGGACCACTTTTCTCTGTCCGACGTTGCCAAGCTTTTACATTTGTCGTTGATGGTTCCCTGCCAGCTGTGCATAGTCTCTCCACTCATTATATGAAGCCTTCTTAGATCTAAATTCCTATTATGCCTTTCTTCAAATCAAAGCATGTTATTTGACCACCCAAAAAAAAATGAAAATTATTATCATCAGTTAGAATTGATATCCAAGTTCAACCAGTTGCGATAGTGACCTTCATTCTTTGTCATTCCTACATGAACAAAAACAGAGAACCCATTATTCAATTGTTACAATTTCCTCCTCGTTTATTACTAAACAAGTTTCAAAGTGCAGTATTCAATTCAATTGTACCCACTTCCTCCTTATCTAACATGGATTTGGATGGAGCTCTCATGCAACCATCTTCCTCCTTCATGCATTCTATTTCTTAACCTCTTCCCATGCTGCAACTTGGTTATGCCATTACATGCCTACTGTTTTTTTTTTTTTTTGGGTCATCTTCTTTCTTGTTTTCCTCCGTCCGTTAGTGTTGTCTGAACTTCGATGCACGTCTTTCTAATTCTGTGTTCGACAGTTGTTATGTGCATTAACAGCTTTCTCAGAAGAAGAGGGGAAAAGGCGACATGACACGTCGCCTCTCTCTCTCTCTCTCTCTCTCTCTCCCCTTCAAACCCATGTCTTCTAATGTGTTTCTCTCTCACTCTCTCTCTCACTCACTCTCATGATTAAGCTGTTCCTGGTTAAATGCCACTTGGGTTGTTGCGAAAAGCTTGCTCACACTTCAATCAGTAATCAGTAATCAGTAATCAGCAATCTCTCTGTCTCTCTCTCTCAAACCTTCTCGATCCTTCTTGGGCACGGCGAGGTGAGGGAAATGAGGTCTGAAATCAACCCATCATCCCTCTACAAGCAAAATTACGTCTTTGCCAAGTTCGCTCTGTCATTTCTATTGTTAGGTCTCGCTTTTCGCCTCTTCGTCTCCGATTCCATCAGGCTGTCGTCGTCGGTCATTCAGGAGCCACCGGTCTCAGAATCAATAACTGAAGCTGAATCGCCTCTTGCCTCTCTGCCTATTCCAAAGGCGGACGACGGTGATTCTTCCGCTACTTTCACGTCCAATAACGAGTCCCTGAGCGATCGGACAGGTGGGTGGGTTTCTATGTTTTGCTCTGCATGTTCTGTGATACAAGGCTAGCAAGAATGACAAAATGCATTGCGAATGCAATGAGAAAAGTGATTTCCCTTTTGTTTGTGAAGTTCTCTACTCGACGCTTTTTCTGCTTTATTTGGTCTGTCTTTCAAAGTTTTCCACAATTCGCTGTGAATGATGCGTTCATATTAGATCACTCTGGGCTAGCAAAGTCTTGGGTTATTCCAAAGTATTCGGCTATAAACGCTGGATCAAGGAGCTCATTATACGCCACCTGCTTTTGTTTTTCATTTTGGGATTGTGTATGTTCACATTAAGTTGGCTTTGGTCGGAAAAAAATTAAATTACGTGTGACACTCTGCTTTACATACTGATCCTACTTTGGAACTGCATTGCTGATTTTCATGGTAGTATATCTCTCTCCTCTGTTTTGTCAACTCCTTCTTCAATAAGGAAATAATACGTGGTTCGAACTTGGAATTTTTTTCTCAGGATCTTGTTCGGAATAAAATTTACTTGTGTGCGTGAGTATTCATCTTTGATAGCTGAAAATCGGTCCTCTACAATCTGTTATGAAGGTTACTCTGTCTTTGGATGCAATCAAGATAAATCTCAAAATTTCCCGAGAATATGAATATTCTGATTTTGCTGCGCCGATATGTATAATGCACCATGCATAGAGTAATCATACTTGATTTATCTTTTGCATGAATTGATCGTGAATGCGATGGTAGTGCCGTGTTGTATTTTTAATTGCTCTTTGGCCCAACTTTGGCAGAAACTTGTGATATCTTTGTTGGAGAATGGGTACCTGACCCATCCGGTCCCTTGTACACCAACGAGAGTTGCCACGCGATTGAAGGTCATCAAAATTGTATGAAAAATGGACGTCCTGATTCTGGTTACCTCCACTGGAGGTGGACTCCCCGGGACTGCGAGTTGCCCAAGTTTGATCCTAAGAAATTTCTTGACACGATGAAGGATAAGTCATGGGCATTTATAGGTGATTCTATCTCTCGTAACCATGTTCAGTCATTGCTCTGCATCCTCTCTCAGGTATGTGATCTCGGCATCAGCCTCACAATAGCTACTGCCAAAATTGTCCTGTCACGTCCTATAAGCTTCTGGCCAATCAACGTTAAACCAACGGGGAAAGAAATCTGTTTGGAACAGTTTATAAATGTTCATCTGGAGTGCCATCACAGAATTATTTGCTTCATATGACCCATGAATGCACAAGTGAGCGGAAGATCATGAGTTATTCGTGTGGAATTTCATGATAAAAATTGTCCTGTACTCTTTTCATTGTTCCTCTAGGACTCTTTTCTTGCAGAATATATTTTGGGCAGGATATAATTTGGTAGACCGTCTGGCCGATTTTGGCTACACAATTATTTTGGTTTGATGTCAGAATTGGTTTAATTTCTTGACGTTACATCACCTACAAATGGGTTTTTCGAGAGATCATTTTCTGTGGTGGACACCTGCAACTTTTTTGGTGGAACTACTGCTTTTGAAGAGGCTACCAAGTCTTTTTCCCAGCTGGCTGGTTTACCCATGGCCATTCTGGGGCGTCGATTCTTTGTTCTTTTCATAATCACCTCCTTATATGATAAATCGTGATGTTTTGTTGTAATTTTCCATGACAACTGGAAGACCTGTCAGTTCTAATTAGGTCTTAAATGAAATTTCCATGTCGTGACCGAAAATAAAATAGCCATATGGTAATGCTAGTTCTTTAGTTTTTAGTGCACATACTCAGTTGTATGTGTGGCATCCATCAGGCAACGAAAGGTTGCTTTAAATTATCATAAGTGTGGATCTTATCCAATTGAGACAAGGTTTTCCAATCACGTATGAATAGAGCAGGTTTGACCTTCGTGTTGGATTCGATGTTTCTGAACTCAAGCATATCTTTCAAGTCGGTTTGTTGTCACAAGTATCTGCTTTTTGGTATTGGGGTATTTCCACGACAGACTTCCAATGCACGTATCAAGAAGAAGCTTGATAAAATGGTCAGATGTTTTACTGAAGCACTGATGGTAGACCCCATTCTTGTAAATCAGATTGCATATTTATAAGATTCTTCCACATAGTATCAATTGGACCTATAATAGCTGCGACATAAAAAAAATCCAGGTCTCCCCAATTGTTTCCTCAGATCAATGTTTTCCAATATTTATAATATGATCATGTTGTGCAGGCTGAGGAAGCCATTGAGGTCTACCATGACAAAGAGTACAGATCAAAAAGATGGTATTTTCCAGCTCACAACTTCACTCTCGCGGTCATATGGACTCCTTTCCTCGTTAAAGCAGATATATTTGAAGATCTAAATGGAGTGTCCTCATCAGAAATCCAGCTTCATCTTGACAAACTCGACAAGAAATGGACTGAGCAGTACAAGAATTACAATTATGCCGTGATTGCTGGTGGCAAGTGGTTTCTGAAAACTGCCATCTACCATGAAAAAGATACGGTCATGGGATGTCACTACTGCCCTGGAAAGAACTTGACAGAGCTAGGTTTCAATTATGCATACAGAAAAGCTCTTCAGTTAGTTCTGAACTTTGTCACTAATTCTGAACATCGGGCATTTGTTTTCTTTAGAACCACCACCCCGGATCATTTTGAGAATGGGGAATGGTTTAGTGGGGGAACTTGCAATAGAACCATTCCATTCAAAGGCGGAGAGGTGGACCTGAAGGATGTGGACACAATCATGCGCGACATCGAATTGGAGGAAGTCGAGAAGGCTGTGGAAATGGGATCCCAGAAAGGGGTCACTGTGGCATTGCTTGACACGACGCAGATGTCGCTGTTGCGGCCTGATGCACACCCAGGTCCATATCGGCAATTCCAACCATTTGCTCAAGACAATAATGCCCAGGTCCAGAATGATTGCTTGCATTGGTGCTTGCCAGGGCCAATTGATTCTTGGAATGACCTGGTAATGGAAATGTTGGTGAATCTTTCCAAAGGAAATCTTCATTGACATGGATCTTTGGCGGTATAAATTGTTTGGAAGAGATGGCTTCGATCTCCGAGGATACGGAGAAAAGGTTGTAGCCGTGTCATCCCATTTTGATCTGTTGGGATGAAGCTTGTAAAGGGATCAATTACGAATACTTCGTTCTTATCCATTCTTCAATTCTTGAATTGTTTTTTAGGGTGGTACAGGATGGTCTTGCTTTAAGGCAGATTGCTCGTCGGAGTTCATTCACTTATTCCATCTTTGGCCGTGGCAGGGCAGCCCTTCTTGTGAGTTCTTTTCAAGTCACTTGGTGACACAAATTACTCGTATGTGGGAGACCGTTTACGAGTTTTGAGATCATTCCCTGACTATAAATGAAGAAAATACTTAGCTCTGCTTTGAAATTGTTCTCATGCTCCAGAGGTAATTCACCAATTGACGGATCAACGAACTCCATCATAACATTTAGCGACACTAATAAAGCTATAAGTATCCTATAGGCAAATGATTCTCCTTCACTTGCTTATATATAGGATTGTTCTGAAAACAACCCTCAAGAAGACTGTTGAGCGAGCAAATTCCCGAGCTTTTTGCGCAGCCATTTTCCGAGTGAAACTAGTCTAATCTGGGCGTAATACCTTTGGGTAGAAGTGTTTTTTGCAGTTTGTGTAGCGAAACTAGTTCTAGTTCTTAGCTAGCCCCAGGAATCCATCATCTCTTATGAGGAAAGTTGGCAGAGTGATGTTCAAGTGTATTGTGCTTGGAGAGACTCGTCACGTAGATCATCGACTTCATTTTAACTTGGTCCGAAATGGATTTGGTTCCAAAATACGTTTAGTTACGGTTCTAGGTATTTCCCTTGTTATATTTGATATGGTCAATCTCGCTATAATTATATACATATATATATATATATAGAGGTTTTGTTCGCCTTTGATCACAACCGGCGAAGCACGGTTTAACATTGTACAAAAGCTGGTCTTAAGTTCGCTAACAAGTAACATAAATATTGAAGCTCTAAATCACTAATTCAGAAATATCAGCATCACAATTCATTACCTTCTGCCACCAATGGGAACATTTGCATTAGCCACTGTGTTCACTGGCCAAATTCAGAACAACCTTATTTTTGGCAGTCAAGCAGAAAATGTGACAGCAGCATACAACAAAAGAGAATGGCCAGGTACATTGGGTTGAACAATGTTCTAAAAACTAATATTTCAACATACGACTTTCTGTTTCCATCTTAAGGTTCAAGACCGCTCAAAACCCAGCCCAAACATGGACCTCACGTTCACCTGAGCTCTGATAAGAGATCCCAAGTTATCGGCATGCCCGCGCAAAAATCCAACAGAGGCAATGGCCAAAACTTACGAAAAGAAGATTGCTTACAGATCACCATGTTCACTTGGTAGATGATGGTGAGTCCTCCTTCCTTGGCTCTGGCTTACGGAATGGATCCTATAAATACAAGGAGGTAAAAAGCAGGTAAGAACATCAAGAACAAAGGAGACAAAAATTGACACTGTGACTCAATTGCATGCTTAGCCAGAGATACATTAGATAAGGGGCGGCATAAAAATCGCTTGATGAACTGACTGGAGTGAAACACACCCTAAAATGGTTGCTGCAACTTCTCTTTCTCAAATTTTCAATGAGTGTTTAAGTGGAAGGTCACTGGCGAAGTGTCATGGACCGAGGTTTCCGTGAACCAACTGGTCATGCATATGGCTGAGAAAAACCTCAAGACTTGAAGTGTCTTCACCTCTAGGGTTTTCCTGGGGTTGTCTAATGCTTTCTAGAACATTCTCCGGGAGGGCCGAGACGACAATCATCCCGTGCTCTAGAACTTTCTTATTTAATACAGTGGTTAGGTAGATGGGAAGATGCGATATTAGCCATTAGTTTGAGATACGGTTAACGGTTGTAATCTGACGCCCTTTACTATATAAAAAGGTGTCCTCTCCCTCATTTGATCATCCAAGAGAGGATCCAAGAAGAAAAACAAAAGCATTCTTCTCCCAGACCTTCTCTCTCTACAACACACTCTCTCTCTACGATCTGGGTACAATCATCCAAGCGATCTTGGGAAAGGCTTAGCTTAGGTGCTTCAATGATCTAAGGAATCCTAAGCGATCCTTGGGAAAGGCTTAGCTTAGGTGCTTCAATGATCTAAGGAATCCTAAATCGCCGCATGGATCAACCCTCAAGTGTCGGCCCGTGACACAAGCATATACAATGTACTTCCTATTCGAGTGATCCAAGGAAGCCTAAGTTGCCGCACAGATCGACCTCAAGTATCGGCCCGTGACCTGAGCAAATACAATGTACTTCCTATTCTAGCTTAAAAGCCTTGGCAAGTGAGATCGCGTCGCCACCTATAATAACAGACGAGCTGAAGTCTAAATTAAATGGGTCATGTACATATACCAAGAACATGTGTTCTAATAGATGATGTGGCAATGCAACTTGCTGCATAATTGACAACACAAAAATATGAACAAACAATAGAGACTGGACAAAAGAAAATTCCAAGAATTCACACAATATACTTATATCTCTCTCACATCCATCTTGCGCCATGTCAATGTGACAACACTGGATTCTCATGAATATCACAACAAAAAAGTAGCCTTTCAATTTCATCCTACAAGTTCATCTCTCTCCCTAACATCCCTTTCTTTCGAGCATCAGTCCTATTGGTCTTCCTCTTCCACCAGATAGCAATCCAGAAAGAGTTCTGTCAGGATTACGAACAACTACTTATGCCAAGAAAACGCAGGACTGTGGCATGAAACAACGAATTTTACTAGTATATAATTCTAAAACCACCACCCAACTAATATATTAGAATACCTTTTATAAGTATATGAAATGTTCCCGTTACTGAATTCCCAAGCTACCTATACCTTCACGAGTACATTTCCAGCGGTTTCAACCCAGTAAAATCAGGTATGAAGCTTTGAAACCAAAATAGACTTCCAACTATTTCTATGGTATTGAAAAACAAGCAAGCACCAGACATACGACAGTACAAAAGAAATACAGGCAAAATCATTCTATCTGATTCAGTTAGAAACATATCATCGACCCGTTGTCAGCGCACGTGATGCGCACAGCGCTAAAAGTGAAAAGCGACTTAAAAGGATTTCGTAACACGAGCTCGATATACCAATGAACTCGTCAGTGCAGGCATCCAAAGTTTAACATTGTTTCCCCCCAATCGCCATCCGCCAAAAAAACCAGATCCAACATCGCCACCCGCATAAAGCTCATCAATTCAAAGAGATAAGCCAGAGAATACGGCGGCAGGCGCGCATCGATGCAGCTAGAAAACGAACAAAGAAAAAAACTTTTTTTTTTGTTGTTGCTGAAATTAAGGGGGGAGACAGCGAGAAGATTACGCCTAGGAAGATGTAGTTGGCGACGACGACAGCGGCCACGATGCCACCGAGAATAGCGCCGGGACCAGTCAGGAGACTCCATTTCCGGTGTATCATCTTGCTCCTCACTCCCTCTCTCTCTCTCGATCAATTTCAGGCACTGTTTGTGTTTTCCAGGGCTTTCAGCAGCAGCTTCCTATTTGCAAATGGTAAATTTAAGGTTGACACGTCCCTTTTAGTTGGGCCCTTCGCTTGATTGGGCCTTGATCTCATGACTCAAATGACATTCTCCTCCGTCTCTTCCTTCCTTTGGCGATATCAAGCCACAGGGGTCCCCCGTGATCTGGCCTTTACCACCATCAAACTTTGGATCACGTGGGCCCCACGTGGACTCCACGTGTCCAGCTCATGTGTCACGTCATCAAATATGCCAACGTCGTAGACCTATCGCTGGCGAGCGATGCATTTTGAGGAGGCTCTGATATGTCTTTAGCAGCCGATACAAAAGGATCCTAGTTGAGGCCCCAGCGTCGTTTGGACCAACGTAGCCCCTGTTTGACAGGTTGTTGCTTCTGTACACAACATTAAATCAGATTGCAAGCATTTTAAGGTTACGGAGTCTGATCACGGATGCGAAATTCGTGTGCCAATCACAAACATTTCTTAACCTGACATTCGATAATAAAAGGGCCCGAACTGTCAAAGGTCGAGTTGAAGGAATGCGTTTTCGACCAAACTCATTCCTTTGGGAAGAGACGGCCTTGTGCGAGACATTTTGAAACGTGTGTTGGGCGGGGGCCTGTTAGGTCCTCTTGGGCCTTTGCCGATCTGACCAACATCATCTTCAACTTTGCCCTTTTCCACAAAGGATCTACCTACCATTTCAGAAAGAAAAAGATGGCTCGCCCAAGCCACTGAGATCTCAACGACAAATTACCAACTTCAATGTCCCATCTCCAACCCATAGATAGAATGGAAAGATTTGAGTGACGTCGCTGAGCTTCTACTATTTGCCTCGACTGTGTAGTGATGATCAATTTAATTTGCCACGCTAATTGGTGACAGGCTCAAGATGAAATTTTGGGAGTCCAGACTAAGAGATCTCATCGGGAAAAGAAAACAACTCGAGGGATGACTGTGGAACCAGGAAAAAAGAAGTCCATCTTATGAGGATGCATGTGTGTAACTGCAAAATGACTGTATTACTGTATACTTTAGCAGTCTAGCAGCAAATGTTTCATGTGGTTAATGCATAGCCGTAGGAAGCAGAACATCTTGAATTTAACCAGAACCATTTCTTTTTCCTCCAACGCTCCCTTTTGTGAGAGATTCAAGAAAGTGACCCATCGACCATCCAGAATTGATAGGCTAACTGGTGGACCACTTACCAACTGAGATGAGCATTAAATAATCTGAAAAGAACATTTGTTTCTTTAGGATGGATTTTGTCCCTACTCCTGTCTCTTCTGAGGTTGCAAATTCGTATAGAGCCCAAATGGTCCGTCACATTTATAAATTGGCCAAATGGGTATGTCACAGCCATTGGTGCTTTCAGTTTCATCCAATCCCCAAGAACCTTGTGACATTTTACACATCCAATCTGATCTCGTCTAGTCTAATCTAATCTAATCTAATCTAATCTAATCTAATCCGATCTAATCCTAGGGAAAGGAGAGAAACTACAGATTTTAGCACGCCCCAAAATTTAAAAAACAGAGGATTGAGCAGGGGAAAAAAATTTCTGAAAATCTGATGTTTTTAGAAGGAATTTGGAATTTAACATCAGGACTTGTGTCTTCTCAGCTGTGTCCTCCTCTCAGCAAACCCTTCTCCATGTCTCATGATCCAAAACCTCTCGATTTCCTCCGCTTTCCGACCCGGAATCCGACCCGCAATCAATGCCCACCTGAGAAGTACATTGCCATTTCTTTTATTCCAATGTAATAAGCAACCGAAAAGACAAACAGGGTCTACTCAGCCATAAACGAACTCTGCATTGAAGTCAAATCACCGAATGATTAGCGTTTGTAGTCTCTATTAATTGATGGGCAGTCTATTTCTTAAAAGGTGACCTGAAACATCATTTACTTGGGCTTATGTTCTAACGGGCGCTCAACGTTTCGCTTCAAGTTCCTTGACATGTTGAAAGACACTGCAGAACCTGGCTTGCCACGAGACTCTTGACAATATACAATGCGGAACATCAGGCGGGCCTGACTTTGCTTTGTCCTATCGTCTTCCCAGAAAAGGAAAACCCCATTGCTTTCCTTTAAAGCTACGCTAATAATGGAAGTTGAAGAAATGAAAATGGCTGTTATTTAATCACTAGTTTCGTGAAAACTACACGATACGAGAGAGATGAAGAAAGAAAGCAAAATCAAGCTTCAGCTGTGCTGTTTACCTGTCACCAACGAGCTGGTACATTCTGTAAATAAGGTCTTCTTCTTGCTCTGACATGTTTATGAACTCCCACTCAATGCTGCTCGCCTCTGCCAAAACATTGACAAGGAAAAACAAACGATTATAGCCAGAGCCTTCAAACATCTATGCATGAATCCGAACAGAAAGAGCTCGGAGCTAGTGTACAGAAACGTGAAGAGCCAAAGAAGACACCAAGAAGAAAGAGTGAGAATGGCAGGGAAAAGAATAAGACGGAAGGAAGAGAACTCACCGTCGGAGCAACAACTGCTGGTCCTGGCCTGCTTATGGCGGCGTTGTTTATCCATCGAGAGAGAGAGTGAACAATAAGAAAGAGAATTGAGAGTGGCAGAGCAAGAACTGGTTAGTGGGTTATGGGGGAAGAAGGGAGCGATATTTAATAGTTTATCAAGAATAAAGGAATGAAAAGAAATTCATATCCTGAGGTGGGTTTTGACGGGTTTCTCGATGTCCATTTCTTGACACTTTGCAAATCGGCAGAAGACTCAGCCAGTCTCGGCGAGTGAGGGAGGGAGGGAGAGGAGCGAACGACAGGTCCTACCAAACGGACCATACGAAAACTGGTCGAGTTGACTTGTAGTTGCTATATGCTACTTTGACGTGTGCTCTTTGGGCAAGCTCACTAATCCGTTGCTCCCCTTGATTACACGTTCCAACGTTCGCCCCTTTCTTCCCACCTTTTAACACGGAGAGTGTCGGGATAAAAACATCAGGAATGTCACGAAAGGCGTTCATTTGCGAATTAATTTATTTTTCATTCACTCGAGAGTCACATCGTTATAAAATCATTCACTCGAACGCTTGTTCCAGCAATTTGCTTTTTTTGCTTATTTTTTCGTTTCGACGTTGGAAAATCTTTATCCAACATGGCAAAGAACGTCATTGATTCCCTCCACTTCTCTCTGAATGCTTAATAATCCGCGAGAACGACGACCGTTTTCTCTTTTTCTTTGAATGCTTCATCAAACGACAACTCCCCCCCCCCCCCCCCCCCCCCCCCCACACACACATTCTCTTTTTCTTTGCATGCTTCATCAAACGACGACCTTTCTCTCTTTCTCTCTAAAAGCTTCCTCTCTGGAACTTGTTGACCCCATGAACGAAGACGCTTCCTCTCTCTCGCGCGTGCTCTGTCTTCTCCTTTACTCACCCACTCACTCTCTTTCCTCTACGAATCTTGTTGGACTTCGCAGTCCACAATATGAAAAAAAAAAAAAATGACCTTCGTCTTGGCTTTGTTGATACAAATGGGCGTCGCTTCTACGGCTCTACTCCCATTGCGAATTTTGTAAGGTGAATCTAGCACTCAAATAAACGAAAATAAGTAATGTCATTACGTCTATAGACCTCTCTGTCACCTCTACATGTAGATTACCATCGATCAAGTCAAGAGCATCAAGTGACAGCATTCTTACTTCAGCAAGGTTTCGCTCAACTTAATAACAAAGCCTACCAGTTAAGAAGAGTTCATGGTTCCCCTTAGCATTGCTAACATCCTAAGATGAAAGTTTGTGTCGGTGATAGCATGAATCTAATCTCTTTGCTACCCAGTATCACAAAGTACTATAGCAATAATTTTCATGTAGTGGAGCCAATTCAACGGAACGATTTGTCGATAGAAATGACACATTTAACATGGAACTCACGCATCTCACTTGGTCGACAGTGCAAATTCGATCGATGTCGAAAACCATTTTCAAAAGTCGTTGAAATACTTGAGTCAAGTTTGGCTACTAGATTTTTTTTTTTAAAAAAAAAAAACACCAACTACCAACAAGTACGTTTTCAAGCGGTGCGACTACAAACGGAAATCTTGGGCGGCAAAGACAGCCATTCCTTGGGCTGTGGATGGACCAAGAGACTTGGGTTGCTCTCATCATTCCAAAACCAGACGGCTGTGTGCACACACCTGCATGCATATTTATGCGAGTGCATAGGTTTTATGCATGCGTCGGGAAATGGGTATGGTCTCGTTATAAATAGGACATTATCATGTTCATCCTAGTCATTTAATAATCTGAATTTTAGTTCGCTTTCACAGCCTAGGACCTGAGTTTTTAGCAGTTTCGCAGGTTGTCAATGATTAATTTATTTAAAGCTCGAGCTCTGTGTACCTCTTTATCTATTAACAACCGAGAGCCGATGCTCAGGCTGATTAATTTGAGATTAGGGATGATGGCATCTGGAGTACAGAGTTTCAGAGTTTGGGATTATTCGCGTGAAGGGTAGCTCAAGAAAAGTGAAAAACTGCATTTTTTGCAATCGAGTATCGGAATCCTTTTTGGCAGCTTTCGCCTCTGATTATTTCTCTTTTGAAAGTCCCTGACCGACGTGAAGCAGATTAAGTTGAATTTGAAACCCAACTTGCCCACCCAGTCTTTCCCTCTTGAATGAAACATTTGCTTCCCTATTCTTTAACCCTACGTGTGAAAACAGAGAAAATGGGCACTCTCTGTTTCCGCCCTGTCCTAGGAACAGTGGAAAAAAACGTTCCCTTTTGAGTGAAGAAATCAAGAATGAAGACATTTGCCTTTAGTGGCTCTCCGTGCGGTGGATAGCATGTCGTTTTCTCCCAATGAATCTTATCACCTCCACATGCTTGCGCTCGCCTTGTCGAGCCCCAGCATCAGCTTGCTTTTTTCTCGTTGAGTTGGAGGCGTTTGAGAGTGACATCTCTCTGATTAATAAATGCATTCAGCGTTGGGGATCTTCTGATGTGAGCCTTCGTCTTTTTGTCTCTACCCCTGAAATCCACATATGCAGAAAATAGAAGAAGCGTGAGCTTGTGAATTTTGCATTTGGTTTTATAAGATGCCAGACCCCGCAGATGCAACGCGCGGGCACATTCACATGCGATCGTCGCCTATGAATTGCATGGGGTAGTATAGTTTGTATCACGATCTCGAGAGCATGAATCGCACGTTTCCTGAAAGTCTCATGACTATCCAATCTGTTTGTATGTTGAAAATGACTTCGAATTCCAAAAACTCGCACAAGAATTTCCAATCTGAGTAACCTTGAAAAGCTCATGGGGACGGCACTCTCATCACTATGACTACTGTGGGTGGAATTTTTTTTTTTTAATTTTGTTTTCTCTCCAATTAATGAAGTGGATGTAGATGTTATCTGCTTAAACAGTTTCGCTTGGTAAGTGTCTTCGTAAAGCTAAAAAGAAAGGCGGAGGGAGAAGAATGTTTGGTATGACAATGAGGATCGACAAGGTCAAAAAGAGAGGACAAATGATCTTTTATGGGCCTTGTGTAAGCGATCCCTTTCCCACCTTATCCAGGCCACACAACTCAATAATATATATATATGCATTTTCTCTGTTCTGCTCTGTACCCAATGCACATAAACATATGCCTTTTGAAGCTTTTTTTTTTTTTTAATTTTCTATTGATTTTCGGATTGAACAACCTGGGTAGTTGCCAGAAAGAGAGCCCCACGTCCAATACATTTTGGCAGCTTCTGCCAAGATGTTTTGCAACCCACTTTTGAAGTCCATTACCAAATTTTTTTTCAAGATTGAGTTGCTCTATGGCTGATCGCAGATAGGTATGCATGTCTTCTTCTTGACACGTGAGCTCTATATTTATTTACTTGCCTAACTCAAAGATCGAAAACATTTTTTCCCCTCCTCCCCTTCTCCTTCTTCATTTACTTCTTGTAGTGTTCGGTAGTTTCGTACTCTGATGCTGCCTTGAGTTTTCCTAACCATTGAAAAAAGCACTCCCGCGAGCAAATGCCAAATTTACCAAGTTCGATCCACAAAGTTGATAGATTAATAACGAGCAAAAGTATCAAAAAGTCAAAAACCTGTCAATTATATCAATTTACTTCTAAACATTTTACATTTATGTCAATTTAGTCTTTCTGATCAAATTTTGATCGAAAATCGCTGACGTTGACATTTTTAACACTTTCAAATTTTATTTTTTAGTAATTTTTTTGGTTTTTTTATTTTATTTTCTTTTCTTTGTTAAGTAAAGGAAAAAAACCAAAAATTTCCTAAAATAAAGAATACATCTAAAAATATTTTAGAATATCCACGTTAATGTTGACGAGAGCCACGTGAGACGACCGACATCCACGTCAACGATTTCTGACCAAATTGGTCAAATGATTCAATTGACACAAATGCAAAATGTTTAGGACTAAATTAGCATCAATGCAAACCGATTTAGGACGTTTTGTAAGTTTGACACATGATTTAGCATACGAGCTTATTGTTGTGCAGACTACACCTAGCGTCACTCACAGAGAACGTATTTATTGGACTTCAATCTATGCAAGAAACGCTGTTCAGGTTTGGATTCAATCGTGAACCATGACTCCTGGTGTACTGCCCAGGAATCTAGCAGTCAATCATGCAGGTCTCCCCCCAGCTATCCTGATATTCTAAAGTTGAAATGTACCAGAAACTGATGCTTATCTGTTCTCATCAATGGCAGACCCGGAGTGAAGATTTGGTGGGAGTCGAAAAAGAATGGAGAAAACAGTGTAATGCTCATGCAAGAGTAAACCAGTTAGTGCAGGCAGAAATGAGAACCCACAAGAACTAGTTTTAGCTACAAGCAGTGCATTCAGTTCCAAGAGTAGGGAATCGCAATACTTGGAAATTAAGAGCAATTGATCTACGTTGGCGACATACAGAGGTTATTGACAATCTCTAGCTTCTCTTGTGATGGAAACGTGAAAAAGGATCAATACATCAACACATCTCAAACTTTTTCACAAGACGACCCTGAATGAAACCTCAATTTTATACTCCAAATAGAGCTTGTACAGACATCTACCAGAAATCCGAAGCCAAAGTGCCTCAAATTAATTATACGTGGTGACACGATAGCTATAAATTATGACAACTCAAGGAGGAGCTTTGCTAATAGGGAACCCATATGCCACCCTGAACTTGAAAATCACCCTCGACTTATACTTGAGAAGTCGAAAGATATGAATTACCGGCGATGGTTGCTCAGCCACAGATGCCATCATGTGGGACTTCCTTGAAAATATATCTCATGGCTGTGATGGAGAAGGAGATGTTGGAGGCTTAAAATCTGGGTACTGCAACCAGAAAATTAACGGTACAATTGGTTGGATAATGTGGCTCTTAAATAAGTGAAATATGATCAAAAGATATTAAAAAATTCCCAAAAAACCCCACTTTGTTGCCTGTTAAAAACTTAGTATCACACGGGAGACGTCAAAAGAAATTGTGGCACTGAGTGAGTTAATTAGGAAACCTCAGGGGGATGGACACTAATAGGTTGTGCCAAATGCACAAGCAATAGAATAGACTGGATAAATCTAGACACAGAAGGAAGTGAGACTTACATGTGGATAAGGAGAGAGCGCTCTCGCAAATCCTTGAAGTGATTCGGCTTTTACTTCCTTGTCGGGTATTGAGTTTACTTCAATAGGAGGTTTTGCAGCTGCTTCTTCTTTTGGCTCCAGGATTGGTGCAGCAGGCATTTCATTCTTCTGCATGGTATTATTGGTGGAACCAGGCTCTGAGCTAGTTTCTGTTGCAGCAGGAAGAGCTTTGCTACTAGATGTCGTTGGAAGAAGTGCCTTTCCAATTTGCTGAAATATTCAGATCAAGTATAAATGGAAAAAGCATGACTCATTGGCACTGCTTATAAGCTTGAGAAATCACATGCACTCGACCATCACGAAGAATTGTAAATAACAAATGCATTTGTACTATAGATCGCAAAGTTATGATCATCTCTATAGCAAAAAGGTTAGGCAGTCAACGACAGTACCTTTATGTCATCGACCAGCTCCTTAGGAGCAAATTTAGTGTTCAAGAAATCATCAACTTGCTGCAGTGTCTCCTTCCGATCCTACGATTGACAGTGATGAGGAACTAAGGCTAATTATTTCACCAGTTACAAAAGGCATGAAAGAAAATTTCTTACAGAAAATGTCAATTTACATCGACAAGATCATCAATCTCAGCAGTGTCAGTAGGTTGTTCAACAAAAATTGCATGAGACGCAGCATCTCAGAATCACTTTACATTGACAAAGAGACATTTTCTATGTAGTGCCTCTCATCTCACAACTTTAAAACATAGCAATGCAAGAACAACAACGTACTGGAGAGTGGGGCCTTACCTCAGCAAAAAGAAGTTTCTTGCTGACAAATTGGACAATTGCAGCAGAGCCTAAAACTTGTAGGATTGTCTCTACCTAAAAGGAAAATTGAATTCAATTGTATGATTAGTGGAGCCAACAAGAACGGTGCCAAGCACATGTCAATTAGTGCTGTAGGAGAACATTAAAAAAAAGAAATGGGGTTCGAAAAGAAGAATCAAGAGCAACGGACATAACAAACCCACCTCAGAGAATGCCAGCAGACCTAATCCAGATGCTGCTGCAACACCAAGGGCAACCGACAAGCCACCTGAGCCATCCTGCAAGCACATATTCATAGTAATTTTACTGGAGAGACAACTTCACAAATCAGAACCAGCACCAAGTGACAGTGGACAGGTATAGCATACGTCAACTGCAAAGCAATACTCATATTCATTAATTTGTATCAACTTAAACCTGTGAATCCGTGTTTTTGTGTCCACTAAGCACTAACTGTTACATTTGGAAAAAAGAAAGCCGAGAAAAGGAAGTTCCTTCTCCATTTGCAAAGGTAAAAGAGTTAATGCTATAGCCGTTCTCCTGATGTCACGGACTGATGCAATGTAATTATATTCGTCAGCTGTATACTCTGTCCTCCAGCTTCACACTGATATCACAAATTCAGCAAGAATCTTTCTTTTAATTCTGATTGTGTTCAACTCTGAATGTGGTATATCTATAAAATTCCACGGGACATAACAGTTTGTGCACCATTATCTCCTAAGCATTCTATACATAGCCATCATTGCAATACTAGTACATCAAAGTAAAGTGAAAAGCTCAAATACACACTTCAATTGCTCCGTCAATAGCTTCCGTGAGATTGCTAAGATCAAGATTCAATGCTTTCATTGGAGGTATCCAAGGGAGATTGCTATTCTGCAATATCACAGGCCATGCAAATCATTATGAGAATACACACAAAAGATCCAAAGAAAAGCTAAAGAAAAAGTATAATGTGGAAAAGACCATCCATCCTCGGGGTCCTTCTGCCCCATCTTTTATTGCATAGGCTGCCTTGAAACCATTCACAGTGACAAGCTCTGCAACAAGTTCAGAATTCCCATCGAATCTGGCTTCCAGCAAAACAAAACAATGTGAGCTTCCACAGCTTTGCTGCAAAAACAGAATGTTTAAACCTGATTTATCGATTTCACTCTCCTGAACTAACAGACTAAACATGCATAGATATGTTATCCACAACCATTCTAGGGCGAAAAAAGTAAAAAGTACACTATGATACCAATAAGTTTTACTGAATCGAGCCACATTTGACTGGTTAGCATAAAAAGCATTCAATAATTTTCTTTGACTCAACTTTTGTTCTACAATGGCAAATTCTAGTTTAATTTAAGGATATTTGCTAATCTCAGATTTTGGTGGACCATAGTTATGCTTGGTATTTGCTATGCTCCAATCAAGCAACTCTCCGGTCTAGTGAATAGCTGAATGCTAACTTACAAACTTAGAGGTCGTGTTTTAACTCGACATTGCCATGTCCACGTCCTACTTGCTAATTATGCAAACCATGCTGCTTTCCCAAAAATCCTGGGTTGCTTCCAGGATCAAATTCAAGTGAAGGTATTGAGGCTGCAAATAAGCCTTAGCAGATATTTATTTAATTATCTGATTACTCCAGTAGTTATACTAAGCAGAGGTGTCCCCAGGTCCAATAATTGAATTGAGAATATTCCAACCAAGTTTACAAAGAGATCAACTATGTGCAATAGATAATGGCATTCTGAACAGTTAACGTGATCTTACTTGTCAAGAATGAACAAGGTAATGTTTTCTGGGTCCTTGAACTTCAAGGACAGCTTCTTCAAGAAACCCGGCTTATCATCTCCCCTATACACAATTGAAACCGGTTTCTTGCCCAAACCGCGGACATCTGGACTACCGACTTGTCTGAATTCTACAGGGGCTCTTATATCAAGCAATTGAGCATTCCTATCATCACCGAGCTTTGCATAAGCATTCCTAGCAGAATCAATACCAAATGGCTTTCGCGGCTTGAAAATTTGAGATAGAACCAACGGAAGCGCCAAAGTAACAGCCCCGCCCACTATGACTGCCGGGTTTTCGGTGGCAAAACTTATGACATTATCAAGAACGCCGGGCGCATCAAAGTCGAGGCCTCCCTCAGGGGCTGAGGCGCCCACTGACTGTTGCAGTACTTCTTCATAAGTCAAGGCCTTGGCCAAGCCAGTGTGAATAAGAGACGATGCAAGAGCAAGACCTCCATGGAAGCCCCAAGACACAGTCTCCTGAAAGGTCGGTGAAGTGTTGCTTGAAGAAGAGGAATTCGATAATTTGAGCGCAGAACTTGTGGGGAGGGACAAGACCTTTCTGGGTTCTCTTTTTCTGTTACGAAGGACTGAGATTGGTGTCAAGCCAGCTGCATTGAGGGCCTCCATGGCATAACTTTTATGACACCGAAATGCTTGATGGGGTTCTCAATCAACTGATGAAAAAGCTTGGAACACCATCAAAACTGGTACTTCATCGCCAATATTGTGTCTGTCCTGCGGGAAAACCAGGAAGACGACGGATTGAGGCAAAACCTTAGCTCGACTTGAGCGCAATTTGGTTGATTTTGCATTGAGTGGAAGGAGGAAATGACGTGGCATGAGAGGGGTGGGAATCAACCAATGGCAGGGCGACGCGTGGCAAATGAGGATGTGATCACCAAGAACGTCAATGGGTTTGTGCATGTGTGGCTGAGATTTCAGAGAACTTGGTGAAAGGTTTTGGAACACTCCAGAAAGGGCACGCCGTCAGTGGCAGTACAGGATCACAGGAGTACATTGAATTGTAAAACTCAGCATGTACGTTTCTGTCTCTCCCATTGGCAACTGGTAGTTACAATTAGTCTCAAAATCGTAGGTACAAATTGACATCTTCAGTAATAACGTACTTGGTTGGAGAAAAATGCATTTGAGACAACATACACCTAAAACAGGTTATTATTGCAAAAATCCACTTAAGAAGATGAAAGGGCAAATTTGGGACACAAAAGAAAAAGGAGCACCGTCCTTAAAACTTCAGAAAAAAAAAAAAAGGAAGGAAAGGGGAAGGCTTTCTTTAACTAGTCCATTCATGTTGTCATCAACCCAAACAAAAGCGGGGGATATTTGGGGCAATCCAGAGCAACAAGTCATTTATTGATGCTTTAAGCTCCTGCTGTAACAAGGCTTCTCGCTTTCCTTGTTTTTTCAGTTACAATAACTGGCCTCTTTCACTAGATAGATAGCGCCAGCAGAAATCAGTCATCTGCGCATTATCCGAAGCAGCAGCACTCCCTTTGCAGTCGCACTACTAGAATACTCACGGGAAAAGTTTACCAGGAAAGAAGATTGGTGGACTAAGGGGAACTCAATCTTAAGCCATTGTAACAACATGAGCTTGCACGTTGAGATTGATGATTCTGTCACAGCTCTTCCCTGTATTTGTGCCATTCAGATTGCAATATCATGGTTGTGAGCTGTTACCTCTGCAAATTATAACACCAGACATTCGACTGAAATGAGACAATTCCTTTGAAGTCAAAAAACTGTCGAAAGGTATTTTGGCAAATTTCTACACCTTCCGAGACTCAGGATAGATCACCATGAAGCCAAGGTTCTAAAGAAGATCATAGAAGTAATCAAGTCCTTGCCCTACTTCCCAAATTGAGATGCCACCATCCCAACGACGTGCTTCCTCAAGGCGGAGGAATATTGACATCAACGATGGGTAAAAAACCACATGTTTGGCATTGTTTTGATCAGTGTACACGAACAAGTGCTCCTCGCTATTGTTTTCCCACCGCAGTAAAGGCTTATGCTTCTCCAGCAAAGACAAGTAATCTGCTCCGGTAATTGCCCCACCACCTAAGCCAGGAATTCAACAAAAGTCAAAACCGGAATTCACCATACTATGTGACTGCTTCTTGACACTTTCTTGAGAAACTTTGGAGAGTAAAGGAATCCCTAGGGGATCTCTAGGAAAAGTTATGATACAAATAGAACAACCAAGACGTGACCAAGATATTACCCAAATGTTAAGAGGACCAAGATGATAAATTGATATCAGTGAATCACATCTAAACTCAGTATGGCTAATTCCCCTCAAACTAATTTCTAGATAAAACAACTTATGAAACTGGTCCATCCGAATGATTTCACAAAACCCTTCTTCCTCAAAACAGTAGCACTTTTTCCCAAATTACAAATACGTTCAGATATAGAAGGGAAAATTCCAACTAAGGGACTGAAGTGTTATCATTTTCTCAAATAATGACTTAATGTAGACCTTGTTTCAAATATGGGCCCGAAGTGGTCATATCAATCTCAAAAAGGGTCTGACCACATTGACTGGTCAATACATTTTCACCATTTATTTTTTTTTCTTTTTTTTATATGTTTTTCCTTTTTCTATTTTTTAAAAATTAAAAAAGCTAAACGTTAAAAAAAAAAGTACCAGACAAGAAAGCAGCCCTCCACCCAATATTTCTTTTTTTTTTATTTTTACTTTTTTTAATTTTATTTCAATCTAACTAAAAATTAGGTTAAAAATATCTTTTGATGAAAATGCCCTTGATGGGCTCAAATATTTGGCTAGCCAGCAAAGACAGGCCCTTATTTGAGAAAATGAAGACATTTTGGGGCCTTCATTTGATATTTTCCCAATATAGAATGGGCCTACCCCAACCATTGCACCTACTAAGGCTTGAAGTCAGACAACAATATTCTCTGAAGAGGTACTGGGATATAGACCATCACCTCATGCATTTAGCTCTTTCAACGCCATTAGCAACAATATGCTAATTGAGTCAGGAATATTAAGTACCTCCGGAAAGGTCAAAATCATTTCCATAGAAGTTGAGGCCAACAAATACTTTGCGGGCAAGTCCTTTATCCCCACCACTACCTAGAAGCAGCCGCATTATGGAATGAATCCACTTCAAAGGGGCATTAGGACCAGGATTATTAGGGCCTGAGAAGTCATAGGTCATAAGAGAAAATCCATCTACAGCACCATCCAAGCTTCGAAGATCTGCTGGCCCGAAGTCATGCATTTCTAGCTCTTTTGAACGTGGGGGACCTATTACATAGACCAATTGCAATTTTTGCCCCCCATTCCTTTCCAAGCTGGCAGAATGAAGTGCACGTCCAAGTTCCTGTATGAATTGGAGTGCCTACATCAAAAACAGCAGATTCTTCAAGTAAGACAAAATGATCAGAATACCATACCGTTAGAGCTCATAGGGACCATATCGAAACATTGAGTTGAAGCAAGCTACATCAACAGCCAATCATGCAACCAATCAAGTGTAAACAATCTGGTCAAAACATATTTGAAATTCCAATACACTAGGATAAATTTTAGAGAGATCCGAATCACTGCATAATCGAGAACAAATTCTTGATTCAAGTGCAATTCTATACCATAGTCCGCAAATCTGGATCATCTAAGATCCCATAAGCAGCCCACCTTGACCAGGATTCCAGCACAATGCCATCATAACCCATTTCCCTAAAAGACAAAGGGCAGTTAAAGAGTTAATAAATGATGAGGTACCTTTATCAGCATCGCCAATATTTAAAAACTTCTAACCAAAAGGCCCCTTCTTTGTATTACAGTGGACAAGGGAATTGACATGATCATGATGAGAGAGGGGAAATCGCTCTACGTCATGCTATATAAATCAACTTCCAGTTAGGAAAAGCTCAAACAAACTGCAAGGTAAATTTCTTACAGATATCTAATTCAAGACTTAACAAGCGCTAGGATTGACATTTAAGAAGTAACCCACTGAGGATGAAGGAAACTCACTTGCACTCTGTTATTATCAGCTGAATAGCTTTGACCCTCTGCTTCTTCTTCCTAAGCATCTCTGTAGGAAGTGCTTCCAGAACAACCCTAGGTAAAACCTGATGACAAAGAGCTTCATTACGTTGAAAGCATGGGGTAAAATGCCCTACAACTTAGAATATAACAACTTAAACATAAATTATGGACAGGTCTCCGGTCACAGGTCCCCTGCAGATTATAGTACCACTTAAAGTAGCACCTCAAAAGTAGGCAAAAGGTAGAAGGTACATCGGTTTTGACACCCCGACTAAAACATCTTTGCCAGCAACAAGTCTAATTTGTTAACATCCAAGCGAATTCTCAAGCAAGCAATAGGAGAGATTAAAATATCCAACTTGTCAACCTTAATCTGAAGTCTTAAATGAAAATGTTACCATACCAGAGCATCCCCTTTCGTTCTGAGCTCTGAGATCCACTCCGCATCAGCATTATGTCTCCCATCCAAGGTTAAGCTGCTTCCTTGGCTGTGGATTGAGAAGTTACAAGTTAGTGGGTATCACCACTCTAGATTCCAAAGTTCTCAACATAAGAAGAACTCTAGCCTCTGGGAGACACTTATGTCCAAAAGAAAAAAAACACATTTCAAATGTATCTCCTCCAAAATGCCTAAATACCAACATCAGTTCTCAATGTTACTCATCAAAGGGTACGAAAAACCAGGAAATGCTACACTAAAACCTCTCAGGACTTGCCTCTTCTAAGGAAAGATGAGATCAATCTGCTTTATAGGAAGTTGAGAGACCAGTAGATAAGTAGACTTCTTAAACTAGCAGACATAGCTTGTTAGAAACTCTAACCAAAAACTCAAACTATTAGGTGGAAGGAGACTACATGTATATAAGGCACATTATATTGTAATCACTTGTTTAAGCGATGTAGGATTATACTTGTCACTCCTCATGTGCAAGCCACTCCTTTACATGCACTCAACTTGGCTATATATTGTGAAATGGGCAAGACGCTTATTGCGCAAGGAAGTTGTTGTAACCCACCACGAGCAATGATTTGAAAGATGAGTACCAGGATTTCAAGTATCGACCTAAACTCTGATGCTATGTTCAAATGTTTAACCCAAAAGCTTGAACTATTAGGTTATGAGAAACTACTGCAAATAGGCAAATTATAACCACGTACTTCAGCGACATAGAATTAGACTTGACATAGCTAATGGTGGAACGATATCTGGGAGGGGGCATACCTCTTGAGTTCATACCACACAGGTGACAAATGTGTAAATTTGGAGTTGAACCGCTTTGCTATCTCATAGCCCTTTGAGTTCCTGCAAAGTTCAGTTTTTTTTTTTTTTTTTAAATTTGAGGATCTCCCCCAAAACAAGAGTCTCAAAATCTCAACATTCACAAAAACACCGCAAGAAAAAGATTGAAGCACCGGTACTGTAAAATCCAATCCGAAACTTGAAAGGCAACCTAAGTCGAAGTAGGTTTAGTGCACCAAATAAGCTAAATGACAACAACAATATCCTAACCATGCTAAAGGGAACTACATTTGTCAACAAACGCAAGCAGATTTCCAAAGTGTCCAGTTATATGAACAGAGACCAATCCCATACAATTCATCAAACCATTAGAAACAATTGAAATCAACAGATACAAGCTCCACGCTGTAAACAAAAACAAGCTCTAGTGGAACTCATCAGCACTACATAACAAATTAAGCAAATCCGGATGGACGATAAGACTTACCATGGGGTGATGTAAGCAAGCACTGGATTACCGAAATTCCGTCGGGAGGCATTCTCGGAGACCCTAGAGTTCTCCTGAATTTCTTCACAAAATTACGACATGGGAAAAACTCAAAACTTCCCTCTCTGCTTTTTTCAAAATTCAACAAGAAAAATGAAAACCTTTTCCCCCTCGCAAAGCAGTACTTACAGCTAGAACTTCTTGGTAAGTCACATCGGTCTTGACAAACCCTCCTCCTCGTGCAGAAGAGATTGGGGTCTCCGTATCCGGAGCGTATTTGAGGTACACGAGAACGGCGATGGCAGGGGAAAGCACGAAGAACACGACGAAGATGAGAATGAGCTTGCGATCTGAGGTCGATTCACTGAGCACGTCCTGTTCAGTGGATGAGTTGGGTTGTTTTCGGTTCTGCGCTGTAGCTGAACTCGGTGCAACGCGACGATCCCGTCTCTTCGTCGGCTTCGCCATTCGTCTTGGATGACCTCTTAGCTCCGGCGACTGAGTTGAGCGAAGTTCAAGACTCGGGCGATTGTGAAAATTCGTACTGTTAATGGGACAAAAAGAACGGAACATTTTCATGTGCAATTCCTTATTTCTACAATTATCGTTTTATTAATGAAAAAAATAACTATGTTGAAAGTCATAAAATTAAGAAATTTCTTAAAATAAAAGTTGAAGTGTCCTCATTTTCTTAAATAAGCATCTAAAATGAATTTTATTTTAAATAAAGACCTAAAATGCCCAAATCATTTTAAAGAAAAGCTTGATCGAGAGACATTTTCATCATTTATATTTATATTTTTTATTTTCCTCTTTTCTTTTTCTTTTCTTTTTTTTTTACTCCTCTACCCTCCCCTCTCTCTCTCCATTGCTAGCCTTATAACAAGTATAATCAAATCTTAAAACTAAGCAAATTGATTCAATTGAATTTTTCTATTAACTTCGTCCAATCTAGATAATGAAAAATATTGACATGAATCTTTTTTTTTAATAATCCTAACATGACTAAAACAATAGCATTTTGGTGTAAATCTAATTTTTAATAAATATTTTATTTATGTTAAATTTAAAAAATAAGCTAAATTAAAATAGCCCTCATCATTGACTAGGTTCGAGAGAAGGTCGTTGATCCCTAGCCAAGGCCCGATGACCCCAGTCGACCATCCCCCACCCCCACTTGCCCTTCCTAATGACAGTGGTTGGGGTGCCAATGGTGGTGAGGGCTTGTAGGCCTCTATGCTTGGTTTCTCCTCTTCCTTTCTCTCTCTCTCGTTTAGCTTATTTTTTGAATTTAAGTTAAATAAAATTTGTATTAAAAATCAAATTTGTACCAAAATGACATTATTTTAATCTTATATTTTATTATTTAGCCATGTCATTATCAATATTTTTCATTAGTCAAGTTGAACAAAATTAATGGAAGGATTCGGTTGAATCAATTTGATAAGTCTTAGAATTTGATAACACTTTTTGTATGTTTTAGAATATAATTATACTTCCGTGATAAATTGTAAACTTCTATAATTCTATTGTAGTTATTCATTAATAAAACCAAAAGAGTGAATTTTTTTCGGAAAGTATATTATTGTCTCTAAAAAATTATTAAAGACATTGGCAAACGTCCTAAAAATTAAAAGTCGAAATCAAATATTCTTAAAATTACTACAGTCAAAATTTATTTATAATTTAATGGGAAAAATCACTAAAAATTTCAAATTATGTCCATTGCGATACATTTACTCAAAAAAAATTTTGCAACACAAAAAATTCTAAATTTTGCATATTGTGACAGATTTACCCCATTGCAGTTTCATCTAAATTCGCTGTTAATAAATTGACATGAATTCGTAGGGATAAGTGACTTTGATTTAATGCCACAATGGAAAAAATTAAAAATTAAAAAAAGAGAGCAAAAACCCGCACTATTCATTGTCTTTTTTGGTACTTCGCAAATACTATTTATGGTGTTCATCATCTTCAATCGATTGGCCAAGCTCCTCTAACACTTTTGTTTTGTTGCCCCCTGCTACTTGGATCTCTGACGGCGCTTGTCGTCGTCTGCTTGACCATCCATGAGCTTCAAAGACTGAGTTAAAACCCTCGAGCTCGGTTTCGAGCTCAAGTGGCCATGGCGGCTTAGACGCTTGGCCTTGGCTGCTTGCAACCACCCACGAGCTATTAAGTTCAGATCCTCAAACCAAGCTCAAGCTAAAGTCGTCATGGCAACTGCGAGCTTCGAAGCTTGGCCAAGGCAGCTTGCGCCATCCATGAGGTTTGAAGGTCTAGGTGAGACAAGCCAAGCTTCAAGCTACAAAGGCCATGGTGGCCACTCACGCTCGACCTTCTTGAAGTTTCATTTTCAAGAGATCAAAGTAATGTTCTTCCTCGTGGAGCAGACGATGAACAATACAAAATTTCCCTTCCATTTTTTCTTCACTTCCCCCAATTTTTTTGCCTTGACCTTGACCTTCTAAACTCGTGGGTAGTCACAAGCCGCTAAAGCCAAGCTTTGAAGTAGTTTGAGCTTCGAAGCTAGTGGGTGGTTGTAAGCCGCCGTGGCCAAGCCTCAAAGCTCCTAGCCTCCATGGCCGCCCTATCTCAAAGCTTGGCTTGACAATTTGACGTCAACCTTCAAAGCTCGCGGGTCGTCGCAATCAGCCAAGACCAAGCTTCAAAGCTGCCATGACAACTTGAGCTCCAAACTTGGCTTGAGGATTTGACCTTGATCTTTGAAGCTCATGGATGGTTAGGCAAATGGCGACGAGCACCATGAGATTTAGGTAGCATAGGGGAGCGAAGCAAAAAGTGCCGGAGCAATTTGACCAATCGATAGAAAACGATGAACGCCATGAACAATACTCCACGGAGTACTGGAGAAGTCGATAAACAATGTTTTTTTTTTTTTTGCTTTTTTTTTTCCAATGCGGCATCAAGTTAGAGCCACATCTTCCTGCGAATCCAATGTGTCATAACATGCAAAATTTGGAGTTTTTTGTGTCGTGAAAAAATTTGGGATAAATATATTACACTGAGCTTGAGATTTTTGGTGGTCCGTTCCCTAATTTGACCAAAATGACTCTATTTTTAAGGAAAAATATCATTTGCTACGACACTAGTGTTGGCCGAACTGCGTCACTTTGTTCGCTGGGCTCAGCTTCTGCTCGTGAAATTACCTCCTCCTCTGTTGGGAAGTGTTTATCTGGTCTCTTTCCTTCGATGAACCTAATATGGAACAGAGACTGTTGCTTCCACCCTTAACTCTTCTTCCTTTCTCTCTTCTCGAAAGACCCAGATTGCCTGTGAAATCCCGTACCTTTTGATCCCCATCTTATCCGGAAAAGACTCCATTTTTGGGCAAAACTTTGATTTTGCGAGAGAACGGTGCAAATCCGATACACCCAGTAAGAACTTCTAATCCAGTAAGGGCTGGGGGTGAAAAGAAGGAAGGAGCTTCCACTTGATAATATAATACAAAGAGACAAGAAATTGAAACTGGTTCTCAAGATTAGGAAGACTCTTGTGAGCCAACTGATCGAACAATGTCACTGAGGGAACTGGGTAGGTATAAGAGGGCTCTTGGGTTGGATAAAAAAGTGACGTTTGATTGCTTTGTTGAAGAAATTTCCTGCCGTGTTTGAAATTGTAGAAGAAGGGGTTCATTCTTTGAAGTTCAAGTTGACTCCTGAAGCAGAAAGGCTTTTTCTGGAGGAGTTGGAAGTTACGAGTGATATGGAGGATCTGTTAGTAGTCAAATGGAGGAAATTGCTCATGATGCGTCTGGAGAAGCCTATTTTACTCGAGACGATTGCGCATTTAAGGACTCATTTGGGGCTTCCATTTGAATTTCGTGATATGATCTGCCCCTGGTATCCGCAATACTTTAGAGTCATAGCGACCTCGCGAGGCCTGGTTTAAAGCTAACTCATTCGGATCCAGAGCTCGTGGTAACTGCCGCGGCGCTTGTTGAAGAGGTGAATCGGGTAGAGAGATTGAAGAGAAGAATTTGGTCATTGATAGGCCTCCGAAGTTCAACAGAGTGAGGTTGCCCAAGGGTCTGGTCTTGTCTGGGGGTGAGATGAAGAGGATCTATAAATTCAGAGATATGCCTTACAAATCCCCTTACTCTGATCTCTCAGCATTGCAGTCTGATAAGCCAGATAAAGAGAAGCATGCTTGCGGGGGTTGTCCATGTAATAACTAGATTTTTTTAAGTCATTAAATGGTAGTGGGACCCACATAATGAAAATAAAAAAAAAATAAAAAGAAGAAGTTGAAAGTCAAAAAAAGAAGAAATGAGGAGACATAATAACTCTCCTTCTCCTTTCTTCTAGAACTAGTGTACGCAAGAAGGAAGAGAGGAAAGAAAAGAAAGAGAGAAAGGAAAGAAAGAAAGAGAGGAGAAGAGGAAGAGAGGAAAGGGAGGAAGGAGGAAGAGAAGTCCAAATCACGTACCTCGCCAAGCAATCCGGACATTGTTTAACAACGTTTAGTAAGTATTGATAATTTGATACCCCCTCGTTCCTCCTATTAAAGTAATTTTGGGAGTTATGGGTTAGTTTCGAACATAAATCAAGTTTAATTTGCTGAGTTCATTTAAGGAGTTTTTATATCATATTTTTGCATGGAGATGAAAATTTAGGATGTTGTGAAGCCGTGGGATTTGACGGATCTCAATTTGGAATTATAGTTTGCCCGAAACAAAATTTTAAGTTCTGGTTGCTACAGTACACGCGCGAACAGCAACCTTCAAGAGCTGATATCTTCATTTTTCGGTCATTTTTTGATGTTGATCATGTTGGGACTTTTGTAGTACGTTGAATAAGCTTCGTTTGGACTATAAGATAGCTTGAAACGGAGTTCGGTGGAGTGAGTTATGATATTTTTAATTTTGAAGCACGAGCTGTTCTGATTGCTATAGTACACACGCGAACAGCATACTTTAAGAGCCGATATCTTCATTTTTTGGTCGTTGTTTGAGGTTAATCATGTTATGACTTTTGTAGTACGTCGAATAAGCTTCGTTTGGACTATAAGATGGCTTGAAACGGAGTTCGGTGGAATGAGTTATGATATTTTTAGTTTTGAAGCGCGAGCTGTTCTAATTGGTATAGTACACGAGCGAACAGCATACTTCAAGAGCCGATATCTTCATTTTTTTGTCGTTGTTTGAGGTTGATCATGTTAGAACTTTTGTAGTACATCGAATAAGCTCCGTTTGGACTATAAGACGGCTTGAAACGAAGCTCGGTGGGGGTGAGTTATGGCTTTATCCGTTCTGTCGCGCGAGCTGTCCACTGTGACAGCCAAGGAAATCTGCTATAAACAAGCTTCCGTTGACATGTAGTTGTCGTTTTGTCGTTAAATAGGTGTAAATTAGTTGAGTCGTTCATTAGAGTGTCATAAAATTAGTTTTTGATCCATTTTCCGTACTTTTGAATAGGAAATCGGACGCGTCAGCTCGAGTAACAGTTGTATTTTGTTTTGCCGTTATCTGGTGAGTGATACTATTTCTTCTTTAATTTGTATAAACTCATGTTTTTCTGAGAAGGTATAATATGAGTTTCTAATGTGATTTGTTCTTTTGAAAGGAAAGTAAAAGCAGTGTTTAGAGCATTTTGTTGCATAAAATAGGATCGAACATTTACTACTGTTTTGTTTATTCAATATGATTTATGATTACTTTGTACTACTGATTTTGAGTTAATGGTGATGTTCATTCTGGTTGAGATAATTTATGACAGATTTCTGCTATTGGTTTTGAATTGTTGTGATTTTGTGTTGCTCAGGATAATTGTGAACCCGACTGATGGGTTTGTGGGTATGCGCATACTATTTAGGATATCCTTGTGGGCCGAGCCACCGGCATTGTAGGTGGAGACCTTGCCAAAGGGAATCTTGGTCGTCTTTTGTCACGAGCGTCATGCGTGACTACAGTTAGAGCCTTGAGCACGTGATTAGTTAATGGATAGACCATTGACATGTGTTTTGCCGAGATTAACCATTGAATTAAACCATTGGTATTTATTTTGTGTTTTAAATGTGCATAGTGATTGTTCGATCCGCTTAGAAGAAATTTATTACTCACTGAGCCGTGTCAGCTCATTCCTTTCATCTTTTTGTTTTTCAGAGCTAGCGAGTGCCCCATAGAACGTGAGCGATCGTTAGTGGAGGATATTTTGTTGGGGGAAACTTTTATTATAAGTTGTGAGTTTTTTCCTTTTGTATTTGGTGAGCCATTTTAAGTGGATATTAGACGTTTCTACCATTTGAAAGGATATGTGTATATATCTATTTATGGTTTAATAGCAAGCTCTGATGTTTGTAACTAAGGAACTTCTTGAAGTCGTATGTATGGATATACATGTTTGTTATCAGGTTGGATTTTGGTTAAGTTGAGGTTGCGTCCTTTTGAGAAAGGGACGGCCGTGTCACAATCTCCTATTATTGTGGTTTGGGTGTGTGACAGTGCGTGAGATTTTGAGTCTCACTATCGAGAAGAGAACTCTAGTTCATCAACTCACTCATTTTAGGGAGGAATTTAGATTCTCGCAGCAAGAGAGGGGTATGCTGATAATGCATTCGGATATGTTCTCTAAAAGGGGACAGGTATTCAGTATTCCTCAGGGAAGCATAACAGGGCTCCCATTTAGTAGAGAAGGATCGCCTGTTGCTTATCGAGGAGAAGCCTCGTTCTATTGTTGCTGCTGTGCCTCAATTTGCGAGAACAGGAGTTTCAAGCAGGATGGGGATAGAGCAGAGGTAATCCCGGAGGGAAACGATGCAAGTGATGAGAAGGGTGGTGAAGACTGGTCGGATGTTGGTGACTTGATGATTGATAGCGTGGATACCGATGACCATGAGGATATGAATTTGATGGCAATTATGAGGATGATTGGGCTGAGGAAGATGAAGATACACTGCCAGATTTTGATGAAGATGGCAGTGCCAGGAAGATTGGTATCGGCAAGCCAATTGAGCAGACTGGTAGCTCCACAAAGAATGAAGAAAAACTTCTTGATCCCATGTTTCCTGATGGTCGTCCTAGAGAACGCTGATAGAATTGCTATGATGATATACGATTGAAGAGTCTGTTTATAGAAGGTATTTCCTGAAGTCCTTTGAAGAAGGATGCAGTCCACATTGTCCTCCCGCCTATAGGTGATTTGTGAGGCTCTTACTATCAACTGCGGTCTATTATGAAGAGATCGTACTATTGGGCAGAAAACTTTTCAATCAAATCAGAAACATCTCATGCTTTCAAGAGCATCAACAAGAGCTCAAAGAAGAGGAGTCAGATGCCAGTGTTCATCATAAATGAACACGAAAATAGTCTCTGAACATGACCTGTCTTGTCCTGGAAGTTTATGATGATGCCCGGTGAAGTAATATAATGATTGGTAATAAATAACTCTGTCATAGTTCTGTGTTGATCAATACACAAGGGCAGGAAATCTTGTGGAGCTGAGTATTCCTACCAGTGTTTTTCATGAGGTAAAGCCCTGCAGAATTTAATATATGAACATGCAGTTATCTTGCTAAGTGGCCTCTTTCGTTGTGCGTCTTTTAGGTATAAACCCAAGTTTTTGTACAAATTTACTACTCTCTTGTGATCGTCCGGCACAAAAGACACTCTACTTGTGTGAATATTTGCACGCCAACAGGATTGATTTTATTACGTGTTCATAGTCGCCTGATCTTGATCAAAGGTTATGATTCCAGCTGGGCCGTGCACAATGATTTTGATAATGGTTACATGGTTGATGGGGTGCACGCACCCTATGTTGTGCCTATACGCCTCACTGAAAACCACCGCATTTTCAAATTGGAAGTTTCAAAACCACACTAAGATGAGGCCACTGTCAAACAAATTAGAAAGTAGCATGCCCATAATTTTTTGTATCTGATCTTTTTTCCATTTGTTAAGTTTTGGCACGACTTTTGTTCCTAGTTATTAGTTTTTCGACAACGACGACTACTTTGATTCATTCACTTTTTCCGTTGGACTTGCACTTTGTAAAATGTTGAAGCTTCGTTTGTCCCGATTGTCATTAGAATATTCAAGATGCTTCTGTGACATTTATTTGTCCCAAACCCAGTGGATGAATATTGCAAGACCTTGGCCTCAAGTATTTTCTTGTAGAGTCACCCACCTAGAACTATTAGGAAGGAGTACAGGGGGAAAAGACAGTTGTGTCACTAGATAATCACTAATTCAGAGAGGCTGGACTCTTACTTTTCCTTGTCTTTTTCTACTTACCAACTCGGTCCTTGGTTATTCCGTCTAGTCTCTCTGGGAAGAGGAAGGGCTTCCTGATGCTGCAGATCGTTTCCAACAATAATTTAGTATTGCAGGGGTCAGTAATAATCATGGGCTGCTCAGGCTTTTAGGAGATGGTCATGACTGAGACATGACAAAAAATGTACTATGGCAGTTGTTTCATGTAGGGAAAAGTCGACACGTCAACATAGATACTTGGCGCTACCGAAGTTCAGTGTTCTGGTGGAAGAGCAAAAAAGACAATTGCTGTGAAGTAAGAAAGGGTTAGGTAGGAAGAATACAACAGGAATTGGAATCAGATTAGCTCTATGGAAAATTGCAAATTTTGGGAGTTAATTGAGCTTAGACAATCTTTGTTCTTCTGATCAAATTTTGGGAATTAATTGAGCTCAGAAAATTGCAAATTTTGGGAGTTATTTGATCATCTGTCTCTTTTAAGCTTGTACATCTTGGACTGGATGCAGTCGAGGCGAGCTGGAAAACATGACAATGGATAAGGGGCGAATATAAGAACATGTGCAGATTATGGATGAAACAGATGATCAAATATGTCCAACTTGCCATTTGTTCGTGCTGGATATGGAGAATGGAGTTTTTTTTTTTTGTCGGATCATCCATGGAGTTAAAAGAGGTAATGGATTTGGTTGAGATGCTTACCCTGCTTTATTCTTTCGTCAGTTGGATTGACTTTGTTATGGCAATTTGGAAACTGTGCTTTGTCCATGTGGAATGGGAGTGACCCCCACCATTTTGGAGGAAGGATCTGATTATGCCACCCGTATGGATTGCCCCAGTCACGTAGGCCCTAGCAACCCTCCCGCCCACCCCCCTCTCTTCTCTCTCTCCCTCTCTCTCTCGTGCCCACATCCATACACAGACATATATGCATGTGACAAGGACCGGGAGTTCTATGGTCCAGCTGGGCAAGTTCTCTCGTACTCGTGTCCCATTGAGGGTGAAACTTGGGGGGTTATCACGGTGAGTAAGGGTTGTGAGGGGAGAAGAAGCAGCTGGGTCGTGTGAGTGGCGTCAGGCGGGTTTGTACTAGGAGTTCTAGATTAAGTGGATATATCCTTAAGAACTCTGAAGGCGGGGTTGGCCTCCCGTGTACAAACTGGTCGGGAGCTGATGCCGCTCTCCTGATGAGGCCATGGCATGCCGAAACCAGTTGTCGTGCCTAAAATGTCATACTCGTCTTATTCGATGTAATAGATGCCCAAGCTGAGTTGGGCGTAGTATGATCTAATGCGGGAAAGTTATTCGCTTAAGTGTTCTATAAAACAACTATATGGGGGAAGGCTGGTCTAGCTTGGCTTGCTAGACGCCGCACGGGTTAATTTCGTAACTGAAATGTATTGGCCCGTGACACATGCACATCCTTATTTATGGCCTATAAAGAGGACCAGCACTCCTGCGACTCGGTATGGCCAAGAGAACTTCATAGTTCGTATTAGAGTTTGTAGCTCTCATCGACTTGTGTGAGATGGGTCTGTCTGTTCACAGACGAAGGCACAATTCTGCCTTAATGCATGGTCTCCAAGGCCAGTGGTTGTTCACTACCCCTCAAGGGCTTCCAACTTGACCTCCCTTTCTAGAGCTCGACTACTGAGGCAGGCTGGCAGTTCTTGAGGGGGGTGGGGGGTAATCAACCGATACACCTTCCTCCCTCCCTCTCCTCTCTCTCTCTCTCCCCCTCTGGTGTCTCCCTGTGCATCAGTTAACATTTTGCTTTTAAGCTAGAGCTCTGATGATCATGTAAGGGCGCACTTGAAATCTCTTATGGAAAACCAAGCGGGGTCGGTAACAACTAGTCTGAAGCATCTTCTGTTAAGTACTGTGTTGCTGCCAATCCTTCAGCTTCGGGCCAGCAATTTTCCCCGGTTCCTGAAAGTGGTCTTCTCAATATATGCTTCGCTTTATTATAGGTGGGAATCATATATGGTTATGGCCTAAACGAACAATTTACACATTCTCAATGGCTGAGCCAATTCAGTTCTTGATGTGCCATTTATAGTTTGTTCTGACTTAATAAATAAAAACAGACAATACTGAGGATGAGAATGGAAAATTTTTCCACCAATAAATCAGTTCAGCAAAAGCAAATGCTGGAAAGCTGTTTAAGTGGGTTCTCTCTCGATGGATCTTCGTACGTGTTTCCTTATTGAACTATGCAGAACGTCTGTACATGTCGAGGAGATTAGGTCCATATTTTATACTGAGAGATGTCGCCCAAAATCATGAGCTTGATTCTGGAAACGTCAATGCCAAGTCGAGCACTGCATGAAGACACTTATCATCAATTCATCTCTGGATTCTTACGACAATCACTTAAAGAGTTTGATCGAGGAATGTCTACAAAACTACGATATGCCTACTTTTCTTCAGAAGCTGTCCTCAATTTCCACGGTATGTAATTCAATCTTCTATTGAATTGGCCGTACTTGGCTTTATAATTAGGCTAAGGAGCTAAGGAAGCCTCTGTGATGCTATTCTTCCTGACTCCTTTCGTTCTCCAAAAGGAGCTCAAAGAGTTGACTAGCCACAAATATCTGGTAGATTGGCAATAAAGTAAGATGCCGCTACCTTGACACTTTGGTTGACTTTTGAAGAACCTAAGTCGAGAAGAACATGGAACATGCCTAGATTAACGCAAAGTATCTTTACGCACAAAGAACATTAAAATACTCACAATTGTAGCCGTATCAATAATTCAATACAGCATGGCAAGACAACTTCATCTTGGAACTTGGTTGCCGGAAGTAATCTAATTCGTTTTTCAAAAAAAAAAATTTAAAAAATGGTAAGAGGACATTAGTCACTTCTAAATCATGGAGAAAGCTTCTTGATTGTTTGTAGCCTAACGAGTGTTAAAGGGGAAGTCACGCAGCAATAACATCAAGTAACTAAGACGTGTCCAAATATTTACAAGCTAGTAGCACAGCCCCATACGGACTGTGCCTTCCAAACCTAAAGGTTGCGGAATTACATATAACCACAGAAATAAGAACATCTGATATTGATATTTACATACCATTGCATAAGCACCACAGAACAAAAAAAACCTAGTAATATTCAGGGCAAAAAGGAACCATCCACTCCATTCAACAAATGCGGACAGAGGCCTTCGTAGGACTCTAATTTGCAGATAACTGCAAAGTGAGAAGAACGGACTGGCAAAGCACAAGCTCATGAATAGCATAACTATCTCCAAAAGACAGATATCGCAGCCATCGATGCAATCGAAACTTCCAGCAACTTGAATGGATGGCTCGACGTTAGGGAGCTCTTAGTATCTAAACTCTCCAACACCACAGCAGTAGCCATCTAGTTCAAAACCGATCAATGGGTTCCACCCAGTCCTGCACAGCCATCCTCTCTGAGACATCGGCCAGAGATTTCAGATTGCACCTGATCAAGGCCTCGACAAAGTAGCATGTCTCATCCCTGGTGTTCCCTTCCGGCACATCTACCACAAAAGATTCAATTACCAGCGTCCCTGGTCTCCCATCAATGACCTCTGGATGGACCGTCATTACTGATGAATAATTCTGCAAGGCCAAAAAAGCGCAAACAACTTGTAAGCTATCAGCAGCAATTTCATACAGTGCAAGATGAAACCGATCCTTTGTATTTTCCTCTATCACTAGAATCAATATACAAAATGAGGAATAACAACACTAGAACAAACACTTCTGTCTTCATGCAGGCATGTACCCTAGACTATTATTGACTTGAGCGTGGCAGTAGCCCTGCAAATTCACTTCATTCAGGCCATATCCTTCATAAGAGGCTCCCCTTTGGTCAAATAGATTAAATTCTACCTCTAAAAGATTAGCAAATTAGGATAGTCCACATAAAAACATTCCAGTGCGCAACCCCTGGAAAAAGACAGTTCTCTGTGAAGCCGAAACCAGAGGAAGAAGGTCACGACACTTTAAAATTTGAACTTTGTCAGGAAATTGTCTTAGAATACAGAGTCGAATTCTTCAAAAGGATACCAAATGAGGCGCAAAAGGAGAAAGAAAATGAAGAGATGAGATTTAGAAGGCCACAGAACTAACAAAAACGAGAGAGAAGCCGGTACCATCTCTTCTGCAAGCCACATGATGAGAAAAGACCATGCATTTGCATCAAGGCTTACTACAAAATCGTGATCACCAGTTCACCGATTCTAGAACGTTCTTAGTGACTTCACACAAAATGTCAATATTAATGAGGTACTCCTCGAGGGAAGCTTGAATATTAATTACCCTTAGCCTGTGATCCCCGCCAACAATCCGAACGCCAAGAATGTGCTCCTCGTCATCAAGGAGTTCCAACCTCTCCGTGCTGGTGGTGGCAGGAAGACCAGACTTAACATTAACTTCTCGTACACTTCCGATCCCGAGTTCGCCTCTCATGATGCATCGGCTAACAAATGGCTTGTACTTCTGGGGTTGATCAAAGCTCCTCACGAGAGACCACACCTGACACGCAAACACAGGAATCAACAAAGAATTCCGCAATCACACATGCCAACTTAATCGCGCTTTCGAAATTCGAGATGCAAAGGTTTAGAACATGGGATTCATCTACTTATCATCCCGAGCTAATATCAGAATCACTAGAATGAGGTAGCAACTACACTCTGGATCTCGCAAACATCATCCCGAAGCTCGTTTACTTTCGCGGACACAAAAGATCGAGCTAACCCAAATCCTTCAAAATGCTCAAGACTCATCAGATCTACATCACCACCATCATCTTCCGGGGGTCAACCAGATCAAAAGAATCCTCCAACAAAACGGGAAGAGCCGGCGGCCAACCACAAACGAGACGGTCGATGAATCGCGCGCGCACACAAGAAAACGCGTACCAAATTGACAGGAGCTTTGACGTGCTTGAAAAGAGCCGAGGTGCACTGATCGTCGCGGGGATCGTGGCGGTGGTGCCTCTGTATGTACTGCGCCTCCATTGTCCCAAACACCTCGGGGCCGTTCATTTCTACTCTCTTATCTCTCCAACTCTCTCGCTGGAGAACTGCAGAATCGCAATCGAAGAAGAAGAAGAAGACGACGACGACGACGACGACGATGAAGAAGCAGCTGCGCAGAGAGAGAGAGAGAGAGAGACGACCTTTGTAGCTGTTAGCTCGAGAGCCCGTCAAAAATCTCCGAATTCACCGACTTATCTAATTTTATATCCGCGATAATATAAAAAAAATGAAAAAAGAAAATCGAAAAAGTCGCTTTTGGGAAGCCGCACTCATTGGTGGGTGGGGTGGGGCCCCACCATCGCGCCGCTCTCATATTAGAAATGCTTATCCTGTGACGAATAAACTTTGATTAATTAAAATTAAAATAATTTGATTACTCCTTCCCAGTCCTAATAAATTGCTTTTCAACAGTCGGCTGTTCCGAAAGCGATCCCCTCCCCCGGGGCGGGGTCTTTGCTCGCTTATTACAATCCCAGTGACCCAAAAAAAGAAAAAAGAAAAAAGAATAAATTAATGCGAAATTACGTGGTAAATAATCCGGGACACGTCGCCCGTGAATTCAGGTAAAATCATCGGGTAAAAAGTGAAAATGAGAAATGACCGTGGATGCTTTCTTCCGATTTGTTTCGAGATTTGTACCTACCAGCGGGACAAAGGTTACGCGAGCGCGGGGGCGGTATCATCAGCTTTTGATTTGAAAATTTTAACTAATCACCCACTCCCCCGATCATCGAATCAATGGAGGACAAGGAAGGTGGTCGCATATGAAATTCCCTTTTTTCTTTCCCTCTTTTTTTTTTAAAAACCCTTTTTTTTTTTTTGAACTGCTTGCATGGAAAAAGTCGGCAGCTTTTTGAGGTTCCTATGCTTGAGGTAAACTTCGGAGGGGTGGGGGTCGGGTTTGATGGCATGTGTAGGCAGAGCACTAGGAATGAGTGGGGAGGGCTGTTTCCAAAGCTGTGGAACATTGATGAAGTGCGGCTGATTTGAGCATGACTTCATTCAATTTCCTAGCTCCCCCCCCCCCCCCCCCTTTTTTTTTTATCTTTCAAAATGTTGAATGCCTCAATGTCGACTGAACGCGCCCTGAGTACGCGTCAAAATTTGCTCTTTAACTATTTTATCGCTGCCGACGAACGTAGCCTAAAAAGATTTTGAACTCGAAACCTATCGCGTTGCAAACGTCGGCGTTAATTATTTTAAAAATTTAAAATGTCAGATGAGCGTGTGATTTGATATTTGGATATTCTTCTATCCATGTTTAGACGGAAAATGACACCAGCCGCAGGTGAGAGACCACCTGCCCTGTGCTGTAGAGGATGAGGTAATTTCAAGCCTCCTCCTCCGACAACAACAACAACGGAAAAAAATCGATTCTTGCGCTGTGATAGGGCGACGTCTGCTCATACGTCTCGATCTGTACTCTGTTAAGCATGAAGTGGATAAGGTCGACCATTTAGGGAAACTCAGAAACTGAAAGGAAAAAAAAAGAAAAAAGAAAAAGAGTTAGTGCTCCAAAATATCCCAAACCGATACATTTATAGCAAATTTATCATAAACTATTTTTTACCCGCGTAAAGCCTCAAACTGTTATATCTATAACAAATTTAACTCAAACTATTTTTTTTTATCACAAAAAGCCATAAACTAGTATATCTACGACAAATTTACCTCAGACTGGTACACTCATAACAAATTTAACCTCAATTAGCTTCCGTTAAATTTTACCGTCAAATTCCTGAATTAGATGACGCGTAACAGTTGCCGATGTACCCATTTGGGGGTTTTTACAAATGCGTATCAATTTTTTTGGTTGGGGGGGTGTTGACACCTGATCTTTAATCATTTTTTCTATTGCTAAAGTAATAAAAAATCCATAAAAATTCATAAAATTGAAAAATCAACTTTGGGGACCTTAGCCAAGCCTAGGGAACCAATTTTGACCAAAAAACGATTTTTCATATTTTCAGTATTTTTACGTATTTTTTATTTATTTATTTTCAAAAATTAATAGAAAATCCATAAAAATTCATAAAATTGAAAAATCAACTTTGGGAACCTTAGCCAAGCCTAGGGAACGAATTTTGACCAAAAAATAATTTTTCATATTATATATATTTTAATTTTTTTAAAAAAATACAAAAATATTTGAAAATTTTCAAAAAATAACATTTGAGGCCAAAAAATACACAAAGATAGTTAATATTTTTATTTTAAATCTATTTTCATATTGGCCATCGCAAATTCAGAAAAATCCAATTCGAGTCACGTGTTCCTTCACGAGTATAATCTCGAATCGGGCCTAAAAAAATTTAATTTGAGTCAACTTATTTTTAACTTTCACTTTTTATGAGTTGTGACATTGTCTTCTAATATTTTAAATTTTCATCTTGGCCCAATTATACCCAGAATGACTTAATTTTGCAAAAGGGCTTTAATTAAATTATGCATTATTTTCAGCGACAAGAAATGAGCTTAAATTTGATATGTGGTAAATTTTGGTGTGTCAAAAATTGTGAGGAGATTTGGACTTAAAGAAATATATTTTTTCAGGGACTGAATTGTAAATACTTAAAATTCAAGGACTAAAGTGCAAATACCTAACTCTTGAAGGATTATTTTACAAATAATAAAAAGAAAAGTTAGTGGATAAATTAGAATAGAGAAGGGAAGATGAAGAAGAGGAGATGAAGAAGAGAAGTTGGAGAAGAATGGATGGAGAAAATAAGATAAGAATAGAGAAGGGAAGATGGAGATGAAGAAGAGTTAGTAGAGAAATTAGAATGGAAGATAAGAATAGAGAAGGGAAGATGGAGATTAAGAAGAGTTAGTGGAGAAATTAGAATGGGAGATAAATATGGAGAAGGGAAGATGAAGATGAAGAAGAGTTAGTGGAGAGATTAGAATGTGGGATAGAGATGGAGAATGGAAGATGAAAATGAAGAAGAGTTAGTGGAGAAATTAGAATGGGAGATAGAGTTAGTGGAAAAATTAGAATGAGAGATAGATGAGTAGGTTATAAAAGGAGAAAGAAGTGAGTTTGAGAAAGATTTCTTGGGAGAGAAAATTTGAAGTGTTTGGGAGAATTTTTTGGAGAGGAAATTTTGGATGTTTGAGAGAGTTTTGGGAGATTGAAGAAAAATTCGAGAAAAAGAAAATACCAAAAGAGAGAGAATTTTGAAGATGATGGGAGTTTAAAGCTAGGGGTTATCATCACAAATTCCTTCATCGATCAATATAAATCAAGAGTTCATCCTCGTCAACGAGCAAGCAAATTCGAGCTAAGTGTTTTTATTTATTCATTTATTTATGATTTTACTCGCAAATTAGCACAAATTGTATACACTTTCTCCATCTCTTTTTTTCCCCATATTTTATGTCAGGAGAAGGATATCTCTACGTCAACAGCAAAAATCTCGTAGAGATGCAAAAATCGGCCCAGACAAGCTCCTAAGCTGTCCACCGATTTCTCAACTGATCTGTGACTAAAAGTCCCTCTTAATTCAAAAGAAACTCTCTATATTGGGAACATAGAGAGCGAAAATCAATTATAGAAATCCCTCCAAAAAAAACGGGAGATAAGTATTCTTTCCACTCTTCTGGTTTTAGGTGCATATTAGCACATATTTTGTATACTGACACTTCACTCTATTTTATGTCAGGAAGCCGCAGCTCTATATCAATGGTCAACCCTATGGAAGCACAAAATCGGCTTAGATGAGTCTTCAAGCGCGCACAAATTTCAAATTGTTGAATCAATTCGTTGTATTTCATTTTAAAGAATTCATACCCCAGAATGGAGAGGACAAAGTCCATCCGCAATTTAAATATATGCACCATAAATCCCAAAGGGAAGAGCCAAGCCAATGCTTAGCCTCCCATTGGAGGTTTTTACTTACAGTAGTTAAATACCTGCAACTTAAATACATGTACCTTAAATCCCAAAGGGAAGAGCCAAGCCAATGCTTAGCCTCCCATTGGAGGTTTTTACTTACAGTAGTTAAATACCTGCAACTTAAATACCTGCACCATAAATCCCAAAGGGAAGAGTCAAGCCAATGCTTAGCCTCCCATTGGAGGTTTTTACTTACAGTAGTTAAATACCTGCAACTTAAATACTTGCACCTTAAATCCCAAAGGGAAGAGCCAAGCCAATGCTTAGCCTCCCATTGGAGGTTTTTACTTACAGTAGTTAAATACCTGCAACTTAAATACCTGTACCTTAAATCCCAAAGGGAAGAGCCAAGCCAATGCTTAACCTCCCACTGGAGGTTTTTACTTACAGTAGTTAAATACCTGCAACTTAAATACATGTACCTTAAATCCCAAAGGGAAGAGCCAAGCCAATGCTTAGCCTCCCATTGGAGGTTTTTACTTACAGTAGTTTAAATACCTGCAACTTAAATACATGTACCTTAAATCCCAAAGGGAAGAGCCAAGCCAATGCTAAGCCTCCCATTGGAGGTGTTTATTCACTGTCATGTACTTCCTATAATTTAATTTTTGAATCATCAGACCCAAAAGATGAGTAGGTCGTAATACTGCACAGAAGTCGTTAACGCACTCCCTCTTTCGGCTTCAGGGAATCTTTAACACTTAAAAAAATATAACAAATAAAAATATATACCATCCATGCATCCTATTTAAAAAGTGAAAACACAAAAGAGAATGCTACTAGAGCCTTAGGAATAAACCAAGCCTGAGTTGCCGAATTAGGATATCCATGAAATTAAGGTACCGAAAGGGCATTAGTTTTAATTAACTAGTGTAACCAAGTCCCCGAACTCATAATCTCTGGTTCGCAGGAATAAATTAGTTCTCCCGCTAATTTATTTAGGTTCCTAATCAACCTACCAAGAATGATTAGTGGCGACTCCAAATTTCAAAATCATTTAAACAAAAACCAAAGTTGCGATTCGGTAGGGCTTGGGAGGGTCCGCGTTAGGTTAGTCAAATCTAATTAACCTAATAATTCGTTAACCCCTTTTGAAGATAAATTTTTTTTAGGGGGTCGCGACAGACTGGCGACTCCGCTGGGGATAGAGATTTTTAAATTTTCGAAAAAAGATACCAATTGGAATACTTGAATTTTTTCGAAATTTTAAAAAATCTTAGTGGGCTTAGGCCAATGAAAATTTCATGCATATCTCGCTTCTGGCGATATTCTTTGGGACTCATTCTATAGGTGTTATATGTTTTTGCAGGATGGGAGTTATAAGGGGCGGAGTGTTTGGCTAACCCCTTTGGTTTGCAGGCTCGGTGTTGGGTTTATTTGTTTAATTTCGCACATTTTTAGAAGCGCTGTTTTGATATCAATTGTTGTGCATGTCTTGCATACTCTGAGGATCACGACACCTGCACACACAAGCGTCTAAACCCAAGTCGCGAAATTCTTCCTAGAAAACCATAGATAGGGATCGAATATGCAAAGCTCTTGCGTCGATTGCGCTCGGGTTGACCATATTTTATTCCGCTCATTATCTGAATTGACAATTCTTCCCATTGTGATTTGATTGCGCGGAGGGTAAGTTTGTCAATTCAGATAGTGGGAGCCTTTTTAGGTCCATACCTTGTCTCTCCTTCTTTTATTTTCTAGAGTCCACTCCTCACTTGAGTCATGCGCATGACTATGTGATTTGCATTTCTCCAAGGTAAAAGTAAGTTCTCTAATTTTATCTTGTATTTATTTTCGGTTGGTCCATGCTAGGTGTTAGTCAGTTTTTGAGCTTGATATTACGACCATTCTTTTTAAAAGAAAATAAAAATTAAATTTGTCCCTGATTTCTTTTAAAATTTTTTTTTTGAAAAAATGATGTAAAAAAATCCCTTCATGGGAATTTTATTAACCAATAAGGGATTTTTGTCATATTTTTATTGCTTCAATAAAAATGAAATTTTCTTGAAAAAATTTTCCTCTGAAAATTTCAATAAAAAGAAAAATTCCTTAAAAAAAAACTCTAGTAGACATCAAATGATTTTATCACATTTTTCAAATTATAAAAACTTGCAAGAAAATTCTTCTCGAGAAATTCGCTCATGTTTTTCTAAGAAAATTTTCTCTAAATAAAATTAGACTAATTGACCAATAAGAGATTTTTGTCATGTTTTTTTTCTCTCCAATAAAAATGAAATTTTCCCGACAAATTTTCCTCTGAAAATTTATTTCGATAAAAAGAAAAATTCCTTTAAAAAAAACATCAAGTGATTTTATCACATTCTTTCAAATTATAAAAACTTGCAACAAAAATTCTTTTCGAGAAATTCGCTCATGTTTTTCTAAGAAAAGTTTCTCTAAATAAAATTAGACTAATGTCTCGGGGGAATTTCGTTAACCAATAAAGGATTTCTGTCATGTTTTTCCTGCTTCAATAAAAATAAAATTTTCCTGACAAATTTACCTCTGAAAATTTATTTTGATAAAAAGGAAATTCCTTCAAAAATTTTAGTAAACGTCAAGAGACTTTGTCACATTCCTTTAAAAAAAATAAAAAAAAGAATAATAAATCTGAAAAAATTCTGTATCAGAAATTAACCCATTTCTTCCTAAGGAAATTTTTTTTCTTTCTTCTGATTTCTCTATAAAATAGAAAAAATCAAATTTGACTAATATAGGAGTCATGGACCGACATTTCTTGTGTCGCATACTAATTATATCCTTTTCTTTTGCAGGGAGATCCTAGATACCCCAGACGGGTGTAAAAATTAAGTTCAATAATATATCAAGAATCATCTTCAGAAATACCAAAAGACGAAAAACACCGAGGCTTCAACCGTTAATTCTGGGGGGCAAACGAACATTGTCCATCTTTGACAGACAAAGTTGTGTCAATCCGTAAACTTGTATGGGCAGTGTATTCTGATATGACGGTGGATTTATACTGATTAAACATGGGGGCATATTTAATGTATTGCAGAGGATCCCGCGTCTTTTGAAAAACAATATGGATTATATAATCAGAACCCATGAAACAAATACCTTTACCTGATCAAATCAACCAGAGACCGGTCTTAAAATTTCCTCTTATCCGAAACATGCGGAGGGCTTTAGAGGACCGAGGTTCTATTAATGAACGTGGCCCACAGGAATTTCTCCCGACGCTACAGGCGACCGACACGAGCAAGTGGACGCCGAAAGAAACAAAATATGGATAAAAGTGGGCACACAACAGGTGGCCGGATTTACTACCAGCGCACTGATCGAGTTGTCATAGCGTTATTGTTCGTGATCTCAAGATGGATAGTGGGGGCCACCGCCGAACCCATCATCAATGTTCTCGATATCATCGTCTGGAGCAATTAAACAAGAACATCAAGAAGAACATTAAGCCTCGACATCTTCGGTACCTCAAATCGTTCTGTTATGCTATGCGGAAGAAACGATAGCAGGAAAATTAAAAAAAAAAACAAAACAAAACACGTGAAGCTTTTCTTTTATTCCATTCATCAAAGAGTATTACAACAACTCACTGGGGAGGAAAGGTAAAGCCAAACTGGGCCCTGATGACCATTACGAAAGAGCTCAACTGACTCTCCAAACAGTTGATGCTCTGGATGCACCGGACGCTCTCGGGATCAAGCTCCGCGAGCCTAAAGAAGAGGCGATCGCACTTCTCTTTAACATGGGCCATAGTGGCCTCGTAATGCTCAACGACAAACTCCAGGTCCGGAACCGCTGCCCTCTCGAAAGCAATGTCTGCCGTAATGTCATCAAGTCTCTCCTGCAGCCAACCATATTTACACCTCATCACAATATTGCCTGGCTCCTGTTCGGCGTAAGTTCGGACCAAGGCCAGACGGTCCACCAACTTTCCCCTCTCACGAACCAGCCACGAAAGCTGATCGTTGGCAAACTTGAGGGCCTTTTTGTGATTTTCAGCCACAAACGTAACTGTTGCCAGACGCTCGTGCCGGTCTCGGTAACGGGCTTTCACGACGGCGGTCACAAGGACCGTCTCATAAGCACGGTTATAGGCAGCTAGAAAATTGACGAAGAGGGTCGAGAAGTTCCGGTACTCCTTCCCTAGTTGGGTACCCTCAACAGAAGCAGCGTCCACGGTCCTAAATAAACCGAGGATTTCAGCCTTAACGGTAGAGTTTTTGGCTATATGAGCGTAACCTCTACCAAGAAGATTGTAGAGTCTCTCCCACCCAGCTAGGACTTCGGCGGATAAGGTATGGTTAGGAGAATTGGCCATTTTTGAAAGCAGAATACGAAAGAAAGGGGGAGAGAGGTGAGGCAGATGAGCGGAATGCGAAGATGGTAATCTACTTTGAAGTAAATATTGATTTCATAGTGACGGTATCAACCAGTCAAGATTTCTCTTATCTACCATTCTCTATTGGCACTACCCTCGTTGGCTCGAATTCCCATCAGATGGCGACTGCGAGCTAAGCGAGTCCGAAATCTCCGCAGAAAGTTTGACGAGACATCGCCACTTTGAAAAAGAAGACGGAAAGATGAGCTGAGTGGAAGACACGGCAAACGTTAGTGAAAAGGAGATACGACTTGTCTTCATTGGAGGACCCGCCAGTAAATCGACGGTGGAGATCTTGACAGGGGCTTTCTATCACGAAAAGAAAAAAGAAGACAAACTGAGCGAGAAACAAGGATTTCCCCTTTGATCAAAAGCTGAATATCAGATTTTCTCCCTCGGAAAATCTAATAGCGCTGCCCGTGAAGAGGGAAGTCGTTGCTATTGCCAGAGAGAGAACTTGTCCCCATTTGATAGTCAGAGTTCATTCGCAAGAACTCGCAGGAGAAAGATAGAGAGGAAGGAGTTCTCGCGGGAGAGGAATTCAAAACCTTCACCATCAAAGTATCGGCTTTCAAAACCTGTTACGAGAAGGCATCAATGATCTCGTGATCCCTCAAGTCCGAGAAGACATCCCGAGGCGGTCTCGAATCGGCAGTCCTAGATTGTTGACACCTGATTTTTAATCATCCTTTCTGTTTTAAAATTAATAAAAAAAATTTCTTTTATAAAAAAACTCATAAAATTGAAAAATCAACTTTGGGGACCTTGGCTAAGCCTAACGAACCAATTTTGATCAAAAAATGATTTTCCATATTTTTCGTATTTTTCGGTATTTTTTATTTATTTATTTTCGAAAATTAATAGAAAATTCATAAAAATTCATAAAATTGAAAAATCAACTTTGGAAGCCTTGGCCAAGCCTAGGCAACCATTTTTGAACAAAAAATAAATTTTCATATTATATATATTTTAATTTTTTTTTAAAATAATACAAAAATACTTGAAAATTTAAGAAAATTAACATTTGAGGCCAAAAAAATACACAAAGATAGTTAATATTTTTATTTTAAATCTATTTTCATATTGGCCATCGCAAATTCAGAAAAATCCAATTCGAGTCACATGTTCCTTCACGAGTATAATCTCGAATCGGGCCTAAAAAAATTTAATTTGAGCCAACTTATTTTTAATTTTCACTTTTTATGAGTTGTGACATTGTCTTCTAATATTTTAAATTTTCATCTTGGCTCAATTATACCCAGAATGACTCAATTTTGCAAAAGGGCTTTAATTAAATTCTGTATTATTTTCAGCGACAAGAAATGAGCTTAAATTTGACATGTGGTAAATTTTGGTGTGTCAAAAATTGTGAGGAGATTTGGACTTAAAGAAATATATTTTTTCATGGACTGAATTGTAAATACTTAAAATTCAAGGACTAGAGTGTAACTACCTAACTCTTGAATGATTATTTTACAAATAACAAAAAGAAGACTTAGTGGATAAATTAGAATAGATAAGGGAAGATGGAGAAGAGGAGATGAAGAAGAGGAGATGAAGAAGAGAAGTTGGAGAAGGATGGATGGAGAAAATAAGATAAGAATAGAGAATGGAAGATGGAGAAGAGTTAGTAGAGAAATTAGAATGGAAGATAAGAATAGAGAAGGGAAGATGGAGATGAAGAAGAGTTAGTGGAAAAATTAGAATGGGAGATGAATATGGAGAAGGGAAGATGAAGATAAAGAAGAGTTAGTGGAGAGATTAGAATGTGAAATAGAGATGGAGAATGGAAGATGAAAATGAAGAAGAGTTAGTGGAGAAATTAGAATGGGAGATAGATGAGTAGATTATAAAAGGAGGAAGAAGTGAGCTTGAGTGAGGATTGGATTTCTGGGGGGAGAAAATTTGAAGTGTTTGGGAGGATTTTTTTTGGAGAGAAAATTTTGGATGTTTGAGAGAGTTTTGGGAGATTGAAGAAAAATTTGAGAGAAAGAAAATACCAAAAGAGAGAGAATTTTGAAGATGATGGGAGTTCAAAGCTAGGGATTATCATCACAAATTCCTTCATCGATCAATATAAATCAAGAGTTCATCCTCGTCAACGAGCAAGCAAATTCGAGCTAAGTGTTTTTATTTATTCATTTGTTTATGGTTTTACTTGCAAATTAGCACAAATTGTATACACTTTCTCCATCTCCTCTTTTTTTTTCCATATTTTATGTCAGGAGAAGGATATCTCTACGTCAACAGCAAAAATCTCGTAGATATGCAAAAATCGGCCCAGACAAGCTCCTAAGCTGTCCACCGATTTCTCAACTGATCTGTGACTAAAAGTCCCTCTTAATTCAAAAGAAACTATCTATATTGGGAACATAGAGAGCGAAAATCAATTATAGAAATCCCTCCCAAAAAAATGGGAGATAAGTACTCTTTCCACTCTTCTGGTTTTAGGTGCAGATTAGCACATATTTTGTATACTGACATTTCACTCTATTTTATGTCTGGAAGCCGCAGCTTTATATCAATGGTCAACCCTATGGAAGCACAAAATCGGCTTGGAGGAGTCCTCAAGCGCGCACAAATTTCAAATTGTTGAATCAATTCGTTGTATTTTATTTTAAAGAATTCATACCCCAGAATGGAGAGGACAAAGTCCATCCGCAATTTAAATACCTGCACCATAAATCCCAAAGGGAAGAGCCAAGCCAATGCTTAGCCTCCCATTGGAGGTTTTTACTTACAGTAGTTAAATACCTGCAACTTAAATACCTGTACCTTAAATCCCAAAGGGAAGAGCCAAGCCAATGCTTAGCCTCCCATTGGAGGTTTTTACTTACAGTAGTTAAATACCTGCAACTTAAATACATGTACCTTAAATCCCAAAGGGAAGAGCCAAGCCAATGCTTAGCCTCCCATTGGAGGTTTTTACTTACAGTAGTTAAATACCTGCAACTTAAATACATGTACCTTAAATCCCAAAGGGAAGAGCCAAGCCAATGCTTAGCCTCCCATTGGAGGTTTTTACTTACAGTAGTTAAATACCTGCAACTTAAATACATGTACCTTAAATCCCAAAGGGAAGAGCCAAGCCAATGCTTAGCCTCCCATTGGAGGTTTTTACTTACAGTAGTTTAAATACTTGCAACTTAAATACCTGTACCTTAAATCCCAAAGGGAAGAGCCAAGCCAATGTTAGGCCTCCCATTGGAGGTGTTTATTCACTGTCATGTACTTCGTATAATTTAATTTTTGAATCATCAGACCCAAAAGATAAGTAGGTTGTAATACTGCACAGAAGTCGTTAACACACTCCTTCTTTCGGCTTCAGGGAATCTTTAACACTTAAAAAAATATAACAAATAAAAATATATACCATCCATGCATCCTATTTAAAAAGTGAAAACACAAAAGAGAATACCCTACTATAGCCTTAGGAATAAACCAAGCCTGAGTTGCCGAATTAGGATATCCATGAAATTAAGGTACCGAAAGGGCATTAGTTTTAATTAACTAGTGTAACCAAGTCCCCGAGCTCCTAATCTCTGGTTCGCAGGAATAAATTAGTTCTCCCGCTAATTTATTTAGGTTTCTAATCGACCTACCAAGAACGATTAGTGGCGACTCCAAATTTCAAAATCATTTAAACAAAAACCAAAGTTGCGATTCGGTAGGGCTTGGGAGGGTCCGCGTTAGGTTAGTCAAATCTAATTAACCTAATACTCCGTTAACCCCCTTTAAAATTTAAAATTTTTTTAGAGGGTCGCGACATAGATCCAGAAATATGTCGAGTATTAGGGGAACGGGCGCATTTTCAACCCTGGTCAAAGCTGATGAAGTTCCTTACCCTGAGGGTCTACTGGTCATGGCCATTGACGGTAATCCAGTCTCTCTGTCAATCCTTGTTACCGTATTAAGAAAATGCCGGTATAAGGTTGTAGCTCAAGCAAAGGCGACAGAGGCCTTAGAGATATTAAGGAGGAGTAGTGACCCGTTTGATATCGTCCTCACTGCCATGGTAGGGATTGACATGGATGTTTTCACTCTCTTGGAAGTCATCAATTCTAAATTAAACATGCCAGTCCTCGTAATATCGGCAAGCGATGATCAGCAAGCCCTAATGAAGGCTGTCTTAAATGGGGCCCAAGACGTCGTAACGAAACCAGTTAGAGTTCAGATGCTTCAAAACATATGGCAGCACGTAGTAAGGAAGCAATTGCACGACCATGAGAACAAGCATCAAGCCTTCAATTTTGTTCCAAGCAACTGGAGAAAGAAGATGAGTTGGTCTCCCGAGCTGCATCGTATGTTTGTTAATGCAGTTCAGCAGCTAGGAATAGATTCGGCACGGCCGCAACATATACTGGAAATTATGAAGGTAGAGGGACTCACTAAAGCAAATGTTTCGAGTCATCTTCAGAAGTACAGAAAAATGGTGAGAGAACACAATGCAGCTCAGAATCAAGAAAACCAAGGCGGGACTGATCCAAGCCTGAACGTCGAGTCTCCTCGCCACCATAAGTTCCCCAGGTTAGCATGGGGCGAGCCACTTCCCATCATCAACCAAGCTAGTAGCCATGCCATCAATCCCCCAGGCGTTAATCAAAGTATCCCCCAGAATCACCCTAATGCTCTTCAAGAGTATAGACCGCAGGAGCAGTGTATTCAGATTCCTTGGTTTGAGCACCAACCTGTGGCTAGAACTCATCCCATGATCAGCGCGCCTGCGCAGCTAGAGAATCAGACAAGAAGTTATCCTGAGCACTTCCACTTCTCTAATCCTCGAATGGAAGGAGTTTTTGGCAGCAGGACAGTTGGTGATCCCCACACTTTCTCGAGTAATGATGAAGGCTCCAGCATGAGAAGTCAAATTGCTCATGGCGAGAACAGAATGAGAAATCTACTGCCAGCATTTGCCAACAACAATGCCCAATTCGAGCATCAGTTGCTGGAAGGTTCAAGAGATTACCCAGATGATGAGCTTACTGCCCTGGTCAACCAGTTTAGGGTTGACAGACGTCCCAAGCCGCGATCAGGAGCCAGTGAGTAGGGACTCTCAAACATCGGTTATCCACACCCGAACCAACACGAGACTAGCTGATTATCGAAGAGCCACAGGAGAGGCAGAACTGACCTTGAATAAGTGCACCTTTCATTTCATGCTTAATTCCCCTGCGTATGATATTTTCTAGCTTTCTAGGTGTCTCGATTTAATTCAAGGACAAGGGGGCAATTTATTTATCCCGTCGAATGCGTGAATCCCTTTTTATGCTAGATTTAGGGCGGATCAATTTGTGGCAACGTCGCTGACTGCCATAATGAGAAATGTTGAATGGCCTCACGTAGGGAAATTTCAAGTGAAAAGCCCAGGCGAGCTCGAAGACGGGTAACTGTGTGTCGTTCCAATTTACCCTCAATCGTTGCAAAATGCTAAATTGGATTTGTTCCATTCTCACCCAGGGGATTGCAAAGTGCCTCAAGAGTGTCGCAAAATGAAATGACCCAATGGAATGCGATAGGACTCATTCGCCTTCAAGGTAACCTTCAAATTAAAGGAGCCCTCCGGTCCACGAACCCAATGGCATGGAAAATGATGATGGTCCAAGGCAACCCGAAAGAAAACAAGGCCCAACTAAGCAAAGCACATATGTGGCAAGCTCAAAGTGAAGGGCAACTCGGGACATACAATTCAATCCAATCCAAATGAAGTAACTCCCTCAATTCAAATTCAATGGAAGTATACACAAGGGTAAAACAGTATCGTTCCAATTTTTCTAGAATATGGAGAACATATACTGCCGCATTCTCTTTCATTTTTGCAGGGGAAGTCTCTACTGGCCAAATTTTCCTGTCTACCATTCCCTATCAGTATCACCTCCGCTACTCGTCTCCAATCTCGAGCCAAGCAAATTCGACGTCTCTACGGAAAAGTTGGACGAGACGCCACTACTTTGAAAAAGAAAGGATAAAAAATAAGCTGAGTGGGAGACAAAGACATTTTCGGCAGAAAAGAGATACGACTCGTCTTTATTGAAGAACTCACCAGCAAATTGACGGTGGAGACAGCAACAAGGGGCCCCCTTCCACGGAAAGATGGAAGGAGACGAGCTGGGCGAGAGATACGATGAAAAGAAAATCGAGAAAGCCAGAACACTCGAGAGAGGCAATACAGTTGCTAAACCCACGTCTAATTTTAAAGGAGGCATCTTCTTGATAATTCTCATTCGTGCTCGAAAGAGAGACTCTTAAAGCATACGCAGTCTCCCAGAAAAATCCAGAGAGTGAAAATACAAGAAGAGATATCAAACTTTGAGAAATCGTTAACCAAATCGAAGATGTCTCAACCCAACACACTTGAAAGTTATCGTTACTTGCTGAATATGGGAGAGGAAGAGTTCGAAGCCATATTTGGGATCGAGCCTATGGAGCCCGGCCCTTCCACCGACGACGTCCAAGAGCCCGGTAAGGACAATGACAACAACGGTAAAGGTCAAAAGAAGCGTTACCGTCGCCATACTGAGGAGCAAGTACGAAAGCTTGAAGCTTTCTTCAGAACGTGCCCTATGCCAGACGGCAAACAAAAAATGGAACTGAGTCAAGAGCTAGGCCTTGAACCTTCACAAATCAAGTTCTGGTTTCAAAATAGACGAACCCGAATGAAAACTCGTCATGAGCACAACGAAGCCGAGTTTCTAAGAGTTGAAAATGAAAACCTCCGAGCGGAAAACAAGATGTATAAAGAGACTTTTGACTCCGCCACCTGCCCCAACTGCAATAGCCTCCTCCTCACCCTCGATGAAATGTATGATCTGAGGATCGAAAATGCACGTTTAAGAGGTGAGTTAGACCAATTTATAACAGGATCGAGTTCTGTTGGAGCAGGGTACAAACGGGACCAATGATACTGGATCAGTATCAATACCTCCCGAGGAAGAAGGGACAGATCACCACCAAGCGGACATTGACGATGATCTTTTCGCCATAATCAACCAGTTTGATATCGGTAAAGCATCGGGACTGTGATGCACTTGTTCAGCCAGTGACCACCAGACCTTCTATATGGCCGATGCATACCTAATTTGGGATGAAGCCAGCTGATCATGGGAGAGCCTGTAGAGGAAGCAGAACTGATCCTGAATGAGTGAATGTGTTTTATTTCCTTGCGTGATATGTTTTTCTGCTTTTGTGAATGTGTAAAAGCAAGGAGTAATAATCCGACTTCCCCCTATTAAATGCTCGAATCCGCCACCTCACCAACCTCGCGACGAATTGATGGCGAGTAAAAATCTGGATAAACCTGAAGGGTAACTCCGTATCGTTTCAATTTACCCTCAATTGCTTCAAGTTTTAAAATTAAGCTCCTTCTATTCTCAGGAAATTGCAAATCGACCCGAGAACGCAATCATATCCGAATACAAGTTGAACAAAATTTGGGGGCAAATCGACTCATGGGCATTACCACGGGATGGACAGCTTCGGACAGAGGAAAGTACAAGCGAAAGACGCGAACAATCTCAGAAATGGGTAATTCTGTATCAATCTAATGTGCACATAATCATCTCAAGTCTTGAATTGTCTTATTCCATTCTTAACAGGGATTGCAAATTACCTCGAGAAATACCGTAACATGGCATAAGGTGATACAACAAGGCTGCTTTATCCCCAAAGATTAACCTTTGAAAGGATAGCCCCATGGACACCTATGGTCCAATGGACCGAATGGTATGGGGGATGACAGTAGGTCCGAAATATCCCGAGTTCGATCCCCGAGGGTGGGGAATGTTGTATGTATTATAAATAAATGAAACAACTTTTTGTGCATTTCTTTTTGCAAGCAGGAATACTCGACGAGTAATACCGAAGTCAATATTTTGCTACATTCTCGGCTTAATGGTGAAGCATCCAACAAAAGTCGAAGAAAACTCAATCCAGCAAAATTGGTAAAAGACTTGTCCAAGGCATTCAAGATGAAGGGTAAATCAGTATCGTTTCCAATTTATCCCTTTTAATACTGGTTGACATGTCTCCTTTTCTTTTCACAAGAAATATTTATACTAACATTTAACATGTTGAAGGAGACAAATCCAAAAGAAAAGTATGATCACCTGACAAGATCTATTCTGGTGAAAAAAGGGGCAAATTGATCGCAAGCTCTGAAACGAAAAAGCAAATATGTCTTCCTTATCTCGTTTGGTTTCAAGAATAATTTCTCTGCTTCTTGCAGGGGCATTAAACAAACCAAAATGCTCCATCGCCCATATGCTTCATCGCGCAGGGGTAAAGTTTGAGACAAACCACCCCTCGACATAAGGAGTAGGCTTCCCAATTTGTTCGGTCCGCCCACATACCAGGGGCAATTTAAATTCGCCCATATTTGCACATTATATAAACACACGTGTGTCGCGACCCTCTAAAAAAAATTTAAATTTATTTCTAAAAGGGGTTAACGGATTATTAGGTTAATTAGATTTGACTAACCTAACACGGACCCTCCCAAGCCCTACCGAATCGCAACTTTGGTTTTTGTTTATATGATTTAGAAATTTGGAGTCGCCACTAATCGTTCTTGATAGGTCGATTAGAAACCTAAATAAATTAGCGGGAGAACTAATTTATTCCTGCGAACCAGAGATTATGAGCTCGGGGACTTGGTTACACTAGTTAATTAAAACTAATGCCCTTTCGATACCTTAATTTCATGGATATCCTAATTCGGCAACTCAGGCTTGGTTTATTCCTAAGGCTCTAGTAGGGTATTCTCTTTTGTGTTTTCACTTTTTAAATAGGATGCATGGATGGTATATATTTTTATTTGTTATATTTTTTTAAGTGTTAAAGATTCCCTGAAGCCGAAAGAGGGAGTGTGTTAACGACTTCTGTGCAGTATTACGACCTACTCATCTTTTGGGTCTGATGATTCAAAAATTAAATTATAGGAAGTACATGACAGTGAATAAATACCTCCAATGGGAGGCCTGGCATTGGCTTGGCTCTTCCCTTTGGGATTTAAGGTACAGGTATTTAAGTTGCAAGTATTTAAACTACTGTAAGTAAAAACCTCCAATGGGAGGCTAAGCATTGGCTTGGCTCTTCCCTTTGGGATTTAAGGTACAGGTATTTAAGTTGCAGGTATTTAACTACTGTAAGTAAAAACCTCCAATGGGAGGCTAAGCATTGGCTTGGCTCTTCCCTTTGGGATTTAAGGTACAGGTATTTAACTACTGTAAGTAAAAACCTCCAATGGGAGGCTAAGCATTGGCTTGGCTCTTCCCTTTGGGATTTAAGGTGCAGGTATTTAACAACTGTAAGTAAAAACCTCCAATGGGAGGCTAAGCATTGGCTTGGCTCTTCCCTTTGGGATTTAAGATGCAGGTATTTAACTACTATAAGTAAAAACCTCCAATGGGAGGCTAAGCATTGGCTTGGCTCTTCCCTTTAGGATTTATGGTGCAGGTATTTAAATTGCGGATGGACTTTGTCCTCTCCATTTTGGGGTATGAATTTTTTAAAATGAAATACAACGAATTGATTCAACAATTTGAAATTTGTGCGCGCTTGAGGACTCCTCCAAGCCGATTTTGTGCTTCCATAGGATTGACCATTGATATAGAGCTGCGGCTTCCTGACATAAAATAGAGTGAAGTGTCAGTATACAAAATATGTGCTAATCTGCACCTAAAACCAGAAGAGTGGAAAGAGTACTTATCTCCCGTTTGTTTGGGAGGGATTTCTATAATTGATTTTCGCTCTCTATGTTCCCAATATAGAGAGTTTCTTTTGAATTAAGAGGGACTTTTAGTCACAGATCAGTTGAGAAATCGGTGGACAACTTAGGAGCTTGTCTGGGCCGATTCTTGCATCTCTACGAGATTTTTGCTGTTGACATAGAGATATCTTTCTCCTGACATAAAATATGGGAAAAAATGGGAGATGGAGAAAGTGTATACAATTTGTGCTAATTTGCGAGTAAAACCATAAATAAATGAATAAATAAAAACACTTAGCTCGAATTTGCTTGCTCGTTGACGAGGATGAACTCTTGATTTATATTGATCGATGAAGGAATTTGTGATGATAACCCCTAGCTTTAAACTCCCATCATCTTCAAAATTCTCTCTCTTTTTTGGTATTTTCTTTCTCTCAAATTTTTCTTCAATCTCCCAAAACTCTCTCAAACATCCAAAATTTTCTCTTCAAAAAATTCTCCCAAACACTTCAAATTTTCTCTCTCAAGAATCCTCAAACACTTCAAATTTTCTCTCCAAAAAAATTCCCAAACACTTCAAATTTTCTCCCCCAAAAATTCTCAAACACTTCAAATTTTCTCTCCAAAAAAATTCCCAAACACTTCAAATTTTCTCCCCCAAAAATTCTCAAACACTTCAAATTTTCTCTCCAAAAAAATTCCCCCATCAAGCTCACTTCTTCCTCCTTTTATAATCTACTCATCTATCTCCCATTCTAATTTTTCCACTAACTCTATCTCCCATTCTAATTTCTCCACTAACTCTTCTTCATTTTCATCTTCCATTCTCCATCTCTATCTCACATTCTAATCTCTCCACTAACTCTTCTTCATCTTCATCTTCCCTTCTCCATATTTATCTCCCATTCTAATTTCTCCACTAACTCTTCTTCATCTCCATCTTCCCTTCTCTATTCTTATCTTCCATTCTAATTTCTCTACTAACTCTTCTTCATCTCCATCTTCCATTCTCTATTCTTATCTTATTTTCTCCATCCATTTTTCTCCAACTTCTCTTCTTCATCTCCTCTTCTCCATCTTCCCTTCTCTATTCTAATTTATCCACTAACTCTTCTTTTTGTTATTTTTAAAATAATCCTTCAAGAGTTAAGTATTTGCGCTCTAGTCCTTGAATTTTAAGTATTTACAATTTAGTCCCTGAAAAAATATATTTCTTTAAGTCCAAATCTCCTCACAATTTTTGACACACCAAAATTTACCACATGTCAAATTTAAGCTCATTTCTTGCCGCTGAAAATAATGCAGAATTTAATTAAAGCCCTTTTGCAAAATTAAGTCATTCTGGGTATAATTGGGCCAAGATGAAAATTTAAAATATTAGAAGACAATGTCACAACTCATAAAAAGTGAAAATTAAAAATAAGTTGACTCAAATTAAATTTTTTTAGGCCCGATTCAAGATTATACTCGTGAAGGAACACGTGACTCGAATTGGATTTTTCTGAATTTGCGATGGCCAATATGAAAATAGATTTAAAATAAAAATATTAACTATCTTTATGTATTTTTTTTTGCCTCAAATATTATTTTTCCAAAATTTTCAAGTATTTTTGTATTTTTTTTAAATTAAAAATATATATAATATGAAATCTTATTTTTTGTTCAAAATTGGTTCCCTAGGCTTGGCTAAGGTTCCCAAAGTTGATTTTTCAATTTTATGAATTTTTATGGATTTTCTATTAATTTTCGAAAATAAATAAATAAAAAATACGTAAAAATACTGAAAATATGAAAAATCATTTTTTGGTCAAAATTGGTTCCCTAGGCTTGGCTAAGGTCCCCAAAGTTGATTTTTCAATTTTATGAATTTTTATGGATTTTTTATTACTTTAGCAATGGAAAAAATGATTAAAAATCAGGTGTCAACAGCTGCCCCTCTTTGAAAGAAAGCTCGGTAGAGGTTCATTTCAAAGACGAGATGACACCTGAATTCTAATCGACTCAATACAAGGAAATAAAAAGAGTCGTGACATGAATGTTCCACTGAAAATGAAATGAGAACCTAAGGATTCGTTATATAAAAAAACTTTAGGGTGGTTGAACTTGAACCCGTATGGTGGATCAACCCATGGTAGATTCCTAATAAAAGGATTCTACTGATTAAAAATTGAATTAAAATTTGACCCGTATGGTAGGTCATACCATTTGACCCGTATGGTGGGTCGTACCATGGTAGATTCCTAATAAAATGATTCTACTGATTAAATTTTGATTGAGATTTGACCCGTATGGTAGGTCACCCCATGGAGATACCTGTAAGAAGGACTTGGTGCCTGTAGAAAGGACTTGGTGTCTGTAAAAAGGACTTGTGCCTGTAAGAAGGACTTGATTTGCCTGTAAGAAGGACTTTGTGCCTATAAGAAGGACTTGCGTTGCCTGTAAGAAGGACTTTGTTTGCCTGTAAGAAGGACTTTATGCATGTAAGAAGGACTTGATTTGCCTGTAAGAAGGACTTGATTTGCCTGTAAGAAGGACTTTATGCCTGTAAGAAGGACTTTGTGCCTGTAAGAAGGACTTGATTTGCCTGTAAGAAGGACTTGGTGCCTGTAAGAAGGACTTGGTTTGCCTGTAAGAAGGACTTAGTTTGCCTATAAGAAGGACTTGATTTGCCTGTAAGAAGGACTTTATGCCTGTAAGAAGGACTTTGTGCCTGTAAGAAGGACTTGGTTTGCCTGTAAGAAGGACTTAGTTTGCCTGTAAGAAGGACTTGATTTGCCTGTAAGAAGGAATTTATGCCTATAAGAAGGACTGGATTTGCCTGTAAGAAGGACTTTGTGCCTGTAAGAAGGACTTGTTTTGCATGTAAGAAGGACTTTGTTTGCCTGTAAGAAGGACTTTATGCCTGTAAGAAGGACTTGGTTTGCCTATAAGAAGGACTTGGTTTGCCTGTAAGAAGGACTTGGTTTGCCTGTAAGAAGGACTTGGTGCTTGTAAGAAGGACTTGGTTTGCCTGTAAGAAGGACTTAGTTTGCCTGTAAGAAGGACTTGATTTGCCTGTAAGAAGGACTTTGTGCCTGTAAGAAGGACTTGGTTTGCCTGTAAGAAGGACTTAGTTTGCCTGTAAGAAGGACTTGATTTGCCTGTAAGAAGGACTTTGTGCCTGTAAGAAGGACTTTGTACCTGTAAGAAGGACTTGATTTGCCTGTAAGAAGGACTTTGTTTGCCTGTAAGAAGGACTTGATTTGCCTGTAAGAAGGACTTTATGCCTGTAAGAAGGACTTGGTTTGCCTGTAAGAAGGACTTTGTGCCTGTAAGAAGGACTTGGTTTGCCTGTAAGAAGGACTTAGTTTGCCTGTAAGAAGGACTTGGTTTTCCTGTAAGAAGGACTTTATGCCTGTAAGAAGGACTTGGTTTGCCTGTAAGAAGGACTTAGTTTGCTTGTAAGAAGGGCTTGGTGTACCTCAAAGGGTACCATTCTGAAATCTGGGGAGACCAGGAATCCTGCGGAAGCTCAAACCCAAATTATATTCTCCTGTCGCTTTAGGAATAAACCAAAGAGACAGAGATCAAAAGGTCTCGAACATTTCTGTCCTTGAGACAAATCATGATTTATTGAAGAAGGTGGATACCTGTATATACCGCAATGGATTCGAGTACCCCCAACAACCGTCAGAATTCATTCTCTTGAAAGGTTCAGGTTGAAGATATACTTACCTGAGAATTTGGAAGAAATGCTTGGTGGCTTCTCGACAACCAGGCTTGTTCATTCAATAATCGCCGAATGAATTTCAAGACTTTGGAAGGTAACTCAAACACCGGGAATGTGTTGCCTTTCAGGCACTGTCAGAGCTAACATGTGCAAGCATTTTCATCAATGTGTTCATTGGTTCATACAAAATTGTTCAGCTAAGTTGGCAATGATTAGAAGTAGTCTGTGTGATAACTCATGATGCAATCAATCAAAATGTGAATCATGTAAAACTATTCTGTCAAGTTTGCATTACCAATTCTATTTAAGGAGGTTCTCATAATATGAACGCCTCGAATGTAATCTGAATGGGGGACTTTAGTCCGAAGGGGCTTTCTCTCACTCTAGAGAAAGGTTATTTATCTGTAGATTAAAATGTTAGACCTGTGTAGAAATGGTTTAACTTTCCTCATCCTGTTATGCCCCATTTTGCACATTTGATGTCTCCTATGCAGTTTATGCTCTAAGTTGGAGTTGGTAAATTAAACATGCGGAATAATCATACATAATTCGTGAAATGTGTAAACACAATGCCGATGTGACAATTTTTAGCATCATGTGTATTTATATAATGTGCAAACATGGGCGGATTTGAATTGCCCCTGGTATGTGGGTGGATTGAACAAATTGGGAAGCCCACTCCTTATGTCGAGGAGCGGTTTGTCTCAAGTTTTGCCCCTGCACGATGAGGCATATGGGTGAGGGAGCATTTTGGTTTGTTTAGTGACAGCGACCGCCATGGTTTAGTGGTTAAATGCCCCCCATTTTTCACCAGAATAGATCTTGTCAAATGATCATCATTTTCTTTTGGATTTGTCTCCTCCAACATGTTACATGTTAGTATAAATATTTCCTGTAACAAGAAAAGGAGACATGTCAACCGGTATTAAAAGGGATAAATTGGAAACGATACTGATTTACCCTTCATCTTGAATGCCTTGGACAAGTCTTTTACCAATTTTGCTGGGTTGAGTTTTCTTCGACTTTTGTTGGATGCCTCACCATTAAGCCGAGAATGTGGCAAAATATTGACTTCGGTATTACTCGTCGAGTATTCCATTCGGTCCATTGGACCATAGGTGTCCATGGGATTTTCTTTTCAAAGGTTAATCCTTGGGGATAACGCGGCCCTGTTGTATCACCTTGGGCCTTGTTACGATATTTCTCGAGGTAATTTGCAATCCCTGTTAAGAATGGAATAAAAAAATTCAGGACTCGAGATGATTATGTGCAAATTAGAACGATATAGAATTACCCATGTTTGAGATTGTTCGGATCTTTCGCTTGTATTTTTCTTTAACCGAAGCTGTCCATCCCGTGGTAATGTCCATGAGTTGATTTGCCCCCAATTTAGCCCGACCAAGAAATTTGGTTTTTGGATACAACTGTATTCTCGAGTCGCTTTTGCAAATTCCTGAAAATAGAAGGGATCAAATTTAAAACCGGAGCAATTTAAGGGTAAATTGGAACGATACGGATTTACCCTTCAAATTTACGCAGATTTCGTCTCGATATCAATTTTTTCGAGTTTGGTGCGGTTAACGGCTCCGAGCATTTAATAGGGGGGAAAGGGAAATGATTACTTCTAGCTTGTGCATTAATTTTGGACATCGACAAAAGGTGAGAACGTGCGATGAAACTAAGTAGACGTATTCGTCTAGGTTTAATCTTCTTCATGATGCTCTCGCGGGTTGCGGTAGACGATGATATCAAGAACATTAGAGAGGCATTCAGTGTGGCTTTCCACCAGCCGCCTAGAGACCCGTGTTCAATCATGTAAATTAATAAAGCTACCACCACTTAATTAGTGTGCCAATAAATTCGGCCATTTGTTGCGTGCCCCACTTCAACCATGTTTTGTTTCTTTCGGTGCCCACTTGCTCTTGTCGGGCGCCTGTAGCATTGGGAGAAATACTTGTGGGTCACATTCATTAATAGAACCTCGGTCCTCTAAAACCCTCCGCGTGTTTCGGATCCGAGGAAATTTTAAGACCGGTCTCTGGTTGATTTAATCAGGTTAAGGTACTTATTTCATGGTTTCTGATTATATAATCCATATTGTCTTTCAAAAGACGCGGAATCCTCTGCAATACATTAAATATGCCCCCGTGTTTAATCAGTATAAGTCCACCGTCATATCAGAATACACTGCCCATACAAGTTTACGGATTGACACAACTCTGTCTGTCAAAGATGGACAGTGTTCGTTTGCCCCCCTGAATTAACGGTTAAAACCTTGGTGTTTTTCGTCTTTTGGTATTTCTGAAGATGATTCTTGATATATTATTGAACTTAATTTTTACACCTGTTTGGGGTATCAAGGATCTCCCTGCAAAAGAAAAGGATATAATTAGTATGCGACACAAGGAATGTCAGTCCATGACTCCTATATTAGTCCAATCTTATTTTTTCTATTTTATAGAGAAATCAGAAAAAAAAAATTTCCTTAGGAAGAAATGGGTTAATTTCTGATACAGAATTTTTTTTCCAGATTTATTACACTTTTTTTTATTATTTTTTTAAAGGAATGTGACAAAATCTCTTGATGTTTACTAAAATTTTTGAAGGAATTTCCTTTTTATCAAAATAAATTTTCAGAGGTAAATTTATCAGGAAAATTTTATTTTTATTGAAGCAGGAAAGACATAACAGAAATCCTTTATTGGTTAACAAAATTCCCCCGAGACATTAGTCTAATTTTATTTAGAGAAAATTTTCTTAGAAAAACATGAGCGAATTTCTCGAAAAGAATTTTTGTTGCAAGTTTTTATAATTTGAAAGAATGTGATAAAATCACTTGATGTTTACCAAAGTTTTTTTTTTGAAGGAATTTTTCTTTTTATCGAAATAAATTTTCAGAGGAAAATTTGTCAGGAAAATTTCATTTTTATTGAAGCAAGAAAAACATGACAAAAATCTCTTATTGGTCAATACAATTCCCCCGAGACACTAGTCTAATTTTATTTAGAGAAAATTTTCTTAGAAAAACATGAGCGAATTTCTCGAGAAGAATTTTCTTGCAAGTTTTTATAATTTGAAAAATGTGATAAAATCACTTGATGTCTACTAGAGTTTTTTTTGAAGGAATGTTTCTTTTTATTGAAATAAATTTTCAGAGGAAAATTTTTTCAGGAAAATTTCATTTTTATTGAAGCAATAAAAACATGACAAAAATCCCTTATTGGTTAATAAAATTCTCATGAAGGGATTTTTTCACATCATTTTTTCAAAAAAAAAATTTAAAAAGAAATGAGGGACAAATTTAATTTTTATTTTCTTTTAAAAGAATGGTCGTAATATCAAGCTCAAAAACTGACTAACACCTAGCATGGACCGATCGAAAATAAATACAAGATAAAATTAGAGAACTTACTTTTACCTTGGAGAAATGCAAGTCACATAGTCATGCGCATGACTCAAGTGAGGAGTGGACTCTAGAAAATAAAAGAAGGAGAGACAGGGTATGGACCTAAAAGGCCCCCACTATCTGAATTGACAACCTTACCCTCCGCGCAATCAAATCACAATGGGAAGAATTGTCAATTCAGATAATGAGCGGGATAAAATATGGTCAACCCAAGCGCAATCGACGTAAGAGCTTTGCATATTCGATCCCTATCTATGGTTGCCTAGGAAAAATTTCGCGACTTGGGTTTAGACGCTTGTGTGTGCAGGTGTTGTGATCCTCAGAATATGCAAGACATGCACAACAATTGATATCAAAACAGCGCTTCTAAAAATGTGTGAAATTAAACATAATCCCAACACCGAGCCTGCAAAACAAATGGGTTAGCCAAACACTCCGCCCCTTATAACTCCCATCCTGCAAAAACATATAACACCTATAGAATGAGTCCCAAGCAAGATTGCCAGAAGCGAGATATCCATGAAATTTTCATTGGCCTAAGTCCACTAAGACTTTTAAAATTTCGAAAAAATTTAAGTATTCCAATTGGTATCTTTTTCGAAAATTTAAAAATCTCTATTCCCCAGTGGAGTCGCCAGTCTGTCGCGAGCCTCTAAAAAAAATTTAAATTTATTTCTAAAAGGGGTTAACGGATTATTAGGTTAATTAGATTTGACTAACCTAACACGGACCCTCCCAAGCCCTACCGAATCGCAACTTTGGTTTTTGTTTATATGATTTAGAAATTTGGAGTCGCCACTAATCGTTCTTGATAGGTCGATTAGAAACCTAAATAAATTAGCGGGAGAACTAATTTATTCCTGCGAACCAGAGATTATGAGCTCGGGGACTTGGTTACACTAGTTAATTAAAACTAATGCCCTTTCGATGCCTTAATTTCATGGATATCCTAATTCGGCAACTCAGGCTTGGTTTATTCCTAAGGCTCTAGTAGGGTATTCTCTTTTGTGTTTTCACTTTTTAAATAGGATGCATGGATGGTATATATTTTTATTTGTTATATTTTTTTAAGTGTTAAAGATTCCCTGAAGCCGAAAGAGGGAGTGTGTTAACGACTTCTGTGCAGTATTACGACCTACTCATCTTTTGGGTCTGATGATTCAAAAATTAAATTATAGGAAGTACATGACAGTGAATAAATACCTCCAATGGGAGGCCTGGCATTGGCTTGGCTCTTCCCTTTGGGATTTAAGGTACAGGTATTTAAGTTGCAAGTATTTAAACTACTGTAAGTAAAAACCTCCAATGGGAGGCTAAGCATTGGCTTGGCTCTTCCCTTTGGGATTTAAGGTACAGGTATTTAAGTTGCAGGTATTTAACTACTGTAAGTAAAAACCTCCAATGGGAGGCTAAGCATTGGCTTGGCTCTTCCCTTTGGGATTTAAGGTACAGGTATTTAACTACTGTAAGTAAAAACCTCCAATGGGAGGCTAAGCATTGGCTTGGCTCTTCCCTTTGGGATTTAAGGTGCAGGTATTTAACAACTGTAAGTAAAAACCTCCAATGGGAGGCTAAGCATTGGCTTGGCTCTTCCCTTTGGGATTTAAGATGCAGGTATTTAACTACTATAAGTAAAAACCTCCAATGGGAGGCTAAGCATTGGCTTGGCTCTTCCCTTTAGGATTTATGGTGCAGGTATTTAAATTGCGGATGGACTTTGTCCTCTCCATTTTGGGGTATGAATTTTTTAAAATGAAATACAACGAATTGATTCAACAATTTGAAATTTGTGCGCGCTTGAGGACTCCTCCAAGCCGATTTTGTGCTTCCATAGGATTGACCATTGATATAGAGCTGCGGCTTCCTGACATAAAATAGAGTGAAGTGTCAGTATACAAAATATGTGCTAATCTGCACCTAAAACCAGAAGAGTGGAAAGAGTACTTATCTCCCGTTTGTTTGGGAGGGATTTCTATAATTGATTTTCGCTCTCTATGTTCCCAATATAGAGAGTTTCTTTTGAATTAAGAGGGACTTTTAGTCACAGATCAGTTGAGAAATCGGTGGACAACTTAGGAGCTTGTCTGGGCCGATTCTTGCATCTCTACGAGATTTTTGCTGTTGACATAGAGATATCTTTCTCCTGACATAAAATATGGGAAAAAATGGGAGATGGAGAAAGTGTATACAATTTGTGCTAATTTGCGAGTAAAACCATAAATAAATGAATAAATAAAAACACTTAGCTCGAATTTGCTTGCTCGTTGACGAGGATGAACTCTTGATTTATATTGATCGATGAAGGAATTTGTGATGATAACCCCTAGCTTTAAACTCCCATCATCTTCAAAATTCTCTCTCTTTTTTGGTATTTTCTTTCTCTCAAATTTTTCTTCAATCTCCCAAAACTCTCTCAAACATCCAAAATTTTCTCTTCAAAAAATTCTCCCAAACACTTCAAATTTTCTCTCTCAAGAATCCTCAAACACTTCAAATTTTCTCTCCAAAAAAATTCCCAAACACTTCAAATTTTCTCCCCCAAAAATTCTCAAACACTTCAAATTTTCTCTCCAAAAAAATTCCCAAACACTTCAAATTTTCTCCCCCAAAAATTCTCAAACACTTCAAATTTTCTCTCCAAAAAAATTCCCCCATCAAGCTCACTTCTTCCTCCTTTTATAATCTACTCATCTATCTCCCATTCTAATTTTTCCACTAACTCTATCTCCCATTCTAATTTCTCCACTAACTCTTCTTCATTTTCATCTTCCATTCTCCATCTCTATCTCACATTCTAATCTCTCCACTAACTCTTCTTCATCTTCATCTTCCCTTCTCCATATTTATCTCCCATTCTAATTTCTCCACTAACTCTTCTTCATCTCCATCTTCCCTTCTCTATTCTTATCTTCCATTCTAATTTCTCTACTAACTCTTCTTCATCTCCATCTTCCATTCTCTATTCTTATCTTATTTTCTCCATCCATTTTTCTCCAACTTCTCTTCTTCATCTCCTCTTCTCCATCTTCCCTTCTCTATTCTAATTTATCCACTAACTCTTCTTTTTGTTATTTTTAAAATAATCCTTCAAGAGTTAAGTATTTGCGCTCTAGTCCTTGAATTTTAAGTATTTACAATTTAGTCCCTGAAAAAATATATTTCTTTAAGTCCAAATCTCCTCACAATTTTTGACACACCAAAATTTACCACATGTCAAATTTAAGCTCATTTCTTGCCGCTGAAAATAATGCAGAATTTAATTAAAGCCCTTTTGCAAAATTAAGTCATTCTGGGTATAATTGGGCCAAGATGAAAATTTAAAATATTAGAAGACAATGTCACAACTCATAAAAAGTGAAAATTAAAAATAAGTTGACTCAAATTAAATTTTTTTAGGCCCGATTCAAGATTATACTCGTGAAGGAACACGTGACTCGAATTGGATTTTTCTGAATTTGCGATGGCCAATATGAAAATAGATTTAAAATAAAAATATTAACTATCTTTATGTATTTTTTTTTGCCTCAAATGTTATTTTTCCAAAATTTTCAAGTATTTTTGTATTTTTTTTAAATTAAAAATATATATAATATGAAATTTTATTTTTTGTTCAAAATTGGTTCCCTAGGCTTGGCTAAGGTTCCCAAAGTTGATTTTTCAATTTTATGAATTTTTATGTATTTTCTATTAATTTTCGAAAATAAATAAATAAAAAATACGTAAAAATACTGAAAATATGAAAAATCGTTTTTTGGTCAAAATTGGTTCCCTAGGCTTGGCTAAGGTCCCCAAAGTTGATTTTTCAATTTTATGAATTTTTATGGATTTTTTATTACTTTAGCAATGGAAAAAATGATTAAAAATCAGGTGTCAACAACGTGATGCTAAAAAATTGTCACATCTGCATTGTGCTTACACAGTTCATGAATTATGTATGACTATTCCGTGTGTTTAACTTACCAACTCCAACTTAGAGCATAAACTGCACAGGAGATATCAAATGTGCAGAATGGGGCATGACAGGATGAGGAAAGGCAAACCATTTCCACACAGGTCTAACATTTTGATCTACAGATAAACAACCTTTCTCCAGAGTGAGAAAAAACCATTTCGGAATGAAGTCCCCCATTCAGATTACATTCGAGGTGTTCATACTATAAGAACCTCCTTAAACAGAAGTGGTAATGCAATACATGATCTATATGTTGATCGATTGCATCATGAGTTATTACATAGACTGCCTTTAATCATGGCAAACTTAGCTGAACAATTTTGTATGAACCAATGAACGCATTGATGAAAATGCTTGCACATGTTAGCTCTGACATTACCCGACAGGCAACACATTCCCGGTGTTTGAGTTACCTTCCAAAGTCTTGAAATTCATTCGGCGATTATTGAATGAACAAGCCTGGTTGTCCAGAAGCCACCAAGCATTTCTTCCAAATTCTCAGGTAAGTATATCTTCAACCAGAACCTTTCAAGAGAATGAATTCTGACGGTTGTTGGGATACTCGAATCCATTGCGGTATATACAGGTATCCACATTCTTCAATAAAGCATGATTTGTCTCAAGGACAGAAATGTTCGAGACCTTTTGATCTCTGCCTCTTTGGTTTATTCCTAAAACGACAGGAGAATATAATTTGGGTTTGAGCTTCTGCAGGATTCCTGGTCTCCCCAGATTTCAGAATGGCACCCTTTGAGGTACATAAAGTCCTTCTTACAGGCAAATCAAGTCCTTTTTACAGGCAAATCAAGTCCTTCTTACAGGCATAAAGTCCTTCTTACAAGCAAACCAAGTCCTTCTTATAGGCAAATCAAGTCCTTCTTACAGGCAAACCAAGTCCTTCTTACAGGCACCAAGTCCTTCTTACAGGCAAACCAAGTCCTTCTTACAGGCACAAAGTCCTTCTTACAGGCAAAGTAAGTCCTTTTTACAGGCAAATCAAGTCCTTCTTACAGGCGCAAAGTCCTTCTTACAGGCAAATCAAGTCCTTCTTACAGGCAAACTAAGTCCTTCTTACAGGCACAAAGTCCTTCTTACAGGCAAACCAAGTCCTTCTTACAGGCAAATCAAGTCCTGCTTACAGGCAAATAAAGTCCTTCTTACAGGCAAAGCAAGTCCTTCTTACAGGCAAATCAAGTCTTTCTTACAGGCACAAAGTCCTTCTTACAGGCAAATCAAGTCCTTCTTACAGGCACAAAGTCCTTCTTACAGGCAAACAAAGTCCTTCTTACAAGCAAATCAAGTCCTTCTTAAAGGCATAAAGTCCTTCTTACAGGCAAATCAAGTCCTTCTTAAAAGCAAACTAAGTCCTTCTTACAGGCAAACTAAGTCCTTCTTACAGGCAAACCAAATCCTTCTTAAAAGCAAACTAAGTCCTTCTTACAGGCAAATCAAGTCCTTCTTACAGGCACAAAGTCCTTCTTACAGGCAAATCAAGTCCTTCTTACAGGCACAAAGTCCTTCTTACAGGCACAAAGTCCTTCTTACAGGCACAAAGTCCTTGTTACAGGCATAAAGTCCTTCTTACAGGCAAATCAAGTCCTTCTTACAGGCATAAAGTCCTTCTTACAGGCAAACAAAGTCCTTCTTACAGGCAAATCAAGTCATTCTTACAGGCAAATCAAGTCATTCTTACAGGCACAAAGTCCTTCTTACAGGCAAAGTAAGTCCTTTTTACAAGCAAACAAAGTCATTCTTACAGGCAAATCAAGTCCTTCTTACAGGCAAAGCAACTCCTTCTTACAGGCACAAAGTTCTTCTTACAGGCAAAGCACCAAGTCCTTTTTACTGGCACCAAGTCCTTTCTACAGGCATCAAGTCCTTCTTACAGGTATCTCCATGTGGTGACCTACCATACGGGTCAAATCTCAATCAAAATTTAATCAGTAGAATCCTTTTATTAGGAATCTACCATGGTACGACCGACCATACGGGTCAAATGGTATGACCCACCATACGGGTTAAATTTTAATTCAATTTTTAATCAGTAGAATCCTTTTATTAGGAATCTACCATGGGTTGATCCACCATACGGGTTCAAGTTCAACCACCCTAAAGTTTTTTTATATAACGAATCCTTAGGTTCTCATTTCATTTTCAGTGGAACAATCATGTCACGACTCTTTTTATTTCCTTGTATTGAGTCGATAAGAATCCAGGTGTCATCTCGTCTTTGAAATGAAACTCTACCGAGCTTCCTTTCAAAGAGGGACAGCTGTTGACACTTGATCTTTAATCATTTTTTCTATTGCTAAAGTAATAAAAAATCCATAAAAATTCATAAAATTGAAAAATCAACTTTGGGGACCTTAGCCAAGCCTAGGGAACCAATTTTGACCAAAAAACGATTTTTCATATTTTCAGTATTTTTACGTATTTTTTATTTATTTATTTTCAAAAATTAATAGAAAATCCATAAAAATTCATAAAATTGAAAAATCAACTTTGGGAACCTTAGCCAAGCCTAGGGAACGAATTTTGACCAAAAAATAATTTTTCATATTATATATATTTTAATTTTTTTTAAAAAAATACAAAAATATTTGAAAATTTTCAAAAAATAACATTTGAGGCCAAAAAATACACAAAGATAGTTAATATTTTTATTTTAAATCTATTTTCATATTGGCCATCGCAAATTCAGAAAAATCCAATTCGAGTCACGTGTTCCTTCACGAGTATAATCTCGAATCGGGCCTAAAAAAATTTAATTTGAGTCAACTTATTTTTAACTTTCACTTTTTATGAGTTGTGACATTGTCTTCTAATATTTTAAATTTTCATCTTGGCCCAATTATACCCAGAATGACTTAATTTTGCAAAAGGGCTTTAATTAAATTATGCATTATTTTCAGCGACAAGAAATGAGCTTAAATTTGACATGTGGTAAATTTTGGTGTGTCAAAAATTGTGAGGAGATTTGGACTTAAAGAAATATATTTTTTCAGGGACTGAATTGTAAATACTTAAAATTCAAGGACTAAAGTGCAAATACCTAACTCTTGAAGGATTATTTTACAAATAATAAAAAGAAAAGTTAGTGGATAAATTAGAATAGAGAAGGGAAGATGAAGAAGAGGAGATGAAGAAGAGAAGTTGGAGAAGAATGGATGGAGAAAATAAGATAAGAATAGAGAAGGGAAGATGGAGATGAAGAAGAGTTAGTAGAGAAATTAGAATGGAAGATAAGAATAGAGAAGGGAAGATGGAGATTAAGAAGAGTTAGTGGAGAAATTAGAATGGGAGATAAATATGGAGAAGGGAAGATGAAGATGAAGAAGAGTTAGTGGAGAGATTAGAATGTGGGATAGAGATGGAGAATGGAAGATGAAAATGAAGAAGAGTTAGTGGAGAAATTAGAATGGGAGATAGAGTTAGTGGAAAAATTAGAATGAGAGATAGATGAGTAGGTTATAAAAGGAGAAAGAAGTGAGCTTGAGAAAGATTTCTTGGGAGAGAAAATTTGAAGTGTTTGGGAGAATTTTTTGGAGAGGAAATTTTGGATGTTTGAGAGAGTTTTGGGAGATTGAAGAAAAATTCGAGAAAAAGAAAATACCAAAAGAGAGAGAATTTTGAAGATGATGGGAGTTTAAAGCTAGGGGTTATCATCACAAATTCCTTCATCGATCAATATAAATCAAGAGTTCATCCTCGTCAACGAGCAAGCAAATTCGAGCTAAGTGTTTTTATTTATTCATTTATTTATGATTTTACTCGCAAATTAGCACAAATTGTATACACTTTCTCCATCTCTTTTTTTCCCCATATTTTATATCAGGAGAAGGATATCTCTACGTCAACAGCAAAAATCTCGTAGAGATGCAAAAATCGGCCCAGACAAGCTCCTAAGCTGTCCACCGATTTCTCAACTGATCTGTGACTAAAAGTCCCTCTTAATTCAAAAGAAACTCTCTATATTGGGAACATAGAGAGCGAAAATCAATTATAGAAATCCCTAAAAAAAACGGGAGATAAGTACTCTTTCCACTCTTCTGGTTTTAGGTGCATATTAGCACATATTTTGTATACTGACACTTCACTCTATTTTATGTCAGGAAGCCGCAGCTCTATATCAATGGTCAACCCTATGGAAGCACAAAATCGGCTTAGATGAGTCCTCAAGCGCGCACAAATTTCAAATTGTTGAATCAATTCGTTGTATTTCATTTTAAAGAATTCATACCCCAGAATGGAGAGGACAAAGTCCATCCGCAATTTAAATATCTGCACCATAAATCCCAAAGGGAAGAGCCAAGCTAATGCTTAGCCTCCTATTGGAGGTTTTTACTTACAGTAGTTAAATACCTGCAACTTAAATACATGTACCTTAAATCCCAAAGGGAAGAGCCAAGCCAATGCTTAGCCTCCCATTGGAGGTTTTTACTTACAGTAGTTAAATACCTGCAACTTAAATACCTGCACCATAAATCCCAAAGGGAAGAGCCAAGCCAATGCTTAGCCTCCCATTGGAGGTTTTTACTTACAGTAGTTAAATACCTGCAACTTAAATACTTGCACCTTAAATCCCAAAGGGAAGAGCCAAGCCAATGCTTAGCCTCCCATTGGAGGTTTTTACTTACAGTAGTTAAATACCTGCAACTTAAATACATGTACCTTAAATCCCAAAGGGAAGAGCCAAGCCAATGCTTAGCCTCCCATTGGAGGTTTTTACTTACAGTAGTTTAAATACCTGCAACTTAAATACCTGTACCTTAAATCCCAAAGGGAAGAGCCAAGCCAATGCTAAGCCTCCCATTGGAGGTGTTTATTCACTGTCATGTACTTCCTATAATTTAATTTTTGAATCATCAAACCCAAAAGATGAGTAGGTCGTAATACTGCACAGAAGTCGTTAACACACTCCCTCTTTCGGCTTCAGGGAATCTTTAACACTTAAAAAAATATAACAAATAAAAATATATACCATCCATGCATCCTATTTAAAAAGTGAAAACACAAAAGAGAATGCTACTAGAGCCTTAGGAATAAACCAAGCCTGAGTTGCCGAATTAGGATATCCATGAAATTAAGGTACCGAAAGGGCATTAGTTTTAATTAACTAGTGTAACCAAGTCCCCGAACTCATAATCTCTGGTTCGCAGGAATAAATTAGTTCTCCCGCTAATTTATTTAGGTTCCTAATCAACCTACCAAGAATGATTAGTGGCGACTCCAAATTTCAAAATCATTTAAACAAAAACCAAAGTTGCGATTCGGTAGGGCTTGGGAGGGTCCGCGTTAGGTTAGTCAAATCTAATTAACCTAATAATCCGTTAACCCCTTTTGAAGATAAATTTTTTTTAAGGGGTCGCGACAGGGGGCAGGGGGTTTTGGGATATTAAATCAATTTAACGGAAATTAGCGGAATGTGAATTTATCGCAAGTGTATCAATTTGGAATAAGTTTATCATAAATGTACCAGTTTATGGTTTTTGATGGTAAAAAAAATAGTTTGAAATAAATTTATCATAGATATACCGGTTTGAGATTTTTCGTAGTAAAAAATATGACTTGGGATAAATTTGTCATATATGTACTAATTTTGGGTTTTTCATTGTATTAAGAAAAAATGTAGTCTCGCATCACTGAGCTAACAAGTATATCATTTTGAGATTATGATAAGAAGTTTTTGTCCTTGTGTAATTATTATTATTATTATTATTATTTGGGAATTGACCTGTTCGAGTCTTGCAAGTACGAAAGTATACTTTACTCTTACTTCTTCTTCGCTATGTCCAATCGTAATTTAAGGAGGAAATGTTGAATATATATATATATATATATATATATGTATATATATGAGCCTGAATTAAGTTTTTGGAGGACTCGGAAAGGGGGGACAGCATGATTAGTGTGATTAGAGATTAACACCTTCGATAGAAATTGTCGGGACTCGCGAGGAGCGCTTCGCTTCAACAGATCGACATGGAAGTCGCGATCGGATTATGTGTCCGGGGGAGGAGGACGACCTTTTTACCCAAATGGCGAAAAAAAGAAATCAGAGTTGATCCCCGTCTTTTGTAGGGGCCCCCCTTTTGCCAAGTACGGTGGTTCCGAACATTGTTTGTTTAATCGTTCCTTCGACGGTGGGAGGTCTTACTAAAGTAAAATGCACCGATGCCATGATGCGCTGGCTCTAATTGGTAGCCCATAACAAAAGATAAAAAGAAAAGAAAAGAAAAGAAAAGCCCACGTGTTTCCCGCGAGGGGCTCACGAAGAAATGAGGAGAAAAGCACCCACGAAGGAGAAGAAGTCTTGAACGTATTGTATTGATGTCAATTCAATTTTAAATCTTTTGTATTGGCGTCGGTTCGATCATAAATCTTTTGCATTGATACTAATTAAGTCAATCCGATTCTTATGATCTTTTTAGTTTTTAGCGCAACCAAACTGAACCCACCTTTCCGATCCTATTTCTCTTCCGTGCGATCGGAGGAGCGCACGTGCCGAGTGACGTGGACTCGGAGACGACGGGATCAAATTCCCACGTACCGCGTATTGGGAAGTCTCTCCATTTTTTGCTCAAACGGAGACAGTTTGAATGGATTGGGACAGCGGTGGTGGGGCGATTGGCAGGAATCTTCACCCGATACTGCTCATGGCAATAAAGCTAGCATAGGGCAAAATCCCAAAAATAGATATCACACCACCAATTATTCGTGCTCGACGGTCAACCCCGTAAATGGAAATTTGACGAACGAGTTATTGGGGGGTTGCTTGCGGAGCTCGTACGACACGCGTCAAACCATCTTTTCCTGGACCACCCCCATCCCCTCAACGTTTGGGACCATGCATGCATGTTGATGAAATATCCAATGCTGGAAAAGGGTTTTATCAGGTGATGCGTGACCACAATATGCCCGACCTGAAAAGTCTTTTAACATATTTTCGGTGAGTGCAGCCGTAGAAGACGACGAAGAAGCAGCGCATCGCGGCCAGGACTAGGGACTGCAGCACCGTGATGTCATGACGTGAAGGAAGAAGCCGAACTCCAGCAACCAGAAAATTGACATTGGCAGCGTGAACTTGAATTCCGGTAACCAGAAGGCCACCGTCAAACACTGTATGCGCATCAGGCTGGATTCCTCCGGTCACCGGCCCGACCCAACCCAACCCGTGGATACGCCTTCAACAACAACAGTCGAGCAAATTATTTTGTTGAATGAAGGCTCGAGTCACTTAACAAAGAAAAAACTTGCCTTGGACCATGCTTCGCAACTCAGGATGCTGATCACATGCTCAATCTGTAAGTCAATGTTAATTGATCTACAGGTACCTAATGTTTTGGGAGAGCTAGGTTCATTCAAACATGCCTATGTATTCAGCTATAAACAAGTGAAGGCACATCCGAAACGCTAACCCATGCGATAAAAACGAATACATTCACTTCGTCATCTGGCTACATGTAGATCAATGAAGAAAGTCCAGCCCCAGCATTCATATTCTATGAGAGCACTCGATAAATTGTCGTATCAATGTGGCAGCACAATGGTAAAATCAAGAATCTATCTAGATCGAAGGCCCGGCACATTCTTGAGGCCCATCTTGCCCAGGATGAGTTTAGGTATGGCAGGAGGGTTATCGAGCCCCATGCTACGGCTGAACTCGTTCGCCAGCTCCACAAGCCTGAGCTTGTCGCTACCAATTTTCTTGTTCGAATTGTAGTAGCCAAGCCATGCCTGATACGCTGCTTCTTTGTTTTTCATCTCAACATGAGACAGAGCCCTTTCGACCTGTCCATAATAATATAATCAGCATTTCTCCATTCCTCCATCCCATAGCCTAAGAAACTAAATATGCTTACAAGATAACATGATTTTTTTTATCTGTCCACAAATCTATTACTGTGCTTAAATCTAAGAAGAATACTACCATGAAAGCTCACCATTTTCTTTGTATCAGGATCTACTGAAGGCACTGGGGCCTTTGTCATTGGTAAGTCCTTTATGGTTGACAGAAAGAATTCCTCCCATGGTGCCAGCAACAAGATCCCCTGCCCTTCTTTGCCTTTCCGTCCTGTCCTACCAAGTCTATGTATGTATTGCTGTCTGTCAGCAGGCAATCCCACCTGCCATAGGCAAAGTAATCCAATGATCACTTCTGCATGCTGAGCCACCCAACATGGTCTTTAAATATCCGACAAGCTCAAAAAAACTATATGAGAAGTCTCAGAACCCTTTTTCAAGAAAGAAGAGACGGTTAACTTTCATTAAATTTAGATCAAATAATTAAAAAATGAAGGAAAAGAAGGTTCATAACAGTTACAGATGAATGCAGAATAAGGTTCTTAGCAGTTACAGATGACTACGGGAGGGAACACCATAGAACTTCCCAGTGAGATAGAGATTGCAGCAATATATAGTGCTCAGTCTTGCTTCAATATTGCCACCTATAGAAAAGAGAACTGTAATTTTACTTTGCATGGGTAGGAATTGGCACTATGATACCTGCAAGACAAGGGTGACATCAGGATAGTCAACTCCACGTGCAGACACATCTGAAGTTACGAGAATAAGACCCTTTGACTTCCGAAACTCATCAGAAACCCTTGTTCTATAAGACTGCGACTTTCTCGAATGAATCTCTCTGACATTCAATTTCAGCTCCCCAAGGACATCAGCAACAAGTTTGGTCACCATCGCGGTCGTGCAGAACACAATAACCTGAAGAACCAATTGTGGTAATCACCCATTAACGAAAAATTGAAACAAGTTCACTTAAAAAAATTATATAAAAAAAGATAACACTCAGTTGGAGCAAATTGCCTCTGTGCTTCCCAAAAAAGAAAAATTTAAACTTGTTTAACAATGAGTAGAAAATGCTGGAGTAAGTCCGCACCTTATAATTGACATCATCTGCAACATGCTCTTTTAGAAGAGCATAGACCAAGGAAAAGTGCTTGTCTAAAGGAGCCACTAGATGCATCTGTCTGACCTGAGATTTCCAGCCAATCAAGAATTCTAAGAGACCAAGCTAATTAGACAAAAATTGAAAACTGTAGATAATTATTCAAGATATTAAGAGAAACTACCTGTGAGTGTGTCTCCTCGCTTCCCTCTTGCACAGTGCTAATGAATTCGTGGTCTCGTTTCAAAGCAATGTGGCACATTTGTCGAACCTGAGAAACAAAAGGTACCTTTTAGGACTTTGAAAATATTTCCAAGACAAATCAACAGAAGCTTGGGATAAAGAAGTAAACCTCCGCTGGAACAGTAGCAGAAAATAGAAGGGACTGCCGCTGCTTTGGGATAGCATCAATTATTTTCTCAATGTCTTTGCGAAATCCCATGTCTAACAGACGATCAGCCTCATCGAGTACAAGAACTTTCACACCCATCAGCCTGGTTGCAAATCCTGCAGTGTTTTCAACATGATCTTTGAGTCTTCCAGGTGTAGCCACAAGTATCTGCATGGTGTGGGGAAAACCTTTGAGTAACTAGTGAAATTTAGTCATCAGTGGCAGCTACACAGCACTAGACAGAAGGCACACCACAGAGGTAATTTCACATCTTCAGAGGTTAAATCAAGTCAACTTACAAGGATAGAGGAAAGCAACTTCTTGCCGTATTCTATGATTGAAATCTTCTCGAGAGTGTATACAGAAATTACATAACAAGCTCGCTGGTAATCTAGACCATTAGCTACATCATGTGATTAAAGTCCCTGAGAGTCTTTTCATGAACCCCAGAAATACAAGAAAATGAGTCCAAAAGCCTTTTAGATCCATTCCCAAAAATGTAGAGAGAACATCCCTCATCAAAAGAAGTTCTCTTCTAACTGATGCCAAAATAGTTAACTTCTGACAACGAAGTCAAGTATGGCGTGGATTAAGAAGACGTACAACGTACAATGTTCTTCCAACCTTTAAAATTCAACAACAATTTTCGTCTAAACAGGGGGTGATGATGGCGCAGCTGATGGCGCAGCTAATAGAGTTTGCCGAAGTCGAGCTTTTCCAAGGGATGTGAGACCGCATAATCTCCAAGATTGGAATGTGACTTACTTTTCTTATCTCTAGAGCTTTAGATATTTAGCTAATTCTAGGTGGTACTAGAACTTTTTAGCAACTATGTTATTTCCCAGTTTAAATTTTATAGCTTCTCTAGGATTTGCTAGGGTTGACAGATTATCGGTCCATTATGTTTCTTTGCAAGATAAGCTTTGCCCCTTGAACAATTATGTCAAAATTGACTGATTCTCTGTTCTTGCACTTTGATGCATGTGCAAAATTACGTGGTGCGAATCTAGTGTGATTCATATTGGTTTATCCAATCCTCCATTGCATCAAACAACTTCTAAAGTGATTTTCAATATTTTCTTCTTTAGGAAAAGTCCTTCGAAAATTTCACCAGCAGTTCTTGGCCTTTTACATGGCAATCACCTCCAGACTGTTTAAATTTTCTAACTACAGAACATGATATCAGATCACACTAGGGACAATGAAACAATTTCATATTTCCTCATAGGGACTAACCTGGCAAGGATTTGCTTGCATGCGCTTCTGTTCTAGTGCAAGTCGTGTCCCTCCTATAACAACTTGAACACCGATAGAAGGATGATACTTCAAAAGGGCATTGGCTTCTGCAGCCGCTTGGACTGCAAGCTCCCTAGTCGGACATATAACCAGAACAAGAATTGGTGGTCTCTTTTGATCACGCGCAGGAGCTGGAGATTTAATAACAACTTCAATCGATGGAAGCTGAAAATAACTTCAAATTATTAGAGAAACTGTCGCATATTGCAAAGCCAAGTAATACCAGTTCATAAATCAGAACTTACAGACGCATGTTTTTGCTACTCTAAATACCTATCCGAATTAAAGTTACATGACATTCTAAGATGGACAAGAAATCCATTAGGCATCCAATCTTCTAAAACAAGCGGCATCACACATTTAGATTAAAGGTAAAACTTTTAAATTTTTCTGCAAGGTATGAGAAGGAACACAAAATTGAAAAACCTGACTGACTATTTTCTCCTCACACGCTAACAGGGAATTCTAACAAACGAACTCCTTAAGACTAGCAAGTAACTCTCTTCTCATTAACAGAAAGAAAATGTAAATGCATGTCTCTCCGTAGAAACTGAACCATGATCCTCTGGGAAGCATGGACGCCAAAAACAAGGTGCCCTCAGTTAGGAGGTAAAATGTCGCACAATTGAAGTATCTTACAAGAAACGCAACAGTTTTTCCGGTGCCGGTCTTAGCCTTGGCCAGAACATCCTTACCTGCAGGAAAATAGGCAATAGAAAATTATAGCTTCGAGCATTGGAAAAAAAAAAACATGGAAAAAGGGGTGAGGTAAAATCAACCTACTAACTCAAGTCAAATTAGCAATGGTCAACCAAGCATAAGAACACAAACCCAGATACAAATTCTCAAAGTAAATATTTGAAAAAAGAAGAAGAAGACAAATCCTATATCTGTAAGATGAAAAGAGAAAGTCATAGCCTCATCTAAAAACGTGTGATTTTACCACTCAGAATAGGAATAGCCAATGTGCCCTACTGTGCCTAATTGGGCCCACGAAGGGCCTCGTAGGAAAAAGGGGTCGTGCCACTTGCCTGGGTCACTTGCCTGGGTGAAACTAGGCCGGATAGGCTCATGGGATAGGAATGGCCAAACTTTTGCGTTTTCCTAATCTTTGGATGGTGGCTCTTGACATGCTCAACCCACTGTCATAAACTGGTATCGTAAGAGTCCACTTTCAGGACTAGCACACGAATCATTGAGAACAATAGGCAAACGCTCAGTGACAAGAATCTAGAAATGACTTTCATCTGCACATCTTGGCTCCAGGAAGAAATGACGCCAGATGAATGAACTCAACACGAATAGCGATGGACGGAGACACTATATCATCGGGACCATGGTGATGGAGTTATTCACATTGGTATAGCAACGATGACAAGGTGCACAGCGACATATGGCCTTTCCTAACACAGACCAAGTGCTTGGCTCATATTACAGTGCATTATCAGTAGCATTTCTTGAAAAAATAGTCAAATCAAACCTCCACAATCTCTTTTAGATAGTACCACAACTCTAAGAAAAAGCTCCACCACCTTCAAAATCAACTAAAATCACCCAGACTATCGTTATTGACTCAACTAAATTTCAGCAAGAAACTTGATGTATCAGAGTAACAATTTCTTCATATGCCTTAGACTAAGAAATTGTTAGGGTAGGGCCATACCTTTGAGTATAACGGGAAGTGTGGCCTCTTGGACCACAGTCATCTTCTCATAGCCAGCATCCTTAAGTCCTTTCAAGGACAAGGGAGAGATTGAACATTGGTCAAATCTGCAGACATGTGAACCCAAGTGACACATTTACCAAGTTCAAATCCGCAGACATGTGAACCGCAAGTACCAGAATTTTTTTGGATCCCCATCCAAGTATATTCATACTTTATGAGTAAAGGAGCAAGAGATGGATATACTCTTCTCACCGATTATGAACTCATGGTATCTAATGAAAGAAATCTTTCATAATTTCACTTCACAAGGAGCTATATATGTCAAAGATGAGTACCGAAGAACTATGCCAAGACATAGTTGAAGCGCACATACAAGTGGATTCAGTTTTAACATATTGGAATTGTAAAGAACTTGGATTTATGATGCAGAAATTGACATCCACTGATTTCAGTGAAAGTGAAGAATTCCTAAGGAAACATGGGGAAAGAAAGGTGAAGAACGTCTTACTCATCACCAAATACATAAAAAAAAAAAATCGCATTCTATATATTTCCCTTTATCACTTGGCAAGCAGAGCTCATTATCCCTGCCTTTTCAAACCACAAAAGAAAGTTCCACAACAGTAACTACAGAAGAAAATGCCTCTGCCGAAACAAAAGTTAACGGAACATTTAGAAGTTCTTGCTAGGCGTCAAAAGTTCTTTTCCCTGGCAATAATGGATGATTAATTGGCACTAGAAACTATTCCTTCTATCAACTCTAGCACCTAAATTAATGCAGAAGTACGAAGCCATTGAGAAGTGTACCTAGTTTCACTCAAGTAAGAATCAGAACTCTGCTGCAAGATTCTCTTTGAATTCTCTAGAACAGCTTGTTTTTCCTCGCCAAACAATGAATTCGTGCTCTTATTCAAAAACTCATCATCGTCATCATCTTCGTCGTCGACTTCGCTATCCTCCTCATTAATCAAATCGTCAATCCTCCACACGGACCTGTTCCTCTCCTCCACATTATTCTCCTCATCCTCAGACTCATCCAACAGACCTGCATTTCTTCGCATGGAATTTGCATTTCCTCTACTGTTCTGCACAAGTCGTGAATCAGAATCTCTGCCGCCCCTCTTCCACGTCGAAGGTCTCGTGCTTCTACTGTTAGACCTATCGTCAAACCTCCGAAGTGGGGACAAGAACTCCTCACCGTCCCTCAACTCATTCCCATTTCTCCTCCTAGAATCCCTTGAATGAAGCCCCTCTGCATCCCTCCGACCCTTCCTTCGGCCCGACCCGACAACATCGTCCGAGTCGCCATACCTCCGTCGCTTCACCCCGGATGTAGCCTCATCTGCATAGCTCCTTCCCCGCACTCTACCCGAACTCACCTCCCCAACTAAGTCGTCTTTCCCCAGGCCGCTGACCCAGTCGCTGAGCTCGGCCTCATCGTCGATTAAACTCCTCGGAGATGCCCGCGAACCGGAAGAAGACCGAGACGAGAGCCCCCGCACAGCCAGTTGGCTGTTGGCCCGGAAGGCTAAAAAGCCAGCGTGCCTAAGCCTGAAAGGGAAGGCTCGGAAAGGAACGGGTACGGACCGAGAAGAGTGGAGGGACCGAGAGAGCTTCATGGATGAGTGGAGAGGAAGAGAAGGCTGGAGGAGACGGAGGTGGGTGAGGAGCCTCGCCGGCGTCATGCAGATGGCGACGAATGAGGATAAAGGAGGAAGCTTGAAGGGGGTCGGATATGGCGATTTTAGGGTTTAAGGATAAGGAGTGAGACTGAGAGAGAGAGAGAGATGAGACCGGCACTGGCAGGGTTTAAGGACATGAAATGAGGAGGGAAGGCGCATTCTACGCACCGTTTTTCGGTTTAATCGGGTGGGTAATGTAATGGGCTTGGCGCGCTAATTCTCGTTTGGCGTTTGAACAGATTCGCGTTGGGAAGGGTTTGGGCCTTCTACTTTTAGTAGGAAAGGAAGTCAACTTACGAATTTTTTCCCATTTTAAGAATTAAGTTTTCTTTATCTAGCAAAAAAAAATGTTTTTAAAATATTATCTTGGAAATAATGACTTTTATCTCTTGAAATAATTAGTCAACAAAAAATATTCATTATAAAAAAATGAATGATTTGAAAAATATTATTTCGAAATTTATAAAAAAAAATTATTGATTAATTATTTTAAGCGATGCAAGCGATCAAGATAGTATTTTTCAAATTATTCATGTTTGGAAAAATAAATGAATTCAGGTGTTTTTTTTTTTTAGCTTTCGAAAGCAAGAAAATTATTTTTCAAAATCACCGATGTAATTACAATGGAAAAAAATCAGTTAACTTGGATTATTTTGGAAGTAGAAAATTTTTGTTAGCAAGAAAATTATTTTTCAAAATCACCGATGTAATTATTTCTGATTTTAGATCGAGGGAAGGGAATATTGGCTGAAAAAGCTCTTTTTATTTGAGAACCTGTAATTAGTACAAAATTGAAGACAGGAGTGCCCTTGATACTTGTATTTAAGAGACTGTATTTTAAGTTTCTACTTCCTAAGCCATTCACTTTCCCGTCCAAATTTAACAAATGATCCATCTTCGAGCTTTTAATTTTAGGTGCTATGTAGTGCTGACACTTTTCGGGAGACTCCGTATCGTGTCGAACACCCGGCACTCGTCCGACACACAGTCAACAGCATGTCGGATTTTGACATGTGATCAACTCTTCCAATACACTAGCAACACTAGTGCCAAACATCCCGGCTTGCAAAATCCGACATGTGCGGGTCAATTTTGAATTTTTTTTAAAAATTTTTTGAGGGTAAAAATGTAAATTTATGGAAACCTAATATTCTTTAAAAAAAAAAAACTTCGCCAACAAATGGTGGATTATTAGAATGGAATGTAGTTGAATTTGTCAGTTTGAAACAGTGAACGATATTAACAAATGAAGGATTAATGTCTTTAGTGTGAATTCATTCTAGGCTCTTTTTATTATTTATTTATTAATTTGAATCAAAATTAACTTTATTATTGAAACAATAAAAAAAATGATATTTTTTTAGGTATATATCGTGTCCTAATATGTCGGAATCCTCTATTTTTGAGAAATAACATGTTATTGTATCGTGTCGTGTCGCGTGTCGATACTACTTAGTTTCGATTGAATAAATTTATAAATACATCGCAAAATTACAGGATTTTTGTCGATCCCACGTGTAATCCAAAGACAGTAGCAATGTGAAATCGGGAAAGACGAAGCAGCCACGGGAAGCAAAACAAGTTAGGACTAATTAATAGGGAAGTAGAGATTTTTAATCTGGATGAATCCAATGATCACGCAAACGATATACGCTCTCATAGCGCAAGGTTAAGAAACACGGACACTAGGGGTCACGTCAAGGTGCTTCGCTTAATTACTATCCGAAGTGCTTCGATGCTTCTAACCACAAGGTCTTGTCATGTCCTTCACCACCAGCTTAAATTTGGAGAAATTATCCACTATTCGAACGCTAATTTAACCTAAATTCTTTAATTTCGCTAATTCATTCTTAAATATTTATGTGAAGTCGTATTGTGATTCTCTCTATGAATATTTACCGTAAATCACTGATGCGACGCTGTGCTATGTAGGACAATCGGCACCGATCGAATCGCCGAGTCAATGATTTCCCAGCAAAATTTTTTTTTTCTCATAATGGCTATATTAAAATTTTCGCGTAAAAGTTTATGACTCGATTTACAAAATCGAAAAGTTTGAGTAATTTTTTCAATCGTCGTGCCGGTGCCCGAGTTAAAGCATGAGGGATAAAAAGGGAGAATAATGACATAAAGTGAGTGGACTTGACATGGGCCACGCTTTGGTTTATACCCTTATTAGCTATTATTACGTACTTTTGAACTTTGCTCCCAATTAATTAAATTGCCAGAAGATTAAAGGGAAGATGATGAAAAACGTGGGAGACTTTTCGTGGAGCGTCAATGTGTGGTGTGAACCCACGAGAAGTTCAGCAGCACCCTTTCTCTGACTCGTCAAATTTAAAGAATGTTCATTCCTCCCCCCTCGCGACTTGGAAAGATAATATTTAATTGGCTACTACGCTTGCCTTTTTTGCTTTTCAAATGTTCTGCTTGGCTCCACCTGAGTTGACATTAGAGTCAACCACCAATGAGGGGGCAAGCCTAATCTTGAATTTGATTGCCGGCGTTTCTTTCGATTGCAATTTGGTAACTAATCCGAAATGGACACGATAACATCTTTCTGTCCTTGAATTTGATAAGATTCCATGCGGACCCAGTTTGAGAAAAGCACCGCATCCAAAATTTATTGTAATCGTGTCGATTCGATCGTAAATAATTCAACGGTACCCAATTAAATCTCAGACCCCTTCACAGTTTGCCAATCAAGTCGTTTCGGCCAATTCTAGCTGAAAATCGTCGACGCGAACTGTTCTCTTGATTATCAACGCAAGTGCCCGTATTGAACAAGTAATAAAGTGATGGATAAAAGTATCATTCCGACGGAGACTGTAGACAAATCGGTCAAATTACTTGCTAAAGGCGAACAATTTTCACGTTTATCTAACCAATTAAAAATTCAATAATGCAATTGAAATTCTAAAGAAAACTGAATTAATTAAGGTAGAAAACCAAAATCGAAAATGGAAATTCACAAACTAAACCTAGAAATTTCGAATATAAAGAATCATAGAACAAATGATTTTTTTATATCAAGAACGAAAAACGTTATAGCATCTGATTTCACTTAACCAATCAAGATTAATTAACGAATCTCGTCATGCAGTCAAATTGAAACTACGGTGTGATGGTAGAACTTCATAATTTAAATCACTATCCTTGGTCCGATATAGCAACCTTACTTGGATTTAGCAACCCATACTTGGTCCATGTGAATTCAAGTAAACCCAAAACACATTAAGAATTATGAATATTCCTGGATTCAATAAACTACCCTAGATTTACCTACTACCGAAATTACTCAAACAAACCAAGATATCTCTATCTATGTTGAATTCATGGCTATATATCACAAAGCACTCGGATGGATTTTCCTTTCGATCTCAAACATGCAACAAAAAATCATTCAAGTGGTGATCAAGCACTTAAAAGCATTAAGAACATGACATATAACTCACGCATATGAATTCTAGAATTGCATGAACGAGTCTGGAAAATTAATCAATTATAGTTAAACTACATCGTAGCTGTAACAAGTATTACAGAACATAATGAAAATGAAACTAAAAACAATGACTAAACTAAATATGATGAAGAACTAGAACCAATTTACCAAGAATAATCAAGAATGACTTTGAATTCGCCTTCTTCTTCTTCACTTGGCATACGGCATTGAAAGGAAGAGTAAAATCGAAACCGTAAACTTCACGTGAAAAAGACAGTTCCTCTCCCTCCGTCTTTGAGATCAATTTAATAGTCTTTATGTATGCCTCCTATTGCTTTCCAAGAAATCTTAATCACATTAGAAAAAGATTGCAATTTAAGATCCTTCTCAAATATGACTCCTTCTAACAACAAAACTCCTAATTTAGCTTGGATTTTGAATTTCTCCCCCGAGATCTTCTTAATTTCAAATTTGCATGGCTAAGCTTCCACGCGATTTAGAAAGCTTGTATGCGCTTTTCCACACGTTTTGTCCTCCTAAGCCGGCAAATTACAAAATTAGTCCCTAAACTCCCTTTAACTTCAATTACCTACAAAATCAATTAAAATAAATAATGTAGACATCAAATTAAATTAAAACTAAGCAAATATTAAGTCTAGAATAACAGATAAACTCCATATAAAATAGAGTTATCATAGACGCCAATCATCTTACTTGGTTCAAGTAATGCCAGCGTGGATTATTTTTTCAGTTTTTTTTTTATTTTTTTCTTTTCATTTTGGACGGCGACCTTCGAAGGGCACTGGATGAGGTTTCCATGCCCTCAACCAAGACCATCGTGGCCTCGCCAGATCTACAACAGAAGAGCCAAAATGAAAGAAAGAAAAATTTAAAAGAAGTAAAGAAAAGAAAAGAACAAAAAATTCGAGAAAGTCACTAGAGTATAATTAAGATCGTCCATATCGGTACCGGCTGTGACACATAGGAGATCAGGGTGCACTTTAGTGATTTACGGTCAAAATTAGATGGATGAGCTATATTGACAAATCTTTAAAAGGTTTAAAATTAAATTAACACAGTTAAAAGTTTTATGATTGAATTAACACGAACATTTGAGACTTTTTTTAAATATTTTTTTCGACTGAGTACTCAAATATGGGGTTGTTCCAATGACCGCCTTTTCTCACTTGAGAAGAAGGAGGTGTAGAGTTTGATTTCCTTCCTTCTCAAGACGGCTTAGGGTGGAGACGCGTGAGGGGGCGGAGCTATACCCGCTCACATGAGAGCGAACCGGGCTTTGCAATCAAGATCAGCAAAATTATCTTAGGGCTCATCCGGTACGGCCGGACGAGCACGCCGTTTTAGCTACTAACTACATAAGCAATATTCTACAGCTACTGGTCCTTTTTAAAGGAAAAAGAGGGGGGGGGGGGTTTGGAGCAGAGAGAGAGAGAGAGAGAGTTTGGACGTTCGTCGCCATTGACTTGCAGTCAACTCTCTCTCTCTCTCGATAGTCGAGACACATCTGGCAAGTTGTGGACCTCGCGGCATTAAGATCGTATTAAATTGCTGCTTTCATGCATTAAACAATGATAGTACACTACGCGACTCTAGGACCGCGACATTTTTCTATTTCCCTTTCGTCATTAATTAGTAAATTCTCCGATAAAAACATACTAACAAGAGAAGAACAACCATTTCGGGTGGAGTCTCGGTCCATTCCTTTCGAGGGTCATATAGAGCTCCTAAATTGCCACGAATAGTAGCCCCCCCGCGCGTGTGTGTGGTGGATCAAAGGTAGCTCTACTAGAATTCGAACGGTTCGATCCCACATAAGATTTGATCATAACCTTAATAGCAATGCTTTTTGATCCCAAAATGCACTTTTCCGACTCTCGAGAGACGTTGGGGTTGCTGTATAAACCATGCTGAATATTAAGCGAGATAGACAGTCAAGGGGGGCAAAGAAAATCAAAATTACTGGGGTCAAATGAGAAATATCAAATATTACATTTTGACCAAGTCATTTTCGTGGAGATTTTTCCGAGAGCTTTGATCCATTTCTTGGGCCCAACAGGTTCACGCAACGATTTTCCGAGGGGGCGACTTTTCTTTACGGTTTTCTTCCGGGGGGGTCTCTGTATCAAGTCATCGTCAATGGGGGTCGACGATTAACACATCTCTGTTTTTTGAAACGCAAGACGTACGCAATGGCTTGAAAAAGTTGATGGGGGGTGTCCGTCCACGAACTTTCTCCTGAAGCTGCCTGCCATTTTGAAGTCTCTCTGCTCCACGAACTCTCTCTCTCTTGCATAAAGCTCCCTCCTTTTTGTTTTTCTCGCTTCTTACGGTTAGGGGTAGGCTCTGCTGAATTTCATGGTTTCGGCCTTGTCTTCCTATAGAGCGGAGCCGAGGATTCATGCTCAGACTTTTCACCCACATGCATGAGCGGACAATTCTCCGCGGTTTCATGTAGGCCTGCAGTGGCGCTTTTCTTCCTTGTCTCCAACCTTCTGTTTTTCCGGCCATTGATGGAAGCAGAAAGCCCATGAGGAGGAACAGAGAGTGGTAGGTTTCGCCAGAGTTTTTGAAACTGGGAAGGAAGGTGGGTTTTTTTTTGGTCCTTTTTCTTCACAGATAAGAATCGAAAGGCCATGCTTTCTTTGTTTTTTTTTTTTTCTTCTTCCTGTTGTCTTCCCAGCGTTGGGTTTGAACCTGTTTGGTGAAGTCATGTCATACGCTGGATTCCTTCCATATTCTCCTGAGTTTCTGTTACTGGGTCTATCTGTCTGTGAGGCTAAACAAAATTGTCCTTGGAAACTCTTTGCAACGTCCAGAGCACGCTAAGTTTCACCCATGCTTCAGATGAACTACACGAAATTGGTGAATTTTGCTTATTTTAGTCTTCATGGTTTGCATGTGTCCGTGTAGGTTTTAGTTCTTCAATAATCAGTCTTCAGAGAGACTCATGTGGTAATATTGACTGCAGGGCTTAGTCGTCGACACCCATAGTTGGTAACAGAGTTCGTCGAGTTTGAGGGGAGATCGCGCACTCTATCATCGGAAGAACATGAGTTTCGGGAAATCCAAGTTTGTGAGGTTAGTCCAACTGCGGATGATCTGCGGAGTGATGGTGTTATACCTTTGTCTTCGTCGCTTGCTTGCATTTCACTTTGTCATTCCCGGCTATTTCTGTCAGAACATAAAACTTGTGCTCATGAAAGGTGAACAATCACGAGAACTATCTATGATTCTGAGTTGCTTGTTCTTTGGGCTGCCATCGTAAAGAAACATAGTCATGGATAGTTTGTCTGCAGTTTCACTTTGTGACGTTACAGTTCTTTACCTGCAAGCACTTTTGATGCCTTTGTCGTTTCGGATCCTAACAAGCTCTACGAGAAGTTGATTTCATCTCCTTGTTGTGCATATCGTTTGGTCAGGTTCGAAGATTGCAATTCGGAGAAATCCTGGAACTCGGAGCAGCAATATGCCGCTGGACACGGGGTTCGACCGACCAAATTTAGAATCATTGCGAACAAACTTTTAGATGGAGTTCAGAGAGGACACGAGAGTTTTTGCGAGAAGATCAAAAGCTTGAGAATGCCAGTGAGCTCCTCGCTTGTCTCCGATGGAACGACTAAAGCTAAAAAGCATCGCCCTGAGAAAAAAATTCTTGATCCGCAAGGGTCATTTCTTCAAAAGTGGAACAGGGTATTCTTGATCTCGTGTCTTGTCGCCCTGGCTTTGGATCCGCTGTTCTTCTACATCCCTGTGATTCACGCTAAAAAGTGCCTTGATTCAGACAAGAACATGGAGATCATTGCATCCATCCTTCGAACTGTAAACGACGCATTTTACATCTTCCACATAATCCTCCAATTTCGCACCGGGTTCATAGTCCCGTCTTCGAGAGTGTTTGGAAGAGGGGAGCTAATCGATGATCCATCAGCTGTATCATGGAGATACCTATCGTCATACTTCTTCCTTGATATCCTAGCGATTCTCCCGATCCCGCAGGTATGAAACCGTTCTCCGATTCCATTTAATTTCTCTAGTGAAACTTAGTTTGGAGCCTTCTCGAAGTTAGTATTAGTCTTTCACTTTACAGTCCCTCCATTCGATCGGCAGGTCGTAGTATTGGTTATCATCCCCACACTCCACAGGCCAGCTGCTTTAATGACAAAGGAGTCACTGAAGTTCATCGTTTATAGCCAATACGTGCCCAGAATTATCAGGATCTATCCACTGTACAAGGAAGCGACGAGAACATCTGGTATACTTCATGAAACAGCCTGGGCTGGGGCTGCCTTCAATCTTCTGCTTTACATGTTAGCCAGTCACGTAAGTTTCTATTTCAAGTTTTTGTCCCTAGTTTTCCGAAACCCTTTTCTTCAATCAGTTTAACTTGTGCCGGAACTGTCCTGTTATCTTTGGAATTACCAGGTATTTGGAGCTTTTTGGTACCTATTCTCGATCGATCAACAAGTCAGGTGCTGGCACCGGGAGATTCAAAGACATGGCTGGAACTCTATATCTTTATACTGCGAACCACCAGAGAAGCAACAGAATAATACGCTTCTTTTTAATGTTTGTCCCCTGGTTGAACCAGATGACATTAAAAATTCGACAGTGTTCGACTTTGGTATATTCATCGATGCCCTTACGAATGACGTGGTGGGGTCGAAAGACTTTTCGAAGAAGTTATTCTATTGCTTTTGGTGGGGATTGCGCAATCTTAGGTACGTTTAACTTCATTGCCACTTTCCTTCTTGGTTAAGAGGATTAGCTTCTAAAGTCACTCTCTGTGCAGCTCATTAGGTCAAAACCTGAAAACAAGCACCTTTGAGGGGGAGATTGTCTTTGCTGTCACCATAGCTACCGCCGGCTTGGTCTTATTTTCATTGCTCATCGGCAATATGCAGGTATTCTACAAACGATCCTGCTCCAGTTCGGTTTTTGTCCTCTACTGCAATGATTCTAGAGTACATTTCTGCAATATGATTGAATTTGAGAACTCAAACACATAAGAATGAGAACTTAAGCAGGAAATGAGCTTTAAAAACTTAGTTTGTGTGTGTTGGAACTAAAATTGCCATAAAAACCATATTGCTGTCACAGAAATATCTGCAGTCCACTACAGTTAGAGTAGAGGAGATGAGAGTGAAGAGGCGAGATGCAGAGCAATGGATGTCGCACCGTATGCTTCCTGAGGGCTTGAAGGACCGAATTAGGCGGTATGAACAGTACAAATGGCAAGAGACAAGAGGTGTCGAGGAAGAATCTTTGATCAGGAGCCTCCCTAAAGATCTCCGTAGAGACATAAAGCGTCATCTTTGCCTGGACCTTCTAATGAGAGTGAGTATTGTTTCGACTCTCCCTTCGTCTGCTGACACAAATGGACCTCTTTGACACTGAACAGGAAATATTGATCAAAAGTTTCAGATGCATTGCCTGACTTGTGGTTTCTTTCAGGTGCCCTTGTTTGAGAAAATGGATGAACAATTGCTGGACGCAATGTGCGATCGCCTTAGGCCAGTCCTGTACACAGAGAAGAGCTCGATCGTGCGTGAGGGGGACCCGGTCGATGAGATGCTCTTCATCATACGAGGCAGGTTGTTGACCATGACCACAAACGGTGGAAGAACAGGTTTCTTCAACTCAGTCTATCTAAAGGCAGGTGATTTCTGTGGAGAGGAGTTGCTTACTTGGGCCTTGGATCCAAATTCCTCCTCCAATCTTCCCACCTCGACGAGAACAGTAGAAGCTATCACGGAGGTAGAAGCCTTCGCACTCACTGCCTATGACCTGAAGATTGTGGCCTCGCAATTCCGGCGTCTTCACAGCAAGCAGCTCCAACATTCTTTCAGGCAAAGCTCACAGAACATTCCTTTCCATCACATGGTACTTTCGTAATTATATAAAGGAGGAAGCGTTTGGTCTTATTTTTTGGCTATATTTGCATTCAGGTTCTACTCGCAGCAATGGAGAACATGGGCAGCTTGCTTTATACAAGCTGCTTGGCGCCGACACTATAAGAGGAAACACGATAAGGCGTTGCGCGATGCAGAGGACAGGCTACACAATGCTTTAGCAAAGGATGGTGGTGCTTCGCCGAGCCTTGCTGCTACTTTATATGCATCAAGATTCGCAGCCAAAGCATTGAGGGATTTAAGGAAAAATGGTAGCCCAAAGACGCCGCAGAGGTTGCCTCCACTCCTGCCTCAAAAGCCAGCTGAACCTGATTTCACAGCGGATGGCAGTTACTAAAGATTCCTTCACCTCTTCTGCGCAACTATGTATGGCATATTTAGAGACGTTCCTATTCCGGATGTGATATGTGAATAGATAGCTTAGCAATATGATGTATCTTGATATCGGTAAATGATTCAGACTCCACTGCAAAACGCCATATCTCTGCTGCGGAAAAAGAGAGATTTTCTTGCACGCCCCTCTGTCACCGCGATGTTTAGCTGAGTTCTCTTTTGTCATGTCAAAGAAGCTTAACTGAGCCGCATACCAAATCGCAGACTCATCATACCAACAGCGGCGTGCAGTAGTCGCCTTCCTATGAAGTCTTTACTATGAAACTGTCCGTAATGTTCTCTGACTTCCATTCAAATATCAACATGATGTTACAAGGCGGTGAAATGAGCATATCACACAATTGAGAGCATTAGAGAGGACAAGTTAGTGAAGATTCCCAGTGATATTGATTCCGACGACTTCACGGAAACAGTCGCAGACCCCCATTGTACCATCTGCAAGCAAAGTGCATCTCAATTTAATGAAGATGATGCTTCTTTTGGCCTCCAAAAAGAATAATGCATGCACTGTGTGCGCTTACTACATCCGAAACAAAGCTAGCTCAATAAAGTATACACCTCAGGAGTGCAAGATTCTGCTGAAGCAATATTTTCGTAACATAAAATATTCGACTTTGCTTCTTAGCACACTTGTGCTCGGGTCACAAGAATCTAACAGGAAAAGTGTCAAAAAAAAAAAATTCTAAACTTATTATATTTATGCTAATTCAATCCTAAACTTATTGCATTTGTGCCAATTAAGATTTAAACCTTTTACATTCATGTCAATTGAGTTAATTTAGCCAATTTTAACCAGAAATTATTGACGTGGACGTTGGTGGTCCTACGTAGCATAATTGACTTTGACTGAACGTTAGTGGTTCTATGTGGCACGACTGACTTTGACGTGGATATTTTTTTTTTTTGGGTTTTTTCTTTTTTCCTTATTTTTTCTAGCATTTTCCTTTTCTTTTTTGGGGGGTTGGCGGCCCTCACCGGCCACATGAGGGCCCACAAGCCTTAGCCCAATAGCCGGCAAGGGTTGCTGGCCCCCAATAAGAAAAAAATGCAAGAAAAAAGAACGAAAAAAATAAAAAAAATATTATTAGAAAAAATATTAACAAATATCAATGTCAACGTCAGTCGTGTCATGTGAAACCATTGACATCCACATTAGCGATTTCCGACTAAAATTGATCGGATTGACTCAATTGATATGAATGCAAAAAATTTAGAATTTAATTGGCACATATGCAAAAGTTTTAGGAATCAATTAGCATCAATGCTAAAGATTTAAAATTGAATTGACACCAATAAAATTTTTAAGACTAAATTAGCACTAATACAATAAGTTTAGGACTTTTTTTTCACACTTTTCCCTAATCTAAGAGAAGATTGATCCCAAGTTCAATTAATTAACCTGATAAATGAACGATTATAAGCTTCATAGAGAACGCGAAAATTTCAATAGATTTCTCTACACACATAGAGAATGAACTTTAGACTACTTCAAGGTAATCCATATAGACAAAGAAGAAAAGCTCGAACACCAAATCACATAAATGACCAAGGATATTTCTCATCAAGTTCTCCTTCCAAAACCCTTTTGCAATAATACTCGGGGCAAAATGGCTCATCATTGTTTAAGATAAGAGTTGCAACAATTTTACTCGACTCCGTTGACGGGACACACTACACAGAAACAATTTCCTTTTTCCTCACTAAGAATTTGTCAGAAAACAAATTGCCTTGGGGTGGGGACTCCAACAAAATTAGAGTCCTGTCGTTCAGTAAAGGGCTAAAGGACGAAGTTACACCATAGCAAATAAATGCTTCACTCTCATCTATCTTTGTTTGTTTCATTGCCATCATCTTTTTCTCTTGAGCTAGGGGCTTGAGAAAATTGCTGCGATGCAGAAACAGGTGAAACCGGTATCTCAGGAACTTTCAGTAATTTCTTGACCCCCGGCTGTTGTACCACTGCAATTGGTGGAGATAGACACAATGTCATTGCAACAAAGAAAGAGATCCCATAATTGGACAACTCCTGTCCTCAAGACCGAAGTGCATACTAAAGTGCTGCAAGGTGACCGATCTTGTCTAATGTGTAATATCTTTTCAGTCTACATATTTAATAATGTTTAGATGAACATCCACCATCACTTTTGTGGTCATGGCATGATTAACGCCAATTTACTGCAATCAGAAAGTCAACACTCGCCATACATGATTTGGGCCCTTCACCATGTAGAAGCTTAGCACAATAGTGGAACGGGGAGAGTAATCCATATGCAAAGCCAGAAGACAATCCCATCCCATTTATTTGACCTAAAGACTCCCTACCTTGCATCCAACATAGGGTTCTGATTGCAGCATTTCAAGAAAAACTGGTGACTCATTTCACAAGATAGGGAACATGAAAGAAGCATATCAACTGTATTGCCAGAGGATTTGGAAAGCAGTACCTACAGATGAATATTTTCACCAAGTTTGCAACTTATTCTCTAAAGGCAATTCTGAAAGTGGAGTACCGTTGCCGTTGGACCTCTTGCATTCTCATATCTCTTCTTTTTTAGGGTGAGGGTATAAAAGTGTATGCTACAGTTAGAAAGACTAACCTAACCCAAATGCGAGGGAGAAAAGGTTGGAGGTAAGCCAATAGCCAAACATCGCCTGCAATTGAGTTAGGAAAATGAGAATTTATCGATAAAGTCAAAATCTGGGACCAGAAGAAAGGAAAATTGACTATCCATATATTGAACAGTAAGACGAGCAGCTCGAAATATAAGGAACCAGTTAGAACTATCAGAAAGAGAATCATGATTCATGTGATAGATGCAGAACATAATTCGACACTCCATGGCAAGTAGGTATTCATTATTCAAGCCATATAGGTCATTGTATCCCTAGTATTGAAGCCAAACATGAAGTCTTCCCTTGCATCGTGAACCTCTTACTGGATTACCACCACCTCAACCACACAAACCACCCCCCCCCCCAAAAAAAAAAAAGAAAAAAAAAACTGTTACCACCAACTCAGCTGCTATATGCTTGAGCAGTCTCAGATTTGCATTCAGGTGAACAAAAGACTAGTGATATATGGGCAGAACCACGAAAACGCAGTCTTAGGCATAATACCTTTGGGAAACACATCATAACTGGAACTGACAGAACAGTGAGGATCCTAAAGAAATTTTTGAGGTTACCAGCCACAGCGGTTCCCTCGAGTCCTTCTTCCAAATGGAGCTGATAAAAGAAAATCTCAGTTCAGTCAGTGTATCAGACGGAAATCTATGCATGCAAGCAAAAGAACGAACGAAAGAATAATCGTCAAGTGAAACTCCAGGCGCTAGCTGAGACGTGGGGTCAACGCACATTGGATCAACCTACAAGCTAAGTGAATAGCTCATAATGCTAAAGAATTTATACTACCTCATTAGAAAATACGATCCAAGATCTTTAGCTTTGCAGAATTTAATTAAACAACATTGAAATGCTAACCTCCACAGCAATCCAGAAGGTCAGAGCTGTCAGGATTGGTAGGACGTAAAGGCTATCTGGAGTTGCCAGATTGACAAACCAGAGATTTCCACCAGTTTGAAAAGACGGAATTTTTTCAGCCATGTTTCTTATCTACATAGATCAAGTTAGTGCAGGAGCCTGCTAAATGTCAGTTGCAAATCCAATATCTCGCACACACAGTGTGGACTGAGGCTTGAATCTTACAGCAAACAAAAAACTAATGAAGATGGGACCTCGAATCAGGATTCCTTTCAGAGGACTGAATGGACTGACTCCATATCTGCAAAGACCAAGGTCACAATCCGAAAATTCTAATGCAAATTCATGACAGAAAAAAGCCTTTCGTGGGGATATACTAGCAAATACCCTTACAACCAGAAGTTATAGATAAATTCATCAGGACCTCTCGAACCAGAAGTTATAGATAAATGCATCAGCTCTCCGCTTTTTTATACATAAAATACTAAGCTCATGCTCTTTCCTAGGGCTAATTGACTTAGTTATTTTTCACTGCTTGTGTCCTCATCTCTTTCTCGTGCCCATAGCAATCAGCTTCGTGATGCTTCAAATTAAAGCCATAACAAAGTTCAATCACTCAACTAAATTTTGCAAGTGATGACAATGAGAATCAAAAGCTTGTGCTTGTCTACTCTGTTCAACTATTGTTTTAACTAATGTATGTACTACTTATATGATACCCAAATGAATTCCACGCCTCTAATGCTCACAACCCAAAATTTACTAAAGGAAGATAAATTGACTTACATATTGTCTCAACAGAAATAGGAAACACTTACTCTTTGAATAATGATGCAAATCTTTGCAGGTACTTGGATGCAGCATCAGGAGCATTTCCCTGAGTCAAAATACAGGCGTAAGGTGACTAAGGTCATTCACTCATAGAATATTTAATATTCTCATGCACCAAAAAGTAGTGAGTTTTCACAGTTAACTATTAAGACAACCAGACATTGGAAGATGTGCTCAATGAGAGAGTTCTGCTACTTAAGATGGTGGATTAGAAATTATAGATTAGAAAGGCATCTTTACATGAATAGATTGTCTTTGTGCCAGCGGATATAATCAAGTACAATCAAGCAATTGCTATTGTTGGAGCATCTCAGTGACTAGCAGTCAACAGCATAGCAGACCATGTCCCGATAAGCATCAAGCACGAATTCACAATCATTTACCAGGATAGCTTCCGATGCCCCAATTTCTACCAAAACAGTATAATAAACTCCGATAGAGACAACAACTTACCGTCTCTCTCAATGTTTGATTCAACTCTTCCACGTGCGGTCTCATTAACTGCACAACACTGATTACCCATCATTCATACAAATAGGTGGGCCATTGAGAAGCTCAAGATGTTACAGCCAAACGTAAGTTGAGAACATCTAGAAACAGAAGTACAGACCTACCAAACTATCCAACTCAAATGCTCATAGAGAAGCAGATAATGATTATCCCTTGAACACCAGAAGAAAATAACAAAAGTGAATGAAGTAATGGTAATAAGAACCTCTAAAATCAGCCCTATCCGTTTTTCTACTTCTCTTCTCTTTCTTTTTTTATTTAATCAAGGTGATTATCACATCCTTAAGCCAGTCAAGGAATGACACAATAATGAACCCGCTATTGGAAAGTTTTTTAGGCTTCCCGTGACTTCCTCAAGCCAGAATTGCTTGTGCTTTGTTCAGTAAAGCGAGGATCCTCCTTTTTATCACTTTCAGAAGCAAGCAGTCATGCCTCTTATATACTAGACTGGAAATTATGTCTTCGACTAGAAAGTTTGACATGTTGAACATAGGACGAGCGAAATATGAAAATTTCTACTAACTTTGCATGTCAGGATTCAGTGCAAGTAGAGCTCTGCCATAATTGTTTATAAGTTTGAAGGCTTAAACCTTCATGTTCCACTCTTTCCATATGTTAATATCCAATTGCATCACATCGAGATTCTGTGGTTCACGTTTTCCACATTGAAATTACATAAAAGTTGATTTGATGAAATTCGCATAATGTTAATTCAACTATTCCAGATTGAAGTCATATTTCAATAGCTTTAGGTCTTACATTTCGACATCTTTAGGTAGCAAGAATCGTCCAACAGTAGGTTAAGTATGATGCACCATGACATGAGATGGCAAAAAAAATTATGGAGAGGCACATGATCCTTATACTGCATCTTCTGACATCAAGTAAATTGAAGCATCATGTGGTCTAGTAAAACAACAAAAAAAGCTGCTAATCTAAAATGGTAGGAATAATCGCTTCATTGGCAAGGGTACTCCAATACAAGTAGTCACTAATCGATTTTGAAGCCAAAAAATTGATAACAAGAATTATAATTATCTTTCTATTGGCTATTAGACCTGGATGGAATACCTGAATTACTTAATTACGTCAAATGCCTAACACAATAAGGCTAGAAGATTACACTGAGTTTTGCAGTAGAACGCATTTGATTTATTTGAAGTGGAACTGTTGCTCCTCTGATTAATACAGTTGTCAAGGCTATAGATGCCCACCTGATTCAAGGGGAAAAAGTTAGAAGATATTCTTGAGGCAACATTTTCATTTTCGTGATAGGTAGGTGGTAACTTAAACCGGCTTAGCCTATCATGCATCAATATTCACTTCTTTGATCCATTTCCACATCAAATTAGAACATGTCTTATGCTAATTACTTAAGCAAAGCACATGGAACTGCATATCTCGTAAACTCCTGTGCATGGTTTACCTTAGATAACACTTTATTATAACGACATCAACCTGGTTTTTGGTGGATCAGACAAACATATCACATCTTAGGAACCAAGTATCTATGCAGAAGCATAGTGGTAGCTCAGAAGCATGATAGCTAAAGGAAGCATCGGTGACTGAGCTTGAGTCAATCAGTCATTGATCAGCAGCAAAGAACCATACTAGACATCAAAACAGTGAGAAAACAGTATTGTCATGACGGCTCAAGATGCCATACCAATTCAAGCCAGTAAATGAATGCACTGCACCAATCAAGTACTCAATTGCGGCAACAGGGTAAGAAGAGTCTGCCGCAGCAAGTGCCACCTCACTCATAGCAGAAGATTGGGGAGTGACCACATCCATCACCTTCTCGGGGGTTACTTCCCTAACGCAATCATCAATCTTAAACGAGCCTTCATCTCCACTTGCATTGGACATAAATCTACGCAGAGAGGGGCTGATCCCAGGAGGCAACATGAACAACAAACCCCGTCTCTCCATTGATTGAGGGCTGAGAAGATTCCTGGACCCAGAAGAAGCTCGGGGCAATAAGTTGATTAAAGTGGATTGAGACGAATAATCCCTTTCAGGCGAACAGCAAATTGCTTCATCACGGTTGTCACGGTGAATGTGAAAGAATGACGGGCGGAGCCTTCTGGCAATTAAGGTTCCGGTGGTGGACAAACTGCGCCTACAAGCCATCCCCTCCTACGTCAACAATCAAGAAGTTTCCCTCCTTTTCAGTAATGTTTAGTCATTGCAAATCGCTGGACAGATGAAAGAACGGATTTTGGGTGCGGTGCACTCATGTCTCGTCCACGAAGTTGTACTCAACGTAAAGCGTGCTAATTGGTCTCATCAGACTACTAAAAAGGAGGCATTCGTACTTGACTTCATTAAGATCACAGCTGAAAGATAACTCAAACGGAGCGCCAGTTCGGCTCAAGTTTCGATTCCAAAGGAAAAAGATGAACTTCGACTCTGCAATTCTTGATTTCATCAGCGACCGAACACTGGGAAAAACAAACAAAGCAGCAGAAGTAAACTTGAAGACTCGACACTGGTCGACGACGACGACGAGAGTGCGCATGAAAGTCCAGACCTTTGAACGGTTCGCGGATGGCCAAAGTGAGATCAAGCTTCATTCATGCCGCCATTGCTCCGAACTAAGCAAGCATCTGACCCCAAAAAAAAAACAGAAGAAAAAAAAACTAAGCAGTGGAGTATTGAAACGCAAATGGGCTGCGCCGTTTTCACACAAGATCTCTACCCTTTTTTGTTTCCTTTTTTCAGGCAGAGAGACTCTATTTTAGATTTAGGGATATATTCAATAAAAATCCTAAAACTTACCGCCAAATGCAATTGATTTTTAAAAGTTACAAAAAATACAATCAAGTATTAAAATTTAGCAAATTCGTGCAATCGAGTACCTTGTTTTTTTTTTGTTGGAGAATGTCTCGATTAACTCTATTTAATTGTGTTAACGAAAAATAGTGATGTGATATTTTTTTTAATACTTTCTCTCTCTTATTTGGCGTTGATGTGGTTGAAATAAGAAAAATAGGTCTAAAATGATATCTCGTTAGTCCAAATTTAATTCTTAATATAAATATTAATTAAATTAAATTGAATAGGGCTAGGGATGGTAGGGTGAGGGTTGGCCGTGGTCTCCGGGCCTCGACCAGTGGCCGACGACGCCGCTTGCCGCCCTCATGCCCAGGAGCTAAAACCAGAACCCGAACAAGATTCAGTCGATAGCTCGGGTACTCGCGAAGCAGCTGGAACTCAGATCTTTCAGTCCATAGGAGGTCGAATTGGGACACGAAACAAAGTCACGCTCTTTCGAACAGCACGAATGACGGGGGGGATTGGGTGCCCAAGATTCGGAGGGACAAAGAACAAAAAAAGAGTCACGAGAAATCGTGAGGATTTCAACGGTGAGAGGTGGAGAGGTTCGCAAGAACGACAGACATGTTCTTGATTTTGCTTTCCGAGGAAGGCAAGAGTCCACGGTAAGCTGTGTGCTTGAAGCTCTTCAGGCCATGATTCAACCAGTTTCGCCCAAATTGGGTTGCGGGCCTCCACCCAGCCCCACCACAGCCAGCGGCGGCCCTCGCCTGCTGTCGGCCCTTCCGGGGATGGTGGGGGCCGCGGCGGGGAGGGCCCTCGCTGCTTTTGCCCTTTTCTTTATTTCAGTTAATTTTTAAATTTTAATTTAACTAATATTTATTTATCCTTTTTATTTTAGCTACGTCCATGTAAGAGACAAAAACATATTGTAAAAAAGCACATTAGTATTTTTCATTAGTCAACAGAAAGACTAAATTACACTAATTTAACAAGTTTTAGGAATTCTAGTGAACATATATCTTTAGATTATTTAAAGATTATATTAAAAAAAAAGGACACATTGAGTGTCAATATTTGTGTATGGTGTTCACTTTGATGTCAATATTTTTTTTAATCACTTAAGTGCCAATGGCTAGAAGTTCCGACCAATTAATTACGTGCCATTGATTTTTACTTTTTTGATATTACTTGGAAATTTTTTTAAAGAAAATCAACCCATGTGGCGTCCATGTGGACTTTTAAACTTAAAAATAGTCATTTTTTAAAATTAAAAGTAAAAATAAAAATAACCTAAAAATAAAAAAATAAAAAAAGGGGAGAAGAAGTTGCAGTGGCAAGGGCTGTTTTTTAGTTTTTTTAATTTTTTTTAATATTAAGTAGCTTTTTTTATTGGTTTTTTTGCCAATTAGGATATTTCGGTGAGTCACGTAAATGCCATGTATGATTTTCGGAGAAACGCATCGGAGCTAGTACTAAACAATCATTTTTTTAAAAAATTGGCACTTAAGTAATTAAAAAATTTGACCATAAAAAACATGTGATAAAAAAAATGGCACCAAAATGAATATCGTACACAAATATTAACACTTTAAGTGTCCTTTTGCCGACTCTATTCTACTTGAAAAAATGAGTAATATTGATTTGCCAAATTGGCATATCAACCGATTAACATTCAAGAAAAGTTTGTCACATTAGTTATTAAGTTTTTTTTTTCTTTCGGTCGGTACATTTGCTAGTAAGTAGGCCTTCATAAATTTAGTAAGGTGTTTGTTTTTTTTTTGGTCGGTACATTAGTTAGTAAGTTGGTCTTCATAAATTTAGCTTTATTTTAAAGCTAAAAAATCATAGTCAGCTTTGATTTACCAGTTTCACTCACTTAGTATCGATGTGGCTTTATTCAACTTTATTACTACACGTTGTTCACAAGTTTATCTTCTTCCTTTTTGCCGCTTTCGAATAATTAATGTGGGAGAAAATTATCAAAAAAAAAAATCCTAAATCTATAAATTAGGGCTGCGTTTTTTTCGCTCCCTCCTGCAGTAATACATTCCCTACCACAGTATTTTGGCCATTTTATCATTTTTGGCATGTGTCATGTCCCTTCTTTCATTTGGCTTCTTCCTTTTCTTTTTGTTGCAGGTCGTACTTCTCCTCCTTATTTCTCTTTGTTCTCTCTGCGTGTATTTCGCAGACCTTTTCCTAGACGAGAAGGGAAACTTCCGAGCATTTCTATGGGATCGGACATCAAAACAACATGGCCAACCAATCTCGCTCTTATGCGAAGATGGGGAGCGAACGAGCGAGCATACACCTAGGCACACTCGACTTCGCATGAAGCAGCAGTTAAGAGGACAAAATTCACTTGAAACCATTAAAAACTTAGCCCGTCAGAGTAAGATGCTTTCAGATTACTTACGGCTCCAAATAACTGTCGATGGCTAGGAATTGCATAAACCAATTGGGAAACTGTTGCTCGGGCGACAAAAAGAATTACGCGGGGCCTCGTGGGATGCCCCAAAACCTTGTCGATAAAGATTACCGATAGGAAAAGGCTTATGATCAGGGTTTCAATTTCACCCCCTCCAGCTCTCACTATTTATTCTTTACGTGAAGGTCAAACGAGTTACAGAGCGAAAATTCCTAAACAACGACGTCGATCCTCAACCCTGCGCGCGGCTCCTCCATGTGCATCGCCTTTATGCAGAACTCCTTCCACCTCCTCAAGTGAGCCTGAGCCACCCCAACGCCATCTCCTCTTCTCGCCCCCTCCAAACGGGCATCGCAGCGTCGCCAACAGCGGCTCATTCAGGCGATCCTAGTACACGACATCAGGATCGCATGGTAACCTCCCCCGTAGCCCTGACGTCCTTTGCCTCCCCTCACCTGAACAGCGCGACGATACTCCTCCTCCTCCTCCTCCTCCTCCTCCTCCTCCTCTAGTGCTCGCGTCCAAGGTCGCCGCGTTCACATCAACACTCAACTGGAGATTGGGGAGGACCATGTGCGGGAGTCGGCGCCAAGCGCGACTATGACCACGATCCCCAACGAGCCCGGTGCGCCAGAGCCGAGCTTGAGGACGCTGAGTCCGCCGATGGCGATTGCAAACAAGACGCTAACTTAAAAAGCTAAAATACGTGCACGATTGAAGATACTATAAAGCTTTTACCGAATAAAATCGATTAGACTTGCAAAGCCGAGAAATTACAGGTTAACGAGTGCCAATAAATGATGTAACTTGAATCGTACAGTGTATTCCAAACCTATTCAATTAAGAATTAAATAAACGAAAGTTTACTCTATCTGGCAAAAATCATCCCACTGTGAATAATATATGTAAAAGAACGCATATAGTTGTTTCATTCAAGTCCTTTTTTTTTAAATGCCGGATAAAGAAATCAATTAAAGAGTTAAAAAGAAAAATATAAAGTTGCTAAATTACAACTGTATTTGAAGTACCATTTTTCGATCCAGAATTTACTATTTGTCAAAAGAAAAATAAATGGTATAGACAACTCACGTTAATTTAAGATTAGGTTAACACTAATACATCATCAGAAAGTAATCTATAAAGTTAAAAACAGGGAAAATCACAAGTTAATTAAAATGTAGTGTTATAGTAATTCAAGTACTAGTCAATTTGAAATACAAGTGATGTATAAAAAAAGAAAATTCGAACAATCCATGTTTAGAGTAGAAATATTAATTGTAAAGAATAATGGTTTAAAAACAAAACTCAAAGAAATGGAGACTTTGGTCGTTCATCCATCGGATTATGTCCTTCTAGTAGCAACGTTCCTTTCGAGAAAAATACATATTTACACCTTTCAAGTAAGAGAGGAGAAATATAACCAAAAAAAATTCAAAATTAGTACACCCCGTGCCACGTCTACGTTAAACTGATTTTTGTATCATAAGAAATTGCAAATTGTACGCCGATAACGCATTTATCCCACATTAAATTTTTGTATCACCATAGACACCCAAAAATGACCGACTTTTAGTTGTTGTCGGCAAGCTACCGGACCTAGTAGATAAGAGCAGTGTTTGGTCAATAATGAATAGAGTTACTGACAACTTGAAGATAAATCGGTAACTCACCAGTAAAGTCATCAACAACACGGTGTGACGTTAGCGATGAGAATTTTGAAGTTTCTCGTAAAGTCATCAGTATCCATGGTAAGCAGTCGACGCGAAGATAACCGTCGGTCGGTTATGTCTTATCCGTTCGTAAAGTAACTTTCGATAACCATCGAAAAGGACTTATTCAAAGATAACCGTTGATTGATTATGTCTTATCCATATGTGCAATAATTTCCTGTAACCATTGAAATAGAGTTATTTGTTCTTTCTAGTTTAGTAGCCACCATGTGTAACCGCCGTTGGTAAGGGTTATACATATCTTGAGTGAACTCTTTGTAAAGGTCCTTCAATCTATGACATAACTCAACGTTCTTTACCTTTATATTTACTTTCCGCAACTTCACATTTGTGTATATTTCAATTGCCGTACTTTAGATGTTGTTTCTACTTCGTCGTCGATTAAATCTCAACGTCATATCTTTATCATTGTACTTTGTTATCAATTAAATTCCGGCAAAGTATTCGGTAGTTTGTCATCGATTAAATTTTGATGAAGCACATTAATTCCTTGTGATTCATTGACAAAACTTAACATCATCGATAAGTCTTTATGAAAGAATGTCAAAGATAAGAAAGGGTTGGATGGCTATGTGCGCATCAAAAGTAAAAGTTTATAAGCATGCGATTGGGTTAAATAATTAACTATGTAAAAATAGGTATAGATTCCACTCGACAAATAATCCATTACTTTGCACGTGGGAAATAATTAGGCTTCCTCAAAATTTCTCTTTTCAAAAAAAAAAAAAGATTCTACCGAAGTAAAATCTGAGAATAAAAAAATGAAAAGAAATATAGTGCCTTTAATATAGACTGGACAACCAAACAAAACATGCTTAATTTTGGCAACTCCATTCTAAGTAGAGATAAACAAAATAAAATTGGGGTAATCACTTTAAATCGCGATCGAATAATTGGGGATAATTTTATCGGAAAATTACATAATTAATGTCTAATTAATTTTACTAATGGAAAATGTAGAAATGTGGATAAGGAGAAACAAAACAAAAAGGATAGAGATGGAGAGGAGGTAATCTGGTGAAAGGAGAAATTTGCAACATCAAATGTCAGGGCAATTTGGTCAGAACAGAACCAACAAAATGGGCAAAATTCGAAATTCACAAAATAAAAGACGACAACGCTGACTTTGTTGTTGATAGTAGTTTTCGAGGCTGGAATTACACTCATAACTACATGTGCAGTAGGAGGGGTAGAGTTTGGATCCTCTGGAAATCGTCCATTCTTTGTCTAACCATGTTGGAAGTTTCTGCTAAGGTTGTACACTGTCTCATTGAAAAACCTGGGGGTAGATCCTTTTTGGCTCTTTTCCATCTATGGGTAGAACACCAAAGTTGAACGAGGGTTTCTTTGGCGCAACATCTTGACTTTTTCTATCGAACATACTAGAAATTGGCCCTGGTTGTTAATGAGGGATTTTAATGATACAAGGGACACAAGTGAAAGGATTAGCTCCAACATTCACTGGACTTCAGGTATGGAGGAACTAAACACCATGATTGAGGAATTTGCACTAATTGAACCTCCGTCTACAGGCCCTTTCTTCACATGGACAAACAAAAGCCCGTGAGATAATCTTAAAACAAACAGAATGGCGAGATAAATATAGCCACTATTCAGTTGATTCTTGCTTTCAGGGGTCTTAGATCACCCCCCCCCCCATGTTTGGTGCGACTTGACACCATATATAGGAGAAGGAAATCTTCATTCAAATTCTTTAATTTCTGGACTGCTAGCCCTGATTTCTTGCCTATGGTCTCCACTTGCTGGCAACAGGAAGTTAGAGGTTCAAGAATGTTCTCAATCATGAAGAAGCTCAAAGCATTGAAATAGCTCCTCAGGAGTTTGAATAGTTCTCAGTTTAGTGAATTACACTTAAAGTTGAAGCAAGCTAAGCAGAGTCTATATCTACTTCAACAGGAGCTTGTGACCCTTATAATTCCACTACTTGGGCGGCAGAAAAAGCTCAACTTGAGCAGTTACTTGCTCTTAGTAGACAGGAAGAAGTTTTGGCCAAACGTTCACTTCCTTACCAAAAAAAGAAGAAGTTTTGGCCAAACAGAAATCTAGAAATCTATGGCTCAGGGAGGGTGCCAACTGTTGGGATTTTGGTTCCAAAAAGACCCTTAAAAAAGTTGAATGAGAATGTGGTTGAGGGAGTCCCACATGGGATAAAAGAGAGATGGAAATAGGGTTTAAATAGTTGAGCCTCTCCAATGGGTTTGGGCCCCAAGGGGCACCCCACTTTTGTGGAGGAGAGAGGTAGTGCCGCTTCGACGGAAGTGTGTGATCCGTTCTATCCTGGGAGGCGATTGTCCACGCAACCTTGGGTACCTGTGGAGGGGACAAATTCGTCTTAAGGACACGACGTGAAATCGTCGGGCTCGGATCGATCATCCAATCAGCCATTCGTCTGCACCTGTTTCAGGTTTGTCTAATTCTTCGACTTGATTTATGCGAACACACATAAGAACGACTACACCAACAGTAGTAAGATCTTCTTTGCTTCCATGATGCGAAGGAGTAGGTATGGCCATGGTTTGGGAATGTCGCGACCCTATTATTAGGTTAATTAGATTAACTAATCTAACGCGGACCCTCCCAAGTCCTACCGAATCGCAACTTTGGGTTTTGTTTCAATGATTAAAAAATTGGAGTCGCCATTAATCATTCTTGATAGGTCGATTAGAAACATAAATAAATTAGCGAGAGAACTAATTTATTTCTGCGAACCAAAGATTGTGAGTTCGGGGACTTGGTTACGTTAGATTACTCTAACGCCCTTTCGGTACCAATTCCATGAAAATTCATTTGGGGGTAATTTAGAAAGATTTGGGGTCAAATTGACCAGAAGGGTAAAATGACTATTTTTCAAGGATTGGGAAGTGAAAATAGGTCAAACCAATTGAATGTTGTTATTCCTTATTTTCCACAATTTCTGAGAATTTTTCGAAATTTTTCAAGACAGTTTGCCCATAAGGGGCAAAACTGTCATTTCACTAAGAAAGGGTAGTCAAAGTCACAAGATATGTGTCTGGCCAGTCAAGATTGACCATTTTCCATTTTCTGCAATTTTTAGGATTTTTCGAATTTTCCGAGACCGTTTGCCCATAAGGGGCAAAATCGTCATTTCAAAAAGATCGGGGTGAAATTCACCGAAAATAGGATTAATTAGTCGAAATGACCCGTTTCCTAATTTCTGAGATTTTTGAATTTTTTTTTTGAATTTTTTTCACAAGTTTTTTTTATGAACTTTTAATGTATGTTGCTTTTTTTTGTGGATTTCTTTTATTTTTAATTTCCTGAATGCAATGAAAGACATGCGAAAGTCGAGATTAAATCTCCCTACATGTATAATTCAACTAATCATTTAAAACATGCAAGATGATGTGTTATTAATGCAACTATAATGTGGCAATGCAAAACAATATGCTCTGGTTACATGAGTGAGGTGGCACAATGACTGGACAAGTATGACATTACAAAATATTATGATTGACCATAAGACAAGGCAAAAATGGCATGCAAATATGATGACATGCAATTAGTGACATGGCATAGAAAATCATGTGCTACGACGATTATGATTCTAATATATATGACGTGCATATAAAATAAAACACATTGTCTAAGTGCATGACATGAAATATTCTAAATTATAGGAATGCATATGCACAAGATATTTTGGTATTTCTTTTTAATGGATTTTGGAATTAATTTTTACTGAAATTAAAACTATCCTAAACAAAGATTATCCCAAATGTTTAGAAAAATATGCTGAACGATATGAAAATATTCAAAATAATAAGTATCAACAAATTAAATAACATATATTACCTAATTCAAATATCTGTTGATTCGTTCCCTGCGTTTCCGGCATTATCAAGTCTTCCTGTGGGTTGCCTTCGTATTTGGAGCAAACGAGATCCCCTTTAGGCGGTTCTAGGGAGTTTCCACGCCTGACGTGAATCTGTGATATGTGGTTGGGAAAGCAATATTGCTTAATGAGATCTTGCAGGTCGCAATATAATAATCCCGGTGATTCGGGCTTCATCTGCGAGTCCGTGATGCCACCGTGAACCGACTCTACTGGAAAAGTTCAAGATTCTTGGCCCCGCTTCAACATGCCAACCTGACCAGTCTAGCTTTTATAACTTTTGAAGGCCGATAGCTAGGCATCCACGAGAGAGCATCTCGTGCCTCCAAAGAAATTCTTGATCGAATGAAGTCAATCAATCGCGGTTCGGCAGGTCCACGGTCTCCTCCAACCCGAGCAATCTCTCTCTCTCTCTCTCTCTCTCTCTCTCTCTCTCAACTGGAGGTCCTCTCTCTGCACCTCAAGCTCCTTCGCATTATAAGCTGGTTGGGCTGTTCCACAAACACCGGCCTCTCTGAGTCCCCGAGCTTTGCCACGTCCACCACCTCGTGGCCGAACACCGCCGCCCTCTGTTGATTAAACCCCTGATTTAAAGTCTCGACATTTAGAGAATTCTGTTTACCGGCAAAAGGTTTTGCACTAGGTCTCCCCTAATGCATTCTACCATTGCTTCGATCACGGCTCCCAGGTCCACTTTTTTACTGTTGCGACCTTTGATGACATCAGCATAAAGGTGTTTCATCTGCGGTTCTTCTTGATTTCCCCCTGATGGTTCAATCTCGTTGAGCTTGAGCAAACGTGGGTTTCATAGGAAGCTTTATGTAACCTTTGACCGCCATATCATCACCAGGCTCAGATTTTTCCTGTTTTACATAAGCTATGGAATAATCCAGCTCGAAAAGCCTCAGAGCTACAGTGGTAGTAATCTGTGGAACCATGGAAGGGCAGAAGCAGCTTCAGAGCTCTCCGTTTCATGCCTAGCATTTCTCACCAAGCCCAGCAATTCCTTTGACAGCTCAAATTCTGCCGACAAATACTCCTTAATAACACCCTCAAGTAGAGTTACCATCTGCAGGAGTTCCTCAGTAGATGATGATGCATGCAACTTGATGCCTCAAGTCTTTCGGCAGTCCAAGTCTTCCAGCCAAAACGACTGCAATGCTTCCGAGGGAATACAAACCTCTAAATACGCTAACGGCGCTTTGATTAATCTGATTCCACAGGGGAGAGAACAATCCAAAATATGGATGTACCCATGGTCCAACCTCCTTTTTTCTTCGGGTTTTTTTTTTTTTCCAAATTAGGGTTAAAAAAAATTATTTACAAAACTAGAGTAAAAAAAAAAAGATTTTACAAAATTGGGCCCATGCGGCATTTGGCCCTCGGCACTATGCAAGTGCCCCATGGGCCTATTCGGCACTTGCACAGTGCCGCGGGTCCATTTTTTTTTAATTTCGTTTTTTTACTTTTTTTATAATATTAATATAACTTTGTAAATATATCTTTTTTTTATTTTGCAGCTTATTTTTCTAACATAATTATCAATAATTAATTGAAAAAATTAGTTAATATGTATGTAATTATTTTATAAAGTATATAAATAAATTCATTAAAAATATTCACGAGACCGATGCGGTAATATTTTTTTCTTTCATTTTTTGTATGTGTTTTTTTATTAACTATTTATATTAATTTGTAAAAATAATTTTGTTTCCTACTGAAGCATATTTTTATAATATAATTATTAATAATTAATCAAAAAATTATTAAGATGTGTGTGATTAATTAATAAAAAAATATTCACGAGGCTAGTGCGACCGCATTTTTTTAATTTCATATTTTTTTACGTATTTTTATAATTTTATATTTATATAATTTTATAAATATATATTTTTTCCTTTTTGAAGTTTATTTTTATAACATAATTATCAATAATTAATTAAAAACTTTATTAAGACGTATGTAATTAATTATTTACTATGTAAATAATTAATAAAAAATATTCATGAGGCTAGTGCGACGGCATTTTTTAATTTCGTAATTTTTTAGGTATTTTTATAATTTTGTAAATATATATTTTTTCCTTTTGAATCTTATTTTTATAACATAATTATCAATAATTAATTAAAAAATTTATTAATATGTATGTAATTAATTATTGACTATGTAAATAATTAATAAAAAATATTCATGAGGCTAGTGCGACGGCATTTTTTAATTTCGTAATTTTTTAGGTATTTTTATAATTTTGTAAATATATATTTTTTCCTTTTTAAATATTATTTCTATAACATAATTATCAATAATTAATTAAAACATTTATTAAGATGTATGTAATTAATTATTGACTATGTAAATCATTAATAAAAAATATTCACGAGCTTGGTGCAACCTAATTTTTTTAATTTTGTATGTTCTTACATATTTTTATAATTTTTTTAAATAAATATATATATATATATTTCCTTTTGAAGCTATTTTTAATTTTTTATAACATAATTATCAATAATTATATTATTACATACATATTAAAAAAATTCAATTAATTATTAATTATTATGTTATAAAAATAAGCTACAAAATGAAAACATTTATATTTACAAAGTTATATAAATATTAGAAAATATTTTAAAAAAAGAAATAAAAAAATGCATTTACAAAATTATATAAATATAAAATTATAAAAATACGTAAAACATACGAAATTAAAAAAAATGAGGTCGCACTGAATATTTTTTTATTAATTATTTACATAGTCAATAATTAATTACATATATCTTAATAAATTTTTTAATTAATTATTGATAATTATGTTATAAAAATAAGATTCAAAAGGAAAAAATATATATTTACAAAATTATAAAAATACCTAAAAAATTACAAAATTAAAATATGCCGTCGTACTAGCCTCGTGAATATTTTTTTATTAATTACATACATCTTAATAAATTTTTAATTAAGTATTCATAATTATGTTATAAAAATTAGCTTCGAAAGAAAAAAAATATAAAATTACAAAATTATATAAATATAAAATTGTAAAAATACGTAAAAACATATGAAATTAAAAAATGCCATCACACTAGCCTCGTGAATATTTTTTGTTAATTATTTACATAGTAAATAATTAATCACATACATCTTAATAAAATTTTCAATTAATTATTGATAATTATGTTATAAAAATATGCTTCAATAGAAAAAAAAATTATTTTTACAAATTTATATAAATAGTTAATAAAAAACACATACAAAAAATGAAATAAAAAAATGTTACCGCATCGGCCTGGTGAATATTTTTAATTAATTTATTTACATACTTTATAAAATAATTACATACATATTAACTAATCTTTTCAATTAATTATTGATAATTATGTTAGAAAAATAAGTTGCAAAAGAACAAAAAGTTATATAAATATTATAAAAAAAATAAAAAAAAATGAAATTAAAAAAAGGGCCCATTTGGCACTTGTACAGTGCCGCAGACCCGTGCGGCCTTTAAAATGCCGCACGGCCCCAATTTTGTAAAATCTTTTTTTTTTAATCTTGATTTTGTAAATAATTTTTTTTTAACCCTAATTTGGAAAAAAAAAAACCCTTTTTCTTCACACCCACGTAATGAAGTGAAAAGTCGAACTCACTGCCAAAAAGTTTCGTGGCAAGACTGGCAATGGACGACCTTCAAAGTAGTACGTTCTGAGGCAGCCACCACAAATGCCTAACAGTAGGTCACAACTCTTCTTGTCGACTTTTATGCCGGACAACGAGGAGGAGATGCAGCACTCTTTCCACATCCACTTCTGAAAATCTTGATATCTCTTCAATGCAGCTTTCTTCTCAAGTTCATTTTGGCCAAGCTCAATTTTTGATCGATGATGAATCGGAGTTTGAAGCACAGACTGTACTATTAGGACTGTCAAAATCATTAGGGCAATCAGGACTAGAATCCATTTCAAGTGCTTCATTTTTGGCAGGGAGTGGGAGTCCATCCCTTGAGAAGTCTTTTGCGGATTGCAAGTTCCTTCTAACATTCTTCTTGAATAGGGGATCCACTTTTAGCAGCATTAGACGCAAGTGGAATTCCCTTATCCCACGTGTATCTAAGGACCTTAAAAGAGCGTCAAAAGCCTCTTTCGAATCTATAAGCCTCCAAGAATTGTCCTGCAGCTCAACAAATATCCTGCCTAAACCAGGATCATTTTTTTGAAGCGGATGCAACGAACCACCAATATCGGTTTTGCTTGCGATCCTAACCAAGGGGCAAGGACCTGTATACATATATCTCTTCAACTCTATGAGCAATAGAAGACTTCAATTGAGAGCGTGACCTTTTCGAGGCATGTCCATATTGCGTGGAGAAGTTATGTGGACCTCCAAAAAAAATCCTGAACAGTAGAGAATCTTTCATTTGGGACACTGCTCAAGCCATTCTGGAGACTTCGTGGACCATGTAATGATTTTTGGTTCACTGCAGGAACATCATTGTTTTCATTATCAGCCAGAAGCCAGGAGCTTTGGCTGCCATCCACCAGAGAATTGGGAAGCTGAGATTTTCTCCCCCAACAAGGACAAGAAATCCATCTTAACAGTAAACTCATCCTTCAAGCGTGACTCATCCAACTGTGCCTCTACCCACATTCGCTTTTTCAGAGCACTTGCTGCTTCTATTCGGTCTTCAAGAACAGCACGAATCGAGTTCCCCACATCTGCAATTCCAATTAAAGCGACAAGGGCATTGAGACGCTCCTCAACAATGAGATGAGCATATTCCCCTTCAGTAAGTTCGCGAATCCACGATTCACCTGACTTACTTTCATCAATCTCTACACTTTCTTGATCATCTTTACCATCATAAAAATCCCCAGCATCCTTACGATGCTCAGTGGCAATGCTTGGATGACACACGTCCATGGAGCCAGCCATAGTGCAAGATTCTATGTCCCCTTCAATCCCATTTTGCAAATTCGCATTACCAGAAACATTTTCCTCTCCAATTTCTGGACATGTATTCACCTGACCACATTGGTCCACATCATTGTTAGCGATTGATGCAAGAGCTAAACCATCAACTTCAGGATCTTCATCAACGTCATGGTTCAAGGGATCGACAATACCTTCTTTAACTTCAATTCCCACGACTGTGTAGCAGTCGTTTGACATAGTGCCCGACCCAACTTTGGCGTCATCGGAGCCGGCCGTGACCTCCCCACACCCGAGTCACCTCATTGACACTTCCCCTTGACATGAAATTGCGCTTTCCCATAACCCCAACAACCTTCCGCCCTCTCTTCGAACGTTTCGGGTTTTTTTTTTTTCCAAAATTGGTTCCCTAGGCTTGGCCGAGGTCCCCAAAGTTGATTTTTCAATTTTATGAATTTTTATGGATTTTCTATTAATTTCAAAAAAGAAAAATATGATTAAAAATCAGGTGTTAGCAGGGAACTGCTAGTTCCGGTTCCAAATTTGGAGAAATCGAAATCGGAGGTTCTGAGTTGGTTTGGCAGTTCAGAACCACCGGTTTTGAACCACTGAATCGCCGACTATTGGTTCTGAAATCCAAATTGATTTTGATTTTTTTTTTCAGGTTTTTGAGTTTAAAAATTAATTTGTAATAAATTTGTAATTAAATTATCAAATAATGGATTATGAAATAAAAGGAAAAAATGAATTATAAAAGTATGAAATAATGTAGGAAAAAAAAGGGAGGGAGAGAGGGCTTGAACTTAATGATTTATCATTAAGCGCCTATATATCTTCTTAAGGATAGAAGAATCAAAGTCTATGCAGTTTACTTACTTTTGGTAACCCCATACGTACCTCATCCTCAATTGTCGCTACCAATTTCTGTGGTATCTCCGTTATCAAAGAATTCGGTTTCATTATTGTGATCTATTTCTTCTTGTCTATATTGAGCCTGTGTGTACGATTGAAACTCTATCGATTCGGGAGTTAATTTTGAACATCATTCATTTAAAATATTGCCTCCAGCGTTAAATACTTGTTTTACTGTAACTGTTGAACAAATAGTTGCTAAAATTTATTTTGCAATCAGAGTAAGAACTGAGTATTGGATGGAATGCTTCTTCTACCAATCCAATATACTGAAATTTTTACTGCCTTCAGATTCATCAAATTTTAAAAAAAAAGTTAGATAGTTTTCTATTTTAGAAATACTTTCTATTACTTCCTTTTTTCCTTTTTTGTCTATGAATCAAAAGTTGGTACCCTATACTAATTTTAATTGTGTCTTCACATTGTAAGTTACTAGATTGAGAATATCCACATCCACCATCACGTATATTATATGTTTTATAAAATTCATTATATAAATCTATTATTACTTTTTTAACATTTATTTTTATAGTTCTAATATTTATTGTATGAGCTTAATAAAAATATTCATAATACGCATTTAAATAATCACATAAACCATCTAATTTACAATGTGGATAAAAAACAGAAGCAACTAAATAAATAATAAGAATTTTTTTATAATAATATAGCCATTTTGCTTGTATTATGTTAATAGTATCACCTAATTATCATCATTTTCATTTTCTTTAAAACTCCAACAATATTAATACATTCTATTAAAAATAAATAAGTAATTGGTATTATCTAATTTTTTTTGCAATCTTCCCATTCTTGAGGGTATAAATTAATTTTAGATATATTATCTGAAATAAATGTACATAATAAATCTTTATATGTAAAAGATTTATTAAGCAATTCGTAAGTAGAATTCCAATGATTTGGAACATCCTTTGGAAATAGTTTTAGGTTTTTCATATATTTTACAAAATTTTGCTCATTCTTTCATTATTTAGGGATGTTTCCATAAATATAGAATTGCTATTTTTATCAGGTTGAGAGAAACTTGAAGAGTTTTTAAACCATCTTTTACACACATTTAAAACATGAAAAACACATCTAACGTGAAAAAATTATCTACCAAAAGCCGGTATACAAATATTTTTAAGTTTAACAATTGAAGCGGTATTTCCAGCAGCATTATCAAAATCAATTAAAAAATTTTTATTAAGCAAATAATATTCTTTAAAAATTTATCTAAATAATCTATAAATGCAATAACTATTTTTTGAATATTTCAATCAATTCTAAAATCAATTCTAAATGCAATAACTATTTTTTGAATATTTCAATCATCATCTATCTAATGATGTGTTATACTCATACAAGAATTAGTTTGCCAATGATCACTCTAAATATTGCTACATATATGCACAGGTTCATTAAAATTTATAAAAAAAAGTTTGCAAATATTTTTTTTCCTTTTTTATAAAGATTTTTAATTTCACGTTAAAGCAAATTTTCAAGAACACATTTTGCTTATGGAGCACACATATTTTGTATAAATTGATTAAAATCAAAATTTTCACCAAAACTAAATGATAAATGTTTAACGGAAACAAATTTACCTTATTCTTCTTTATAAGTTTTTTCATTAAAACGAGATAGAGGAGAAGTGTTATGATTAGCATACCTAGAAATTTGTTGTTGGCTGATGTCAATTCCCACTTCAGTTGGATGTTTCGACTTAAGATACCGATTAAATATTCTATATCCTTGTCCACCTGCAAATTTGTCTATTTTAGTACAGTGTTTACAAACTAAATTATACCTATTTAGACCTTTTTCAAAATTTTCAATTTTTGTGAAGTGCTTCCATATGGTAGACGCACCATCCTGCTCCTTTGTTATTGATATTTCTTCGGCATCGGTGGCAGGTAGAGGATGAAGACTCTCTTGCATGGGGACTTGCTTCATATTAGGGAAAAGTTGATTTCATCATCTACATCAACTCCTTAATATACATAATCACAAGAATTAGGATAATTGAATTCACCCATTGTGCTCTTACCTTTGACATTAGCTTTACTTTCACTTGCCTTTTTTTGGATACATAAAACAATATATGATATAATGCAAAAAAATATAGGGTATGAAAAAAGAATTTGCAATATGAAATTATTAAAGAATAAAAAAATAAGAAATTAGACAATCGAGAACATAATTGGGAGCTTGAGAGAATTTGTGTGAAAAAAAATAAAAGATGAAGATGAGGTATTTATTAATTTTGTATAATACACTTTTAAATTTTTTTTTTACGTTGGCCGTTGGCTCCAATGGCTCTTTCTAGAGCCATTGGTGCAAAGGCGGTTCGGAACCACCAGTTCAAAATCAGCGATTCAAAACCACCACTTCAAAATTGGTGATTCATAATTACTTGAACCTTCGGTTTCGAACCGGCAGTTCGGAACTATCGGTTCCAAACTGCTAATTTTGAGTCAGTTCCGATTCCGGTTCCACATTTTGTGGAATTGGGACTACATTGTTATGGTCATGGGTTAGTTCCGATTCCGAACGGAAGAACTGGTCAACGGGCCTGTTCCATGTTTGACCAATCCGGTTTCGGGCCCGAACCGGCTCGTGGCCATCCCTACAAAGGAGTGCCCAAAATAGGATCAATCATCTCAAACTCAAGGATGACTCTATTGTTACCGAGGAGGGTGCTCTTAAGAACGAGATTATATCATATTATAAACACCTTCTTGGTAACTCTAGGTGTACAAATACTCCATATGAGAGGTATGCTTCTTTATTCCCTCGAGATGTCATGCTCTCCTTACCTTTCCTGTACCTTAGAGATCAGATATACTTAGAGTTTTTAAGGATTTCAATAACTTCAAAGCACTAGGTATATATGGTTTTAACAGTCTATTCTACAAATGCGCTTGGCTCATCATAGGGTAGGACATAGAGGAAGCTGTCATGGACTTCTCTTCAAAAAGAATGTTGAAATCTATAAATTCCACATTGATTTCCCTTGTATCGAAGGTCCAAAACCCATCCTACCTCAAGGAGTTCAGACCCGTTTCATGTTGTAATGTCCTATGCAAGATCATATCTAAACTCCTTGCAGAGCTATAAGTTGTGTGCTTTCGTCGATCCTCCACTGTTGACACTTGATTTTTAGCTAGTTTTATTTTTAGAAAATTTTTAGAAAATCTATAAAAATTTAGAAAATTGAAAAAATCAACTTTGAGGACCTTAGCTTAGCCAAGGGAATCAATTTTGAGCAAAAATATTTTTTCATATTTTTAGTATTTTTCAGCATTTTATCTTTACAAATTCATAAAAAAATTAATAAAAAATGAGAAAATTGAAAAATAAACTTTGGAAGCCTTGGCCAAGCCTAAGGAACCAATCTTGAACAAAAAAATAATTTTTCATTTTTTTCGCATTTTTTAATATTTTCGGAAAATACCAAAAATAGTAGAAAAATCGGAAAAAATGGCATTTCAGGCCACAAAAATATGGAAAAATAACCAGTATTTTTATTTAAATTTCTTTTTCATTTTGGATAAAGAAAATTTGGAAAATTCAATTCGAAATTATATGCTCTCTCTTTGAGCATAATTTCGGATTATTCAAAAAAATTGCTTTTCTAACCCAATAAATTCTCATTTTTACATATTAGAGTCGTGACATCATGCCCTATCACCAGAAATTATAGCTTGGCCAAATTGTACCCGGAATTGCTCAATTTTGCAAAAGGGGCCTTAGTTGGATTTTGCATTTTTCAATCTAGCCCTAAGTTGACAAAAAATGAAATTAAACTTTTTCTAGGGGCACCCATGAAAATCCAAGACCTCTACCCTATAGTTTTCATCATTCTAAATCCATTGGAGGGGGTGGTTTGGACTGATTTAGCCGTTTAGGCTTTGAATTGCTCAAAATTCGATTTCGAGTCAAACTAAAAATTTGGGGTTTTTGTGCAATTTCAAGCAAATGTTTTGCAAAAACCACATGTTTAGATGTAATCCAGCATGGAGAATCCAATTTTAGCCTCAATTTTGAGAAATTTGATCGATTTCTGGGTCAATTTGAGCGAATCTTGGCCAGGCGGATCGTCGGGTCGGGCCGACCCGACCCATGACCCAGCCACTATTCTCCTTCTTCCTCCCATGTTGCACGCGTGAAGGATGGCAGAGGGGGGCAGCTTTTTTGAAGGAAAATGGGGAGCAAACGCAAGAAAAGGAGGAGAATATAGGGGCTTTTCAGTTTTTGGGGGTGTTAAATGTGGAGGTCCCGATGGAGTGGAGTCCCGGAAGCGCCATAATTCATCATGGAGGTGTCGGGAAAGAGGAGAAAGGAGGGAAGAAAAGAGGGAGAGGGGCTGTTTTTGGAGGAGAGTGGGAAGTTGGCCGAGAGGGGGTCTTCGGGAGTGATTCGGGAGTACACCGAGAGGCTTTACGAGCGACCACCACCCAACCAAGATACACCTACACACCACCTATCTACCGAGCCATCACCGACGTCCATCCGCCATCTGAGTCGCCGGAAAAGGTAATGCAAATACCTCTCCGCGATTGTTTTTCTCTGGTTTGAGCCTTTGCCTGCAGATAAGGTGTTTGATGAAATGCCTCGGGTGGTTCAAACCCCCGACTTTGAACCTGATTTTCGTGGTGATTTCACGTGATATTCGGTCGTTTCTTTGCTCAAATGCATTCTACACGTGTAGATCTTCGTTTTGTTATGCTGTGCTGCTCTTGATTACGATCGAGGTGTGAGATATGCTCTTCCAAAGTTGCCTCATTAGTCTGATCAGAATCTGGAAATTCAATCTGAAAATTTTGCCTAAGTGTTGGACTCGGTCCGACTTGCTTGCTTCGTGCTCATTTTTCATTATCTTACCATTGGTATTTTTGGGAGATTCTTGATTGATTGTGTTCCTGGTATGTAGTAGAACACGTATATACAATCGGTTGCCCTCGGTTCAATCTTTGACGATAGTTACGAGGTCGGGAATACCCCATGTTGGTCTGGTTTGTGCCCTGATTTGAGTTTAAAACAGCCCAAACCCCCGACTTTCGGGGCATTTTTCTCTCTCCTCGAGCATTATTCACGAGTCATTTCTGTTCCATTTTGTTCCTGATGTGTAGCTCTTCGAATCGGTATATTATTTTCCCATTATTTCCAGCGGAGGGGTGAGATATGCCCTCTCGAAGTTGCTTGGTCGGTCTGGCTTAAACTGAAAATTTTTTTTCTAAGTGTTGTAACCACTTCAGACCCGTCACTTCCCGACACCATTACGATGTGCTCGGTTGACCATTTCCTGATTCGTCGATTGTTTTGGAAACTAGATCATACCTAGTTTCATGTGGTATGATCGGTTCCCCTTGGTTTAATTTGAGTACAAAGTTATTGGCACTTGAAAACACCTCCATGAGCTGCAGAGTGAGAGGCGAAGCTAGTTTTCCCAGATTTGGTTTTGCGGCAAGCCATCTTCGTGGCTTTGTTACAGAGCGCTGCCTTAATATTTTTGGGATATTTAAACACATTTTGAAACCTTGTTTGATCTAGTTTCAGGTCATGTGTTTGGTTTTCCTTAATTGTATTCGACCACGGAGATAATCGCTCCCGAACATGCCCTCATGAGCTGGTTTCTGGGAATTTCTGGGTTTCCATTTGTGAATGGCCATCTTCCTAACGTCGACGCGACGCGCTCGGTCAATCATTTTTCGAACCGTTGGTCATTTTAGAAACCTGGTTATACCTAGTTTCACGTGGTATAATCGGTTTCTTCTAATTGTATTTGACCATGGAGATAATCGCTCCCGAACATGCCCTCATGAGCTGATTTCTGGGAATTTTGGGTTTCCATTTGCGAATGGCCATCTTTCTAACGTCGACGCGACGCACTTGGTCAATCATTTTTCGAGTCGTTGGTCATTTTAGAAACCTGGTTATATACCCAGTTTCACGTGGTACAATCGGTTTCTTCTAATTATATTTGACCATGGAGATAATCATCCTTAAACATGCCTCGGTGAACTGCCAAGTGAGGGGTCTGGAATTTGGCTAAGTGTTGGCTTTCGAGTAGTTGTCTTGTTGATACCATTGCGATGGGCTCGGTTAACCATTTTTCGAACCGTTGGTCATTCTTGAAACCTGGTCACACCTAGTTTCATGAGGTGTGATCTCTTTTCTCTGAATGTATTTGTACACTAAGATAATCGCGTTGAAAGACCCTCTCGCGGTTGACTCCTTTTTTAACAAAAACTTTCCAAAATGGACCGAAATCACGTCTTCAAGTGAGGTTTTCATCACATCTTCAATTAAATCAGCATTGGTCATGTTCAGCTTGCCTCGATATCTTTTTCCAAAAAATAAAAAATAAAAAATAAAAATAAAAATATAAAATATAAAATATAAAAAAAATATAAAAAAAACGAAAAATTTTCGAAAATTCCTTTTATTGCATATTTACATTAACTAGACTCAAGTTTACCATGGAGTATGACCGATGTCCATTCCGGTCTTATTTGTTGTACACCCGATCATATCTCGGGTTTAATATTTGAGATTGTAAATACCAGACGAGTTGCGGGTTTTTCTTTTTTTTTTAGCGTAGCTTTTATTATTGTCGTTTTATTTCTATTCTCTTTATTTCCTTTGAATGTATTGATTGCTTTTTCTTAGGATTGCGTATTTAGAAAATGCCATGAAATGAACACCTACAAGAACATTTGCATGAACGCTTAGTGACCGACAAAAACATGATTAGGAGTCAGGATTGATATAAACCTCGCGTGCTCACAAGTTAGATAATAATCAACCCCGAACGGTAACCGAAAGGACTCTAGTTTAAACTAGGGTAACCAAATCCCCGGCTCTAGAATCTCTGGTTGCGTAGGATCGAGTGACTCCTCCCAATCACTCGATGAGGTATCCGGTCTACCTCCCAAAAAAAACCGGTGGCGACTCCAATTGCATGCACAAATAGCACCTGCCACCCGACCACACCAAGGTCGAAACCGACAATTCCCGTCGCGATTTGGTATGGGCCTGGGAGGGCCCGCACCAAGAACCCGTCATCGTAGCCCTTTGGCAATCCATTCGCCTGATCATCCGATCGCCTCGGATGCCGGGTCGCGACATCCACCTCAATCAAATCGCTTTCATCACTAGGCGACAGATCTCGGTATGCCAAGATCTATTACGTAACTACCATAAGGGAGATAAGGGTAAACGTGTGACAATAAAAATTGATCTCATGAAAGCTTATAACATGGTAAAATGGGATGCAGTTCTTGGGGTTCTCAAAGGTATAAATACACCTAATACTTGGTTGATATGATATTTGAATGCATTACTACACCAAGATTTTCAATGAACTTCAATGGCGAATATGTTGGCTATTTTAATAGTACCAATGGGCTATGGCAATGTGATCCTATTTCTCCTTACCTCTTTGTCTTGGTTAGGGAGCTTCTTAATAGAATTGTCAATGCAAAGGTTGCTACTTTCGCTTTCAAGTATCAATGGCATTGTAAAACGTAATGGATTATCCACTTATGCTTTGCAGGTGACCTATCCTTATTTGCTCATGGAGATATAGATTCTATCATGTGCCTTATAGATGCCCTTCATGAATTTGCAATTATGAAAGGATCGTGATTCAACCCTAACAACTCATATATTGGACTACACATCTTTTGTCATAGGTACGCTCCTTATTAGATATCTGGGTGTTCTCCTTGTTATAATAAGACTCACTCACACTGACTGTAAGAGTCTTACTGACAAGATCTTTAAAAAAATTGAAAGTTGGGGCATGAAGCATATGAGTCGTGCAGGGTGTCTGTAGTTAACCAAATCAGTCCTCATTTTCATCTGCTCCTATTAGATGCAATTGTTTTTACTTCCAAAGCAAACCACATAGAAGGTTGATAAAAGGATTCATTAATTTTTATGGGCAGGAAATACAGTAAACCACGGATCGCACAAGGTGGCATGGCAAGTGGTTTGCTAACCTAAAAAGGATGGAGGATTAGGATTGCTCGATTTGAACATATAGAATAAGGTACTATTAGGTCGCATGCTATGGAATCTCATCAATCATCCATCCTCTTCTTTTTGGAGTATATGGGTTCACAACATCAAATGCAGAGGCACTCCAATTATGCTTATCAACATTAGGGGCAGTATGACTTAGAGCTGGCGATGTCTCTTTAAATTGCGACCTGTTTTAACCTCGATTATCCATTGTTTTGAGTACTGGTATCGAGAAATCTATGTTGAAATTAGACATGTGGGATTTTGGCGTGATATCACCTAATTAGGACCAACGGCATTAGCAAATGCAATTTTATTGGCTGACTTGTTTGTAGAAATAAACGACCAATAGCAGAAATCGCCGGCCAATGGATGTCTTCAGTTGATATGCAGTGTAACTTTTGCAGAGCTTGTTTAGAAGACAAAACAAATTTATTCTTCCAGTGTGAGTAGACTGGCAGCATATACACTTGATTTTTGATCAATTTTATTTTTAAAATTTTTTTAAAAAATTCATAAAAATTTATAAAATTGAAAAATCAACTTTGGGGACCTCGGCCTAGCTTAGGGAATCAATTTTGAGTAAAAAAATAATTTTCCATATTTTTAGTATTTTTTGCATTTTATTTTAAAAAATTTATAAAAAAAATAAAGAAAAGATGAGAAAATTAAAAAAATCAACTTTGGGAGCCTTAGCTTGGCCTAAGAAATCAATTTTGAGCAAAAAATAATTTTCCTTATTTTCAGTTTTTTTCTACATTTTATCTTCAAAATTTCATAAAAAAATCAAGAAAAAATGAAAAAAAAATAGAAAATCAACTTTGAAAGCCTTAGCCAAGCCTAAGCAATCATTTTTGAATGAAAAATAATTTTCCTTATTTTTTCATTTTTTAAATATTTTTTAGAAAAAATCTGCCAGACCATCCAGCGAAGGATCAAGCTCCCGTATCAACTGCTCGATCATCCTAAAGCCCCGGCAAACCACTAGAACTAAGTGGTGAGTGATTTAGAACCACCGGAACCACCATAACTTTCTGGAACGTTCATGATTTTCCTAGATGGTCTAGAACTTTGTCTCTCCTCCATGTTTTAGGATTTTCTTCATTTTCCTAGACAAGCATTTCTAGAATATTCTACACTTAGAAGTATGTAGAAAGTTGGTTAGGCTATAAATAGGAGCTAGTGCTTCATATTTTGTGTGTGGTGTGAGAAGTCCAAATAAGTCATGTGTGAGTGAGAGAGTCCATTCATGATTTGCCTAGGTGGTCTAGAACTTTATCTCTCTTCCATGTTTTAGAACTTTCTTCACTTTCCTAAATTAGCATTTCTAGAATGTTCCATACTTAGAAGTGTGTAGAAAGTTGGCTAGGCTATAAATAGGAGCTAGTGCACCATATTTTGTGTGTGGCGTGAGAAGTCCAAACAAGTCATGTGTGAGTGAGAGAGTCCATTTATGTGTACTTGTGAGGATTGTCTAAATTGAGTGATTTTTTAATAAAGAGAGTTTTATTTAAATGAAGATATCCACTTAATTCTCTACAATGTCGTCAAGCTGCTAGTAAAGAGCCTCTTCTCCAGCTGATTGATCTCTTCCATAAGACGTTCCATTTCCATAAGAAGGGTGAAAGAAGGGTGAAAGGCGAAGAATGTGAACGGTGAAGAAGAACCAAGAAGGGTAAAGGATGAACAAGAAGGGAATGTAGAACTAGAATTCCATTCGAGGCATAAGTAGAACTTTGCTAATATACTTCTATGACTTATAATAAACTACGATGAAGAACAAGAAGGGAAAGTAGAAGTTAAAATCAAGAGTTCTGTTGGAGGCTACTTCTGTGACTTACAAACTACGGGAGACACTAAAAACAAAATTGTTTTCCAATAATTTTTTAAAATTATGTTTAAAAAATAGAAATAAAGTGAAAATAATTAAAAAATAAATTTCTCTAATAAGTATTATTTCACGGTGTTTAGTAGATCGAGGACAATTTTACATTAATCAGAAAATTTTTAGTGTAAGGATTTCTATTAATAAAAAAGGGTAGTTTGAAAATCAATAAAATACAAGCGAAGGAGTAGAAAGCAAATAACAATTGAAGGATTTGTAGGGCCACGTACTCTCTCGTGGAGGTGTCCACAATATGACAAGCCACAAGGGCAAGGGTGGAAGTCTTACCAGTGCTAGATTGCGCCTAACCAATCATGTCTCGGCCTTGGAAAATCGGCATTGCTGCTTGCTGTTGAATCGCGAAGGCTTGTCGAACCTATGGCCATAGATGCCGTGGAGGACATCGTCACTCAGGCCCCTACGGTTGAAGCTCACCACGGCCTCCACGCCGGGTCCTGTCGCCACCGTCGCCATTGCCTCTGATCTTGCCATGAAAGGCTGTCGCCAATACCGAATAGAAAGAGATGAATAAAGGGCAAGACAGCAATGTGTTTGTCCCTTGGAATGGAATAAACGAGGGAGCGACTCATAGATATATACATGTAAACCAGGAACAATGGAGTCCATGCATATTTTAGATTGGAATTATGTAAGCGTTCTACGAGCTTTACTAGGATTCGGAAACTCCGATCCTGGTCTCACAACCCCATCAGCAATTTAAAATTGTTCGTCATTTAACGATGTTTGGTAGGTCCAAGACAATTGTTCATTAATCAGAAACTATCCGTGGATGAGGCTGTGTTCAAAAATCGAAACTCAAAAGACATAAGATAAAATCCTTGAATTAAGCATTCGAAACACAATCCAATCGCTTCCCAGTTTTGAAACTAACAAAGAATGCGATAATTTATGGGTCGGGAGTAATGCTTTGCTTTAGACTATTAACATGAAGCCTTTCGTGGCCTTTCTAAATGTTCTTCTCTTGTCAAATTATATCAGCAAGGTCGTCCAGACATTCAACTATAGTGGTTCCATGTTACTGCTCTATGTCTCTAAGAATCTGGATTTCCTTGTCCTTGACCAGATTTACCACAGCACCCTGCAAAAGCAGACAACAATTGGCATTTGTAAACATTTATCGTTATACCTATGGGAAAAAATGCAAATGGGAATGCAATTGCCTCCGGTACAATATTCAAAATAGTTACCTTCCGCCCAAAATGGCCTGCTCGACCAACCCGATGGATGTACAGCTCTCTGCTACAGGGGAGGTCATGGTTGACGACAAGACAAACCTACAGCGGGTATTGAGAACAATTCAGTCATCCACTCACCCAATTAAATGGTCGTGGGGCAACGGGGAAAATAAGAAATTTGTCCTTCCATAAGAACAAGCATCCAACATACCAATGAGCCGATGCACAATGGAGAAAACCAAAAAACAGTAGGATGCATTAGTGATGGAAATTTTCAGGATTAACCTGCTCAACATCAATCCCTCGAGCCAGTGATCATCAACCGAGTCGTCCTACATCGAAATCTAGCCATTACTGCATCTCTCTCCCTTTGAGGCATGTCTGTTGAGGTTTAAAGTGATGCTTCGTATTCTTGAAGAGTATTTAATTTTAGTGGGTTGTTGCTTCGCGAATTGGTCATTGTTTACTTTTTTAGGTGACGTAAAACTGCTTTTTCTTTTTCAGCCTTTTTTTTTTGTTTCATTTCATTGTAACCTTATTATCTTCTTTCAGACAATTTTCAGCATCCCTCTGCAAGTTTTCTTCTTCCTTATTATTTTAAGAGAGTTGTTCCTTTACGGTGGTTCTCCGATCTCAATCGGAGTGTTTGTCGGTCCCTGTTTTCTTTACATGGTATCAGAGCTCGGGTTGATCTCGTGAGGAACGTTGGCGCTCTCTCGATATGGAAGGTGTTAGTCGTGTAGCCGGACTTGGTTTGGAATTGTTGAACCAGTCTAACTACCGGATATGGAAGACTTGTATGGAATCATACTTGGTTGGCGAAGATTTGTGGGATGTTGTTGTGGTTGGCGATGTCGCTGCTCCGGAGAATGTCGCCGCGAATGCGGAGGCACTGAAGAAGTGGAAGCAATTAAATGCAAAGGCGGAATTTGTGTTGAAGAGATCTATCTCTCACGGATTGTTCGAGCACATAATCGGATGTGGGTCCGCTCGTGAGATCTGGCAAACGCTCGATCGTTTATTCAACAAGAGGAACGAGGCTCGTCTGCAGATGCTCGAGAATGAGTTGGCGGCTGCGAAACAAACTGGTCCTATCTCGGAGTACTTTCTCAAAGTCAAGAACTTGTGTTCGGAGATTTCTCTATTGAATCCTGAAGAGCGAATCTCGGAGGCTCGGACGAAAAGGTACATCATTCGAGGTCTTCTACCGGAGTACACACCTTTTATTACTTCGATTCAAGGATGGACACAACAACCCTCACTCGAAGAGCTGGAAAATCTCTTGTCATCTCAAGAGTCGTTGGCCATGCAAATGGCCGGAACTAGTATTAAGGAGGAGTCCAACAGTGCCTTATTTGTGAAGAAGGAAAGCGCTCACCGAGGAAAAGGGAAAATGGACGAAGTTATGTCAGAACATTCTAATGTGCCTAAGAAGTCATTCAAATGTTATAGGTGTGGCAAACTTGGGCATATTAGGAAAAGTTGTCGGGTGAAATTGAAGTCCGGAAATTTCGCGAGTTCCTCCGATAGCACCAAGAAGTTCGACCAGCAAAAGGAAGAGAATTGGAATGCTTGTTTTCATGTCGACTTGACGAACTCGGAAGGTGAACAAGCGGCTGAAAAAATAACTCGAGAGACGTGCTTAGCGGCTGAAGGAGCATCTCGCAGAAAACAATCGATCACCAAGGAATGGATTATTAACTCGGGTTGCGGTCACCATATTACTGGAGATGAATCGACTTTCTCCTTGTCTCATGTATACAACAACGGAAGCGGTATTGTTACCGCGGACAATACGGTTCATCAGATTCAAAAAGAAGGCACCGTTATCATTGACAACGACCATGGAGAGTCAATCACGCTTAATAGCGTATACCACGTACCCGGGATACGAAAAAATCTCTTCTCCGTGGAAAACGCGGTGGATGCTAGAAATTTTGTTCTTTTCGGACCAGAAAATGTGAAGTTCCTTCGGAACGTTAAGGAGATTAAGGCGGATGTCATTCACACAGGTACGCGGGTGAATGATCTATTTGTTTTATCTGCATCAAATTCTTATATCGAGAAGATGAGTAGCAACAACACGACGTTATTGTGGCATGCGAGGCTTGGTCACCTCTGTATGGCTAAGCTAAAGGTTATGGCTCAAAAGAAATTAGTGGATGGGTTGCCCGAAGTGTTGAAATTAGAGGATCAAGGTGTCTGTCAAGGCTGTCAATTTGGAAAGGCTCATAGGCTTCCTTTTGACAACTCGAGTTCGAGGTGTAAAGCCCCGTTGGAACGAATTCATAGCGACTTGATGGGTCCAACTCGGACAGCTTCTTACTCGGGATACACTTATATGCTACTGTTTGTGGATGATTATACGCGGTTCACGTGGGTTTACTTCGTGAAACATAAGTCAGAGGTATTCTCAAGGTTTCTCGAGTTCAAAGAAACCGTGGAAGGGGAGTTGTGCAGAAAAATTCGAGTTCTACGGACAGACAACGGAGGAGAGTTTTGTTCCAATGAGTTCCTCTCTTATTGCCGGAAGAACGGTATTAAAAGAGAGTTTTCATGTCCGGAGACACCGCAACAAAATGGGATAGCGGAGCGAAAGATCCGACATCTTGTGGAAACGTGCAAGAGTTGGCTGCATATGAAGAACTTGCCGAAGGAGTTATGGGCGGAGGGTATGAGATGTGCAGCTCATGTGATCAATCGGGTGCCGCTTAGTCCGATTAATTTTAAATCGCCTTTCGAGATGCTCTTTGATGTCAAGCCAAGCGTGAAGTACTTTCGTGTCTTTGGCTCTATTTGCTATGTTCATATTCCTGATTCTCGAAGAAGCAAGCTGGACGCTAAGGCTATGAAGTGTATTTTCATCGGCTACGACGAGGGAAGAAAGGGCTGGCGGTGTTTGGATCCGGCAACATTTAAATATGTCGTATCTCGTGATGTAGTCTTCGATGAGATTTCTTCCTACTACTCTAAGGATGCTAGTGTACAAGAGAGTGATACAATAACCTTGCCATTGTCACACTCGTTAGAAGGTTCGTCTGAGGAAGATCATGGGGAAAGGGGGAGTTTCGTTTCTCCTCGAGATGACTCTCCCGAGGAGGAAACAAGAAGTCAACGTTCAAGGAGGAATATCGTCAAGCCCTCTCGATTTAGAGATGACAACTTTGTGACGACCTTTTCCTGCTTCTTGGCGAATCCAGTCGATGATGAAGAACCTTCCTCCTATGATGAAGCTAGAGGAGTTAAAGAATGGGAAGCTGCAATGAAGGAAGAGATGGATGCTTTGCAAACAAATCAGACTTGGAATTTGGTTTCGAAGCCTCCCGATGTGCGACCTGTTTCATGTAAATGGGTCTTTCGAATCAAAAGAAAGACGGATGGGAGCATAGACCGGTACAAGGCAAGGCTGGTTGCACGAGGCTTCTCGCAAAAATACGGGGAAGACTACGAAGAAACGTTTAGTCCCGTGGCAAAGATGACTTCGGTACGTATCGTCCTAGCATTGGCGGCTTGTTTTGGCTGGAAATTATGGCAGCTTGATATCAAGAATGCCTTCTTATATGGAGAGCTTGATCGCCCTATCTATATGGACCAGCCACCCGGATTTGTGGTTGAGGATCGTCCAAATCTCGTGTGTAAGTTGAAGAAAGCTCTCTATGGGTTGAAGCAAGCCCCGCGTGCGTGGTACGGGAAAATTGCGGAGTACTTACATTTTTGCGGCTACTTGGCTTCTGAATCGGATTCAAGTCTCTTCATCAAGAAACGTCAAGGGCTGATGGTGATCATTCTCTTATATGTCGATGACATAATATTGACAGGCAACAATTATGTGGAAATCTCCTGCCTTCAAGATGAGCTTTCATTGCGTTTTGATATGAAGAAGCTAGGAGAGTTGAGCAACTTTCTCGGGCTGCAAATTGAGAACTTGGACAACGGGATTTTTGTGTCTCAGCTCAGTTATGCCAAACGACTTATCGAGAAGTTCAAGATGATCGACGGAAAAAAGCGGTGTACACCGCTTGATGTGAGCGCGAGACTTCGTCGCGATGAAGGAACGCGTTTATCAGATCCTCGTCCTTTCCGTGCACTTGTGGGAAGTCTAATCTACTTGACAATAACAAGGCCGGACATTGCTTTTTCGGTTGGTGTGGTCAGCCGATATATGCAAGAGCCAAGGAAGCCACACCTTGAGGAAGCTAAGAAGATCCTAAAGTACGTTAACACTACTCTTGATGTGGGTTTGTTTTATAAAAAGAATGCAGAATTTTCTTTGCAAGGATTTGCCGATGCTGATTTTGCTGGAGACTTGGATGATCGAAGATCGACTTCTGGTTTTGTTTTTCTCTGCGGAACTGCAAGTATCTCATGGTGCAGCAAAAAACAAGGCTCGGTGTCATTGTCGACAACCGAAGCGGAGTACAAAGCATCCGCTCATGCAGCTCAAGAATGTATCTGGCTTCGCCGACTCTTCGAGGATTTGCATATGCCTATCGATAAACCGGTTCCCGTTCATGGAGATAATCTAAGTGCTATCAAGCTTTCTTCTAATCCTGTTTTCCACGCGAGAACGAAACATATTGAGCTCGAGTATCACTTCATTCGTGAAAAGGTGCTTGATGGGATTATCGACATGGTCGCGGTAAGGAGTGAAGACAATATTGCCGATATATTTACAAAGTCACTTCCGAAGGGTCTGTTCGAAGACTTGCGATCAAAGTTGGGATTAATTCAGCGAGCATCACTTTAAGGGGGAGTGTTGAGGTTTAAAGTGATGCTTCGTATTCTTGAAGAGTATTTAATTTTAGTGGGTTGTTGCTTCGCGAATTGGTCATTGTTTACTTTTTTAGGTGACGTAAAATTGCTTTTTCTTTTTCAGCCTTTTTTTTTTTTGTTTCATTTCATTGTAACCTTATTATCTTCTTTCAGACAATTTTCAGCATCCCTCTGCAAGTTTTCTTCTTCCTTATTATTTTAAGAGAGTTGTTCCTTTACGGTGGTTCTCCGATCTCAATCGGAGTGTTTGTCGGTCCCTGTTTTCTTTACATCACCGTGCACTTACAATCACGCATCTTTCCAGCGAGCCACTCCACCTGCTCGACAAATATAAGGAATCCATGATGAGGAGAAACATATGGAACACATGATGAGCCACAGCGCAAAGTATGGATGAGAGGGAAATAGAGCAGTGGAGATCTTCACAATCTCTAAGTCATCCTCAATAATGGAACCTGACTGGGATCGTACCTTCCGCTTAGTGTTGCAAAATACGACTGCTAGGCTTATAGAGCAGATGTCGTATATATCGCACAGAGTGTCGAATTTCCAGTCTGCTCTTTCCACTGACACAAAGTACTGTTTCACGCGCTGTAACCATGCGAATAAAAGGTACGAGGGTGTCAAAAAATTATCATAATCCCTAGCCGCCATCGAACGCAACTAACCCGATACAGCTCACCTCCAGTATCAACTCATCACGCTTCACAACAATCCGTATGGGATTTGTCATGAATCTTCCTGTCATCTCCAGAATCTCAGTGGGGAGTGTTGCTGAAACTAAGACAGCCTGCAAAGGAATTAAGCCAAGGGGTGAGAAAAGTAGGGACTATTATTACAGAAGTTGGCAAATGTTATAAATATAAAAAAAGAAATTTAGAAAAAAACTATATTTACAAATTTATATAAATCTAAAATAATTAAAAACACGAATGTTATAAATAAAAAAATAAATTTAGAAAACAATTATTTACAAATTTATATAAATATAAATTATATATATTATTTTATATTCATAACATTTTTTAATTATTTTATATTCTAAAATTTATAATTTTATAAATTTGTAAATGTTATTTTTTCTAAATTTTTTTAATTTCTATAACATTTGTGTGTATATTTATAACATTTGTAATTTTATAAATTTGTAGATATAATTTTTTTATAAATTTATTTTTTAATATTTATAACACTTGTGTTTTTAATTATTATATAAATATAAAGTAATTGAAAACACGAATGTTATAAATATGAAAAAATAAATATAGAGAAAAAATATATCTACAAATTTATAAAATTACAAATGTTATGTACATAAATAATTTATATATTTGTAAATAATTTTTTCTAAATTTATTTTTTTATATTTATAACATTTTCTCTTTTAATTATTTTATATTCATAACATTTGTAATTTTATAAATTTATAGATATAATTTTTTTAATTTTCATTTTTTATATTTATAACATTCGTGTTTTTAATTATTTAACATTTTTATATAAATTTTTAAATATAATTTTTTCTAATTTTTTTTATATTTATAACGTTTCTGTTTTTTTATATTTATAACATTTTTTAATTATTTTATATTTATATAAATTATATTTTATATAAATTTGTAAATATAAATTTTTTTAAATTTTCTTATTTTATATTTATAACATTGCGCTTTTAATTACTTAAACAAAAATGCCACGTATATTTTTTGGCCGGAATCTCCCGCTCTTGGTACTTAGTTGATCATTTTTTTTTCAATTTTGCATTTAAGTGAGCTAGCGAAAAATTTTAGTTCCAAAGTGAGCGCAGTGCATAAACTTTGGCATTTATGGTGTCATTTTGCCATTTTTCGTGTTATTCGATTTGAGATTAAATCATCAAGGAATCTTGAATTGTAAAAAAAAAAATTGAAATATTACTATGAATCAATGTCGGAATAAAAAGAAGTGCTATATTTCTAATAGAATTTCTTATACATATGTTAGGTCGCACTTTTTCCGCTCCTAATTTATCTTAAACATTCCCTTTCACAATGTATTGACGCTATTACCACGGTATTACCCCTTGCTTTTTCCTCATTTAGGATGCTCTACTTGCAAAGATTCAAATGTGAGGCCCATTTGGGATTTTTTTTTTATTGTATTCTTCTTTTTCTTCGCCATCTCTCACTATCATTTATGTTGGGTGATCTTGGGTTTTTCTCATTCCCAAAAACTAGCTGAAAAGATGAGCCTATCCCTCACACTTATAAACTAATCTCTAGGTCCTTCCACAATCGATGTAAGATAACTTTAATAATCTCTCACTCAACCATCAGACCCTGGGTTGGACCCACAACAACCCGTATTTTTTTCATGTGATTGTTGGGTCTAGACTTGTTGGTAACCTAGATTTTGGTATTAGTTGTTTGAATTCGACGTACAATCACGGCGAAATAAAGTGTAAATCAGACCCTGGGTTGGACCCACAACAACCCGTATTTTTTTTTTCATGTGATTGTTGGGTCTAGACTTGTGGGTAATCTAGATTTTGATATTAGTTGTTTAGATTCGACGTACAATCACGGCGAAATAAAGTGTAAAACAGCGAGAAAGAGAAATTGAGATAAGAGATTTTATCTTACGTAAGGCAGAGTTTGGTTTTTTGGGGGCATCCTTAAACTAGAGCTACGTCGAGTAAAAAATTTTGCTATAAGTAGCACCCTGCACCTCCCGTTACATCACTCAATTACAAGTGAAAATGAGTATATACAATAATAGCTATTCAAGAGCTCGAGCCCAAACTTGAAACTACTAATGAAAAGTTATGGACTTAAATGATAAAAGCCATCTGCTGTCCGCGGGGAGCTCCCTCGTATTTCCACTTACTCAGCGTGGAGCGGAATCCACTTGCTTTCCTATCATAGAGGAATAGGAATCACTTCCCAATAATGATAATGGTGATGGTGCCGGAGATAATTCATGACCGAACGCTGACTTTGAGAATATGAGGACTGTTGTTAATATGAGGAAGCTGAGCAAGCGAGTCTGCATTGCCTGATCTCCTACCCTGGTTCGATTGAAACAGACCTGCGATATGAGAGTATGATCTGTTGATTCGAGGCAGGTTTGATGCCTTTGAGTTGAGGATGAAACAATACACACACACACACACACACACACACATATAAATATATATTTCTTCTGGGATGGTTGTAATCTATTTTGGGGTTCGTGTTTTAGGTCATGCACATTTCATGGTTCCTAAATTCCCTTCATCTTCACACCTCATCTGAAGAAGATGTGAGCAGTCAGCAAAAGGTATGTCCATAAATCTCTTACAGAATTTTGAGAAAAATAAGGCGGTGCATCGAGCTATATTCAGCCTTAAGAATAGACTAGTATTATCATTTGTAGGGGTAGACAGTAATGAAGTCGACTTGCTTAGGAATTATTCAGCTTGTATTCTCCTGAGTCCTGATATCGGTATCACGACCAATCATAGAGCAGGAGTATCTTAACAAATCAACTCTCGGAAGTTACTATGGACTCAATGTATTCTCCACGTAGATGCAGGTTCATGTTCTTGAGAAATAATTTGTGTGGTTAAGAGGATTAACACTAGGTGCAAAGAACTTGAAAGAAGAAAAATGGCCGTCAGTTATGGAGGTTTTACACTAGTACAGCGAGAAAAAGTTTGAAATTTTCATCAAGTATCATTAGGAGGGACTGGCGACGCAGAGTTCCTGCAAACCGGACACATACTGCTCATCTTGAGCCATTCGTCGATGCACGCTGCGTGGAAGCAGTGTGCACACTCGGGTATGCACCTCAGGATCTCTTTGGGCTGGTACTCAGCCAAGCATATCGCGCAAATATTGTCATTGGGTCCTGAAAGGCGAAGACTCTCCCCAAGCACTATCTTTGTGAAAGATTCGATGGTGGAGTCGTCTAGGCCAACTGCTACGACGCTCGGTTGTGGGGTCACGGTGGCTGGATCAGTGCTCTGTCTTCGGTCTCTGCAGCATATGAAGAAGCCAATCCCGAGGGAGCTAAAGATTGCCGGCAGAGCAATTGTGAGGCATATGATCCTGAAAATCAAGACACTCTTGCTCGTTCGACCTGAAAGGAGAAACCATCGAAGACGGAAGGCATAACCAATAAGCAAATAAGATCTGGATGTTATTTGTTGGTGAACCTAAGAGAGTAGCGTTGACTCTGGGCCTCATGGATAAGAACTCAATAATAATACAATCGGTTTGATAGCTGTGGATTCGTGTACAGCAAGGAAATGACATCTCAGCACTCGTTCTTTAATTCTCTAATACGGTTGACATAGCGTGCGATAGCCACCGCCGCTTATATTCTATGGGAAGGAGGAAAATTCCTCAAATGCTTAAAATAGCGATCAGAGTTTTTTTTTTTTTTTAGGTCGGAAACGATCAGAGTTTGAAGCCAAGTGCTGCCACAGAGATTTAAGACTGTTTATGGTGAGGTGTCATAATCAGTACCAAATGGAGTTGCAGAAAACTATACAACCTGTTGTCACCAGGGCTAGAACCCTGGAGCTGCCATGAATATCCTGACCCCGTCTAAGTGTGGCAATGACGGTCAGATGAGATTTTTGACAAAGCTTCTTAGCATCAAATGGTTAAGAAGGATGAAGTTAACAGGTCACGACTTCAAGGATCCAAAAGAGAAGTCACCTGTAGCGGGAATGCTGAAACAACCAGTGTTTTGACTGCTATTGCTTGCAAAACCACACGTGCCACCCTTCATTTCACAATCTACGCAGTCAGGCGTGAGCCAGGAGAGCTGAAGATCCTGATTCAGGAAGACTGAAGGGCCCTGGTCATATGGAATGGGCCAAGATATCGGGATCCGTCGACTGAACATTGTGCTGCAGACCGTGGCCATACTGTTCACGAAGCTCTCATCCGAAGATGCAAGGACCGTGCGAGTACGGTTACTGAGGCAGCCAATGGCCGAACTGCGAGACGTGAGATTCATCGGACAGTCGAGGAACGTGAAGTTCTCATAATAAGTGGCGGAAAACGGAGAATCCGAAAGATTCAGCTGAAGAAGTCGTCTAGGGAGGCAGTCCCCTGGATCATAGAGCCGTATCTGTTGCCCAGGAAAATTTATCTCGCGGACGAAGAATTCACCAGAGTGAGGAAGTCTCATGGTTGTACTTCCCAGGTCGTCACAACTTAAGTTGAAGCCGGGGTACCCACAGCTCTCGGGTTGCCGACGGTCTTCCAAACGGAAGGGAAAGCGAACCGGGATGCTGCTGCTGCTGCAAGCCATAACCGAGCAATTCTGCGCGGCAGTTCTGCTCTGGAAGAGGAAGAGAACAAAGAGATTGACTAAGATGTACATTATTCTGAAGTGACTTTTGCCTTAAAGAATGAAACGGGCATATATACAGAATAAGTTGCTTGTATCAAGTTCAAGACCCTATTAATATATTACCATCACCAAAGTCAAACTTCATGGCGAGTTGCCTTGGTTCTGCATCGAAGCAAGCCTCCATAAAATATTCCCATAGGGTTTGTGCCCCAGGGAGTTGATGTTTACCCAGAAGGCAGAGCTTTAAACCAACCAAAGCTTTGCAAGCAAACATAGTTTTTTTATCAGAATGCGAAAAGTTTTGTACAACTGAGAATACGCGTACAAAGGGTATGTACAAGCTTCCGGTGCATTCAAAGAATTGGTCAATTCTTACACTAATCAATATCTTACCATGTATTCGGCCGAAAAAAAAAATGAACAAAGTTGGGTGGTTTTCTCGTCAAAAAAAAAAAATTAGCATAGGTCAAGTCTTGGGCCCATACGGCCCGACCTGACTATCATGGCCTAGAAAAGAAAAGCTGACAAACCCGTCCCGCATAAACCCTCTTGAAAACCCTAGCTGACTTTCGTTCTTCACAGGGCTGGCAATGGTAGCTTGCCTAGACGAGAATGGCGAATTTTCTCCACTTTTCCTCAAGTTCTTCCTCCAATTGGAAAAAAGGGTTGTCTTTTGGGCTACTTTTAGCCGTTTTGGTGCATGATGGTTTGTCGGATTGTGGCTTAATGTATCGATGTATCCTCCGGAGCGGCTCTCTGTTTCATGGAATTAAGCAGAGGGAACTGGTGAAAATATTTCTTAATCGTCAATCTCACTTTCATGGTTCTGGGCTTGTAACAGTTGGTTCATTTTAGCTGATTTGCTGCGTATATGGTACAGTTTGCACGGTTTCAAGATTCCTCATAAAAATCAGTCTTTTGCATTTGCTTGAAAGGTCTCTTATTTGTGGAGGAAATGCTGCTTATGCTCTGCCTGGTAATTAGTGAGCAGTCGTTAGTCATGCCTAAATTATGGTTTTCTGTTGATTGTTCGATGTTGGGACTTGGATGTGATGTTCGAAGTAAAAGGTCTGAGAAGGACGACTGTGTCGAGTTTATTCCATTAAGAGGGCCCCAGTCCTTGCTTAAGTTGTGGCATTGTGACTTTCGCAACCTCTTGTACATAGATCTGGCCATGCTCGACATCCTCTTGTTGATTATGGTCGTGGGTTGGATTAAAAGGCGTGGGTTGCATTCTAATATGGAATGCTCACCTAGACTTCTCCCGACATGATGGCACATTCGTCGACACCCGATATCGTCCTGCATTGATCAGAATCCTTGTACTGATCCTGCGTTCCCTTGTTACGCATGTTCTGTCTGTGGCATTTGTCAAGTCCGGTGCATTGAATGTAGCTTAAAGGACAAATGTGGTTGACTAGTTAATTGGACGTGTTTCTGCGAGTCTGAACAATGTGTCTGACAAAGTGTCTTCTTAGCGATAGTTCAGCTTATGAAGTTTGCAGGTTAGTCATTAACCTATTGGGTTGATCAAGATTCTTTCTAATGACGCTCATCTGCCTAATCTGTTTGATGTGCAGGTCAAAGTAGATTTTGCATCGCTGCAAATTGGGTTGAATGTCCCTTCAAGTTGCCACGGCACAGCAAATCTGTTGTTGTCTTTTATATTCTCTTGTGGATCCCAATTATCTAGTCAACGTAAGTTTATGTATAAAGCAATTGTAAGCGATCCATCTTGTAGGTTGCTACTGAAGGAGCAAAATTTTTGTATTCAGTTTGAGAGCGAGATTCATTTATTTCAACATGCCTTGTGGGTTTCTCTTGTATAAGATGAAGCGATGTTGCTAGAATAAAGAAAGCAACACAATTGGTATAAGCCCAGGGCATAAGCAATGAAATGAGGATCATTCTTGTCATGCTTTTGCAAAGTGAAGTTTGAGGATTGAAAAATACAGGTTCTCATTTACATTTCAATGCCGTGAGTGCTTTCCATCCTGTTATAATTGGTTATATTGTTTATCCCCCTTGTTCATGGTTATAATGGAAGTAGATGTCAACTTATACTGGTATGTGACTTGTGTATGAAGTTTGTACCGCTCTGCCCTTCCAATCAAGTACACTTTTAAATGAAAATCGAGCTCAGAAAAACTCATATGCTCATTCTCTGTTCTTTTTCTTCTTGTTTTTACAACAATGCACGTGTTCCCAAAAAATTTGAAAATTAAAGAGTCAAGAAAATGAAAGTAGTACCTGCACACTCCGCACCATGAGAACAAAACGCAGCAGAACTTTACTTACATATTCTGACACTGAAAGAAGTCACTGAAGAAGAGAAGTAGATTGGACACCCTGCAGCGCTTGCAAGAGGAAGCTGAAGCTGAAATGGTATGCTTTGGGAAACGGCACCCCCAGATTCAGGACCATGTTGGAACCTCCTCGCAGGAGAAAATTGGCAGCGGCTTTTGGGTAGGTCTAAAGTTTACTTCCTATCTGTGAGATGGCAGCCTCCCTTCTGTGTTTTCTCATGATTTATCATTGCAAAATTTGAGTTTGGTCAGAGTCACCTTATGTCAACCAGTCAATATATTATTTAAGAACTATGAAATGGTAATGTGAAAAGAAGCTAAGGTCGGACCTTTATTTGGCAATGCTTCTTCAATGGGATTCATCTGGAAGGCAGAAGGCCCGTCAAGTCTCGTTGAATTTCTTCTTTTCATCCGAAACAACACTTCGAGAATGATAACTGCAGCTATAACCAAGCTGACTAGAAACCCATATCCTATCTTCCATTCATTCCCTGCATGCCCTGCTTCTGTCCCCAACACTATGTTTATTGCTCCAAAGAAGAGGGTAAGTCTTCCTACACAGTTGTGGTACCAATTCCAGTACCTTCGAATGTTGGCATCCTTGTCCGGCCGCAGAAAGAACGCCAATATCTGAAAATAAGACAACACATTCAGATTAGTGAGACACCGTAATGCAATCTTTCCAAATTAAAGTAGTTTTCCAAGGAGACTCTTCATATTGACCCAGTATGATATATGGGGTCCTGTCATCGCCATGCGTGACTTGTCAAATTGATCGCAATCAGCTGGATAGAGCAACCTTTCTTCTTTCACTCGCTTAGTTTTCGCAGCAGGTAACCAAATTGGCAGCAAGTACTTGGTTTAGAAGCCACATCCACTGGCAAATTTGCCAAGTGATGAGGTATCAGATTTTGCATGCTCAGTGCGATTTCAGAATATAATGTGATCAAGTTAAAGCGAACCTGGAGAATAGTTAGCACAAGCACAAAAATGCCAATTCCTCTGTGGCTTGGGATGTCGGGATGAACTTCATTGTAGAGTTGCAGTCCAACTACTACAGCTGCTAACCCGATTATAAACCCAAGGAACTGGGTAATTGCATGAATGTAGTACCACTGGGGATCCTTGTGCCTGAAGTATCTGGCAACTATAGCCCCAATAGGAAGGATTAGACCCCATACAATCAGGGCTAATGCCCCATGTGTTCTCTTTCTCTCCCTCACATATTTTGCTCCTGGTGACGTTGAACCTGCAGAGTGAAAATTCAGTCACTCATCCGGCTGAAAGAAAAACACAGTAATAGCATCTGTGCTGTAGCCAGATGATACAGAATAATTTGACCAAAAAAAAAAGATGATGCAGTATAAAGCAACAGATGGTAATTATAAAATGAAGGGTAATTAACTTAAGATTAACATTATATGTTTGGAAAGACGACATTAGCTAGTTCAGATATTTTATATACATACAAACATGTGTGTGTGTGTGTGTGTGTGTGTGTGTGTGTGTGTGTGTGTGTGTGTGTCTCAATTGCGTCAATCAAACAGCTTTACTCCTTCACCACCCTGGGTCAAAGCAAAAGATGACTCAACATTCAAAATGGAAACGGCACAATCAAGGGAGGATACAGATATAATAGAGTGCAAGGAACCTGCTACAAAGTCAACATAGATTGTTGTTTTATCCACATGATGAGTAAGTCGGTGGTGCTTCGGATATGCAGTTCCAAAAGCCAAAATGACTGGTTGTCTGGCAAGAGGTTTGCTCAACTTCAGCTGAAAAGCCACGTAAATTCTAGAGGAGTGAAGCGCAACAGCTGCTGGAACGCCGCTGAGTGGCAATTCGCCTTTGCCTGGTATAACTTTGGAGGCAACAGTTCCTTGCAGGTAGTACTGCATGATTTTTGGTTGGCCCTTTTTGTTGAACCATCCCACCATTGCACTAGAGCCAACCATCAACCCGTCCTTTGAGAAACCAATTCCAACCCATCCCGTGGTGTATACAGCAGATAACATAATGGTCAAAGTGCCGTCTTCACTCTGGTAATGCTGTGGCAAACGAGAATTTCAGTCAGCAAAGAGTAGCTCTGCTTTGATGAAAATGGATCTAGCTCTAAGGTTTCTCGGCAAACTTAATCATTTTCCTTTGGTCGGGCTTCGGTACCTTTCGATTAATTCTGCTATCTATTAGCTGCCACTATCAAGCGCAAGTTCGTGCCTTTGTATGAGTTAACTTGGCTCGGTTATCATAAATAGAAAAAGAGAATGACAACAGCTATCTACACTACCACCAATGAGCATACAGAACTTCCAGGCAATGCATCATTACGGGCCAAACATGATTGAAAAATGCAAAGTTCCATCAAAGAATTTCACCGATGTGGTTGAAGTTTACTCACTCTCAGAACAAAAGTATTCCAAACAGTCATGCAGGACAGTTTGGATTGGGAAATGTTACTGTACGGTGGAGGAAGCAAGCTTGCGAGATCGGTCCTGCACTCTTGTGGCCCTTCCACGTTAGATCCAGCGTCATCAGCCACTGCAAACATTTCATGTTCCAGCACAAAAATGAGGAGGCATAGCCCGAAAATGAACCTTGCAAGTGAGACCCAAGATCCAAAACCTGCCATTAAAGCACTGCGCAGCTGAAACTAGATCAAAGGTTTCTAGAAAAGAGAGAAACCAGATCAAGATCAAGAAGTGGATTGTGGAATGTGAAGGAGCTATTGGCGGTTGAGAGGTATCAGTCTCTTGTATGTGAAGCTTAGGGAGAGGGGTGGGTAGCAAAGATGGTGGGTAGTAATCATGTTTCCCTCCAAATTTTTGAGGGCTACTAACTACCCAACGGTAATGGGATTGCTTAATCTTTCCTTCGGTTCATCATCTTTTGCACAACTTGAGGATAGATCAAACTTTTCCAACAAGGAACACAACATATAATAATGCGACTCGCTTTAACAATTTTATTACCAATTTTATTATGCTCCTGCTAGCTCAACTTTGGAAAATGATCTTATGGGGTTTTGTGGGAAATAAAGTTTGGATATTAATGCTTTCTACCCTATAGGTTTAGCCAGTAGACTTATTTTCTATCTGTAAATCGTGATTACTTCTCAATAGTAAAACCTAATTACTCTATAAGAATCGAGCATGTATGTATTTATATGTATTCCCTTATATGCGGTATGTGTATTGAAGCGTGTTCTTATTGTTAAGGCAAATACCGTAGCGACGGATCAATCAGATATGCTAACCCTAGAGAGAGAGAGCGCATGCAAGAAGCTATGTCTCTGTGAATTTTTATAACAAAGTTTTTTGGTCACCTAACGCTTTGCCTTTTCGAGGCCCACCGGCCGCATGAAGAATAGGTGTCTAGCCATTCCATTGCAAATTTACGACTCCACTCGTCTTGCAATGTACGAAACAGCATGAAGGGTTCACTTCCAAACCCCCGCAAAAGGGAAGCTCGGTCACCAAAATAGATCAGTTCATTTGCCTTCAAGTACACATTTCCTGTAAAATATCTTTATTCATGATTAGGCGGAAGCTGGAATACATCCAGCTGAAGCTTAGCTGCTATTTTGAATCATGAAGCGTATAATTAATATAATCATGTGTTATCATTGAAGACATTCATCGACAACCCACGAAAAAAATTCGATTTTCAGTTGGAAAGGACATGAATTTATGCTTCGTCAACCTCATCAACCTTACAAAAACATTACCGCCTTTTGTCCGTAAAAGTGCTCGCCAATGCTTGTGTTCTATTATAGATCCATGTGTAGGCGTCTGCGTCAATCCCCTTAGAGGGGGAAAATGTCCTTTAGGATTTAGAATGAAGTAAATGTGAAGTCCCCTACAAAAGAATGGACAGGATACAGGCAAACCAAATATGCCAACATCCCTCAAATGAATGACCAAGAAAAAGGGTGGCAAATAGGCCATCTGCCCCTACGCTAAAAGCTGAGTGTAAAGAATCGGAATCTCCAAAACCCAAGAACTGAACCGCAGCTATCGCAAAACTCCAATGTGTAATCGGCACCCCACTACTTGGACCATGAAACTGCATCAATCTCTGTCTGTGCACTTCTGTATAACTCCAACCTCTTAGCAAGGGAGGTACGCCGCTGCATGACAGCTGGATCTTCGTTCAGCAAAGAGGCTAACTGCTTCGCCTGCAAATTGGATAACCCAAAATGAGGATGGGAGTCAAAATTCAGAAAATGGGTGAGGACGATGGTTGGGGGAAAAAAGATGGACAATAAAGAAAAAGAGGGAGATCCAATCATCTTTACCTCCTTTTTACCCAGTTCAGCAAAGAAATAATCCATTAAGCTACGTTTGGCCTCACGTACTTGACAGTGGACAATGGACTTTGGAATGGAGTTCCTCAAAGTTGAGCAAACCATGTTGATGTACGATAGCACGGTCGACCCTGTGTTGTTCAGGGGGATGTTACCAATATAAATTCATAAAGCTACCATAACCTTCACTAATTTAAAATTTACAATGGATCTAAACCAGTCAGTCTCCAGAAATAACAGATGAATCTAGCTTTTCTCTCGGGATGAATCCAAGACAAATGGAAAAACTAAAACCATAGAAAAAACTCAGTGACAAAGATAAACACTCACTCAATGACGTGTGAGAGTCTAAACAAAGCCTAGACCCAGAACTCTAATAACACAAACAAACTGAAAATTTTCTTGACAATTCCTTGTACTAGTGGAACCTATCATCAACATCAACATCACATTTATCCCAAATTAGTTGGGACCTATATATATATATATATATATATATATAAATATAAAACCTATGACTTACCGATTCGCCGGAGATATGCATCGTTATATCTATCGAAAATTGAGTGTGTCGGATTTCCACCCTTCTCACTATCTTGGGGAAGCTTGCGGAAGAATTCAACTGTCAAGTAACCACACTCCATGTCCACTAGCTGAAGTGTTGCTTTTCTGCTTTCTTGTTTCATTCTGTCTAAAGATTCACAAGCTGCAGTGCTAACTTCCACCTTCAAAGAGGGATACTGCTTTAATTCCTACACCAAACAAAAAGAATGTTGAGCATTTCTACCAAAATTTCAGCCTATGGTTTAAACAGAAAATAGACTACAAATATAGTAATCATATTTGTGCTCCCTGAACATGAAACCTATGATAACAACTTGGTGTCAATGCCTTATTCTGGGCAATTCTCATGCAGAAAAATAAAAATAAAAGATAGTTTTGCCACGGGATGGGACTTGCCACTGTCTCGCTGATAGCCTTGTGAACCAAATCCTTCAGTATTGCGTGTACCTAAATCAGCAATCAGAAAGAAGCCATTATTATCAAGAAGGCCAAGGCAAACATGCTAGTCTGTAATTCTCGAGCAATTAAGGTGGCACACACCTGTGCCTGCACGTGTTTTTAGAAGTGCGTGAGTGTGCACACTAATGGACTGTTGGCGTGTATGACTGAGCAGCAGAATGCAGTTCCATACATGATATATTGGACAAAACACTTACATAGTTGTTTATGGAAAGGGTACACCCTTGGGACTTGAATGATTATCACTTTGAAAAAGAAGTGTCATGATTGGGTGATACCAAACTAGATGATATTACATACCGCATCAACAGCAGCCTCAGCAGGACCTTTGATAGTACCTAAAGAAGACTCAATAAGGCGACGATATCCCTGTTCCGGCGCTATCAGATGCGGTTGATAACCATCAGCTTCTGTGATAAGCTTTCGCACATGATCCATTGAGAGATTTTTGTCGAATTGGAGTCTCTTCATTGCAGCAGGAAGTTGGTTATCAAACACATTGTATATTTTATCACCACCAGGGCGGCTGTAGGGATCAGTTGTCAATAGATCATAAGAAATATGGAAGCAACACAAATTTTAGCAGGTCATTGACCACACTTGCAAAAAAAAATTTATGTAAGTATAGAACATACACGCCATCGAGATGTTCTTTAAATATCTGATCAAAGGCACGGCATATTTCCATGATCATGTATAGTTTTCCCTGCATCAATACAAGTATGTTTCATAGATTGTATTACTTTAATGCTGGAAAAATCTAATTTAAACATAAAGAATGCTGACTTAAACTCTGAAGTACAAATCCATAGAAGTGAAACGGACATGACAGCAGGATCAGAACAGTAAAGCATAACTCTAGAAATAACAGGTATATAAACAAACTTAGCATGCTTACTCCAGCATCAGTTGCTATAGGCTTCCCGAGTCGGCTCAGTTCTGTTTCTAATTCAATTATTGTCTTGCTGATAAGTGATTGAAGGGCTGGAATTTTTGACCTGATGACACCTTCTAAATGCTGAAAAACACAAGGTTATTGTTGGTGGAAGGAAAAACAGTAAAAGACAACCTATTCTTTCAAGGAGAGAGAACTACAAAACTGATGCTCGGTGTTTTCACATACCTTAGAAAGCACCTTCCCTAGATGCTCAGAACCCATCCTGTTAGCAAGATGCCGATATTCTGGGGTACTAGCAAAATAGTCTCTCTCCCTACGTCGCGCAGCAATCATGTCCACACTTTTGTTGATATCAGCTTGAGAGCGATTAACAACACCAATCCAGGGATACTGGAGCTTGTATGATTTTCCTTCAAGGATCTAGAGAAATGCAGAATTTTGGTAAAAGACATTCATGTGGCCAAGAGTGCTAAATATTTCAAAAGTAAAAGACTCAGGTGCAATGCAGCAGAACTTTTGGATACCATCCCTGATCTTAACCTAATACAGTGGCACTCCAATTGTCAAATTGGATTGAGGAAAGCAAAAGTAGAACATAGAGGGGAAAGTTGGCCTATTTCTGGAAAATCCCAATGTTGGCCATGACTAAAACCAGCAGAACATTATGAGTGCAACTTTTCTGAGATTGAAGAATTAGCGTTAAGTTTTTAGGGGAAAGTGTCAAAAGGAAATCAACAAAACTGTACACTAAGTTTTTAGAACTGAATGCATCAGTTGAAGTGACTTCAAACATGAAGTACACCACCTATCCAACAAAGAGGAGAGATATGCCACTTCACCAACGAATGCTTAACATACACTCAGCTCATGTTAACATCATAACAAGTTGAGAAGAACTAGCTTACATCAACTGCATCAGTGCCCTTGTCCATCAAATCAATCTTTGTCAAAACTCCAATAGTTCTTTCACCTTAAAATCAATGTGCAAACAAAGATAAAGTCAATTCCCATATGTATTAAGAGCATTAACAGAAAAAGGAGATACCATTCACGCAATCATCTTCCAAACAAAAAATAATCATACGCAGGAATAATAGGTTTAGATGAAAGTTCCGATGTTTAATTTCTTGTTTTTAACAACCCTGAGTCCCAGCCAGATATTCCATGCCACTAGTGAAAAAGAAATGGTATACGAGAAGCCTCTTGATATCAAAGGAAACATAGAACCTAGAATAGGCACCCTCTAAAAATTCGATAAATTGCCTCGAGGTGGTAAAGGTAACAAATGGTCAAAGCATCCCAGGCAGCCATGCATTAAGACAAGAGATGCATCCTAAAGTTAAGCTGTGATAACATTCTTCAATCGCATCTGTTCAACTCTACATGTTATATCATAGGATGTTTAAATAACTTAGCTGATAAATCAGACATTGTTGCAAGCCAGTTGATCAATCCAACTTCCATCCTACTTCCACTTCCAATCCCATGTTGCAAAGTACAGGGCTTCAAATTGCAAGGCCCACCACAGGAAGACAAAATCCTATGCTGCTTATGTCTACTGCTTTTTCTACTTTATTTTTAAGGTCAAGACTGATAAATTCAATTCAACAAAATCCATTCTCCTCTTTCCTTCCTTTTCCTTTAGCTCATCTATTTCCATAACCAATTAATCTTAGCTATTAGTCCATCCATCCACGTAATACAGAAAAGGTTGGTCTCAAAAGTGCCACTAACAAAGTGACACATTTCATTAATATTTCTCCTAAACTTACCTCTAGGATCTACTTCACGGGAGATCTTAATCGCATCCGAGGTAGCAAGATCTTGGTTGGCAGGGGATATTGCCAAAATGATGCAATTGGGCTGAAGCAGGAAAAGTGAACAGCTTAATAATGTTCGTCCATGCACATTTAACCCAAGAAAACAAAAACTAAAAGGAAGAATTAAGTTTGTCCATGGAAGGATTCACCAAATTGAGTGGTTAAAGACATCATGACTGCAAAATATGTTATGAGAAAATCCTCCACTGTATAATTTACCAAATGCAAAGTGACGGCAAATGTATGCAGTGATCATTATCAAGTGCTTTTGGTGCATGCTGTCTGAAGTCTATTCTACCTTCATATAATTCTTTATCGAACCCATTACAAGATTATCTTCTTCCAGTCTCATTTAACTTCAAAGGAAATTTTCGAGGCTAATAATTCTTACCTTCTCAATATAGGACCGAACCATATTCTCAATGTCTTGCACAATGCTATCGGGTTGACCCTCTTCAATACAAAAACAAAAAAGAAATTTGGCTGTTAAACTCTTATAACACAGAGAAATAACTGTTTACCAAAAATCAAAAAACAAAGAAACCATGACTCACCAACTGCAACCTTTGTAAGCCCAGGAAGGTCAATCAAAGTCAGATTCACAACTGCGAAGGTTGAACAATGGATGTGAGCATTGGAAACCTTAAACATCCAATGGACACATTGACCAGTAAAGGAACACGTGAAGAGGTAATTGTGAACTTTAAGGCTTTAACACAGATTTTTTTTTGGGGGGGGGGAAATTTTAGCAGACATTCCTCTTTGATAGTTCAGCGAAATTATCCAATTCAATGGCACAAAGACCAAACATCATCAGTCTCTTGTCTAACCCTTGAAACAAAAGAACCATAAATTGTGCCATCACTCATGTCTTACCATTAGGAGAGTAGATGCTGAGATGGATCGGAACACTGGAAATTTGTTTGCTTCGGCCGGTCTCTCGATCAGTCTCATCAGCGATCTCCTTTCTGACAGCAGCTATATAACAGACAAAACTGATAAGCATCTATGAGCTAAAGGAAACAAATGAAAGTCATAACTGGTCTTCAAGTTTTCCGTCATGTACATGAAGAGTGAGAAATGGAAGAACTACTTTTGAAGATTTTACTAAGAATAGCTAGCACAAGGAAAACGAGAACATAAAGGGATAGCTAAAAACAAAAAGCTCACATAAATTCACTCATATGTCAAGATGGTATACCAAAATCAGTGAACCTCTTCCTTGGGAGGTGCATAAACTCCGCATATTCTCGTCCTTCATCAATCTTGTGAAGCTGCAGAACAAGAGGGCGCCGGGTAACAATCCCTGCAAAAAAAAAAAAAAGGATTCCTATCACATCCAAGATCCAACCACCAAGGGGAAAGATGCCAGAAACCAGGAAACTATCATTAGACAGGACGCACAGTCCCAAGGAAAAAAATACCTGATCCACGAGGCAAAAAATCCTTCCCAACAACGCTCTCCAGAACTGAAGATTTCCCAGAGCTCTATAATCAGAAAAGATTAGACAAAACATTCAAGCGCATTTATCGATCATAGCATTTCAGCTATTATGTATATGCTCAACTACCTCCAAGAAAGATGGAAAGAACAGAGGAGGTATTCTAGAGATGTTAATCGTATTTGAGGTTTATCGGTAACAGGAAAACTAAAGGTAAGTTGAGGAATGCAGCAATAGCAGACAGTGAATTTCCGAAATGAATAATCAGTGATGAATATATGTCTAAGCAATTACAAATCAACTCGATCGAAATCAACATTGTCCTCTGAAAAAAGAAAAGGCAACGTGACTGCCTAAAATGAAAAACTTTGGGATTTTCAAGTGATTTGGCAAAATTATGTCAATTTAAGTGCGAAGCTACCATCATAAATTCTCTACTCATCAAGTTTGCAAGCACAGTCAACCTGAGAAACTGTGTAAAGCTTCGAACTTCAAAGCTGCAAGCAGTGAAGAAAGCATTGGAGAACGACTGAGATCTTATCTCATTGAGTCAGTACAATGACTCGCCGTCTTGTATGAAGGATGAATGAAAATATTCTAACCCATCGATCCGATTGGCCAGCTTTAGGCTACCGTGAATTGAAAGTACAATTTAAAATGCAGGGGAAGAATAAGAGAGGCCGAAAACTCGCTATACAGCTGCGATAGCAGCCTTAGAATCAACATCTACGCTTGCAAAGAATCTGATCATCAAACAATGAGCAGCAAACTATTCCAATATAGCAACAACCAAATTGATCCACCGATGCAAATGTCTCGGTCAACCCCCCCCAAAAAAAAAGCAACAAGGGAAAAGCCAGCGAAGGCATCGATCCTGTCTCGTGAAGAATCAAAACCGCTACTACATATAAAAAACAGGAGCCAATCCTCGCCGAAAGCCAATATCTGATGAAGCACCCGACACCTCCCCGAAGTGCGCGACGTGCATATGCGTAAACGGGTGTCGCGTACAGGTACCGGGATAGATGGGCACGCGCAAACGCGATGAGATTCAGAGCAGAGAGAGAGAGAGAGAGAGACCTGGCCACCGACGACGGCGATGGAAGGCAAAGAGTCCCAGAGAGTAGGAAGAGCGCTCTCCTCGCCGTGATCGCCGAGGGCCGTGCAGGCTCTCTGAATATTGTTGACCAGCGAGATCAGGTTCTCCATCGTCGGGGCTCAGCTCGGAACGGGACTGGGATCGCGCGATGCCGCCGCAGAGCTTTCTGCTGATGTTTGTTGCTTACGGAAATGCGCGTGAAACAGCAAGATTTGCGAAGGAGGAGTTATTAGGAAGGAGGAGAACCGGGTCGGTCGCTCGGTGTGGAAGGAAAACCGACGCGCACAAAAAGGACTTCCCACGTAACATGATCGCGACGCTCCTCCGCCCTGGCTTTTTGAACTTTCGACGGTCCAACCACGTCGTTGAACGCGACTCTGTTTCCATTCTGTCGACTCAGCTGAGCCTGAGGTGGGTTGGGCTTTAAAGGTGGAGGGATTGTTCGTGTGCTTGCGTTTTGGGCTTTTGGATCATCAACAGATTCATTTACCTACTAATCTTCAGCTTGCTGATAAGAAACCTATCTCCATCTATCATGATCTTCGACCATATATATATATTTCATAATCTCACAATCTTGGTCATATCGAGATTTCTCGTCCTTATTATGAATTAAGCGGTATGATTATTAGTATACCATATAAGTCTACGGAAATGTAATTGACTTTTTAAGAATTGGACTCTATATTAATTGGTCTCACTATAAGTACGGGCGCAATCCTCATGTTAACCATGATATGATTGACTATGGAGAATAATCAAAATAACCACGTCAAATGTTTTTGTTCCTCTAATTTTTTTTTGGTCGAAATTTGTTCCTCTATTTGAATTGCCACAAAATTGAAGATTTTAGAGGCATAGGGTGTTTTTTTTTTTTGCGGGGGGGGGGGGGGGGGGGGGGGGTGGGTTGGGGTTGTTGTTGGACTTCGGGCACCCAAAATTCCGCATCGAAGAGCCCAGTGCTTGATGCCTCATTCGTTGCCACAAGTCCCGGAGTCCTCATCTGCTATAAATGGCTGTCATCAGTTTCTGGTAGACTCTCCATCTCTCTCAAACTCTATCTCTTAACTGTCCTGAAATGCATACTGTAGTCAGGACGAGGCCTTTTGATGGATCGTGTTGCCTTCGAGTCCCCCTTTAGCTGTGTTTCCTGTAGCCCCGCCATCGCTTCAGGCAAGCCTCTTCTTCATGCTACTGCGCGCTGTTCGTTCCTTAAGTTTTCCAACTTAAGGAAACTCAGAAGATCTTCAACATCAGCTTCTTTCAGACCAACTTCACTGACCCAAAATTTTCTTACGAATCAAAATAACAACTTCCGGGGCTTAGTTAAAATCTTGCGGAATATCAAAGGTTCGATTTTTTCGCGAACACAGAGATGGGCTTCCAGCTTACATGCCTATAGCGACTCCCAGAATGCTTTGGATAGTCATAGGGATAATTACTTACAGAACGGAGGGATAGGAGTAGCTCTGCTTAGCGTAACGTCCAATGCGAAGGTCAAGATCAGTCCTTTCGTGGCGACATTGGCGTCAAATCCCACGTTTGTTTCGGGATTCTTCGCGTGGCTTGTTGCGCAATCCATTAAGGTGATATTGAACTTCTTCGTGGACAAGAAGTGGGATTTGAGGATACTGTTTGCTTCGGGAGGGATGCCTTCTTCTCACTCTGCTCTCTGTACTGCACTGACGACGTCGGTGGCGCTATGTCACGGCATCTCGGATTCATTGTTCCCTGTTTGTCTCGGATTTAGCTCTATTGTTATGTATGACGCGATTGGTGTGCGGCGACATGCTGGGATGCAAGCTGAGGTGAGGCGGTGTTTGTTTTGTGTACATTAGGCTGCTGGCTTTGATGACGTTTTTTCTGCAAAGTTCTGTCGGAGACAATTATTTCTCTATGTCAATAGTTAATGCATATAGCCTGTTTGACGTAATGCTGATGGAGACTTAATCTGGAAACAATATGCATAATTGCAGTTTATGTAGGATATTCGGTGTTCTATATAACTCTTGTCGGTTATGTCATTAAGTGTCCTGTAAATGATTCAGGAAACGTTATACTGTGTCTGTGCTGCTACAGCTGACTAGTCTTTCTGAAGGCTTATAATTGCGGAGGTTGTTCTAGTATTTGGTGGATAGATGGTGTTTGATGAAGGCATATGAGAAGTATACTATCTCTTAAGTGTGTACTTTGATGTTGTCACACAAAATTAAAAGTGGAAATCAGAGTGCTGTCGAATTTGTAGGAATGGGAATCAAGATGGGTTTTCTTAGAGTCAGTTCAGAAAGTATAGAAAGGTTGGACTGGCCAAGCTCATGAATTGTTGTTATGCGTCTTGCGTTCACACGGCAGATGTATTACAGTATCGGAATTACTGCGATAATGTTTTTCAATGAATATCATATTTGTTCCCTTTCTTTTTGTGGAGTACTCGAAACGTAAGTAGAGCTGGCCTAACTGATGTGGTTCAAATTAATATGAAGACAAGCACAAAGTTTAGTTCTCAGTGTTTTAAAGTCGGGAAGAATGATGGTAGTGATATTTAGTTTCTGCTGCACTGGTGAGGGATGAATGATTCAACATCTCTCAAGATTTACCAGTGGAAGATGCATTTTTGACAGTATTCAGAGTTTAAGTATTCAGAGTATAAGTCTGCATTTTATGCCATAGGCAGTACAGATCTACTGAGGGGCCAAGCTAATGGGAAGTTACCTTGTTGCCTGTGGAAGTCTTGTCGGGTGTTTTATAGTCTGCATTCGATTAAGCCTCAATGGTTGGCTAGGTATTCACCTTTGCAGTCTCTTTGGTTACTATGCCACCTTCTTTTTTTTATCTTTATTGGTTGAGAATTCTCTAAGCTGAAGGAAGAAAGCAAAGCCTGATGGTCATATCAATAAGGCACCCAAAGTTCCTTGGCGGAACAGGAAACCTCATCATAGAGAAACCCCTATTCTTCCTGCCAAGAATGAAAGATCAGGGTAGATCCCTTGGGCTTGAAAACCCAAACTTTGAATTCCATACGTGCTTGCCAGTGCCACTTGTGGTCTTAGAAGCCTCTCCTTCGCCTATGCCTCTCAAATTATAGGGCTGCAAGCTATGCTGCTTTGAACAGCTATCCATTCAAACCTTTGGTCTTGGACCTGTGGGGTCCAACTTGCCTTCGCTGTAGAAGTTATCACACCTCCTGCAGGGGGCTACTGCTCTGGCCATGCACTTGCTTCACAATCTGAGCTTCGCTATCAGTCAGTTCTATTTGTTGGTCAGTGCCTTTGAAGTTGCATGTCTTAGGCATGGTCCCGGTTGAGACAATAGAATGTAGAAGCCCCCAAAAGGAAGGAGGAGCAGGAGGATTTTAGTGTTAATAGCAACTTTTGTTACAATGATTCCATCTTCATTTGAAAGTTTCCTCTTCTCTCGCCAGTCACCTACCTGCTACTAGCCTATCATTGTCGTCCTTGGTTAATTTTTTCAATATGCTGCTACTGTCGGATGAAACTTTTTTCAGTTTGTTGGCAATCATTTGAAATACATGAAGTCATGAACCATGATTGAAATACCATCCATCAACGTAAGCTGGTTAAATTCTCTTACAAGTCTCATGGGGATTGATCACTGCAGGTTCTCAATATGATCGTTGAGGATCTGTTTCAGGGGCATCCCATCAGCCAGAGAAAGCTCAAGGAACTTCTTGGGCACACGCCGTCGCAAGTCTTCGCAGGAGCTCTGCTTGGGATTCTTGTCGCCTGTATTTGTTGTCCGGGTTGCTTAGTTACAATCTGATTGTTTTGCAGGCAGCCTTTTTATCCAACAAATAACGCAACATTTCCATGGGTGGATAATGGTAAAGATGAATGGAAATCGATTGTTTTCTGTTCCTATCCTGTGGAGGCTTGTCAGCGGTTATAAATCAAAAGAGCCTTGGAATAGGAAACAACCTTGCTTTGGACTGAACTGGGTTGAACTTGCTTGATATGTCCTTGCTAAGTTGCTAACTATTTGTATCTTCCTCCCATTCGAGACACGTGTTGCTACCCTTGGCCATCTCCAGCATAAACAGAACTCTACTACTGTCTGTCAGCCTCTCAGCCAATTCAAAGGGAAATATTCGTAGGACACAGCCTGCTTGGTTGCTCTGCAGTCTGATGGCATTAGACTAAGAAAATGAATGATGCCATGGCCGAAAGCAAGTGAGATCAAATGTTAGCAATGCGAATGTAGTAGGACATGAGTGGGATATGGAGTGTCCTTCTAACTTTGACATTTTTGGTGACACATGTTATTGTCGGACTTGGCATTTTGTTGGGTCAACATAGATAAGGGTTAATATTGCGAAAAATTTCAAATTGGTACATTAGTAACAAATTTGCCTTAGATTATTTTTTTAATCGTGAAAAATCCTAAAATACTACACTAGTGATATATTTATCTCAACCATTTTTTTGATCACCAAAAATTTTAAACCGGTACATCCGTGATTAATTTGCCCTTAACTAATTTTTTTATTATAAAAAATCTCAAACTATTACACTTGTGATAGATTTGCCCTCCGTTAACTTGAGTTAATACCACAAAAAATCTTAAATTGATACACCTGTAACAAACAAAAGGTGAAAATACCAAATTAATATATCTGTAAACTGTCACGTACCATGCAACTCAGTAATTTGACGTTAAATTTAACAATAACTAACGGAGAATAAATTTGGTGCAAGTTTTTTAATTTGAAGTAAATTTGTCATAAGTATATCAATTTGGGACTTTTGATAGTCAAAAAGTAGTTTGTGATAAAATATACTAATTTATTATTTTTCATCGTATTAACTCTATAGATAAAAATGTGATGATTCTTAGCGTGTCAATGCTAACTTATTATTAAAATGGATGAAAATGATTTGATTCATGTCAAAATCAAGTTATTATGTCAGTTGGAATTTCTTTTAGTAAATTTTTGGGTGGTGAAAGGAAACAATACATTTGAGTCGGCAATCTCTATTCAATCATCCCACACATATATCTAGTGAAAGTCTATTTGTTTCGTCAAAAAAGAAAAATATCTTATGCCAATACATTTTTGAAAGAGCTCCTCAGTGGCAAGCAACTATCGGTAGACAAAATTGTGGACCATCTGATTTCCTAATAACTTATTAGTATGTCATTAGCATTTAAATGAATCAACTTCTTTTTAAGTTCACATAGTATCGGTTTTTTTGATAATTGGTTATTGGAGGACTTAAAACGTTTCATTTAGATCACTTGAGATTTAAAAAAGTCAAAATTAGGTTTTGAACTCGCCATTGACGAGAGTTTCGAGCATGGGCCCCGCAATGAAATATTAGGTTGCTTGGCACTTATTAAACCTTAACCTCTCAATTGAATCAAATATAATTTTAAGGCTTTGATTAACTGACGGGTCAAAACTTTCTGTTCGTCTTAACAATTCCTCAACTAATTTTTTCCAATAATTTACCAATTAACTTTAGCCTATCGAGTCTCATTTAAATTATTTGTGAACGTTTCTTTGTATTTTTAATTATCAATTTTAAGCATAATTTACCAAAAATCATCGAGTTTCCACATTAAAGCTGCCACGGATTTACCGATTTTCATCTGTACGATTTATCTCTGTTCATTCACCACTCTCGCACGCAGCACTATGTTTTTTCTTTTTCTGTGGGTTCAGAACACAACTATGTTTGGACCGCTGACTTTTGTACTTCTCCCGACGCCGTCCCGGGTGATACCGCCACCTGTTTGTCGTTTGTCGGCTCTCGTGAGCTGTCGACCCGGAAAGAGATTTTTGTAGTACTCCCAAAGAAATGTTTGCTGGGAGCTTCATGCGGATCGGAGCACCGGTTGAACGCAACCAGTCGTCGGTTGGCGACGGTGAAACGATTTTCTCTGTTTCTGTTTTCGAGATTGTCTTCGGGTTCCTGAGTGAGTGGTAAGGTTTTCTCTGCTTTGCTCTTGTACTCAAGACTCTGGAAGATATGAAAAAGGGCGAGCTTTGTTGCAGTTATGGTGAATATAAAGTTGGAACCATGGCTTGACTGTCACCGATGGGACCCAAGTTCTCTGTCTGTCTATTAATTCGCATGATCCCATTCATCCTCGGTTATGTCCTCATCTTCTTTTACTTGTTTAGCCGGAGGGTTAGTTTCATGCGAAATTGGTTATGTGCTTTCTTGTAGGGAAAGCTGAGAGTTCTCTTAATGCTTAGCTGACTACTGCGTTGTCTCTTTACTTTGTCATTTGATGCAATTGCCGAATGGGCCAGTCTATAACTGCCGTTGTTGTGGCAGGTAGTTCTTTTGCCTTGATTGAGAGAGCATTGTTACATAGGAAATAATCATTGAGCTGGAGTGGAGCTCAATTCGGTAAATAATGGGTTGTGGCCCCTCCAAGAGCGCCACCCAGAGTGCCACACCTGAAGCCAATCCATCAAGTGCATCGGCCGAACATATTTCTCTTGCTTCCAAAACGCCTTGTGAGTACCTAGCTCATCCCCCTGTTGCACTTGCCTGTTTGGAATTTCCAAGGCGAAATTTTGTGACCATTTTTGTCGAGCGACCACATTCACGGCTCAATAATGCATGAAATCACACTGTTAAGCTCCTCCTCCTTACTGCCACCTCTCTGCCCATCCCAAAAGAGAAAGAAATTATGAAAGGGATGGTGTACTTTTCATTCATCAATTCATATTACTGGTTGACTCCATGGACCATGGACAAGTTCCTTCAAACCTGCTAACAAATTTCAGTTGATGTTTGTTAATATACTGTAGCTTCATGAGCGTTAGTTTAGAGGGTGGCATGCTCCACCTTGGTCGATCAATATATCAAGGATGTAGTTGATTGGAAGTTTAGCTCGCAACCAGTCATTAAGTTTACACGTTAAGACTCTGTTATGCCTTTTCTTGGGGGCTGCTGGTAATTGACAGAACCCACGTCACCTGCAGTTACTGTTAGTGAAGTGGAATCTTTGTATGAGCTATTCAAAAAGCTAAGCACTTCTGTGATCAAGGATGGGCTAATAAACAAGGTATCTTGGTCCCTCCCACATGTGGTATAGAAATAAATGGTATCTATACAACAGTGTATTCCGTCCTAGTCTGACCAAGTATTTCTTTTTTTTTTTTTTTGTGCTAGGAAGAACTTCGGCTTGCACTTTTTCAAAATAGCAAGAAGAATAACCTTTTTCTGGATAGGGTATGATTTCTAACTTCGCTGGGAAAAATCTGTCTTTTTCTGCTGCCAATTACCTGCTACGAAGCTCGTGGTCTATAGGAGGTTGTGACGCGCATCCAATAGATAATAAAGTAGAAGAACTGTGCAATATCTAGGTCCTCTTATTAAGGGAAAATGATAGCATGACATAGCCAGAAGTTAAAACTTCAACTTATTCCGTTGGTGAAAACGATAAGCATGCGTGCTCAATAAGTATCTCAGTACCTCTTTTTGTGTCAATTGTTACGTATGAATATTAATCAATTAATGCGGAAAAGAGCAAAAGTCACTGTTAATGAGTATTATGTATGTGAAAATCATTCCTTTTCTTTTTCTTTTTTTTTTTATCTATATTGTATCATTTCTTTTTCATTTTATCTATATTTTTTTTATTGTATCATTTTATGGGGAACATGCTTTTTCTTTTTCTGTGGATTTGCCTTCCATAATCAGCGTATCCCTGCCACTTCTGCAGATGTTTGATCTCTTTGATATCAGCCGAAATGGACACATTGAATTTTGGGAATTCATTCAATCATTGTCAGTTTTCCACCCAAAAACCCCTGATCCAGTCAAAGCTTCATGTAAGAAGCAGAGTAGAAAACACTCTTATGGTGTCATGACCTTTACGAGTCTCTCCGCATGGATGTTCAATCTCTGAGTACCTTATATTGTTTAGATCCACGGTTCAGAATTCATGATATGCATTTACTAGTACTAAACGGAGGTTGTGTTTTATGACAGATGCTTTTAAATTGTATGATCTAAGGCAGACTGGTTACATTGAGCGGGTGGAGGTAAGCATATTAATCCAAAATGCTTCAACCTGAGGTATATGATGCTGCTTCACTACTTGTACTGCAGTAAAATTACTCAAGGGGTCTAGATAGTTTCGCCATGAATTTTAAATCCTCTTCCAGCCAAAGGGGGCCCAGGGGTTGGGGGGAGGGAGGGGGAGAGAGAGAGATTTCGATCCTAAAATCAGTGCTTGACAATACTACTCTAATAAAAGTAAAGCCAGTGGACACTCTCGATTTGATGCCATCTTGACTGTTGAAATCCAAATTCAATTGCAATCTGAAACCTATTAAATGTATGTCTCTTGACCTAGATTTTGATTTGCTACGATCTTTGTACAATTCCCCATCCTAATTAATGAAACCTTGGTGGTTGGTTTCATTGATGTACAAACTTTTCCTTCGAAGTTTCTTTCCTCATCCTTTCAACACCCTAATTGATCCTTTCATGTTTGTTGATATTAACAATATAGGCTCCAAACTATCAACGGTTTGGTTATTTGATGCATGCCTCTAAACTTAAAAGCAGACAGTAAAAAAAGTTGGTTGAAATTAATTACTTGTTACCTATGAACTATAAATTGTCATGTTCTTTGACTAAGCATATATTTCGGCATATTAACAGTTGAAAGAAATGGTGCTGGCCCTCTTGAGTGAATCTGAGCTGAATCTATCAGATGATGTTGTAGAAACGATTGTGGACAAGGTAAAGGAACTCTAAGTAGTATGTATGAATCATGATAACAAGTATTATGTCTTTTCTAGTTCTCCTGGTTATTTACTTGCTTCTCTTTAAACAGACATTTGTGGAAGCAGATGCAAAAGGCGACGGAAAAATTGATGAAGAAGAGTGGAAAGAATACGTGGCAAAGAACCCCTTGATGCTGAAGAACATGACTCTTCCTTATTTGATGTACGTCAATTACATGACTTTTAATAAAAGTTTGCTCGTCTGATCTTATGCACTTGTGTATAGAAGTAGCATCTTTCTAGATAGCTTGACCCGGTATTTTTTTGGCCATTATTATAAGGAGGAGCATCTTTCCATATCTGATGTATGTCAATTGCGTCATTTGTGTGGTCCACACATGCTTGATCTCATCACTCTGAATATTATGTCATTCATATCTTTTGGAGAAAATTTTTTGAGTAAAAACTTGCATCTTGGCATGCACTGCCTTTTAGAAGCTGGCCTACTTTTTTAATGGATTTAGTAGGTGTTGAATTTTTTTTTTTTTCTGGGTTTCCATTTGTGCTGTTAAGTTCCTCAGTTCACTATCTTCTGGTCATGAAGGACTCATATATGGTATAAGGTCGTAAATTAACTCTCTTACTCTTGCAAAGTATTGCCAGCACAAGTATGCTATTTCCAAATGGCTTAAGTTAGCTTCTCAATGCCTATGTTATTTCCAAATGGCTTAAGTTAGCTTCTCAATGCCTTTTCAGGGATATAACCACATCATTTCCCAGCTTTGTGTTGAAAGGTGAAGCATATGACTAGGAGTCGGAGGCTACGGCATGCATTAGCTCCCAACCGCATGATCTCTTTTTCGAGAAAAAGCTTGATGTTTTTTTTTCCCCCTGAATATGCTGAAAATATGGAGAGGGAATTCATCCCTTCATTCAGGAGCTAGTTCTCACAGTTCGAAACCTTAATTAGGCCTTGTTCTTGAACCCAAACGATAGAACATCCCCAATGGGCCTTGTCTGTTTCATCCACCTAGTCCGGTTGGTTCCCATTGGAGCCGAATGGCAACAGCTATGCATTTCATCCCTACCTTTTGTTAGTTATATAGGCTAAAGCTCCACCGGCCAACAGATCTGATCGCACAAAAACTTATTCTCCTATGTCTGCTCCTCGTCCGGTCTACTGGAGGTCAGACAAATTCTCACAGGACCAGAATAACTGTGCATTTGGTTTGAAAGGTTTAACTGCCATGACCAGGGAACAATATCTGTATGTGTTTTGCCAATGTATAATCATATTACCAGAGAAAAGAGTCTTCTGTGACGAATAGGTAGTTTTATACGATTCCTTGGGGGTTGACAATCTTATATAATGGACGAACCCATGGTGGTTTTTGTGAAGAACTTCCGTACTCACCTGATATAAGCCATGATTGTCCACCAAAACAGGCGACTGTCATGCGATATTTCAAAGGAGCTTTTAGGGACTTGTCCAGGTCTAATCTCACAGATGGATGCAGACAACTTGCGGGCACCAACCGGTATGGCCTCCAACCGAATGGGATTGATAGTGGAAAGAAGATTCATTCCCTTAACATAATCATTACCACATTGATAAATTCAATACTTGAGGAGGAGGAAACAATAGTTGTACGTTTTCCTTCAACGGCAGATGAAAGGGCTCGCTTGAGACTCCAACAAAAGTGACAAATCTTTGCGACTAGACCGGTTGTTTCTTTCGCTCCGTTTTCCCCTGCCCACTTTCGAAGAACATTAACGTACATGAGAACAAAGAGCCAGATTGAGACGATCTGACAAGGATTCCTAAAGATACTGACAAGTCTGTGCAGCTGAGACTTGGCTTGAATGGCTACGTAACTTGAGTGAGAAAGTAAACGGAACCAATGAAAAACGGCCAGAGCGCGGTGGGTGCAACTTCAAGAAAGGATATCATCGTACAACAACCTCCCCAACCACAAATTGACACGGCTTGTCTTCATTTCTGTTGGGTACACACTCAGACAAACCTTACTTAGCTACTTCTGATTCATTATTGTTGCTTCGACCACAAGCCACGCAGTGAAGCAGTTTCGTCATTTAATTCTTTTTTAATAAGCTCCTGAAAGTCGTTTTCTTCGACCTTTTGTTCAGGCCCGTCAAAGGTAAAGAAGATAAAACAGATTGGATCTAGCAATCACAGCTGTCTTTTTGGTTATGGTTGTGGAAGTAGTTCATCCGCTCCTTCTAGTATTAGACTAATTAGATTGACTCACCAAAAGATAAAAAACAAGAAAGAAAAACAACTTACTCCGATGAGATTCTTCCTCCAGCAGGACTTTCGAGCGCATGAGTGCTCATTTTTCGACTGCGATCTGGGAATGGACTTTCTCAACCCAAGCTCAAGGGAGAAGATGCCGCGTCACAAGGCAATTGCAATAGGTCCTGAGGAATACCAGTGCATGCAGTAGCTAGTTTGTTCCGGTATTCGCATTTGATGTACCTTACGATCTATTGCTATGACGACATTGACTAATGCATCATCATGGCACAGGATCACGAAATCATTATTAACAATTCGTGGATATGGTACATCCAGCATTCTTACAAAGTTAGAGAAATCTTGAGATGAAATTGTCACAAGACTACATTTCCACCACCCTCGAGCACGAGAGAGAGAGAGAGAGAGAGAGAGAGAGAGAGAGAGAGAGAGAGAGCAAACCATGCTAGCTACACAGGTTGGGTATGCAGGCCCCACCTTCTGGATTCTGCTGCTCTTTCCAAATCCGTCCTGTAACCCGAAGTTTCAGCTCTTTTCTGTCTCCTCCAGAAAAGAAAAGTGCCATGTTGCGCTGTATAATTAGACCGTCATGGCTATCCCTAACCTTCCTATGGCTATCTCTTATGCTTCGTGGCGTGCCCTCCCATATGAGTTTCCGACCATTCCCTCCAACCTCCAAGCTGTAGCTGTAGTTCCGAGCTTCCATCTCATCACCCATGAAACGGAGAAATGCCATGTAAACAGGAGCCACTCCAAGCTGAAATGCTTCAAAGTGGAGGCAGAAGTATTGTCCAAAGCAGTGGAAGACCTGAACATATGACATGCGAAAATGGTTTTGAACAAGGTCATTCAGTCACAGCTTTAATTCACAGAATGCAGGGGGAGGTCGTTCAGGAATTAATCATGGATATATTAACTCTCTTAATATCTTGTTTGCAGTTAAACACTGAACTTCAAATAGTTCAATTTTATGGTAAATATGACGTACAGACTCAGTGCTATCGTTATGACTAGTGGTGGCAATTAAAAGTAGTCCATAATAGTTCAAAACTCAACTGGACAAGCATATCTCAATGTAAACGCGGTGAAATCAGAGTGATTCTGAAGTTTGTGGATGTCGACAAGGCCACATAATTTACTTTCCCGTGCTAAAAGGAACCAGATGATTTTTTGATGATTAAATATCCAAAATTAATCAATTCCCAATAAAGCAACTGTACTTCTTATAGCAACCCTGAGAAACCTTTCATTAATTAAAGCTGATTTTTATCAATTTTTTCCTCACAAAGACCTATAGATCATGGGTGAGTGAATACTCACAGTTAACATCCATGTCGCATTTTCTACTTCGCGTGGATTAGACTTCACATATCGATGGTTGAAAGTGCATCCAGAATGCATATCTACTTTGTGGTCATCCCTCAGATGTGCAACTAGGAAAGGAATGTCCCCAGTGACAGAGCACTCTGAACCAGCATAAGGGCAATTGTATGGCCTGAAGTTACATAGAGCCTCATGTTTGAGTTTACTGTAGTAAGGAAATATCTCTGGGCACCCAAGAGAGATGTACTTGCAAGGCAGCTCAAGTGATTCTGCCACCTTCTCCAATGCAAGACACCTTATATCACCAAGCTCCTGTCTGCATGTGGGACACCTATTATGAACCCTGGTTTTGCAGGTTGAGCAAAGTGTATGCCCATTGTGGCACTGCAAGGAGAAAGTTGTATTGATTGTTTAGCCAAACAAACTCCATTCATGAAGGAGCTGCTTCTCAAAGTTCACAACATCCCAGGGCAAATATTCAGAAATGTTACTAGAAAGCCCAGTGAAAGTTATATTACAACTGTCCTCGAAAATTCATAAGTTTAGATAGCATGAAAACTGGCATCTTCCAATAGACATAACATGTTTCCATACTCTTGAAGTATTGTTTTAATTAAACAACTAAACGGCAGAATATCAAGGGCAGCAAATTAGATATAATCAAGATGACCAACAAAAACGAAAAATATACAACTACAAAAACAAAGTTTCGTTTCAGTGCCTTTGCCTTGAAAGACATAAGGAGGGATGATTACCTACAATGCTGCTCAGCATGGGATACAACAAGAAAAGTACCCTCTATACTATCCTGATTTCTGACGAACAGCAAAAGTGTATGGAATTTCCACATTATAGCTGAAAAGGCAGCAGATATATCTGGAATTCTTTCTATTTCGTGAACTATAGTACCAAGTGATACTCATATCTGGATGTTCAAGTCGAGCATTTCGCTCACCAAAATATTGTTCAGCAAGAGTGACAAGCAAATCGACCTTAGACATAACCAAATTCAAATGGCAGAGAAGCAACTTCGACAAGTCATGAGACACATGAAAGGACTATTTTTAGTTTCAAGAAGTTACTTATGACCCAGCCAAATCCCCCCAAGAGAGCACGATTATATCTAAAGCCAAATCCACCAAAATCCCACCAGCTCATTTCCATATCCAAGAGGGGCTCCTTCGTCCCGCAGCCCACATGATCCACAAAGTTATTCCCCAGAGACGTCCATTATTACCTCAAACCACTCGATTAATGTCGAAATTGAAGCCGAAATCAACCAGCTGATCAACTCAAACACCATCCAACAAATTGATGGACATACTCACCTACCAATGTCGCAAAGGTGAGGAATGAAGCAGCACACAAAATCACAGAAACCTGTTGACCCAAAAGTGTCAAAAAAATTAAGGAATGACCTGATAAATTGGAGGGTACATCGAATTGGTGCATACTGGGCACTCGAGCAATTCGTGGACGCGGGTGGTGCTGGGAAGAATCGCAGAGGAAACGACGACATTGCCGTGAGACGACTTGGAAGGGAATTGCGGGTGAAGATGCTGGTGGGGATTTTGCTGGATCTCGTCTTCGTCCATCCCATCTAGGGACGTTATGCATTCAATACTATCAGTTTCCATTCAAATTCCGACAGAATCTGAGCTCGGAAATGTGGGAAAGTTGCCGAATTTGTTGGATTTACAGGTGTATGACCCGAACTGGGAAAGAGAGGTAGAGGATAAAACAAGGGAAAGTTTTGATTTTTGAATCGAGTACACAATGGGTACGTTCGGCTCTCCGCCTCAGAGAATCAGTGAGTATAAATTTCTCAAAGAACAGGGAGGAGTGATATTTTCACAGAAATGAAACACATTTTCTGGCAAAAGTAGGTTCTTTCCTTCATCAGCTCGAGAGAGAGAGAGAGAGAGAGAGAGAGAGAGCGAGTGGGGAAATCGGACGGCAGAGAGACCAGCACGTGTGTGAGTCTCTCGTACGAGTTTGCGTCGGGCGCGCGCGTGTCTGAGAAAGATCCATCTCTTAAAACACGAGGGCCCAGTGGGTGGGGGTGGGGATGGTGATCGTGAGGATTCGTGAAGGGGATTAGATCACTTAAAACACTAAATTATTGAAATAATTGGTTGGCTAACGCTAATATTCTCATCCCTTTATTGGTCTTGGTAGATTCTTGTTCTTGTTAATCCACGAGCAAGTTCGGACATTGGGTCGTCTTACGAAAGTGCCTGCATCAAAGCAAGCAAAAGTTGCCTCTGCATTCATCGCACCTCGGTGCTGAGCTGCTGCGTTTGCTAATGTTCTCGTGTTGCGAAGAGCCTTCCAAAAAGGGAATGAAAGAAGAACGATTCTGGTTCATCTGATCTTTACTTAACCCACCCGTTTTGGGCATCATCGCCCAAAGATAATGGTTTTGGCATCATCCAAGACTTGGGTTCAACGTTACTTCAAGTGCCCCCGCGAGTGCACACTTCCCCTTTTGTTTTTCCACTTTTCGGCCGCCCCAGTCGTGAGCTTCAAATCATCCACCCCCAAAAGCAAGCAACTCGAATGACTGGCCCTTTTGCAAGCTCTATGTTCATCACTTCTGTGGCAATAGTTTCTGCATTTTCGCGTCTGTTCGCGTTCTTCATTTTCCCCCGAGAACTATCAAAATTGCCAACGATCATCTGACCCGATGGAAAAAATAAGCGCTTGAGGTTGGGCGTTTAAGGCTAGGTCGGGGATCAAATCATGTTGCAATTACATGAGAACAGCTATCAGAAAATTTTTCCCGTTTTAAGCTCAGCTTCTCTCTTGTACTCTTTGATAACGTGCCAATCCTTGGAAATCGGTATTTCTGCTTTAGGCAAAATAGTGAGACAACAAGGCATAATAGCGAGTCAAGCTATTTGACTTTTCCTTGATTACAAATAGGGGAGATCGGTTTCGGGTTGGACCGATTCCACCCAAGAACCAAGAACCGGATTGGTAGGGTCGCTTCCCAGGTAGGGGTGTGCGGTTCCGGGTTCCGGATAGGTTCCACCTGGAACCTGGAAATTACCCGCTAGTACAGGTTCCTAATTTTTTGGAACCTAGAACCTACCCTTCAAACCGTGGAACCTAGAACCTACCCTGTTACAGGTTCCACGGTCCGGTTCCAGGGTACCCGAGAACCTATCGATCAATGGAGAGGCTTGTTATTAAAAAAAAAAACTTTTAGTGAAGTTGGCATACGCGAGAAATAGGATACAGTCCTAAGAAATTTTGCAGAGTAGCTACATTTTTCACACGCTCTCTTTCAAGCAATCATTCTCAAGTAGGGGTGAACAGTTTCAGGTTCCACTTTGAATCCAAAACCTACATATCAGAATAGGTTCTTCATTTTTCGCTCCAAATTATATAGTCATCATTGGACGCCATAGAACATTATATGATCGTGTGAAGATATATATAAATAAAAAATTTATGTTGGGATCCAGGGTACAGGTTCCAAGTTCCAAGTGGTGGAACCTGGAACTTACCCGCTAGAATAGGTTTCTCAATTTTTGAAACCTAGAACCTACCCTACATACCTTGGAACCTGGAACCAGACAGGTTCCTACAGGTTCTGGTTCCAGGTTCTCGATTCTACCCTAGAACCATGCTCAGCCCTATTCCCAGGTTCTTGAAACCGGAAACTAGATAGATGCCGTTTAGGGTTTTGGCAATTTCCTTTTCTTTACTCTTTAAAGGAAAATGAAAACATATTGGATCAGTTTGGTCCGAGCGGTTCGATTCCACATCGGGAACTGAGAACATGACCGATTATTCCTAATTCCAAAGTTTCAAAATTGGAAATCGCCCAAAACCGGACTATTCGGTCTAATTTCAGGGTCAATCCGTTTCCCGTGCACGACTCTAGTTATAAGGGACGAGACATATTAAGAAGTCAAAGCTATTTGAGAGTTGCTCAAAACTGACTCTTCAGTCAAAGGCGAGTTCGAGAAGCTCAAGAACGTGTCCAAACAAAGCTTGAGCTTAAACTTTACTTGCTGATTGAGCCAATTCAGGTCAAGCTCACTTTCGTTGAAAACTAAATTAAGTTGACTTGAGCTCAATCTTGAAAAAATCAAGCTCGATTGCATGCTCGAGTCAAGTCGACTTTGACTACAATATTGTGTGAATTGATCTTGCTTAAAAAAAAAAATCCATACGGTTGGATAAAATATATGAAAGGAGAAAAATTGTACGAGTTTCTGGCTTCCTATAACACAACGGACCTCACAATTGTTTCATCTCTTCTTCTTCTTCTTCTTCTTCTTCTTCTTCTACTACCACCACCATAACTTCAATGTGTAATCTTAGCATTCAATTCTAAATTATCTCATTTTTTTTCTCAGTTTGTCAACCATTTCATATTGTATAATAAGATTAAATACTTAGGATTCATTTCATTTGCACTAAGATCTAATTAAATTATAATAAAAATCCCAACAAATACAAACATAGAACAAGCCTATGTATAGGTAGAATATAAGAATAAGTAAGAACAGAAGGAAGAATAAGAAAACTTCCTACTTCCCGGTCTTATAGGTTTTAATCGTGGCACAATCGGAGATTCACCTAAAAATTAGTGCAATGGTCAAGAAATGTAATTTACGCAAACGTTTTACCAAATGATTTGGTATTTCTAGCCAAAAAAGGAGGTTTTTTGTGCTCAAACTGGAGTTAATCTGGTCCCTTACTTACTCTATCTCGGGATTAGTATCTAAGGAAACAAATTGACCGAATTGCCAACAACCCAAAAACTTGATCCTGAGCTATAATGTGCTACGAATGGATAAAACAGATTTGCCTTTACCTTCAAACAAAAGCAGCATGAGGCCATTATGCAAAGCAATCCTAAGGATACGAGCAGCTCCTTGCGCTTTTTGATGATTCATTCCATCCTCGCAGTCCACGAGATTATGGTACAAAAAAAAAAGGTTGGATGAACCGGAGAATCGGGGGCAATGTCACCAATGTTCGTTATATGAGCGCCAAAATGAAGCATTATCTGGAAATATCTGATGAATTCCCACTTTATACCATCACTTTCCTCTGAACCAATCCCCGCTCTTCCCACCAGTTTTACGCTCGAGTCTTACGTTTGAAATCTGGATATCCTTCGAAGCAGCCTTGCACATATCGTATACTGTAAGACCAGCAACGGTCACAGCCGTCATCGCTTCCATTTCGACCCCTGTTTTCTCGGAACAAGCAGCCTCCCCTTCTATTTCCACACTAAAGTCATCACGGTTCAGCTTCAGATCAACGCGAACATGAGTCAGCGGGATGTTGTGGCACAACGGAATGAGGCTGCTCGTACGCTTCGCCCCACTTATTCCCGCGATCTTGGCCATGCTCAGGACATCACCCTTCGCCATCTGGTTGGCAGACACCAAATTGAACACTCTCTTCCCCAGCATGACTTTGCAGCTGGCACTGGCAGTTCGGTTGGTAATTACTTTGGGAGAAACATCGACCATTTGCGCTTCTCCTGTATCGCCAACGTGCGTCAAGCCGCCTGCACCTTCTTCAGATCCTTGAGACATAGATTGGGTTTCCTGTTTCCTAACACCATTCGCCGCAGAAGCACCGAATCCATTTGATGGCGGCTCACCGAAAACAACTTCCATTTCCTGATGAGACATCGGCAATTATGTATCCCAAAATCTGTTAGCTCCCAGCAAAATGTCACACCAGGCAAAATAACAACAACGAATCAAGAGCGCAGCCGATCATATTAAATTTTAAGCTGCAGGAAAATGCAGGCTATCTAATTCAAATCTCCATCAATGTGATTGTCTGCCTCCGAACCTTGTTACCCCTGTTATTTTTCTTTCAATTTTCTGGAATAGATTACCTTACCTTATTAAGTTCGGCAATGGTTGTGGCTATATCATTTCTGGCGTTACTGCAAAAGGGTCTCGCCAAGGCAGCAAACTTTGTGGATAGTCGACGAAGCAACATCCTAGCTTGATCACGCCGGAGCTAAAACTACCGAGGAAGCTGGGTTGGAGAAATATAACAACGCAAAAGCCGGTGAGAGGAACTAAACTAAATTCTGGAAGCAGGATGCAAGCAGCGTCCGCCATCCAATTACTAGACGATGTCAAATTTTAGAGCTTTGTTAGAGATATATATGTCTATAATGCGACTCTCCAGGCAAGCAGAAGCATATTTCATGGTAGTCGAGCATTTTGGCAAACAGGTGGAGGGCGTGATGGGTGAACAGAGTTGTTCGCAAGCAAAAGGAAATAGGACAGCATGTCTTCAAACGTTATCGAAGGTACACACCTGGACGTCGTCCTTAAAGCTTGTCGAGCTTTTTCACGAGTAATTGAAGTCTTTCAATGTCTATGAGCTTCGACGGCGTTTGAATTGGTTAAAGATCCCACCTTTTTTATTCCCTTGCCGGGTGGAAAATGGCTCTTGGCTGGTTTGTCCAACTCCCGTTACATATAGAGAAGATATATACCGACATAATAATAATAATAATAATATATGTCGTTTTTAAATTAAAAAAAGTGCTGGATATATAATGGGGCTGGCAAGGGACAAAGAGCTCAAATTGAGGAGCGCCTCCCGCCCATCCTGAAGCATGGAGACGAGGAAGAAGATCGAAGAAACAGTCATGACGATACTGCGGAACGCTGACATGGAAGCCATGACCGAGTTCAAGCTCCGGAATGAGGCCTCCGAGAAGCTAGGCTTCGATCTCTCCGACATCGACAGCAAGAAGTTCGTGAGAAGCGTCGTGGAGTCGTTTCTCCTCTCCGACACTACGGACAAGGACGGGGGCGAGGAAGGCGAACCGAATGTCCGAGGAGAGGTTAACGCGGTCGCCGCAGAGGCACCGGTGAGGGAAGTGAAGAAGGAGCTCGGCGAAGATGGCGAACGCGTCATTTGTGAGGTTGAAAGTGAAACCCGATCGCTCTGTTTTGGATGAATTGCGCTCATCGATTGCATGTAGAGAAAGTGAACTTCATCGTCATCACTTAGTTTTTCTCTGCTCATTCATGGTGAGATTGAATTCAGCTGCATAAATTGGGTTCGAAAGCCATGGTTGTCCGGGTTTTTGAAGAGGTGCCTACATGTATCTCTTGAGGTACTGATTGCGCACGCACAAGCATCTCTTCTACCGGACAGTCAAAAGGAGATTTTTTTTTTTTCGGGGCATTCTTCCATAGAGGAGAGTTCTAGATTGGGCGAAGATAATAGTTCTGCAAATGCTTCATTAGATACTGTCTCTTTGTTTGCTGAAGAAAATGGGGGAAGTAGGCAAATTTACATTTTAGCTGTCTAGTTTGCTGAGAACAAACTTAGGGAGCATTAAAGATGAGTCCTTACTTTTGAAGCCCTGTGGCTGCAAGTAACACGGTACAAGATTGGCGAGGAGTCATAATTGGAGGAAATCCAACAGCTTTAGACAAAGTGCTATCTGCAGTAGTAAATCCAGTATTGTAGATTCTCGCTTGGCAGTAGTAGATAAGCGCAATAGGCAGTTGTAAATCTAACGTCGTAAATTTTCACCTGGTGGGTAATGTCACTCCTTGGATTTTTCATGGTTTTCCTTGTTTGGCAATTGGGAGTTAGCTCAAGAACCTCTACTTGCACTGCCGGTAAAACAGTTGGTACTGGCTAGTAACATTTGCATCATATTCCTCTTGTGGCTGACTGATTATTCTGCATTGTGCAATTAGATAAGCCACATCAACAACTTTAGAATCATCATTTGATGTTTGTGTAGCTTTCAGATAGGAGGTATGTGACTCTTCAAGATTATAATGGCACAAATATGGTATCAGTAAGGGACCACTATATCAAAGATGGAAAGCATTTTCCCAGTGCTAAAGGTGATTGCACATGTATAACCTTCTCTCCTCTATCTAAATCTACAATGATGCTCTTGTCCTTTTATTCTAGCTGGTTCAGGTATAATAATTGTGAATACGCTTGCTTACTCTTTGCTGCTTATGAGCTTGCCTAAGCTTTGATGACAATGATTTATCAAATTACTATTTGACGTTGCATGTAATTGACACTTGTGTTTATGTCGTTAAGACCTGCAATTCCAACTGCTTAAGTGGCTTTTGCTGAAAGAGTATGTTCGTCTCAGTATAATTCTTTGTGTTTCTATCAACATGTGCATCTCTCTCTTGTATTATCCCCATAATGCTGTTCTTTGTGTAAAGTTGTATAAATGTGTTGTGGTGGTTTCTGAACCTCTAACTATAAATATTTACTGTAATTTGCTGAGATTGAAATCCCACAGCTCGTCAACTCCGTTGGAGCTTTCTATGGGTTTGTTTTGGCTTGGGAATTGTTATATGTTTAGAAGACAACAAGGCATCAAATGTGATCATATAATTGAGGCAAGGGATATGTGGAAGTTCTGAGTGTGAGATGGGCATAGTAAGGAAGCGTCTGAAATTCATTTATTCACCCTTTTTTTCTGTATCTCCAAGCATTAGAGCACTGTTACAGGGGTGGGTCTCTCTCTCTCCCCCCCCCCCCCCCATCCCTCCTCCAACATCCATTGCCTCTGTCTCAGGCCTATATGGAAGGATGATACATCCGTGAACAATCTGAGAAGATTACTATCACTTATCTTTAGGTCCAAGAACTGTTTTTGCTTCTTTGTTCTCCTGCCTAGTCATAAATGTTAATGCTGTACATGGCTGGCTCACTTTTCTTTTGTCACACCAGATTTTTGTATTCCTGTATGGTTTTCTGAATTTTATAAGCTTTTTTGTCTATGCTTTTGCTGGTCTCTGTAGTTTTCCCATTTTTTTTTCTATTAAGCATGTTTATGCAATATTTATGCCTGTTCTGATGCATTCTAGGAATTAGCTTAACACAAGACCAGTGGTCAGCTTTGAGGCACGGTCTCCCTACAATAGAGGAAGCTATTAAAAAAATGGAGTCAAAATTAAGGTGAGAATATCATGGTGGAAATCCAAGTGATAATTGATGTATATTCATAATGGTCAGAGGTTAGGGATGTAATCCTCTACAGTAGTGATGTGATTCCTTCCTGACCAATACACAATGATAAGTGAACACTTGTTTCTGTACTCTATCAAATAGTACTCTTCTTACAAAATCATTTTGCCGATTGCCCGGTGAATGGTGTTTATCAATTGATTGCTGCAGGTCGCAAACTATTGATGTTGCCCCGGATGATGTTTCTAACTCAATGGCCGCATCAGTTCAGGGTCTTGTCCCTATTGAGATAAATCGTTTTGATGGAAAGAATTATCACCACTGGGCACAGCAGATGGAGTTTTTCCTGAAGCAATTAAAGATTGCATATGTTCTCACTGATCCACGCCCGGTGGCCAATTTAATACCAGAAGCATGCGGCGGAGAAATTGCTTGTGTAAAAGATGCTGAAGAGAGATGGATGAATGATGACTACATTTGCCGTCGCAACATATTGAGTTCTCTGTCAGACGATCTCTTCTACAAGTACTCACAGAAAACTCACAGCGCAAAAGATCTGTGGGAACGGCTGAGGCTAGTTTACCTTTATGAAGAATATGGGACGAAGAGATTGCAAGTCAAAAGGTATGTTGAATTTGAGATGGTTGATGGTAAATCAGTCATTGAGCAAGTCCAAGAGTTGAACAACATGGCAGATTCAATTGTGGCTGCTGGAATTTCCGTAGATGAGAATTTCCACGTCAGCGTCATCCTGTCTAAACTTCCCCCATCTTGGAAGGATTTCTGCTTGAAGTTGATGCACTATGAGAATGTGTCTTTCCGGGTGCTAATGAATCATTTAAGGGTTGAGGAAGAGTTGCAAAATCAATACAAGTCCAAGGAACCTTGTGACATTCATAGTATTCAGCCCTCAGGTAAAGTTGGATCCAGCAATAACAATATAAGGAACTCTGGAAAATCTCCGAAAAGGAGAGAATCTGAGACAGTTGGCAAGCCGGTGGTTTGTTATAGTTGTGGTAAGATGGGTCACTTTTCGAGGCATTGCCGAAGTAGAAACAGTGACAAGGAAGTTAATCTTATTAAAGAGTCGGAAAATCTCCCTTTCCTACCCAAGCAGATGTGAGACATTGCTGATGACACTTCTGGAGTGATTTTTGGATAGACAACCCTTCCAAGTAGTAGCACCCTGTATCCGTGCTTGTTTTGCTGCATTGATGTTGTTGTCAGCAGATCTTGAATTAGGGGGATCACTTTGCCGTGAAGTTTTCAGCTGAGGGCTGGGATTTATCCGATATCTTTACTTATGAAGTTGTTGATTCTATGTATTATATTGGATTTCGGTGTGGACGCTTGCTGTGGAGAAGTATAGGGAGATTCATAGCATAAAGAAATCATTGACATACTCTTTTCCAATCTAAAGCATTTTCATTCACAAATATAGATCGAAGGGAGAATTTTGCGTTGGACGGCAAGCAGATTACATGTCGATTAATCCAGTGTCTACTTTTTCTTGGACTAGGTTGAAGCAAAGCATCGCTTTCCCCAAAAAGAAAAAAGAAAGGGTTGAAGCATTGGCGCTGGAATTGTGCTGTTGTTCACATAATGCGCATACAGCAATCTTTTTGGTTTTCCCTTATTAACTTCATAATGTGCTAGCCTGTGATAAGCAAGTTTACCTTTCATGATCTTTTACATTTGCTACAAGGTAGAAAACTAGAACCAATTTCGGGTTTTGTAGTCAGATGGCCTAGAATGATGTAGTGTGACGATTCCCGCGCCGCGACATGTTCTTGGTGCAACTGCCCTGCAGAATTCAATATCCAAAAGTCACCTAATTTCATGCCATTGCAATGCTGGCTGCTGGTAACATGCAGCCCACAAGGAACACACTAGATGAAACCAAACATTGAACGAGCTAGATGGAACCAAACATTCAGCGCACATTTCTCTTGTGGAAAGTAACCAGGACATTAAAGTCCACAGGCTCAGATTCATTCCTCCTAAAAAGCAGATGCCATGATAAAGATTGCCTTGTACCAACGAGATAAACGTGCGAGTACTTTCAGGTGACAACTGACTTTGAAGAATTTCAAATTGACCAGGCGACAGAGACAGCTTTCTGCTTCAGCGGAAGAGCACTTCAGGATCCAAGCCTGGTGAAAAGAAGATGAGCCTCGACACAGTGCACGGAAAGAAAGAAAAGGGCAACCCAGAACCCAACTGCTTCGTTTACATGTTAAATGCAAAAATGATTCCCCATCTTCCATTTTATTTACTTCACCAAGCTACACATATTTGGATGGAGAACGCGAAATGAGGAGTATTAAGGAAAAGAAAATGACTACAAAAAACTACCGAGGGTAAACCATCAAAAGGGAACATATGAAGAGAAACTATATTAATGTTCAGAACAACCACAAATGGTATAAGACTTACAGACTCGATTCAACTTTGAAGAATATTTCCTTATGAGGATTGTTCACCAAGGAAAAAAAAAAGAACAAAAAATGAAAGTAAATTTTGCTGTCCTAATGGGTCAACAGGAAGTCATTTTCTCCTTTTGGCTCCACCACTCCTTAAGGAAACTCTGCAGCAATCCAAAACTCTGATCGAGCTTCCGAAGGGGCTTTCCCTATGTATTACGCCTATCCACTATAGCATATGCGAAACATCGCCCATTAGCCAACAGATGACAATGGCTCTAGAGAGTTGGATTCACGGGAAAATGCTGCAGTTAACTTCTCCTTTGTCATCTGTTCTGACCCTTGTGACTTTATCAGAAATGTATGAAACACGGTATCATTGGCTGTTGAAAGCTTCGAGTCGAGAATGGTGATCTGCGCCTCCTGGAAAGCCTGGATAACTCTTGATGCGGGATGAGAATTCAAAGGACAGCTGATCCTCACAACAACCTCATTAGCAGCAGTAGCTTGGATATCAACATCTGGAGCTTGGTTTGATTGCTCTGCGCTGGCATTAACCTCGACAAGTGATGCATCTCTTGAAGTGCTTCCAAACCTCTCCCTATCTGCTTCCATGATTTTAAGCTTTGCTTGCAGCTCGTTTATATAAGCAATGGCATCTCCTAATAAGGAAGCTTTATCCATCTTGGATATATTAGGCACCACTGCACGAAGAGCATAAAACCTCTGGTTCAGCTTCTCCCGTCGCTGCCGTTCTGCCTCCACATGATTGAGAGGTTCTTCTCTTCCATTCGCAGGCTTCCTGCCTCGTTTTCTCGGTCTCTTCTCGGTCAATGTACCAACCTGCTCTTCTTTGCATGAAGCTTCAACATCAGAATGCTCAGAGTCGGCAGTGAATGGCCGGGCTATCACAGAAGGCCTTGAAGTGGCACCCGTAAAGTCGATTTGCATTTGCACCTGCTTTTGTGTTTGGTAGCGGCTCAATCCAATATCGTTCCTACCGCCATTCAACCGCTCCTCTAGCTTACTGCCCGAGGGTTGAGAACCATAAAATTCAACGGGACTCACCTGTTTTATGCCGTGAGCATGAGCCCAACTCGTGTCATGGCTACCGTTTCTAGTAGTTGAAAATGCGAGTTTACTTCCGTTATGGTAAGCTTCCCACGACGGCCTGGGGTCCATCTTTCTAACGGCGAGTTTCTCCCTAAAATGGCCATGACTGTTACTTGCGCTTAATTCCTTCCCAAATATCTTGGAGAATCCCTCTCCCTTACCTGCCAATGCCAAATTAGAGACGGGGGCATTTTCAACCGTCTTTTCTTTCGACGCGGGTGAGGCTGCTATTGGCTTCACCGGCACAAATGAATTCGTCGAGAAAGACGATCTTATGGTCTGCAACACCTCCGAGTTTTCCGGTAGAGATCTAACTGAACCCAACTCTACAACCCCAACGTCGGTCGGAACCAAAATTATTGTCTGAATCCCTGCAGACTTTGCTAGAAATGACCGAACGCAATAATCAGAAGACGACTTGAGTGCATCCGTCAGCCATACGTGCTTCCCGGAAGCAAAACATTTGCCTGGTCCACCCTCTCCTGCGGGAAACAAGAAGTACATGGACGCCAGAAAGAACATCTCCATGTCCGTCACCCGGTCCAAACCAAGAGCGTCGTAATTGTCGTCATCTGACCCACCAAAGACGGTATGCAACTTGTCCAGCACCCGTTTCCTCATCCTCTGCTGGCCCTCGTCCTCAAGTCTCAAATTGAGAATCCGAGTTGCTTCAGATTCTTCTCCATCTTTCGGCTCTCTACAGGACCCATCCCCCCAACCCAACAGCCACTCCCCCGACTTAGACCCCGAAATTTGCCAGAAAATAGCATAGTTCCAGCTAAAGTTGGAAGAGTCGGGGTGGTCCACGAGATCCGAGAGCTTGTTTTGCAAATTCTCGTCACTCCCAATGGACATCAAGAGATTATCATTCGAAACGGAGCTCGACACTAGGTAGTCGAATGCCCGAGTTCCTAAGACTGCAGCTACCATAGCTTTCTCTTCATCGTTCCACGGCCCATCCCCAACACCTAGCTCTATCTTCATCTCTATCCCACAAAAGAAAAGAAACCCACAACCCCTTGCTACTAAATCTCTTCAAGCTTGAAAACACAGATCGAATCTCAGCTCACGAAACCCACAAAGCAACACAAAACCCTTGCTTCCTACGGAGAAGTCCAAATTCCCACGCATTTGACGGCTAGAAAGGCATCGCCCCGAATTTCCCCTCGCACTGGGCCATGGCTATCACTACAGATCTCGATTACCACTAGGAAGCATGGAAAAAAAACCCAAGGAACCGGAAGCAAAAGCGGAAACGAAATCCAAGAATCTAAACGAGATACAAACCAGCGGAGCAAGGGGAGTCAAATGGGATCATGAGACAATCGCCAAAAAAAGAGGAGGGGTGGGGGGGCAACCGGGCGGCGCGGAGTGTGGGACGGTCGGAGTGAAAAATTCGCACTTCCTCCTTTCCCTTTTAAATAGCAGAGCTGGAGGAACACACAACTGGGGGGGAGGCAAAAGAAGAACAAGGAATTTTCCTGGGAAACAAACAGTTTCGGTAAAAAAAAAATGGGCACGGGAAAATGAGGAAAGCAGGAGGCTTTAAGCTTTCTCTTTCTAGCAAGGCGAAATGTGTATGATAGCGGGGAGGGAGAGAGAGAGAGAGAGAGAGATTTGTAGCTTTGGAGCTCAGGAACCTGGAGGAGAGAACCGGGGTTAGGGCCTGGGGTTAGAGCGTAACCGTGGTTAGTTTGGGGAAGGAGGAGGTGGGAAAACGTGATTGCAGGATTTGGGGTTTTTCTGGGCCGGGAGGGGAGGTTGCTTTTAATAAAGCATAAACGAGGTCAGTGTGGTTAGCAGTAAACGATGTCACGTTAAGCACGGTCTCTTTTTGTTTTTTATTTGTTCATTTTTTTCTTTTTCTTTTTTCTTTTTTTTTTTGATGATTTTAATGTACCTGCGTCGTTGTGCTTCACTGTTTCTGCATGTCCTCCCTTCTTTGTTCTGTTTCTTTCTTTCTTTCTTTCTTTCGTTCTGGTACACACACCCGCACACGAGATTGCGTGACCCACACGCCCCCATTTACTTTCCGCACATGAACCACCTGTGACTGCACTTAATCCCTCTCCCCCTTTTTTTTTTCTTTTCTTTTTTTAAAAATTAATATCACCAAAACCCTCGTACTAATACATTTATGATAAATTTACCGTAAATTATTTTTGAATCTATGATAAATTTACCTTAAACCAGTACTCCTACGATAAATTTATCTTCCGTTACTATTCATGTGCATTTTATCGTCAAATTAAAAAGTTAAGTGACACATGACAGTTGACAGATGGATCAATTTGGAATTTTTGCTCTCTATTTGCTACAAGTGTATCGGTTTGGGGATTTTCGTAGTATTAACCTATTTCAATCGAGACTAACGAAGGGAAAATTTGTCATAGACATATCAATTTGGAGTTTTTTTTTTGTACAAAAGAAATAATTCGAGGTAAATTTATTATAGGTGCATGAATTTTAATGGTCAAATTGAGGCGAGGAATCAAACTGTATCGATTGTTTTATAGATTAGATCGTTTCCCCTTTCATTCTGGGGTGATAGAGGGATCGTACCATTCGAGCCTTTTTTTTCATGCTTTTCCCGGAAAATCGTTAGGTATGAATATGTTAGATACCTGTGATTCGATTGGTGAAATCGCCCCGTCTTTCTAGTTGAGAAGTGCAGCCTCCTTCTTATTGGTTGGAGTGGGCCTTTCCCTTTACTGGGAGGGGGGGGGGGACGCTTTCTTAATAATTCGGGATAAATTCATCCCAAGTGTACCAATTCGAGAGTTTTTGTTGTCAAAAAATAGCTTGGGGTAAATTTTTGTAGCATTAACTCATTTTTTAAAACGACCACCCTAATATTTAGAGGTAAGCATAATTATAGGGTAGAAACTATAACCTAAAATCGAATCAATGGGGAATTTGTCCAAATTCCAAAATTTGATAAATCTACTCCAATGAGTAGGCTCGAGGTAAGTGGAGCGTGAAACTTACAATGTAATATGTAACAAGCTTTTGTGATTTTCTTGGTAGATATCTTTGCGCGATTATATAATTTTCTACGACGTTTAATGATGAGTGTGTAATTTGGAATCGCCGGTATGAATTTTCATTTTCGGCAATATTTATTACTAAGACTTCTACCTAGTTAATGTTTTGTATTTATTTGTGTGCCTAAATATGAATCGCGCTCACTAAGTTGTAGCACTAAATAGTTGCCATTAAATGCAATGGCTCATTACAATAATTCAATTAAGAATATAAGCGAAACTTGTATAGACCTTGGAACTGATCTTAGAACTTGTGACAGAATAGGCCTCAAGCTCTAAAATATGCAGGGTAGCTTTCAGGTTTCAAAAAACGAGGAACTTATTTTGACGGGTAGATTTTAAGTTCTAGATGGAACCTGCAACGGCTCACTCACTCCTATTGATATTCAATATTTTCTCGTTTTGTTTATAATATTGGATATTATTAGGAGTGCGCAACAAGATTCTTATCGCGTCCTTTGTCAAGTTCATGTACGATGTTAATACAACTCTTAATCAAGTAGGCTTGTTTTTCTTCTTCTTCTTTTTTTCCAATTAATATATAGTATGGCTATACGCGGCTTTGGTATCGGGAGGAGACAATCTGTCAAACACTGCTCGTGCAAAGTGTTGCGCATCACTCCCTCCATGATTACGATGTTCGTGATGCCCTGTGCGTTCCGTGTCTGTCTGGGCAAAAGGAATCCGCGCAAATGGGCATTGAAAATTGGAGGAAGTCGATTCTTTTTTCTAATATTAGTAGGCGCGGCTCGCACGGTGCGTATTCATACCTTAATTTCCTCGAAGATCCTCCGACCAAAAGGCGAAAAAAAAAAGAAAAGAAAAAGAAAAGAAGGTACGAATCCCGAACGGCCTTCGCCGGACTGGGAAAGACCAGAGTACCCTTGCGTGGGTCCCGGGTCAAGGTCAAAGCGTCGGATGACTGGCCTCAAGGAATAAATCCCGGCCGTCGTTTCGCGGAGCGCGCTTCGTGCTTTCGGGCATCATCCCCCCTCCTTTCGCGAAACAATAAAAGAAAGATGGGCCTCGTAAGGCCGAGCAATCCATGTCGAGTTTAAGGCGACAATTAAGGATGTCCTAATTCTTCCGGGTGAAATCTGAGTCTGAAAAAACGTTATTAAAATACTTTTAAATAGTAAACCACACGTCCATCTAATATTTCGAGCATATTAAGAGCAGTTTCGCACGGTCCTATAAAATCTCACGTGGCCTCTAATTGTTTCATCCGCTAAATAATATGTTTCAATGCTTAGCTTCGCTAAAGACCAAATAGTGTTTTGAGCTTGCGCTGCATTCAAATCGGACAAAGTCCAGCCTTCACGTAAAAGGAAACGATAGAATGTTTAAGCACGGGTGGTATTAATTTGAAAATTATGGTGTTAATGAATGGGAAGTCGTGCATGCGGTGTTTGTGTTGCATTTGACAAGGCCGGGCGTGACAGCGTGAACCAAGTCAAAGAAAGTCACGCGAATGCGACGGAAGCGACATGTACGACTCGTGCACCTCCCTCCCCCCGGGACACCCCAGCCGGCCGAGTGCCCGAAAGTGGAGCGGCATTTCCTTCCTTTTATTCATTTTTTTGGCCGCCCCCGGGGAGGGGGTGGGGGCCCACCTGGTCCCTTCACGCGTTTTCTCGCGACTCCGCCTCTCGTCGATTGGTGCCTTCGCTTTTGTCTGGTCTCGCGAGAAATTAATTTCATCGTACGCGAAAAAAGTAATTTCCGCCCAATTTTTAACGTCTCCATGACCGCGATGGTAATTGCCTTGTCGCGTGTGGGGCCCCCCAACCCTCCTCCTCCCCCCCCCCCCCCCCCCGAGAAGAAGAGTCAGAACACGTTTGCCATCGCCGTTACCCCCCCTCGCGACGCACGCTTACCACGTGGGAGGAGGTACGGCTCGGTCGGCACACGTGTCTCGATCTTATAGACCCGACGAGCCTCACGAGATGGGATGGGAACTGGAAAGAGCGAAGCTCGTGAAGGGCACATGGGTTTTGACGTAATCCAGGGGCTAGCGCGACCCGCAGCTACGAAAAGAGAAACAGGTAGATAAGAACGTGCCGTAGGCCGTAGCTTCGGCGGCCACGTGAGCCGCGCGTGATTTCCGATTTCCATTTTTGTTCTTTTATTATTGGCTTTTCTCTTCTTTTTTTTTTTTCCTTTCTTTTGAAATTTCATTTGACGTGGTCGAGGCGCACGTGATTGACGCACGGCACGTTTCTACCCTCCATCGCGCTGCACATAGGAAGATATTATTTTTGCTCTTTTTTGGTCGGAATGGGTCGGGTCGGGTAGACTAGACACCGCTATCCCGCGCATCTCTGTAGCGATGGCCTGATGCCACGTCGTGAGGTGGGTGGGGTCGCGGGTTTTGAGAGTCGGCGGTGAGCACGCGATGGACGACTTAAGTCGGTCAACGGGATTTACTTCTCCCATTAGATCTTTGAATTGAATACATGAAAAAAGAAGAAAATCTGTCGTCCGCGTCCGGCGACATTTCAGTTCCGTAGAACAGTCAAACCACGGTTAGCTAGCTTCCTACTTCTTTCCTCATCAGGGATCTTTTCATCATTTTCCTGCCACGCCCGCTCGCACGTGTTTTCCATTTTTTCGCTATTTGCCGAGAACCAAGAGAGAAGCAGCAGCGAGCAAGTCGCAGCTTCGTGTTGGTCTTCTGAAGGCTTTTTGTTGGAGCTCCATTTCTCTGGGTAAATTGCCAGGTAAATAAACCCCGACATTGGCATTCGTGCCCAACGTTAGAGACCAATGCATGTCTAGCTTTCAAATACGGATCTTTGCTTCATTTCGCGATAAGGTATTTCTGTCGATCGATTTGGATTGGGCAAAGTTCATTTTTTTTTTTTAGTATCGGCAAATCTTGTTAAACTAAATCTAGTTAGACCCTCGTACTCTTTTTTCGTACGTTCTTGGATGCGGAACTTCTGGGGAAAAAAAGAAAGAAAAACCATATTGACGTCTCTGGGCAGCCTCATTAGGAGATTGTATTAGGCGACAGTAAGCAGGACAGGTTTCCCCGTACGACGTTGGGAAGACATTCGTGCTTGTGTGTTCTTTCCCCCCCTTTCGCAAAGTCGCGTCTGGACACCAAGACGGCTCTCGTTTGGAGGGACGCCGATGGACGGCGCACGTGAAGAGTAGGTATGTGGGTTTGGCGTCTTCGGTTTGAACTCTGGGGTGTGGCGCTCTCGGCACGCATGGTTCCAAGCGTCTTCCTCGATGATCCGGAGTAACATCAACAAGGATGGACAGAAGAAAAACATCATGTGGTGTTTGGCATGTCAAGAGATGCTCGACATTCCCGATATCAATTATCCTCCCCTTTCTCACGATGTCAAGAGATGCTTGTTGTATGTGTTTTGTCATGCACGCGAACGAGATAATTTTGCGCATATCTGTGAAAAATCAAGCTACTCCGAGGTACAATGAATAATATACAGTTGAGTTTTACTTGAATTATAATGCATTGAGGTGTCAAAACGGGAGACCATTAGACTTAAAAAAAAATTGTTAAAGTTAAGCACACAAACACAACAAAATAGAGAGTAAAGGCAAGAAAGAAAAATGGAGACACTAAATTTATCCTTATTCACATTTAAACCAAGGCTACATCTAACAGATAATTTTACTATAATTAACACATTTAATACATTTGTCATAACTCTCAATTACAAGAAAAAGATATCATATATATAGTGATTCATGGATCAAAATCCAAATTACCGATAAAGTACCGATTCGAACTATAAAAGTTATTTGACGTCATCGAGGCACTATCTCGCTAGGGTAGTCCTTCGAACCCCAGCCTGTTTACTAAGAAGCTAGTCTTCCGTGCTTTCCTATCGACAAGGAGTACAAATCACACGCAAGCCAACCAAAAAAAAAAAAAAAGCCCTGGTTTGATTCATCCTCCACGTGATAAGTGGGGTTATCTTACGAATTCAATGAATCAGGGCGTGGATGGCCTTTTATCTTTGAATGGATATGGGAGATGAACTTAGCACGGCCTATCTCATGACGCTTTTTTGGTTTTTTTTGGTTGTTTTGGGGGTGGGGGAGAGGAGGAGGGATGGGGAAGGGGAACCGGCTACAGGAGGCTTTAGCGAGGTCGGTGTCCGTGGCCTTCGACAGAGCCCTGGGTAATGCCCAATCCAATTTCAGAAGCCACGTACATCGAACGCTGGCCCAGTGGGGGAGGTCATTCGGAAACCAAAACCGACAAGCATTCAATTTCTCTTTGGTGCATAATGCAAAACATGTGTAGAAGCAATCCGGACATTCTAACAGCTCGGCCAAAATCATAACATTCCCAATTCCAGGACACGGACAAAAAAGGGATTATGGTAAGCAGTTGCGTGCACTGTGCAGCGCACGGAGAGCACAATTCAAGCCCATGGTCCGGTCCAGACCAATGGCAGACCCAGGATGAGAAATTCGCAGATATAAAGATGAGGGGGTGGAGAGATGGCGACATTGGGTACTCACGTGTTGAAGCTGGATTGTCGCAGTAACCTCGTCCACAACCCAACCCCTCCCCCCCAAAACAATGATGCGAAAACAAATATATTGACAACCGAAAGAAAGAATCACGTGTCCACCACTGTCAACCCAACCCCCCTGATTCCGACCGGCGGGAACCATTCGACCGTCCATCCCTCCCAAAACACTAAATTGGACAGCCCAATTCGCCATTAGCCTTTCCGAGAAAGCGACCCAACTCCACAAGGCTCTCTCTGCTGTCGCTCTTTTGTGTGGTCACGAACGACGTCCTTGATTTTAAGTGGCCCTCGAGTGTCGCCAATTCGGAAATACTTGCCGCAAAACCAAACTGCCTTGCGCCTCTCGGCGGTCAACTTCGAAGGGGTGCCGACAGTAAGCCGAAGATTATCATAGAATCAATCCTCATCTTATTTCTCAACCGTAGGGGACGATTGCTTCCTTTTCTGACTAGAAGGACACCAAATTGTCTTTTAGCTGCTTCGACTCCAATCAGATTTGAACCGATAGACTTACGCAACGCCTATGGAGTTACTTTATCATTTAGTTAAAAGGGACCCATTTGATTCGATTCCTAATCCGGTCCTTGCTATGCACATTATTCCACTCGCATGAAAAGAGTGTTACTTTTACCCATTTTTTTTTAAAAGGAAAAATGATACTTCGAGTGGCATGACTTTCGTACGGTGCTCGCTTGAGTAGCATAACTTATTTTTTCCACTTATTTGAGCGCCATAATTTATTTACGACACTCACTTGAGTATCACGACTGTTTTTTTCTTCTCCCGATCATTTGAGAATCACATAACTTTTCGATCACGTAGTATCGCGCTTCGACGAACGTTTCAAAAAATTATGACGCTCATGTAACCGGTTAAAAATTATAGCACTCGACCTGTTTTAAAAGTCATGTTACTCGATTGCTCGCGGAAAAAAAAAAAAAAGTTGTGGCACTCGGTCATGCTAAAGTCATAGCATTTGCGGCGTATACTTTTCTTTCTTCAAAAGTGTCCTCAACCTTGGTGCTCACAACTGCCTAGAGACTCGACAGTAACTTGGCTCGTCAACGATGCTAGCAATTGATTAGAGTACATTGATGAATAACCTCCATGGTTAGCATTCTCGAGTGTTGACAAATTGGAGAGTTTCTGAGGATGCGGTAATTGACGACGGCAATGCATGACTCTCCCGAACGATGAGCATAGATTGGAACAAACATCGATGCCTAGGCAGCAAGATGGGAACGACGACGACGACGACGGTTGCAGCAGAGACAACGATTGAAATGACGAAGCTTAGAGAGGACGATGATCGACTCGCTCGCTCGCTCGTGGAGAAGACGACAAAATATCTATTTTATATTGTCGATTTAAGACTGATGGCGATTAGAAAGATAAAAAATGTAGGCTTTGATTTTGATTCCTCTCTCTTGGTGGTTCACATACCATGTAAACTAGAAAATGTTCAAAAGGAGAGAGAAAGAGAAAAAAAAAGAAAGAAAAAAAATTGCTAGCTTGATAGTCTGACAGTATTATTAGTTATTTCTGTTCATACGATCTTCCAATTAACGAGTATTTCATGCAAAATATGCAGGGATGGTACCTGATTTTTATTGTGTTTGGTAAAAGATATTTACACCCGAACAATATTTATAGGAGAATCTCAATTCTATTGGAAGAGCACCTGTATTTCAGACGATTATAAGTTCCGTAATTAAGTAAGCGAAACGTCACAGACCTGATATTAATACGCTGATGTATGTGCCGGGAGAAGAGAAGCTTGGGGTATACCCAGCAGACGGATTTGACCTTTTCATTGTCTGTAATACCGTATGCAGTACAGGAAATGTAGGGCCATCGGAGGGTATCTACGTAATTTGCGGCTATAGGCTTGCCAAGTCACTTGGCCAAGGCTTCTAGGATCCATGGGTATTGCCCAATAAATGAGATGGCATCGGCTCCCAAATGGACAATCAGTTCCCATCAATGGAGCAACCCCCACTCACTGAACACGCCTCGCCGGAGATTGCCACCGGCGACACAATGCGTCCACCGGTAGGCGGCACCCGCCACCACTCCATTTACCGAGGCGTCCGGAAGCGGCAGTGGGGCAAGTGGGTTTCCGAGATCCGACAGCCCCGGAAGAAGTCGCGCATTTGGCTCGGCTCGTACCCGGCGCCCGAAATGGCAGCCAAGGCCTACGACGTCGCCGCACACTGCTTGAAGGGACGGAAGGCTCAGCTCAACTTTCCCGACGAGGTCGACGACTTGCCCCTCCCCGCCACCTGCGGCGCCCGGGACATCCAGGCGGCGGCGGCCAAGGCGGCGCACGCCGTGGCTGCGAAAAAGAAGGGTGGCGGCATCAAGGTGGACGACTTCTGGGCTGATATAGAGTTGCCGGAGCTCATGGAGGAGGGAGAGCGCCACTGGGACGCCTGTCCGTGTGCCTTCATCACCGATGTCGCGTGGAGGGACGGCGAGGATGAGGCGACGACGACGAGCTCTTCGTGGTGCTGGCATGTTCCCAAGACGTGAATACACTCGGTGGACCAGTGGCTGTACTTGTTTTGACAGTACAGAAAGATTGCCTTTGAAATTAATTTCTGTTAATGCTACTGCAGTTTTGCCAGATTGTTTTCTCTGGAGATCATCATTATTCTTGTGTTATTGCTGCATGCACTGGCTGGACTTTAATTACAAGGGGATGCTTCTAACTGGAGAAGTTGCTAATTACATCTTATTTAGCAGGAGGCTACCCTCGTCAAACTCTCTTTTTGTCTTCTTTGAGTCCACACTCGCTAGGAAGCACAAATAAAATCTCCGAGGGCGTTCACATTGGCGTCCGACGGGTGTCGGAAACCGATATGTTAACGTCACGTGGTCAACAAGTGTCAGACATCCGACGCGTGATTAGTGCTTTGAACACAATCAACAACACGTGAGCCGAACATCCTCAAACTCAATTTAGATACGCATGGGGTCAATTTTAAACATCTTCAATAAATTAGCGGTCAACATGTAAACCAATAAAAAAATATATAATATATTTAAGTCAAATATCTAGTTACCCTAAAATTAATGCACGTAATTAGCCCCCAAAAAATCTAGTTGTGAATTCTTAGCATAAGAAGAGGAAGAAGAAAAAGCAATAGCAACTCATCGCCGATATATATGTCCTCTTTCTCTCCATTTCTCAATTCGGAACAATGAATAATATTAATTGTTGAAGTTATTATCCCACATCGCCTGACAATAGAATTTCGAACATGATATCATAGTCAGTATTGTTTTTTTTTTTGTTAATATGCGTCCATCCCCATTAGTTAAATTCCGCATGTCGCTTGTAATCCGATTTGCATATGAGGTAGGACGTTGAAGTTATTGTCCTACATCACTTAATAATAGATCATTTATGCTCTTTATGTTCATATGATCTCTCACCACCTATCAGTTTAAGCTGTTGGATTAGACTTTCTAACAATTAACAAATGATGGATTAATGTTTTTAGTGTAAATTCAGTCTATCTCTTTATTATCATTTGTTTATTTATGGATTTGAATTAAATTAACGGGCAGTTTTTTTTTTTTGGGTGTCAGACTTATATAACGTGCTAAACGTGTCGAAATTCTCTATTTTTTGAGAAATGACGTATTGATCTGTCGTATCGTGTCGCATTTCGGTGTTACTGTGCATACTCACGTTATATCTTGACTAATGAAAATCGAACTGGTTGAGTTAGAAAGGCTCGTACGGTTAACTCGGTTGGTGAGCTGGTGTAAGGTCGGACACTTGACGTCCTTTTCTTGCACTATTTCACGCAGTTATCGGCTTCTAATATTCAAGATCAAATCTGAAAATATATCTTCCAACATGCATACACGGTTCGAGTCCATATTAAAATCTTTCAAAATATGAGATGGCAATTACGGGGGTCAAGAAAAAAGAGCTTGTGCATACTCAACATCTACCCCGGTTCTCGACTTATTTGTGTCAAGAATTAAGCATGTACGGTTCTTCTTGGAGATAATTACCATTTCGATTCTAAACTTATTATACGAATGTCAATATAATTCTGAACTTTTTAATTTATCCAATGTAGTCCTAAATCTTTTCGCGGAATTCCTACGTGACCCTTTCGACCAATTACCGTCGAAAATTACTGATGTAAAATTCAATCGTCACTAGTCATCCTACCTGGCACATCAATGTGGACAACTTCCCTCGAAAGGAAGTCTTTTCGCATTGTCGATTTTATGTGGTGATAGGTCGGGAGTACTGCATGCATAAGGATCCCATGCAGAGCGAGATTGGAAAGTGAACGTTTTTCGTAGCTCCGAAAGGTGTGACTAGGACCCCCCAACATTCCTATTCTTTCGTCTCCACTGACGATGTGATAAATATGAGCAATTCCCTTCACAGGTACAAGCTAAACCTGATTTTTATTCGTGCACAACCACGTGAGATATCCGTGTACAGGACCTCTATTATAAGTACCATTGAAAGCCATAACTTTCAGAAAAAATACTTTTCGAATTTTCTAACATTTGTTTTGCTAAAAATAAGTTAGTAAAGGAAAACATTTTCCACACATGAAAAAGAAAAATCCTTCAAAAGTGAGGGAAATATTTTTCTGCTTTTTGAGAAGATGAAGATATTTTCCTTCATCTTTGCTCCCTCCGTTCCCTCGCATATATTTGCCTTTTTATTACTTTCGAAAAAAATTCCAATTTTTTCTATTTCTCTTTTTTCTTCTTTAATTTCTTCATCAGCCGATCGCCCACCACAGGCCTCATCTAAGGCCAGCGAGCTCAATGAGCCTCGCTAGTGGCCGGGGACAGGCTAATGAAGAAATTAAAGAAGAAAGAAGGGAAAATGCCAATATAAAAGTTGAAGATTAATATAAAAAAATGCATAAATAACAAATTGTTAAAAATTCGATTATTTTTAAAGATAGAAAAATTGTCCACATTAGCGATGGCCGTGCCACATAGGATGGCTAAGTCCATGGCGATAATTTTCGACCAAAAGATAATGCAGAAAATCAAATTAGATTTTCTTTACCGAACGACAAAAACTACTTTTCGATTCATTTTCAAGTTTCAACCAAACATGGACAAATATGGTCATTCTCCTAAAAATTGATTTTCCGAAAATAATTTCCAAAAATGACTCATTTTCTATGAAACAAACATAGCCCAAGAGTAGAGTTCAAGCGTTGACACATATGCAGATTTAAAGTTCCGTAAATGAATTCATTACATTAGTAGCTAGATTTTTTTGGGAACATTAAGGCTTGTATGGTAACCATTTTGATCCAAAAAGAGATTTTGATTAAAATGATTTTTTTTATTCTGTTATCTGGATGAATTTTAAAAAATCAGAATGTGTTTGATAGCTACATAAAATTTTTGTACCTAGAATAGAAATGCGTTTGCCAACTGCACATAATTTTTGTTCTTGAGAACAATTTCTTTTCTCAATTTTTTATTATTTAAGTCAAATAATTACATAGTTATTTTATGAAATTTCATCCTAAATTTTGAATTAATAAAAAATTAATTCATATTGATTCTCTTATATAACATATTTTTTTTTTATCAATGGCTCTTAGGTGCCTTACGACCTTTGAAAAGTTGTATATTTTAGAAGCAATAACATTTGAAATATAATGAATATATATTATATTTTTATTTATTATTTATTAACCGAATTTACAGTTTGTCTTTTGAAACAATATCTGTTCAATATGTGGCGTTTTCAGAGATAACCTCGTGTCTATTCTAAAAATACTTTTATAAATTAGTTGTTTCCGTCTCATTATTTTTAACTTCTCAATTTTCCTTTCTCAAATAAGGCAGTCACTATTTTCAATTGTTTTCTTTTTTAAAAATTTAGGAGAATGTTAGAAGATAATTGATTATGCAACAATCTTTGATTTACTATTATGCTAATAATCTGTTTGGGCTACAAAAAATAAATAAATAAAAATTATTATTGGGTTTATTTTTAAAAAAAATTTGTGGCTCACAGCATAGTGTTATTCTCACCGTCACCTAGAGACCGATATGTTGGCAAAGTCTATACCAAAATTAGTGTTTAATTTTTTGTTTAAGACTTTGTTGTAGTTTGGAGGATTTTTTTTTTCCAATAATGATTAGCAACGTTGCGTGGCAGATAATTCTTTAAAAACAGTGAACTCGTGCCTCAAAGTTCGACTCAATTTTTCTTGATTGATTATTTCCCAACATGAACATGTGCAAATTACGTACGTAGAATGTTGTCGAGGAAAGATAGGATGAGCTGAGAAAATTTGGTAACGGATCGTTTAGGCAAGGCGTCATTAATAGAGTAGATTTAGTTTAATGCATCACCCCAATGACATGTGAGAAAAGGTTAACATAATTCATATCGATCTCACTAAATTTAATCCACAATGTGAAGCTAAATTTTTATGATTTGGGTCGTTTTGTCACGCCATCTATGGCATGAGTGCATCGAATGATTTTCTTCCGTTCCACGTTAGACGCCTCCGATGATGTAGCAGCCGGGAGAAAATTGATCGTGTGGTTGCACCCTATTGGTTTTAGACACTGCTAGTGGTTTTAAGACACCGGGCCATTGCCATAAATGAGTGCATTATCAATCCTTTCCGAGAAATACCATTCAATCAATTCTCGCGAAAAATCATCGACCGGCAGTATGCCACGTAAAATAGCTGGTGATGATTAAATTGTAATCTTTCGCAAATTTTTAAGATGAATTAGCAAAATTTTTTATAAAAAAAATTAGCACTAAGTTGAAAATAAGGAGTGAACGGATAATTTTCCTCGTCACATTCCTCGACCCTCGAGTTATATATAACCTAAAAAATAGGTGAATTGGCCGCTTTCCCATATTTCTCAAATTTGGGGAAATTGTTTAATACCCTAGATCTATTGTACGAATGTTAATTAAGTCATGAGTTTTTCAATTTTCTCATTTCAGCAATGGACCTTCATGCGAAATACCAATGTAGTCCATTCGATCAATTCTCGTCGAAAATTGCTACTGTGGTGGTCTGCCACATAGAATAGTTGACGATGACTGGACTATCGCGTTAATGATTTTCGGCAAGAATTGACTAGAAGGACTACATTATAATCTTTCGCAAAGGTTTAGGACTAACTTGGCAAATTGAGAAATTTAGGTATCAGTTGGAATATATACAATAGTTTAAAGACGAATCGGGTAATCTTTCTCATCAAATTCCTTGACCTCGAAAACAATGCAAAATTAGGGGTTTGTAATTTTTGTAATAAAGATATATGCTTCCTTTCTAAGGATCATGTGGGATTATTTAGCCGACAAGGTAACATAATCATTCTCATCTTCTGGACTTTGTTTCATTGCTGCCTAATCTTTTCCTAAGCCGCCTCTTAACTACAATAAACAAAGAAAACGATGTTATCCTTCGTTTGTTTGCGGCCTGAGAATGCATTGCACTCCAAAGCAAGGAGACTAACTATGGGCCGGGTCTCCTTTCGGGCTACCGAGTGCTGTTTTTTTAGCTAATGGTGGCCAGTGATTTCTTTCTCGCCTTAAGTTTTCATGTGACCATTGATGATAGCTTAAGGAGTGTAGGGTATGTTTACTTCAAAGAAAACCTTATGATAAAGAAAGGCGCTCGCTTGAAAATCATTAAAAAATACTTTCCCTTTTTTTCGGATTAGGGAATTCATTTTAGAGATGTTAACCATGGATATTTTCTTTGACCATAAATAATTTTATCAATCATTTTTAACAAATCAAACGCATAAAAATCTGAAAAACTTGGTTCCCTAAAATTTCTTTCCTTCAAACAAAACTTATCCTCAACGTACGGGTCTGTTTCCGGAACTGCTTTTATCCACTGAACAACTAGTGAAAAGCCGAATCTATTGTTCCATTACCACTGAGATTAATGTCTTCTTACAGCTGTCCTACTTACGTGGACAAGTACTTACTGCTGGGATCAGAGTGTGATCATTAACATGTAATGATATTGATCACGACCATGTTTTTTTTACTTTCCTTTCCTTCTTAGAGGGGTCGGTTTGTGCGGGAAATGATTGCTCGTTTCTTTAATCATGAAGGGATCCAGCAAGTCTTTGCATCGGACTTGCTACTTGGAGGACTCATCTAGATTATTATTATTCCCTTCATGCTCAACGTGACTTCACTGCCTGGACGGCTCGAGCGATTGCGAGTTCGGAGTTGGATTTTTCTTTTCTTTTTTTTTTTTGCTTTATAATGGGGCCAACGTGGGACCCATTACAGCTACGGGCAAGAAATTTTTTTTCCGCCGACTGGCGTCCGAATGCGCGTTTGCGGGGGGAACTCTTGTACACTGAGGTCAAACATTCAATGGTCCACTGAAAGTGTCTTACTACTGGAGGTGGTCGGTCACAGGGTGAAGCGCTCGTCTGTACCTCACGATAGATTACAATTGCAATTTGCAATTGGGAGCTTAACTTCTGAACGACCCGTGTCGCGTTACTTCACCGCCGCATACCTTGTGTGAAGAGCTTTTTTTGGTTGCTAGCATCTTCTTAGTGGAGATGTGATGAATGGCTAGGCAACCCCTAATTTCAAATCTCGAATGGCGCTGAGATGTTATATCTTAAACTGAATATTTCGTAACTCGTACGAGGTTCTTATTGTAACGCTCAGAGGAGGTTGCTAAGTGTCGGTCACCCCTCTCCACCGTTTTGCCGATGAAAAGAAAAGAAAGTGATAATCCACTCTCTGTCAAGATCAATCCGCTGGGGTTAATTGACGCAGCTCTCCGTATTAGAATGACTTAGTGCTTAATTGTCAAAAAGGCAGCATCTAATCTTAAGTGATTAGATTAAATCGATCTGGATATCACCTAATGATGATGGGATCTATACACAATCTCACGAGGAAAAAAGTTAGTTCTTTTTTTATAGTTTTTTTAGACTTCCGGTGCACACGCATCGCATTTAATAATTTCTCTTTTTATTCAGTTTTAACTTTTTTAAAATTAAATATTAGCCTTTTCTGGGGTTTTTTTAATAAAATTAATTTAAACAAGTTTTTGAAAAAAATTAAAAAAAATGCCACGTAGGAAAAAGAAATTAATTTAAAAATTTCGAGTCGGTGTTTTCTGTTAGACAAATTGACGGTGTTAATGAAAAGACTCGATTGCATTAAGCTGACAAATTTTAAAACTTATTGCATTTTTTTAAAGTTTTGAGGGTCAATTACACGTTGGTGACAAGTTTTTGAATTTTTAGTGCACTTATCCCTCGTTAACAAATTTGGTGTAGGTATCAAAATAGGTTCTCTAGGGTCCCCACGAAGTTTTGAAATTATCTTCAAAATAGGCATTAGAACATGCATGGATCTTTGCTAAAATAGGCTCGAAAGCCCCTTGGTCGGATACCCGCCAAGTTGCCTGCTTCTCCCAAAGCGCTTTGGTTGGCTGTCTTCTTTTGCTCTCCAACTGCCCGTCTCCAACTGCTTGTCTCCATCTCCATCTCCGTCTCCGTCTCCGTTCCAGTCCCCCGCGAACACTCTGAAGATCCCGATAATCACAAACTTATACCGAATTCACGTTAAATTAGGAAACTCCGAGTCGCAATCAATTCCCCCGACGGATTGTGGATATTTAATAAGAGCTTTAGTAACTGAAATGCCCTTTTGTTTTCTCCCAGTTTTATACTTAGAAAACTTGGGTTGGTTCTCTCTTAATTATCACTCAACAAAGGAACAAAAATAAACATTAAAAAAAAAAAAAAACAGAGGACACGGTAGAAACCGGACTTCAGATGTTTACGGGTTAGCTTTTGTTGACTTTTTGATGTTTGAAAAACAGCTAGGATGAAAAGTCATAAAGCAACAGCGAGACCTACCTGGCTAAAAAGGCTTTGTTCTCTTTGGCTAAATGCCTCTTTTTTTAATCAACAGCGAGACCTACTACCAAGCTTTTGCTGCGCTTCCTCGGAAGACTTCTGTTCTTCTAACTTGTTGAGAAAGAAAGTGAAAGCAGACCTCGAGCCGAGTGCATAGACTTTTGATGTGGTGAAGGTGATCCGAATGACTATTCGATCGTTTTAAATCGATCCGTCTCATTAGATTTAACATGAGATATATCCATCCACCGAATGCAAAGGTTCAAATGAACACGAGGGAGACGCGCTATGTCGAATATTCCCTTGCTCATGTGACCCTCTCGAGCTACCTCTCACACATGCATTGGTATTTTCCATTCATTGGCTCAGGTTTAGTTGCCTGGGAAAGTGGAAGAAGATAAGACCGGATTGGGCTTTGGTGGCATGGGGTTTGGGAGGATTGACTTGTCGGGAAGGGAAGGGCATTATGTTCCATCAGACTCTGCAAAAGTCCATGCACAGTGAAAACGGGAATCCCATTCTGCATCAGACGTTGGAATGGAATCCGATGCCATCATCCTCGCTCGAGAAAAATCAAAGAGAGCTTGGAAAAGCATCTGGGATTTGATGAGAGAGCACGACCGTATCTGCACTTCCTGCTACAGATCTGTGGACCAGCGTTTGGACGTTCGTGAGCACTAATTTTCCCCCATGTTTTTGTATCCCATGTGATCCCACTATATGCCATGGTTATTAACTTATCATCAGTACATTCTATTTTAATAACTTTTGTTATTCAAACCCTTTGACTCAGGCTCCTATTTCGCTGAAAATGAAATATTTAAAAGATATTTTCTTAAGATCGATCGCTTGTATCTTTTGAAGTCATTATCTAATGAAAAATATTTTCATTATTAATAACAATTTTTGTCAGAACTTTTTCACAGAGTATGAAAATATAATTCATCGATTCATTTTTATAAACGATATCGATCATTTTTAGAATTTTTTTTCAAATCATTTATTTTCTGCAACATAGACAGAGGATTAAACTAAATATATCTTTTAATTGGTTGGGGACTCTCGTAATTGACACTCGTGGGAGTACTAAAATTACTCGCCTTTTTCCATCGTTTTTACTTAAAGTAATAGTAACTTCTCTAGTTTCGTACGGTACCTCTTTTTAAGGAAAAACAAAATTTGCACGTGAGTAGCAACTTATCCATGCGCAGAATGATCTCCCTACGAAAGAATAAATCTATGTTTCTTATACTCTGTCTTTTACGTGGTTAGGTGACTTTCCCGTGAGTTAAAATAACCATAAGCTTGTAACTTCTCCACCAACTGGGTGGCATCTGTGGATAACACTAAATAACAAAAAGAAGTTAAGTAATTGATAATCTCAATCGTTGAATGACAATAGTGCGCACCATACTATTGTACCTTAGAAAGTTGCTAAAAAAATCACATGGGGTGTTAACTATAAACTCATACCGCTTAAACACATGATTATCTGCATGCAACCTGCATGCATTCATCTAATGACTTACACTTTTAGCGTGATCATTCTATCTAGCAGTAGCAAATGTCAAGAGTTCGAATCCTATATTACTCTCCTTTCAAACTCATCGGTTGTGAAGCTGAGTCATACTCGTGTAAGGAGTTACCTTACATGGATAGGGAGATTGTTAACTACAATTCCACATTACTTGACTAAATTATCTCTTTTTACCTAATGGTTTAACTCCTTAGATGGGTCATTCTAGTGTAGGGATAGTGGAATGCATACAGGATGCATTTAGGTGTTTGGTAATATTTTCTTTTTTTGGAGAGTTTTAGGTGCAATTTCAGAGTTCTCTAAAGGCCTTTAGTGCAACGCAAGTCTTGCCCAACTTTGAGCTTTAACATTTCCGGAAATGCTAATGCATTTTTTTGTCTTTCAATTTTGCTCTTACTAAACTTTGGAAATCTAGCTCGCCGAAGTCCGACAATAGCAAGTAGATTTTCTTATTTTTTTTTATCTGGATTATATACCTAAAGTCCTTGACAAGTCTAGTTCTTTTTTCAAATAACATTTAAACCAAAGTCAATTCTTAAGATAATTTTTAATAATATTTTACCCAATACTATTTGTATTTCTGAAAAGTCTGTTTAACGTAAAATCTTTCGTATTTTCTAAAAAAAAATTTCTCAAGGCCCTTGCAGGGAGTCGGCATTTGAGTTTCCATCAATTGACTAAACTAGTACAAAGCAAAATTTATATATAAAGCCAGTCCCACAGTCACTCGTTATTATTGGTTGGTTCTGCTCCAGTTTTGGTCTTTAGTCCTCTCATGGCACTGTGGCTAATGTGTCACAACTCAGTGCAAAGATCGAGACAATAAAGTGCCCCCTCACTTTCCTTCTCCCCAGCAGCTTCCTCCCTTGCCTTCCTTGACTCTCTGCCTCTCATCTCCTGCCAATGTGTAGACGCAACACAAACGTGCCCTACCAAGAATAACACACCCAGAGAGAGAGAGAGAGAGAGAGAGAGAGAGAGAGCAAATGGGATCCAAGGCAGTGGAGCCAGGAGAGAGCGTAAGCACAGCTCCAAGAAGGCTGCCGCTAGTTTCAGTGGCACCAACTACGGCGGAGTCACCGGACCGATCAGGGATGAGAACACCGCCGTTCTATACAACGGCGGCTGTGCCGTTCCGGTGGGAGGAAGAGCCGGGCAAGCCGAGGCCCTGCAGTGCACTGGCCATAGTTCCGAGCCCTGGGCCTGGTGAGCCTTACTCGGTCACCAGGAAGTGCTTGGAACTGCCTCCTAGGCTGCTGAGCGAGGCCATAATAGCCAAGATGCCAACACCTCCCGGCGGGCAGCAGACATCATCGTTCAGGATGGGAGGGGAGTGTTATGGATCGTTCCGGAGTTACGTAGTTGCGGAGCGAGTGGGCGATGGCGACGGCAATGATGAGGAGGGCATTGATGTGGGTACAACAAGAGAGGGTGTCCTAGCGAGGAGCAAGCCAAGTGGGTGGTGGTGGTGGTTTGGTGGGTCTTCTGGGAGAAGGAAGAAAGGGGAGATGGGCGGGAGTAGTTATGTGTTCCCTTCATTTTCATGTATTTACGTGGTGGACAGAGAGAGCAGTGAGTGGAGGAGTGAATGCAGGAACAGCACCGACATGAGGAGGGCAGGGAGCTTTCCTCTCCTCTCTTACTCTTCGCACTCTCATTTCAGCTGGGTGAGCAATGACCATCTCCTTCCTATTATTCCAATTTTCTTTAGCAGATGCAAAAGATACTTTCTTATTCCAACAAGGCTAAAATGATCGGTCTGGATACATGACAGGCAACTCTGTACGGGGGATTGAAGGAAGTGATACCTTGGAGGAGGACTAGGAAAGCCGGGAAGATGCGATCGTGAATCGTCCATATGTCACTCGACATTTCGCTACCGCCACGACTCCATTATCTTCCTGTCATCCCCATACCTGCCAGTCGTTTGCGCATTTGATAAGGCCTCTCCCGGCCGCTTTAGCTGCCAGTGTTAGTCGTGTACTAACAGAAGCAGCGCCTCTTGGTTGCGACATTGTTATGTTGTCTGGTCAAACAGCTAGCCTAGAGGATCACCGAGAGAATCCACACTGTGAAACTAGTAGTTTTAAGGATGCGTACAGTACTAGTTCAAGTTCATGGATGTGCCTTTGGATGACCATATGCGGTTCAAAGTTATCTAATATGCATTTTAAATGCGCATTTTACATTACTTTTCACGTCGTCTAAAGTGGATGAATCCACGCAATGTTTGCCTAACCTAATGGACTATGACCCTACCCACAACCTTTTTAGCAATCATGATTCACGAGATCCGATATATTCCCCTTGCTAAAAGTGAGGCGTGGGAGAGCAACTTAATCACGAAATCTGATGTACTCCAGCTCCACCGACAACGAAAAGCTACGGAGGATAACCAGCAAGCATTCTCCAACAACAATTTATCCTCTTCCGATAATTGCATGATGTTCACAGCTATGCAGAAATCTGCAGTAAGCGGTCAAATAATTATCCCAATACGTCTCCACATGCACATAGTAACTTCATATGAACCGGATCATCAATACAAATCCTGCCCCAATTGAAGAAAATTTATGCCGAGGCTCCAGCAAAACGAAGAAACAAAACACTTATTTGGCTGCCGATGAAGATGCAGCAGAGACGGCACTTCAAAATGGTCAACCTCATGCTTACTTTTTACCAGTCATCCCCGCAACCACCTGTAAATACACAAAGTGGTCACTAGCATTGACAGAGCAGCCCATAAACATATCCAAGCTGTCAACATAGGCAAGAATGACACTAGCGGAAAGAGAAACAGAACAAGGTGACTGATAATGCAGAAACCTCGAGAAATCCATTTTCAACATTTGGACAGAGCTCCTCTCAGTTTAAGCTTTCAAATATGGCAAGACGAGTTTCAAATGATGATCCAGCTTTTCAAATTTCTAGGCCACCAGTTACACTTTAAGTGAGCTCAAAGGACACTCCATTCATCTTTTTGTTTTCCTCCCTTATGAGGAAACCACAATAGCCATATCGAAGATGCAAGAGAAGGGGCTAACAATAATGATATATAAAGTTTGCAAATCGAGACTAAGAAGCATAGTTTACAATGAAACTTGCAACTTTTGTGACAATAAATGCAAGAGCACCAGGTGGCAATGGGAGATAAATTCACGGTCTCAGCATCCTCAAAGACAGCCATTAACAGCAACAAACTGCACATATATGCTGATGTAATATTACACAACCACCAACCTTATACTTGATACTCATAAAGAAACTATAAGGAGGAGTCCTCGACCCGCAACAGATAGAGGACTTATTTAATCATATAGGTTGGGCTCCTAGAATATGGTGCCCTTGGGGCTTTCTATTTGATTGTATCAAAAGGCCCAATTCATTGGGGTTTTCCCATTGGGTCAGGTCATTTTGGGATTAATGATGAAAAAGAGGACCTTCGAGAGAATGAATCAGAGTTCTTGTGGAGTAGAACCATGCAATGCTAGACACGAGATAGATCTTCCAAAAAATAAGGCTTTTTTTGGAATAAGCCAATTCATTGGAGACCCTGCAGACACACTCTTTTTTCTATTCAAAGAGCAGCCCTTTGTCTTTGTGTTTTCACATCAAGAATCCTTTGCAGATAAAGAGTTATCAAAGGGGCTCCTTACTCCCTAAACAGATCCCCATACGTCTATATGTAAACATTGGTTTATCAAGAATATGCAAGAAAAGCAATTCAAATTATTGTTTCATCACTAGAGATGGCTTAGCACGAACAGTACATTATCTAATGGATTTTTCCGTTCTAATACTCCATCCAAGAGTTTTCAGTATTTATCAAATATCATTCTATCTACGGAAGGCATTGGATCAAATGACAAAGATATTGTGGCTTTTCCCAAATGAAAGAGGAACTTATGTACAAGCACATGACATATATAATAATGCTAAATCAGCGATACATCTACCCAAACTGCTTAAGGATAATCTGAAAGACTAGCACAGACATTACTTACATCACTTATATGAGGTTGAGGGACTTGCTTGGAAGTTTCCATAGAGTCCAATATGGGCCTCACCACAGCAGGAAGGAAGAGGCCTGAAGTACATTAAAATTTAATTTGCCAGATGAAGAAGACAGAATTAATGATATTCTTTTGCATGCAAAAAGACAAGACACTTCCATGTGATAAACCTTATGAATACAGGAGCGTGTCAACATAGTCTGCTTTATAAAACTGACATCCACTTTTAAACTGGTACATAGCCTCTGGCACTGAAAATGAACGTGGATAGATAATGCCACAGTTATGACAAAGAAGCATAACATAATACAACCTTCAGCTCATGTCAAAGAACATCTCTTTCACATTTGCCTATCCGGCACGAAGTGTCTCTTTCCTAGCACCAGAAGTTGCAGAATGCTCAATTCAATATAACTAAACCTAGTCCTCAAATGACATGGTGGCTTGACCATATCGACAAGTTTACTCCAATATCATTCGTTTCCCAGCGGAAATTTCATGCATAAATGGCTAAATACTAAAATGGAGAAAGACACTTCACAAATCACACCGTGACTCAAGACTCGAGGCTTCTCAACTTCCGTTCAGAAGTAACTAGACAAGCACCTCCAATTCTTCATGAAGGAAGTAAATAAATCACTCATACTGCATGACGGGGATCAACAATTCACTCTTCCACTAACCAGGCATTGATTCCTTTATTCAATTCCACATAAAGCATGATTGTTCTCTAGTGAAATTAAAACATTCCATAAGGTGAGACCAGTACTCTCAATTACCTCTGCCTTATAACAAAACCTAGCATTGTTAGCATCTTTGGTGTGCTTACTATCTAAAAGTTCCCTCCACTTTATCCATTTTTCTAAGCAAGTTAGGTGCCGTGAAGAATGTCAACCCCGACATTATGCTGATAAGCAACATAAACCAGCTAAGAATCACCACTGTTGAGATCAGTGAAAGTATCGCGCGTTCACGATACATGCAAGAGTATTTTCCTTCAGAGATTACGAAATAAAGGAACATAAAAAGGTGGTTCCAGAACCAAGATGATACGTTAGCTACAGGAAAACTCATAAAACAGGACGCAGCAACACTTTTTTAACACATTGGACAAAAAGAAAAGAAGAACTGTCTACTTAGGCCTCAAGATCAGCCAAGGAGGGACCTAAATTGACATAAGACGATAATTAACTCGGGCACCTACTGATGCCATAAACTCACAGACAGCTGATTGAACCTGGAGAAGCACACCGATTATGATTATGCAGATTGAAGATAATAAGGGAAATGGCACGAAATCCATACGGACAAAGCGTGCGCCACTTTCAGCTCACAGCTCAGCTTAACCAAACATTTGTATCACGAGAAATCTAGTACTAAATTCGAATCGACCCTGAGGTTAATCGCGAAGTTTAACGGCGCATAATCAAATTAGCGAGCCCCCGGACAAAAGACCAGAAACGTGAGGCAAAAGAAAGAAGCGGCGAAGTCGGAGAGAAGTGAAGAGTGTACCGACGCCGGCGATGAGGCAGGAAGCAGCAACAACGGGCTCCTGCACCACGAACATCTTCAGCTTTTCCATCACCGCCATCTCTCGCTCCGACTCCCACCAATCTCCCACAACTCGTCCGTTTTGACCTCTATCGGAATTTGATCGGCTTCCTTTAAGAACTTGCGGGGTCCATATCGACGGGGTCCGGACCCGGGTCCGGGTCGGACATTGCTCTTCCTTTTTCTTTTGTTTGCCTTTTTTTTTTTTTTCGTTTTTGTTTTTTTAACCTTTTGGGCAGAAGTACTTGAATACTATAAAGTCAGAAGGAGGAATTACAATACTAAACTTAAAATGGGCAATAAACTAAGAATTACTACTTACTCAACATTTAACTGCTGCGGTTATCTCATACACATTTATATGAAGTAATGAATTTATTTGTTCCTTTAATAGAATTTGTAAGATAACAGTTGATCCTATCACGATATTTATATTGACATGCTAATATGTAATGAATGAAGCATTCATGCTTCATTTATTTGTGGAGAATGAATGATTTTAAAAATAATTATTCATATCGCTTGAAATAATTAGTCGACGTAAACTAGTAATCGTCTTTAGAAAGATATTTTTTAAATCATCCATTTTATGCCAAACAAAGTCTTAATTTTGGATCAAATGGCATCTTTCCCTACAAGAACAGAGCCCTACCGGAACCATTTCTCATTGGTTTTACTACATATGTAAGACTGAGGACCAGGAGTGGGTAATTAAGCAATAGTAGTTTAATAATAGAATGCCTGGTCTGGTACATAGATGTAACACTTGAACAGAAGTTGAGGCAGCTTGAAGAGAACAATCCTCTAGAGTCGTACACAGCCTACGTATCTTGCCACAGCTTGAAGAGATCTCCTCTCCAACGCCTTCAGCAAGAGTCTCAAGCAATGGTAGCCCTCGAAACGGTTCTGGCCGCAGGCACGAATCTCTGGAGAACTAGGACTAGCTCTTCGGATCAAGAATAACCAGCATTTTGATCAGTTCATGCATCAATTGTAAAGAGAGAATCTTGAGTGCACCCGATTTGCTAGTCACAGGCGGCTCTACCTGAGCACAATGTTGGAAACAATAGCGTGGCAACAATCTCCAAATGAAGTATGTGCTGATACAAAGACCTCCACCTGACATGAAGCACTTCCTATATACAAATATACACCAAAGTATGCAAATTATCTTCGGACTAGGCATTATATACAAGGCTCCAAAGATCATACGAAGGCACGAGAACGTTAGAAATAGATACACACCAATGCCACTCTCATGCGTAGCAATCCACGCGGGAAGCATAAGATACAGCAGCTGGCTAGAAAAGAGGTATCATCCACCCAACCGTCCACCCAAGAAGCAATCCAGCCCCAACAAGGCCCAACCCCACGGCAAAGACCACGGCATACTTGGTCACGTCATGCTTTTGATGCTTACGTTTTCCCTGTCTCCCTTTGGAAGCCTTATCGCAGCTCTTCCGCAATTTTCTACCTTTGCTCGGTAACAGAGGAAGGAACACCGGGAAAATTGGCCGGTCAGTGTTCTTCATCTGCAAGACGGTTGTTTCCAGCTGAAGCAATTGGAACCACTGCTTGTAGGCAAAAAGCTGAGAGGCTTGTCTAAAGAAGAGCTTTACAATGTGCTCCTTCTCTGCACGTGCTTGTTCTGCTGCCTTCTCTGCTTCCCTTGCACGTGTTTGAGAATGGCACAGTGCTTCCAGTAGCTGAGACTTAGCAGGATCGCAGTCGGTAGCTTCCCATGTTTCAGCTTTACCCTTGCGAGCTGTGTCATAACTGTTTTCACTGCAAATTTGCAAAATAAAAAGGAACTGAACACTTCTGCAATCAATACATGGTTTCATAAAAAAACAAACTAGTGAGTAAGCCTTATAGCTGTACTCTTAACATGACAAATTAGTAAAATGAATCATTCCTTATTGTTGTCTTGCATCATATGGTTCTCGCACAAAGTAATATTCACTTGATAATGGCCAGTTCAAGTACCTGGATGATTTGCCAAAGCCACGGGGGAAATGACCATCTTCATCTTGAGCCCACTGCCTTTTGAACACTTGGTCATCATATTCAGAGCAACTTCTTGCCTGGATGGTTTCACCCAAAGTACCAAGCGGATTGACCTTCCAATCCAAGGATGACTCAAATACTTCATCGTAGTCTAAGCATCCAATAAACGAATAACGGTGTTTCCTAGCATGCATATTTTGAGGTGGGGGAAGGTCACAATTCTCGACGTGGTCAAGTGACTTCTTAGCAACAAATGAGGCTAATTCGTTCTTATCTGATGTGCGCCACCATGGTTCTGGCTTCCCATTTCCGATCCATGCAGAATCCAAATTGAAACTGAGCTCATTTGTCTGCTTGGAAGCCGACATCCCAGATTGATTTATTTCCACAAGCTCAAATCTTTCCATCATATCCATGTTTTCAACTTCTTTTGCACCCTTACTAGACAGGCCCATTATCCCTGGATTTGAACCTTCAGCATCATGGACATTCTCAAATTTTTCATTCTTTTCATTCTCAACTTGCATACAAGCTCCATCTTTCTGCATCTCACCACCTTTAGATTTTAAATCTTCCGTGCTAGCATTCAGGAGATCGACCTCAGCATCCAATGCGTTTAACCCTTCACATACTGGACCCTTTGGGAACCTACAGCTAGGTTGTTGCTGAAGCCACCACCTTGCCTCTGGAGGCAAATTGGTAAATGAAGGTTTCCTGTTGAAAGGCATGAAGCCTAAGCCAAAACAATCTCCCCCCTCAGTAGAACCAGCATGTCCTGCATCCACTTGTTTGGATGTTGAAGATGACGATTGGCAGCATGCTAGCTTAGGAGCTCTTTTGGCATCTTCTTGTACAAAGCAACGGTTAGCCGCTCTCTGCCATGCAGCCCTTGCTTCTGCAGCTGCCATAATCTCTCAATTTATTCCACATTCCATTGAACAGATGAAAAGTTCTCTGTAGCTAACAAAAACAGCATAAAAGGAGCAAAGATCAGAATAAGAAATATCATGTAGTAGAAAGGTCAAATAGCTGGTTCGGAAGATTCTCTCTAGTCTAGAACAAATGATCGACATGAACACATAACCCAAAGCTTCTTGGGCGTTAGTGGAGTACTAAGATAAGTACCACAGGGTAGACCAAATCATACTATGCATTGGAACCGGACTCCCCTCCTCGATAAAGAGAAGAAAAGAGCAGGTGAAAAGAAAGAAGACACGTACAAAAGCATCAAACAAGTTCATACATATCACATGGATATAAATGGTGCATCAACTCTCTAAAATCCAAAATACGAAAGACAATATAAGACTTGCTTACAAATACATGAAGCACCAGTTGACTGCCGCCTGAAGTTGTTAATAAGAGTGGCACTAAAGAGAATAGCACTCAATGACTCTAAAGCTAACATGATGATCAGTATTTAATACAGCCACGTCTCCCGTCTTCCGATGGAACACATCACAAACTTAAAAATAAACTTAAGATTATAAAGCAAACAAGTGCAGGAGATCATCAAATGCACTGAGGACTCCAATCGATCACATAAAGAATATGCAAATGCAAATGCAAATTGCTCCCTGAGGAAAAGCACCATCACGATACACGTGTGAACATGAGTGAGCATAACTCAAGAAGTATGTGTCCTTAAAGCATGTAGTTTTCAGAGAAGAACTGAAAATTCATGGTTAAATATTGATCACAAATGTTAGCGAGTGTTGAAAGAAGATAATTCTGAATGAAAAGGGGGAACATCCATCACGAAGCTAGAGTAAGCAGTCAGTTACTTAGCTGAACAAGGGAAAACTCATGGTCCAAATCAAAATTTCAGATTATGGCAAGTTTTACTTCCTGAATTGACCAGACGAACGCATGTGTAGACACTCACCGCCCTATCAGTTCATACCAAACCGAAAACCAAATCCAAAATCTGCAACGGCCATCCAAAAGGGTAGACACAGTATCACGCATCTGAGATGCTCATCTAAAGTCAAGATATCCTAACCTTAGGAGGAAAAAGGAAAGCGAAATCCATCGGATAAGGCAAGAGCAAGATGCATATGTACTGGAACACAATCAGACACTTCAGATGATAAAACTCAGGTGACACCCATCAGTTGGCAGATTCCTAAGATCAACTGTCAAACTCGAGTTCCCAAGCAGAGACAATCAAAAAGATCAAAACTTCCATCAAAGCAAAAATACCCAGATGACAAAAAATAACAGCGAGAGAGAGAGAGAGAGAGAGAGAGAGAGAGAGAGAGAGTACATAGGGGAGAGGTGGATTAGATCTCAGGTGCCCAGGTGGGAAGCTGGAGATCTGTGTGGAATCGCAGCGAAGACATGGAAGTTGAAAGGTGAAGTCAGGGGAAGCGAAACCGATTAAGAAGGAGATGGAAATTCCCCGAACAGGAATCTGAAACAAAAGGCGAAGACGACGCTTGTCAGACACTTAAAGGGTCGTGTCAGTTTCCGCCTTTTCCTTTAGCAGTTACCAACTTACCTCGTTGATTTTGATTCAATTTCTGTTTCGGAACACCGTGTGTTACCACGTCTCCGCTCTTTCCTTTCTGTCTCAAGCCAGGCAAAACTGTCAGTTCTCACCCTTGCTATTTACGACACCCTACCGATTAACAAAATAATCTTGTTGATACGGGATCAGCAATTCCAACCAAAAATAGTTTCTTTTTCACGTTTCCTGAGCTGAGGGCTGCCGAAAGCTACAATTCGGAATTACTGTCGTGTACAATCTTGACGATTAAGCCTTAAGGAACTGGCCCGCCACTAGGAATTACTACATTACTGGGTTTAACATAAACAATGTGCGCGAGATGAATATAATATGCACATCTGTTGGGAAATCAACCGCTGCTTGAGGATTTGCTAAGAGCTAGATGATATCAATCATTACAGAAGAAACTAATGTCATTTCTTTTAAGGAATGTTTTCTAGAAAATCTTGTTTAGGAATCAATCATCACTTCACCAACTCTTTACTGGTACGGCTCTTTTTTTTTTTTCCTAAGTGGTTTCCATTTTCAAAATACGGGGGAAAATGTTTGTGGTTATCGTGAGCTTGTTTCTATAGGAACTTTAAATTAATCATGAATCATGACCTTGCGATTGAAATCGGGTAAACTAGAAAGGCACAGTATGATGTCGCGAAAAAATAAGAAAACTAAATCTTTTATGTAGAACATTTTTTGGCTGACATAAATTATTTCAATATCATTATTTGTCTTTAAAAAATTATGTGTGCTGTAATAGTCGATGTTTGAACAATTGCTCGTATTGAAGTTTAACTTCGTTTACTACAATGAGAGGATTACAACAATAGCTCATATCCATTGTCATATTGTGTAAGGCAAAAACACAAAGTAAAATTATTTACATATACGTTCATTTTAGAATGTTAAATCACGACCAAAGATGAATTACTGTTGGTAAAGTTAATCTAAAAATATCTACTCAAGTTAAAAACAGTTTCTTAAGAAATTGATAATTTTCTGTAAAGGAAATCGATAGTCTATCAATTTCGTAAAGAATAGTTTGTCAATAATTCAATCAAGAATAAATAATTTCTTTATAAGATTAATTCCTTGCACCTTACTTTTGATAAAATGCACTAACTTGGTGAGGAAAAAAAAGTTACATTTCGATAATGCAAAACTAACTTCTGCAAAAGCAATAGGCCTACACACACACACACACACACACACACACACACATCAAATCTATTCGTTATCTATGTTGCTACTAATCTGGTTGAAGAGGGGATCCTTTTTCTGTGTCTCCCGTATTGGTGTTTTAAAGGGTTTTTGGAATCAAGCTAGATCACGGGGATGCCGATGATTCAATGAGCATTCATCACACTTGTGATAATATAATGCTAAGCACGTCAAGAAAACTTGTACAAATCATATAATCCGTGAAAGTTCCGTCCCCTCCGGCTGACTTCGAATGGTGCACCATGGAAAATGAATATCTGTAATCCTTGTACCATAACCAACAGGAGCCTCCCATGATCAAAGATGAAACCCTGAATACACAAGTTTCTCAGGCTGCACTTCCCAATTGACTCTCTAACAACCGGAACATGCCTTTCAGACCAGCATTTGTCTTGTGAACCCGCTTCTGCAAATCTTACATTGGACGTACGCAGGACGACACCGAATAGAATCAACTTAATGACAGAGATTCAGTATCCTCACCTAAGTCAGTTAACGTTGTTCCCCTCTGTTTTCCGCTTTAGGAAGCAACTGCATAAGACAGCTCCAAGAGAGGTAATCACAATCCTTTCTTCGTATACAGTTGTTTTATCATGAAAGTTACATGTGCACATTGCTCTGTAGGAAAAAATAAAATTAAAAACAGTTCAACAACACACTATACACTTCAAATATAAATTAGGAACTATTGTCCGTGGGCAATCCGATTTGTGAACATCGCTGCCAAGGGAAAAAATGATCAAAGCGGAGCAATGCGAATGTATCTACATAATATGGCTTTCTCCTCCTGCGCTCCAATCGAATCCCATTCTGGATGAACTGGTTGCTTTGGTTAAAACTTGACTTCCCCAGAATAATCTAAAAGGAAGCCTGGTTGCCACAATCTTATCCCTTAGGTGCTGAACAATGGGAAGACAGTGCATATTTGAGGTCGTGATTGTTGATGGTAAAGCCCTGTATGACGTCATTGTGTTCTCCTTATATAGAGATGTCGATATATCTTTTGCAAAAATTGTTCAGCAACTTCAGCACATCCCTCATACATAATCTTTCAGTCGAACCAGCTTTACAGAGCCATCCCCCCCACAGGTAAGAAATCCTTGTGAAACAAGCTGCACATCCGTGACACCAGCCTGTTGCATGTAAAAATAATATTCAATAAGTAGAGGCATCGAGCCAATTTCTTGTGCATCCCAGGTAATCAAAATGCTCTATGTAGAGAATAAATATGTAGCTACAAAAATAATAGAGTGATGTCCCATCACAAGCTTAATTACAAGAATGTTACCCGTACAACTCCGCCAAAACCCCGAGTGCTTGGTTGTAGAAAAGTATGCCTTTCGTGTAATTTTGGCCAATGATGTAGTAATTTGGCGCTTTTGGCATCCCAAAGTTTTACATCACCATCTTTGCTTCCAGTTAAGAACAAGCTTGTCTGAGCAATTGGGGATATTTTCGTAACACTCCCTACACAACAAGAAATACACAAAAATCAGAATGTAACACACATTCTAATGATTATGGCAGTGGGAAGGTAAATATTACCTAAATGTGCCTTTGGCATGTACCAGAGCATCCCACCTACATTCTCAATCCCAAACTTAGTGCCAATCCCTACCGGCAAGTCAGTAGACAAAGTTGCCGGGGAAATTTGCCGACTATTATCAGAGCTCTTGGGCCTTTTGCTCCTTCCGGTTGCAACATACCGAAAATCATGGAGTCCAACATCACCACCCTTACCACCGGTCAATATAAGGGGAGAAACAGAACTATTTCCAACGTCATTATCAAAAACACAAACAGAGCGAGCTCCATCTGCACAGAAAGTACAAAAGTTTGACAAGATCCATGGTCAACAATGATAACACGATAGCACCTATCCAACCATTGGTTGATTTAAGTTTGGAAAATGCATCATGTAGCTTTGCACTAACTTCAGCAAGTGAGAACGGCTAAATCATCTGCCACTACAATTAACTTTGGGGGCAAGCCTTATAGAAAGTCAAGTTGCTCCATGGCGACATGGAAGTCATAGGTAAAAGTCACAAATGAGCTTCTCCACAGTGACGAGGGCAAAGCTGTCTAATCTGCGGCAACCTCTTTGGACACAAATGCCAGGGGTATTCTACGCTGAGACATTGTTTTTGCCTGTACCTTATGCTTCCTCCAATCGAACACACCAACATGTGGAATCAATGAATACGTCTCCCCATTTGGCTCGAAAAGATACACTACATCATTTAGATGTGATGTACTCGCAGGTGACCTCTGGTGTTTAGAAAGTACAAAACAGGCACAGAATTCATATTTTCAATTGTAGGAAAAGAACAGACCTTCATGACAGATTATAGAGGCTCGAGAAGTAGAAGGTGGAGCCAGTGTATCCCATACAACCACATTCATGTTATTGGAGCTGCATCCAGCTGCGGCTATTATTGATCCACTTGAACTAACATAGGCAATGTCCCTGCAAGCAAAATTAACTCAAAATGGCATATATATGGTACCACGAGGAAGGTGGGCGGTGGACAAAATTCCCAAATTGATAATGAAAAGCCATAATATTGACCGGTGTGCATCTCATCAGCATTGAATAGAAAACAACTATGTGCCATTTTAATAACAAACAGGGATAAGTACCCAAAAGAAAATAGGACACCAACACCATGAGAAGGAATATGCTGTCTGAGGACCCAAAATGAAGAACCAAATCTTTGGCCACCAAAAAAAATTGCTAAAAGTTATCTGCAGCCATTCATTCTGTTCTTTGTTGCATTATTTCACAAAGTCCCCTGGTGAAAAATCCTAATCTGAAGTACAGAGGCAAATCTCGCATCAACCAAATAAATAAAAAGACAGGCCATGTGTCATTATTTTTATTCCCAATTTCCAGGACCATGTGCAGAAAAAATTAAACAAGATAGTGATTGCTCAAAAACTCTAAGAAGGTCACACATACGAGGCCTGGCCATTAAAGCAGAGAGATGATTCAGTCGGACAAATGTTGCTCCTTCCTCCAACCTCCAGCTGCCATGAGCATATGGTCCCATCTAATGTGGCTGTAGCAAATCTGTGTCCACAAGGGTCAAACTGCAAGGCTGATATAGATGCAAGAGCATAAGGTGGAGGGCTATTTGCAGCAGGCAGCACTCCATAAGTAGCAATAGCTTTTTCCTCACCAAACTGCATTTATCAAATATGTTACAATTGTTTTACAGTAATATTGTGACAGAAGTTCGAAGCAATAACAAGTTAACAACCCACAAATCGCACTTCCAAGACAAGAAAGAGAAACAGAGAAGCGCACAACAGAAGGGTACTCAATGCAATATTATTCCTTTTGCAGGTTGGCTTTTCCTTTTGGCTGGGGACTTCTCTCAGCATGCAGAGGGCACATCAATATCCATTAATTCACGAACAAAAGGGCACAAAAAGAATGATGCTGACAAAAATTTAGAAAAGAAAAGAAAAATTCTAGAGAGAAAAAGTTCCTGATTGTCCCAGGCCAAAGTTGCAGACCATCATGTCTAAAAGAGCAAATTGATAAAAGTGAAAAAAGAGTCTTCTTGCTTGATTCTGCATAAACAATTCCTCAAAGCAAAACTGAAGAAACAGCCCAATAAAAGATTTAGCAAATGATAACTGACGCAAGGCCATATCTGACTTTGGTAAAATTGATCATTCGTCCACTGCAACAAATCATACCTTCCATAAGTAGATGTGCGTATTGCTGGAGCCAACCAAGAAGTACGGCATGGATGGGTGACTAGAAAGAGCCCTAGTTCTTACGGTTTCCAAGTTAGCTGATTGTTCAACAAACTCTTCGAATATACCTCGAGTTTCGAAACCTAAGCCAGAGGCACCAATGCCTGCATAACCTGGAACACCAAATGCTAAACCACCCGTCAGGTCTCTCCCAGGCATGGCCAAAGATCCCATCCTGGTAGTTGCCGCACCAAATCCCATATGTGACCCTGTTTTGGTCCGGAGAATGGATTCAGAGTCCGCCCAACCATGCTTTGGCCAATCAGCTTCTGACCATACATGCTCCATTCCTTCTTTATAAGGTAATTCTTTTTCCAAGTTGAAGAAAATTATACCCTATATAAGACGACCACCCATGAAGAATACTGTGTGAGTAGCCAGAAGAATTTATCTCCAATAAAGAGTAAAAGAATGCGACAGATCATGGATTTCCCGCAGCAATGCTTATTCAAAAATGTTAGAAGCTAGGTATCATCAGGAGTTGAAGCGTTTGACTCATCAAATTGCAACACAAGGGAAAATTATTTCATTCTGTTCAATTTATGTCTATGATCCCAAAGTGATTGTAGTTTTTATTGCAGATAAATCAATCTTTCCATTAACTAGCATTAAGGGATGCAAACATGTCTAAATAGCCAAAAGAATTGTCACCGTTACCAAGTAGTTGCCTAGTGATTAGTACAATTCAAATGCTTACAAAAATCCAGTAGCATAGATAGCTTCAAGGATCAGCACTAATATTAGTATCTTTGTGCAGGAATACTCACCTTTCTATTGCTAGAAACTGCAATTTGCCGCTCATTGATGGAGTTAATGCACAATGCCTGTTCAAACCATCAAAACTACATCAACATGGTGCATGATTAAGATCTAGATATTAGCTTCAAGGACCTACTGCCACCTTCAGGCAGTTTGATCCATCAAAAACATACAGCTACATGAAGATGACACGGAGGAGTGAACGGAAAAATTACCTCCATGAGCTCCCCATTTCTCTTTAAAATATCTTTAGGATTTTGAAAATGAGTAACATCCTTCATAAGGTTGGGTTCTTTATGCCAAGAACTCAATAAAGAGTTGCCATTTGAAAATAATCCCTTAGAAAGAGACCCACTTATCGTCCTGGTAGACTCAGTGCTACAGCTACTTCCATTGTTTCTTGATTCATTTTCCTCCAATGTCATCCTGTCATGTACTACTGTCCAACGTTTAGAAGGTTTAGTGTTGACATATTCTGACCAATTTATTTTCTCCAAGGCAAAACTGTCTGATATAATACGAGAATCAGCCCATAAAGTCCATAGTCTTTCGAAAATTGATAGTTCAGTATCACTATTAACTAGATCCAAACTAGTATTACTATCACTCAGATGCGTTTGGAGAGATCTGGGTTCAGTCAGATCAGACTTTTGCAACCATACAAGAGTCATAGCTGGCCATCCATTGTCAAGTTTCTGCTGCACTAGGGCTGCAAGTTGTTTAGTGTGATATGAAGAAGCATGAGCAGAAATTGCCTTCAGTGACTGGACCAGAAAAACTGATAGCAGCTCAATCTGTTCTCTCATATTCTTGTCATCAGATTTAAGATAAGCAGAACTACATAATTTTGATTGAAGTTCGCTTAGAGAAGCACCAAAAAGGTGACTGTCTTGAACTGTTTCCAACATGAAATTCAGCTTATGGTTCGTAAAACGAGACATATGTTCCCACAGTGAACATCCCAAAATTTGCCATCTTTCATCTTCAGGAATCAAGTGAACTATGTCTCCTCCATGTTCACCTTTCACACTTCTAGTCGATTGCGGACCCCATTTGACAGTATCAACAGTGACAGCATCAGATAAAAAATTTTCCATTTGGTGCAGAACTTTGGTTAGATCTTCCATAATGACCTTGTAAGTAGTATGGCCACTGAAAGGAGAAACCGTAAGGGGTTGCAAAATCAAACCGAGAGCTTTTAAGTTCCTCTGAAACCAAGTGTAAGCAAAATGAGCTAAATACTCGAATAAATCAAGTATGGCAAAAGGTTTCATGATAAAGTCTGCCTCATTGGAGTTCAAAGATAACTGGAGAACAGCTCTTAATTTCCTAAACAGAAGTATAAGAGTTTCAAATAGAATCCCCCAAGCAACTGAAAATTTGGGCCCTATTTCGTCTCGCTGAGTCGTCATGAAATTATGTGAATCCAGCAGAGAGAAGGATATACTACAGGCTGCAATGAATCGTGAAGACAAGGCAGAAACTTCTGCAGCTGCTGCCAACATAAGCTTTAAATGAGAGGGTTCTATACTGCCAAGCAGATCATTCACATCGGAAGCCTTTTGCTGACAATAATACCCTTGTAATAGGTCAAATCTAATACTAAAGGAGCCCTTATGGTATGCAAACTCTGATATCTGCAAAGATATACCATGTAACAAGAGCATGTTAGCAGCATCTACAGTCAACGGGGTGAGAAGCAGTGAAAACATATAGTGTCAGTAATGACTCAAAAGTCAATATACCTTGCTAAGAAGAGAAGCAGCATCCACAGAGAACTTCTGTTGAACAACCTCCAAGCCAGCATATAGCTTATCTCGGAACTCTGGTAGTAGTTTCTTCAATTCATGCATCTTATACTCAAAGTATGAACTAGATCCAACAGATCCCATACTTGAGTATGGCCAAGACGGGTGTTCTTTAATTAATTTGGAGAAGTGCTGAAGTGCACAATCAAGTTTATAATGGGACTCCAAATGGGTAGACACATCATTGGACAGCCAATTTGAGGAACTATTTGTGGATTCTTTTGGTCTGCCCAGTAGAACTTCAGAAAGCCCATTACTGAACATGCCCTGATGATCACATCCTCCGTCAAAGCTCAGAGAAGAATAGTGCTCCATAGCTTCAAGCTACCAAAAAGAAAGTGTAGAGCTCACTGATAATTGTTGCAACCATACAAATCATCTATAGATGCAGACAACTTAGTAAGTAACATGACTATTCATATGAGAAGCGAACATACAACATTCTTGACCTCTTATTACCCCTTATTAGGAGGAAACAATACTTACAGGAAGCCCACTTCTTTCCAAGGCAGCAGCTGTGATCAGACGGGCCCACCTCCCAAAAAATGCAGCATTCTGCTCCCCAACAGCCTTCTTCATATGGTTCTTAGCCGCTAGCAATATGCAATATAAACCAACACTTGGGTCCAGAAAGGCAGCGCGATTGGACAATGGAGTATATTCGTTTGGGATTGGACCATTTTGGCACTTAAACATGCTCAAGAATGATTTTGAGTAGTTCCCCTGCTGCCACTGAAAAGAAAGACATATTTATGATGGCTACAAGCATCTAATGTCGCATTCATCTCCACAACCAAAAACTAGAAATAAACCACAAATTAACAAGAATAACAGGACACCTCCAAAAGACTGGAAAGCCAGTAGTCACCCTTCTCGGTTGCGGAAGGAAGCATGGACTTTGTTATTAATTGATGCTCAGTTGGTCCACCACACCCCTCAACAAGGCGACAGATAACTAGAGCAAGCTGGTCATCCCCAAGATTCTTAATACAAACAGCCACTGCAGAGGAAATATCACCACCAAGCAGGAAAAAAGCAATTGCAAGCTCTAGCTGATGTCTCCCTAGCAAGACATATGCATTTTTAAGTGCAGCAGCCTTGTTTTTCTCCTCCTGTCATGAAAATGCAGATTGAAACGAAGACACTAAAAGGGTTACTAGAAGGGAATAAAAATCCTATATTAGCTAAAAAGACAAATGAAATGTACAACACAACCAGGAGCTTGAGAAATTCACTGACATTGCAAAATTAGTGATGCTACAGGAACTTCTATCGCCTTCGTTTCAATATCTATTCATAAATCGGTGACATGATATTACACATCAGTTCTGTCACACTGTACCTGAAAATTGCGTAGGAGAAATCCAACTAAAGGCTTATCCTTCTCATCCTTGCTTAATTTAAAGAGGCCAGCCAAAACTTTAAGTCTGTTTAATGATACATATAGTAGTGCACAGTCCTTGGGATCTTTTCTTTTTAAATATTGTGATCTTGCTAGCTTCTCCATCTGCAATGAAACAACCTCCATCAGATAGCTCGAAGTGGGAAAGTCAAATCAGCATTTAACAAACAAATATATCTGCAACTTTATAACAATCAGATTATGAAGGATTTAAAATTAATTTGTTGCATGGTAGATTACCAGAGTAATCCCTAGGTTTTACTGAATATTACAAATAATAAGAGGAGCCACGTGAACTCCCAGGTAGAGAGCTCCTCCAACCCGCAAAAAATTCCTGGCAATAAAGCAGGAAATGCATAGACCAAGTGGCTCGAGGCCATGTGAAAATGAGGAATCCAAGTTCAATGCTCATCAGATACATAGTCACAACATTTAATGGTCAAGGACCAAAACTCACCCTTGTACGCAATTGTGATGCATCGGTTAACCAAAGTCCAACTCCAACAGCTCGCATTTCTTGCCAAGAAGATGCATCTGGGAGAAACGAATCTAATAGATTATCCTGACAGTCAGAGTGAAAGGCCCAGCAAATTGATGCAGAATCAATGACTAATTCTTCCAGTGATGCCATCCTTCCACATTTCCGGAGGAAATGAAGTTGTTTGTATCTCACTGAGACCCAAAACCTGAGGCAGAGTTGAAGCGGAAAGTATGGAATGAAAATACAATAAGTATTTAGAAATAAAGGCTCTTCTAGATCATGAAATCCCCAGTTCTAAACACAATTCGGGAAAAAGCACTGAGAGGGAGGAGATTCCATTGCCACATAATAAGATCACAGAGCATGTCCTAATCATGCCATCTCTAAGGATAATAAAACGCAGAAACTGCTCAGGGCTCAAACAGATGTTCGATTCTCCCCATAAGTAACAACTCCTCCTTCCCGGCACTGGTTCTGCAAGCAGAACTTTATGGCTCGCTTGTCTGGAGGAATGGCCTTTCAAACCTTTCCTAGAGTTGGCAACACCTTTTTAGGTCAAGTCGGCTTTCCATCAAAACGTGGACAACAGGGTAGAAGATCTATGTGTCACAGAAGAGGTGTCTAAAATACTACAATGCAATTCTTCACAAGAAGATCACTAATACAACTCAGTGTTCTCATTATAAAACACGGGCAGGGAGAACAAAATTTACTTCAGGCATGCCCAACCAGAAAGATTTTGATATATCAGCTTCCAGAGTCAATGCATGCTCTCGCATTCATCATAAACAACATATCACTTCAATCAAGCCTATCTGACCCAAAAAAAGATATAAAAAAATCAAGCCAAAAAAACGACCATCACCATTGCATTAGCTCAATTGAAGGAAAGATGTGATCATTACATGACCAACGACACCAAGCAGCAGGAAAGCAAATTATATTAGAAAGCAATGCAAATCAACCATATTGAGGTTTACCTTCGTCCAGGCTCATCTAGACTTTCATAAACAGAGGTAGAATGCAAATGATTGACTTCACTGAGAAGATCACTAATTGCAAGAATTTCTGTCTCCTCTTTTTGCGACATAGCTTCTAACTCGTGTCCCCTCTCAAGAGTGTTGACGAAGTTACTAAGTTCAGATTTTAATGACAAGGAATTAGGCCTATTAATGGAAGCATCAGAGTCAAACTTAGAAGATAACTCAGTCAACCCTCTTTCAAAACTGAAGGATGATGTTATTGACGTGGCATCCCCACTCCACTGAATTTGTCTGGCTGGAGAACTTTCTGAAACAATGCCTTCAAGATAACTTGACAGAACCATTTGGGGAACAATTTGGCGTGATTTGGGTCTCTTCCCATGAGCATCAGAATGTGCAACAAGATGCTGCAAGGCCAGATATGCACGCCTCCAATTGCCTGGATATAACAATGCAAGGGAACATAGATATATTTAGAAGTATCTATTTAAAGCTAATAATTAAAAGCACTTTTCTGAAAGTCATCAAATTTTCTCTTCTCTGGGAAATATCTTTTAAATTTTTAACAATGCACTCCTCAATTTTTGCCCATCCATAAACATATCACTACAAGGACAAAATTATGCCATACTACTGATGGAAGTCCAAACCAAGAAAAACAGTCAGTCATGATTGACTTTCATACAACACATTAATAACTTCCATGCAAGTCGAAGAATTATTGCAAATAAAAGCTAAAGGAAATGAAGATGGCAAGGGAAATGCCAAACGCGACGTCTCTCCACAGAGCCTACTGCCTGATGATGTCAAAGTGAATATGAAGTTTTTTACAGACCAACTAAGAATAGTTGATATTTTAGTGTTATAGATAAAGGAAAACAAAAGCCGCTAGCAATTAAAACATCTAAGGCATTTTGTAAGGAAGCACACGTTGGAATACAAAAACAGAGGGCACCAGCAGCTACTAGACATAGGTTTGAGCCTTTTACTTCCTTCCATTGTTATTGAACAGGTACAAAGCCAGCTTAAATTTTTCTCAGTACCTCAAAGGTTAAAATAGCCATCCGTTTCTTTCCAGGCTCTGAACCACTACTTGAGGTTCGAACAGCCATCCATTTCTTTTCAGGCTTTGAACAGCCTTCACTTCAAATTCATGCAGTATGCCTACCAATTGAAGGAACACTCCTCCATCTTGTCCAAAGTAATGATGTCTAAACCCTACAACCCCGTTTGGTGACAGCAAATCGTCACTCAGTCTACAAGCTTGTTGTAATTCATGATTCTATACATTAAAAAAAACTGTAAATTAAGATTGTCACATGAGAGAGAGAGAGAGAGAGAGAGAGAGAGAGAGAGAGAGAACTAACATAACAGGAAACATATTCTGATCAAATTATCCAAGTCACTATTTTTATTTTCTGATCCTAAGTCTAATCCATACACCACCCCCTTCTCTTTCCTAACCACTAGTCCATGAAAGGAAATAAAAGAGAACAATTGCCGACAACAAAATAATATATAACCAAAAAATTCAATGCACGCCCAACACCTCAGCAGCCCTAACATTCAAAAGTATTTCCTATTATTCAGTCCACTCATAAAGCACCCTTAGCGCTTACCAAATCAGAAAGAGGCCAACAAAAATTAAAAAAATAGCAGGCAAGCAAAGAAAATTGAAAGAAGAGATCAGAAAGATATGCATGTTAACAACATGAACACTAGGTTATCTAGCCCTACCGATAAACCTAACCCACTTGTAATAAATGACACAGCTGCAAATGTGCAAAATGTGATGGAAGCTCACAATACCAAGTCACAGAAAGAACATCTGGAAGTTACTTTATAATCTACGCAGCAATTGAAGGTACCTGAAAATATGTTAAAAAGAAGAGCCTGTGGATGATACAAAGGAAGAGATCCACCCAACTTCTCCAGTATTTCCAACATGCTCCAAAATTTGAGCTTTGTAGGAAAACAATGTTCTGGTATAGCCCTTTCTACAGATAGACAACTGGCTAGAAGATCACAATTCAAGCTCAAAATTTTAGCAGTCCTGGAGGTGCATAACTTGCTACTGCTTTCGACAGAGATATTTTCAAAATTATGAATGTCAAGATCAGTGAAAATTGGAGCAAAAATGCCAATGTTAGGGCCTCTTTCACTATTCCATGGAATATCCTTTTCACATGCTAGATGAGAATTTCCCAGATGACCACTATTTATGAGGAATAGCAACTGACTGAATGAGCAGATGTGATTTTCATGAACAACCACAACTGTCGCCTGGGGACCCCAAATAAAGTCATACGCAGGAGATGATAAGCCAGCATGTGCAATGCAAAACCAAATGTGCATATGTGAAGGCTTTCCAGAATTCAACAAACTCTGACTACCAGCTCGCCTTTCTGCATACACCTGCAATTTATCTTGCATGCATACTCCAAGAATCTTTTGGCCATTGCCTAATGCTAACCACTTCATAGCAATGACACATCCATCTAGGGATACCGTATCTTCTAACAACAGGTGACCTGCTCCCCTCATATTAACAGCGCCCCATATACTTAGTGTACTGACAGTATCAGAATTACTAGCCCCACATATGATTGCAATCTTCTGACCACAATCAGTCAGACATACTTTGCTAATTGAACTTAGATGTGCAGCAACCATACCCACAAGCTCCCATCTGATAGTGGCAGCAGATACTGCAGTCCCATTACTTCTCCACAACTTCAAGCTACCATCTCTGCAGCCTGCTGCCATAAAAAATGCAGGACAATTGCTGCACTGTTCATTATCTATACACCTCCAGTCCTGCCGAACAGATGACAAGGAAAGACCAGGACATGCTAGGGAGAAACTGGTGATAGCATCATGGTTGTGCGAATCTGGGTATTGTGAAGAGCAAGGAGATACGAAAATAGAATATCCTTTGCCACAAAAACTACTCTCAAATTTTGACATGCTGCTCCAAGCTGGGTATTTGGTCTCAAAGTCACATTCTTGACTGCACCCAGATAAATCACGGTATTGTACAGAGACATCCCATGATAATGTATAAAACCCATTAATCCATGCAGCCAAAAGCATGAAACCATGAAATCTTAAGTCTTTGTTGGTCAGAGGAATTGAAAAGATATCTGTGGGGCCTTCTTCAGGAGGAACACTATCACAAAAAGGAATCGTGCATAATCTGTGACATTCTACTTTTTGAACTTCCTTTTCAGAAACTTCAACAACAAAGCAATCAATCCCACCATGGTGTCCCAACAGAACAATGCAGTCATCATTCATTGCTAAAGGTGCCCAGACCAAACTGGTATATTTTGGCCCATTTTCTTGCATCACAAGCTTTCCGGAGAGCTTCCACGAGGGAATCGTGGTTGGAAACCCAGGAAACTCATTGGTAATGGTGGAAAATGACCAAAATAAAAGCAAACCATTAGAATCCAAGGAAGCGGCTAATCTGACCACGCAGTGATCAGGATGCACAGCAACTCGTAAGATTTTTCCAGAATGACCATCTATACCTAGTTCACCACCAGCACAACCTGATAAAAACTTCTGTTCTGGGGAAGTACCAAGAGACAAATCTCTTACATTATCCGCAACCTGAGTGTACAGCAGCAACCACGCCATCGAATTGCATGGTGAAAGGTGAATAAAAGAGCATAAAACAGGCGGTCCAGATGAGCTATTCCTTGAGATGATTGCTTTCTTCACAGGGTATTGATCCCTGACATTCAAATTTGAGATTTTGTGAAGACACCCCGTGTCAAGACACTGCAGCTCCTTTGACTTCCATAATGTCACCCGAGGGTGCCTAAGAGGAGAAAATTCATCAAGACAATGGATTGCCCAGAATGTAATTTTCAACTCTGGTCCAATGCCTACTACCCATTCACATTGGCCATTCTTTTCATGCTCAGAAACCTCTGTGGGGAAAAGCTGGCTACCTTCTTTGCCAATTTTATGCAACCCCCTCTTTTCTTCTGCCCAATTAACAAAAAAGTTATCGCCTAGCGTTGGACCAAGAACCATGTTTGTCTCGATTACAGCAACAACACAAAACGAATGCGGCATGAACTTGGGATCCCTGAAGTCCTTCTCCATTTTTCTTGCTCGTCGATAATCCATCTCACTCCATAACCTCACGGCTCCATCCAAGCAGCATGTTAAAAGGACCTGTCTTACTTTCAGATTCCTCTTAAGCCATCTTCCTCCCAATGGCCTCCATTGAATCATGAGGATAGGTTCAGGATGAAGTAGCTTAGCCATCACATATTCAGATTTCCGATTACTTTGACATACCAAAACATGTCTGCACTCCTCACTGACCGATGATCCACCAAGATGCAGCTTACTCAGATAAGGAGCTGCTGCTGATGGTCCCTCAATGGACCAAGTTGCAGAAACCAGAGTTTGCGGCTGTTTAGCTTTAAACTTCCAAGCAATCTCCCAGGAAATGCTGTTGTTCTTCCACAGAACCACCTCGATTCCACCTGCAATAATTCCATCCCCTGATCTGGTCCACTTGACCGCCTCCACCTTTGAAGACTGCCTAAGTACTGCATTCTGGCTCCAACAAAAAGAACCTGATGAGTACAAAACATTTAAACTTAAGAAATTCAAACATCAACATCAACATCAACATCACCTTCATGCCAAACCAGTTGGGGTCGGCGGTCGATGAACCCAAAGCGAAAAGTTTAAAATATACTAAAATAAAAGTAAAAAATAAAAATAAAAAAGTAAAAATATGGCTACCCAAAAATAAATAAATAAATAAATAAACAAACATATAAATAAATAGAAAGCACTAAACAGGGCACTCTGGAACATAGGAAATCCCCCCTTCTACAATGCGGATAGCTTTCCTCTACTCCGTCCTAAGGCAGACCATACGCCAATCTATTTCCCACTCTATTAAATCTTGTTTCACTACCTTCCCCCAAGTAAGTTTCAGCCGACCTCGTCCTTTCTTCATATCGTTTTCTCGGTAACACACTTCTGTTCTTATCGGAGCATCTAAGGGTCTACGAAGAATATGTCCAAACCATCTCAATCTATGTTCTCTCATCTTCTCTGCCATCGGTGCTATTCCAACTTTTCGTCGAATATCGTAGCTGGGGAATATAAGTTCACGAGACCCCCAAAGAAGAAAATGACCATGGCGAACATACTACTGATAAATAACATGTTTGCCATAGCGCATCCTTTTCTACTCCTTGATGTGCTTAAGTGCATGGAAATGGAAGAGAAGTTAATATGAGGTATGTATACATGCTCTTAGAAACCAGAACCATCTGATAAAATTGCTCGTGACTCGAAGGAGAACAACTAAGTGGTTGAGGTCACAGGCAAATTGTTAAAATGACCTCATACATGAGATCCGATAATGGAGATTAGAGAAGGAGAAGCAGTGAAGGCAATATTGAGAAGAAGTTAACGAGATGGTGACTTCAAAAACTCTTAACATAGAATTTGGGATTTTTCTACAGTATAAAGTGAAGACTGTAGCTGGGGATCTCTTCAATACTCATTTTTTTTCACAGAGACAGGGAAAAATCATCCACCAGGCATGTTTCAGGAATCAATCCAATTACCACTAAACAACTCTAATGAGTCAGTCTCACACATTCAAGTTATTCACGTCCTTAGAATAATGAGTGCTTCGGCGTGGGAAGCCAACTCTCCATCTATACATGGCCCATTTAGAAGGCAAGTGAGCTTAAGCACAGACTGTGAATCTAAGTATCGAGAATGTTTGAGAAAATAAGGATAGCTTTAACTTGAGAAACTCATCGCCACTTTCCCAATTATCCCAATAAACTAATATCGAGAGAAATGCCAAAACATTACCCAACAATGATTTGTTCTATGATCTGTGGCTCAACTCCAATGGTCTAGCGACGCCTAAGTGGAATAGCGAAAAAGAAAAAAAGACAACTGTATCGAATTCAAGAATACCTAGTAATCTGGAGGATTCGAGCGAGTGAATGAAGACGCAATCGCCAGAAGCGGCTGCGACACGGCCGTCGGAGGAGAAAGAGACGGAGGTGACGGGTTGGGGGAGGTCGAAGACTTGTCTGAAGAAGGGAGCGATGAGCGGTTCGGCCTCGGAGAGAGGAGAAGGGAGGTGAGATATCACCAGTAGAGAGGAGGCTCCGTAGGCGACCCAGGCGTAGCCGGCGAGGTCGGGGATCCAGTCGATGGTGGATCCGATGGGCGAACGGGTCGGGGCGGGAGGGATGACATCGGATCGCAGGAGAGGGAGTGGGAGGTGGTCGATGGGATCGAGTGTGGTGGCGAAGTCCGGCTCCGACATCGTCGTCAGCCGTGAGGGATCAGGTGAAGGTGAAGGAAGAGCTACTGCAACTCCCAGAACCTGCAGCGCCAAAATATATGTATATTCGTATTTCTTGTAGAAAGTAATCATAATTACTTTTCTAATCATAATCGAAGAACTAACAAATATTACGTCACCCGTAAAAATTTAAAAATATATATCGATCGATGATAGATTGGTAATTATTTTTTTGCTTGGGTAAATTTACTATTGTCGCTAAAAACGTATTAAAAAGTGAAAAAATGTTAATTACTTCTCTGATTATATCATGAATATCTACGCAATAAATTATCAGTTAGCAAACTTTGTAGAGAAGTTACGATAGATAAATAAAAAAAGAGAACTATCACAACATCAATTGCTAGGGTAACAAATTTTTTACACATTCATCGCTGGTTGGGTTGGGTGACGTATTGATAAATTTGGTTGCTCGATAATCTTTAAGTACACACAGTACTGATCTAATGGTGGACGTGTAAATTTTTTTTTTTTTATAGTAGCAATTGACCTAATGAAAAATCCTATAAAAACATTATCGATTATAAATATTAAAGATCTTCGCTGAGCCTTAAATTTTTAATTTATTCAATCAAAATCTTAAGCTACCGTTGTTCAAGTCCTTCTAACTCCAATAAACTAAAATAATGCGCTTGTTAAAATTGCTAAGAGTCTCGCACCATTATGCTTAACCAACTATTGAGATTATAGACTCATAGAATGAAGACTACAATAAGACATTGAACAATGTGATTTCACAACATTGACACCGTTGGGAAATTTCGTCAGGAATAGGATGAATAACGAATTTAGACTTTGAGGCGTGATAACATTCTCTTTAAAGATTTGTTTAATTCACAATGTTGCTAGTGATTTTCAGCAAACATCCTTCAGATACAACAAAGTTTCAATAATAATAGCAAATAGTAATTTTGATATCTCTCCAAGATCCCTCAAAGGAAACAATTGGAGAAAGAAGACCGTGTTTCTTTAAAAAAAAAAAATTGAAAGTTCTGGAAATTTAAGTACAAAAATTGAACAGAATTTCTCAATATAAGAAGGCAACTTTTCATATCTCAAAAACTATAATTCGGACACAACTCTTCATATCTAAAGAACTGTTAATTTAAACATACTTCTCCGCGATGCACCTTTTGATGTTTCTCCAAAATATCTCAGAGGAAACAATTGAAAAAGACGGCTATGTTTCTTTTAGGGGAAAAAATGAAATTGAAAGTTCTGAAAATTAAAGTACTAAAATTGAATAGAATTTCTCAATATATAATAATATTAAGAAAAATAACTTTTCATGTCTCAAAAAGTGTAATTCACCTCTAACAGCGCCAATTTCGAATCGCTATCGTGAAAGTATGCCTAATAATCGCATGCTTGCACGCGGATATAGTGGGGTCTAGCTCACTTGCCAATTTCTTTATTTTGAAAGATCATCTTAGCTTTTTAACTAATAAAGAGACTTACACTTTTCCTTCTATCCCATGTGAAATTGGAAAAAGGCACATTTTATTCGTTTTACAAACAAACTCCGACAAACACTAGATTCAAGTTTTTCACGTTAGATTTGAATGTACTAATTAATCAATCAAGAAAGAAGAATATGGAGATATCAATCAAAATCACAAACGATGATTCTTGGAGATGTTAGAATCAATGGATTGATATCTTTTGCAACGTGACGATCTCTTTATTGTTATTTTTCATTGTTGCATTGTTTCCTTGGGAAATATAATTTGAAATACCTTTATAACGTGGAAATCGTCTCGACAATTACACATTGAAATCAAGAATCAAACACCTTTATTCTTTTCTTTTTGTGATATCAAAGCATATTTTCGAAAGAAATCGATCCGCCAACCATGGCTTCCCCAGATATCCACATCCCCCGTCTTTGAACATTGGCAATTTTCGTGTCACTGAACCTAAAAACACAAACAAACTATTCCTGTTGGAGAGCACAAATGCTCGCGCCAAGTAAAAGTCAAGATCTTGTGGGATTCATTGATGGCGAGTATTAGATGTCGAGTCCAACAATCACCGCCTCTGCTAGTGGAGAAAAACTGGAGTCTCAGAGAGGAAGTGACAAATTCAAGAGTTCTTACGATAGAGAAGGTCAGATTGCCTTATGCGGCGACGCTCGCCGGAGAATTTCTTGCTTAAGTAGCAGACTTGAAGACATGTGCTGAGGGGTGTGGTTAGCTTTACAAAAACATTTTTGCCAAGGTATTAGAGAACGCGAAAGTTTCAATTTATCTACGACAAAACAAATTTTTTTTTTTTTTTTTTTTGCCAAGGTATCATGAGAGGAACGTGGAAGTTTCGATTTCTCTACAAATCCAAAAATGTCATAGAGATAACTTTTCAATCTCTTCACGAGTATCTTGGTGCTTTTCAAAAATACTTTTATTAGTTATTTGCTTATCGGATGTCCCTTTGAAGACGAAAAGAAGGGTCTCTTTGTTTTGAATGGCTTAGGTGATCAATATGATTCGTTCACGACCTCCATGTTAGAGACCTCCAATGCCGATATTCTTTTGATTTGATTTCGCAAACCGCTCCTCCGCAAGCTTCGAGGGTCGGTTGACAAGTAAAAGCTCTCTTGTTAAAAGGACGGCTTTCTTTGGTCAAAGCAGCAAATTTCAAGAGCAGCAGGAAGGGGAAAACAATTCCAACAACTCCCATTTTTTCTTTGCATGGCCGAAGGGGGTTTTCTCACGACAGTTCAAGGATAAAACATTCTCGGGCTGATTTTATGCATTCGCAGGGAGCTACGATTCAATCAAGAAAAGATCGAGAAGCTCGGGGAAAGCAAACAGACAAAATCTTTTCCCGTCAAATGATGTAACAAAATAGGGGGCATATTCCTTTAGATTGTTTTAATCGGTTTAATTAATCTTTCCTCCCATCATATGTGCCAAAGGCATGTGCTGCACTTCCTGTTCGATCGAGATAGTCAGGATTCAAGCGCCGGAGCTTCAAATCATATCGCCAGAGATAGGAGGTAACCTTTTTCCACTTGCGGCCATAAATGGGAAAAGATAGTGTTACGGTTGGAAATGGCGACTCGCTTGATATTTCCATACCGGTGTTGCTTGAATCGGTTTGGGCCAAGAGTGTTGTGTTGACGACTTAAAAAAAATGTGCTACCGCTTCCGCATATGAAAAATAATTTATTATCAGCGAACTAATTTACAACTGGCTATCCTCTAAAATTTGAGTTCTCTGCCACTGATTTTGTGATAAGGGATAGGATCTATACAGTTAAAAGGTGCCAAAAAGAAGGACTAGTTTCAAACCAGTTCAGGAAAGCTGATGAAAGCACTTGGCATCAAAGGTTGGGACATCCACGACCGACGACAATTTGTCATGTGCAATTTGGCAGATGAGGCGAGCATCTAAACTTCCTTTTTTTTTTTTTTTTGCCTTCCAAAACTAGTACTGCTAAGCCTTTCTAAAAGATACATCGTGATTTGTGGGGAAATGCTCCTCCAATAACCCTTATTTCAAAGGTCTATTATGTTTGCTTTGTGGATGATTATATGCGATATATTTGGTTGTTTCGATTAGGAAAATCGATTTTTCATGCATGTCTTCTCAAATTTGAGAAAATATTTGGAAATGCAATTTGAAGCAGGGCATATTAAAACCTTTCAATCTGAGCAAATTTCTTAATCCACTTGCAAAAGAATGGGATTACTAATCAAGCATCTTGCCCAAGTACACCGGAACGGTACATGGAGTTGTAAGGCGAAAACACGGGCACATATTTGAAATTGGCTTGATGCTGCTTCATCGAAGCCAAATTCCGAAAAAGTACTGGGTCGAAAGCTTTCGAACGACAATTTTTTTTTTCTCTTGAATTGGCTTCCTACAAGGGTGTTAAGCATGAAATCGCCTTATGAATTCTTATTCGGTAGAAAATCAAATTATGATTTTTTGAGAGTTTTTTGGTTGTAGGTTTTTTTTTTTTTCATGAAGACAACAGTGAATCGCATGTTTGCCAAAGTCACGTTGAAGTTGGTGACTCAATCTCCATGCAATTTGGCAAATGAATATTCCTCTTTGGATGTTCTTCATAACTCTTCAGTAGCACGTTCATCCATTTAAAATCATCCAATGGTTACTCAAGCATGTGCTGGTATTGTGAAGCCTAATCCAAAATATGCCAATTTTCACATGATGGAGTCTATGCTAAATGAACTGAACAATGTACGCTCTGCTTTAAAGCATCCAGGGGTGGTTGGCAGTAATGAAAGAGGAACTCAAGGCATCACATCGGAGTAAAACTTAGACTCTTGCTCCACGTACTTCAAAGTTCAAATACTAATGTTGTGGGATGTAGATGGGGGTTTTTTTTTTTTTAAAGTCTTAAGTTAAAGGCTGATGGCACATTAGAAAGATTAAAAGCAAGCTTGGTCGCCAATGGATATGCTCAAGTAGTAGGAGTAGATTTCCTTGAGACATTCTCGCCAGTCGTTCGACTAGGAAGCATAAGAATAGTCCTCACTATTGCTATTGTTAAAGGTTGGCTTGTAAAAAAATTAGATGTTAAAAATGCCTTTTTATATGTACTTTTTTTTAATCGTAGCTTGTTTATATGGGGCAATCGCCAAGTTTTGAGGACAAAAATCACCTATTTTATTTCTGCAAACTGGAGAGAGCTTTGTATGGCCTCAGGCAAACACAAAGAGCATGGTTTGATCGCTTTAACTTGTTTTTTTTTAGCATATGATTTCGTTTGCAGCATTTTGGAACGTTCATTATTTATTCAAAAATTGAGTTGTGGCATTCCGACTCTCTTTTCATACATAGATGACACGATCATTACATATGATGATCCAAAATTTCTTGATGGGTTCATCTCTAGTCGAGTAGCGAATTTGCTCTGAATGATATGAGGCCGTTGCCCTACTTTCTATGTGTGGAGGTTGAGACATTCTCAGGTGATCTTCATTTGTGCCAACAAACAATATGCTTGATCAATTCTTAAACGTGCACAAAATGGGGGGCTGTAAATCGGTTTCCGCACCTGTGGCCACTAGCTCTCATTTTAGTACAGATGCAATACTAATTTTGGATCCTACACTATAACAAGTATGATTGGAGCTCTTCAGTATCTCATGATTGCACGGCTGAATATTTCATATATAGTCAATTTTATCTGTCAATTCATGTATCAACCTACTGTGAGTCATTTTCAAATTGTGGAAGCGCATTTTATTTATGTCAGCGGCACAACAGATCGAGGCATTCAAATATTGTCCAAGTCAACTTTGGACTCGTGTGCTCTTTGTGATGTAAATTAGGCAGGTTGTCTCTTGACTCGACAATCAACTACTGGATTTGGTACTTTCTTAAGTAGCAACAGTTTCTTGCATTCCCAATTTGAGAGGGAGTATCAAGGTAGAAGAATTTGCAAATATAAACGAAAATCACAAATGCTAATTCTTGAAGATGCTAAAATCAAGGGATTTATAACTTTTGTAATATGATGATCTCTTCTTTATTATTATTATTATTATTATTATTATTATTATTATTATTATTATTATTATTATTATTTTCTTTTATTGTTTCCTTACGAGATGTAATTTGTAATATCCTTATATAATGAAAATCATCTCACTAATTGTATGTTGAGATCAAGAATCAAATACCTTTGTTCTTCTAAGATTCTTATGGACTTCAAAAGACACGACATCACTGATTATTCAGATTCGGATTCGGAAGGAAGGATTGTGCTCGAGCATTCCACATTATACTCTCATCAGCATTCAAAGATCTGGTGGGGACCAATAGACCAAGTATGGGGCCAAAGCAAGGGAGAAACCTTGTTTGAAAAAATTAATCTGAGTCCAAGATCTTGAGTGAGAAAAATGTTCAAATTCAAAGACAGAAAAATGAATTCTTGTGTTAATATGATGAAGTTCATTTGGCTTAAATGTAGAACTTTGGTCCAAATTGATCCAGACTCATGCAAGTGATTCCCTGCATAATTGTTTCCAATGAATTGAGTGTTCTAGTAGTACTTATCATAAATACTTTGAAAAGCAAATTATAAATTATACCGGTAAAAACGACAAAAGACTCGGAATCAATCAACCGTCCGCTGGCCAAGCGCTCGTTCCTCTCTCTCTCTCTCTCCCCCTCTCCCTGTAACCATAATCGGTTCGCTTTCCCCAAATTCTCAGATCGAGCATTGATTCGCGTCGCCTGAGGAGGAGGAGGAGGAGGAGGAGGAGGAGGAAGATGCAGCAAGAGAACGGTTGCGGATTCATGTCGTGCGATAAGCTGGACAAAATGGCCAATTGGGTGGGCAACAGCGTCGCCTCCGCCTTCTTCGCCTCCCTCGAGAGGTGCTCCTGCATCAACCTCAGCACCACCGATCTCGACGACGACGACGAGTCCAAGGACCAGCGCCCCCTCATGCTCACCAAGCCCATCTCTCACGAGCCCCTTCCCACCGCCGGCAATTCCACCCCCACCCTCGCTAATTAGCTTTGGTTTCCCCTCCGATCAATTGTGCTTACATCCTCCGTTCAAAGGGTCGTTTCCTGTTGAATTCTGGTGGACAAATAAACGAGAAAGATGTAATTTTGCTTTGCCTGATGCTCCTTGTCAAGTGTTGTGTAGATAGATAGCTGTGGCTTTTGGGCTGTCTAGCTAGATGTCCTTGCTATGTTACGATTTTCCATTTTCAAACCGGAACTGGATGTTGCTGCTAGATTTCTGCCACTAAATGAATGAGAGCTGAATCGTTTATATTCAGAATCATGACAACTGGGGTTAGATGCTCGCTAAAATATTCTCAGAGCCGTCTGGATTTGAATTTATTACTACGTGGGCTGGTTTTGGAATCGCATGTCATCACGTGGTGAGATAAGAGTTGAGTTTCTCTGGGCAAAAGACAATGACATTCTCATGGTTCTGATTCTTGCTGATCACAGCCATTATTTTCAGGCATAGATTACAGACATTTTTGCTGTTTGAGGTTTTGAATTTTACTACAGCTGCTGAGTTTACGGCTATAACTCCAGGATCACGTAACGCTTGCTGTGATGTTTTTGCTTTTGGCTCGTACATGTTACCTTGCAGAGTCTGCTGGGAAGCTGTATGCATTGAAGGTGTTCTGTGAGGTCTATCTGTGAGGGGGAAAAAAAAAGGAGAGTTGATTGAGTTCATCAGTTATCAGTGGGATTCATTTGCCATCTTGATTCTAATAAATATACTGATTTCCAATATGTAGCTAGGGACTTACTCTATTTGAATGGGCTAGAGTGTGGGAATTATCTGTTTCCGTGAAACTATTTAGTAGGATTTTATGTGGTAAGACCATCTCCTATGTGATTTTGGTCATGATGACGATGTTCCACTGTCTATATGATGGTCTCCTTCATTGAAATTCTTATACGAAGTTTATAATAGTATAAATTTCCAGTTTGGTTGAACTTATTTATATGTCTCGTCTGTGGTAGCTGGTATGAGCTGCCTCTGTTTTGTTTGCTAGGGAGTGTCGATTCCAAGGGTTGGGTTCATGCAAGCAACATGTTCTTTAGCTGATTATTGTCGAGATTCTGTGTAACCAAAGGAATATCCATTGAAGATCTTCCTGGTTGTAGACTTTTGTGCAATTGAACTATATGGAAGCAACTATATGTAGTTTAAGGCTTTAAGCTTGTTGTATGTATACGCTGGCTAATTTGAATGAAGAAATATTGGGTGGATTTCTTCTATCAGTGAGATTCCCAGGATACGGAGAAAAATGGTTTTACCCTTTTATAAAAAAAACGTGTATTATCTAGTTTCTCTGAATCCAAGATGCATCCTCCGGAAGCTCTTGGTAGACCCCCCAATTCTCATTGAGAGAATTAACATGCTATTTTGTTGTCATTGTGATTTGTTGTTAGGTTGTAAAAACTTCCACTGTGACATCAAACAGATGAAGCTTGTCAAGATACACAAACATGTTGACCCGCTTTGTCAATTGGATTGACTCAACTAAAATGCTTATCTACTCAACTTCCACCGTGTTGTGCTTGCCTCTTGATGAATTTTTGTGTGGGTGCAGCACAGTGATATACCAGGCTTTGTACAATGATCTTTGTTTTTTTATTCTCGAGTTATAGTTACTATCTTTTGGGTTTAGCCGGTATAGCTATTCGGAATCCACATACCATTACAATGATGGTCAGCATTTCTCTGAATATGTACATTAAGGAAACTCACATTGGAAAAGCATATGGTCCGTGGCTTCCTATCGTTGGAATCCTCTTCCTTGTTATGCAATGGATGTCTTGGCCTACTATGGATTGCAAATCTGGTTTTTCAATTGCTTCCCCATGCACGATGGTCTTTCAGTCTCTCGAATAATGATCAAGGTGCCATATTTGTCAGTATTCTCACCTGATTATGGCCTTAAGGTACATTCCTTCACAGTTTGAAGACGAACTCTCAAAATGCTTATTTTTCACGTCAATTGCACCATGTTACGTGGTATCCGCAGAAAAAATACAGCATTAAAGATGAAGTAGGAGACAAAGTGAAGTAGATAATTTGCACGTTTTCCAATATAAGCACATTCAATTTAACAGATAAAAGAGGAGCTGTATGGGGAGAGCAGAGGCCGGTGTTTGCATATTTCTATGTTGTCGTTCAATTTCTCCGAATCTTCATCATTCCCAAATTCCTCTGCCAACGATGGCAGTTAGCACACAAAATGCTGGAAGATGAGTCATCTCCTTGGTCTTTCAAAACAGTCCCTGTTGGGAGTGTATACCTTCTTGAAAGTTACAGCTCAGGATGAATCCATTCAACATGATAGCAACCATGTTTGTGTTTCTGTATGGGCTACTTAATAAAGACAATATTAGAGAAGGAATCTCAGCAAACGATGGCAAAGAGCAAGTCCGTCTCTCCTTCCTAAAAAGCCCTTTTTTCTGAAGCTCACTAGCAAGACTTTGTTAGAGAGGAGCTTCTTTTGCTCATAGGGTGGAAGGTTTTAACCGTGTTTTGTTATGCTTATCTGTAGTTTGGACTGCAGTTCCTGCTAAGCACAGGAACTTGTCCTTTGTCACTTCAAGGATACTTACAATCGTGCATTATTTGATTTTGATTAAAACCCTCTACTTTGGATGTGAGATGTGAAAATTGTCACTTATAATCTTGACTCTGTGGGCAGTTGCTGGGAAATGGTATAACTTATGTCGGTGCAGGTAGCTCCAATTTGTTCAGGTCAGTCTTGCAGGTCACGCAGTTTATTCAGACATCACCTGGCAATAAGTCAAAGACGGCTCTTATAGGGACGGTCCATTTGCCCTGAATTCTGAGAAGAGCACTTGACATATTTCAAAGAGTTAGTTATGGTGTAGTACTCAAACAAAGTTTTAAAAAAGAATAAGGTCAACAATGGAGAGGTTCTTGTCATTGCTTGTCACGCTTGAGCATTTGAATAGTCGCAACAGTTGACAAGAATAAGAAGTATTCATATGATGTTGCATATGATGCATGTCTGTGCATGCAATGCATGCAGACAAAAGATGCGGGCTATTTTGATCTGGGATTTGGATGTTGACATACGAAATAGAGGATATGAAACAAACAAAAATATGTGTATTGCAAAAAGGTGCCGCTCAGACTTAGAGTCTTCAACATTGACTTAGACTATAGTTTGTTTTGGATTGTTTACAACTGCTACATTAACTAATTCCCTGGATATTTATCCAGGGATACAAAGAAGCATGATCCCTCCATGGTTTGATTGGTCTTATATGCAGCTACCTACTTACATACTTCATCATGATAAGATGATTGACTAAACATAGCCAAGGCTAGGGACAGAGATATCAAAGGAAATTTACGGAAGTACAGCATGTAATGATAGCACTTCGAGGTCTAACTATGCTGGTAGAAACACAAATATAAGTCATGACTACCAGGGGGAGGAAGTCATGACATGAAGCATGAAGGTGAAAGAAAGAGTTCCCCACAGAGAATTGGTCTCAGCACCTAGTATTGATCTTTGTCTTTTGAAGGATTTTTAATTTTCTTTCCCCTCACCTATCCTCCTTGCACATGACGTATCATGAAACGACAATACAATTGAGCTTTCAGGAGAAGCAAATAGCAATGTGTACGTGCTTAAACGTAGTTACCCTAAAACTTTTACAATGAGAGAGACGCTATAAGAAGGTGAATGCAGGCTAATTGTCCTGCTGTGGTTTTGACATGGTAATATGGAGCAGGTAGCCCAACTGTTTCAGCTTTAATATTAAAGAACCACAGAGACAGAAGTAGCTGAATTAAATTCTTTAGCAATTTGGTCAGCTCTCCAAATAATCACTCCCACATCTCTTGTTTTGTTGTGTTCATAATGAAGGAATCATGAAAGATGACGATCACAATAAAGCGTTGCTATCTTTTTTCTCTATCTGAAATTTTTTTAACTATGATTAGATAGGTTCCGTCTGTATTAAATGACCCTGCCCTGTAAGCCTCATCATCCTCAAATCTCCTGTTTTAACCCCTGATGGAGAAGCTAACCATCGGGGTCATGTTCTCCATTATCTCATTAATACCTTGTTTCGCCCCCCTGCATGTTCTTGCACAGTGGCCTGGAGGAAGATCGACCAGGTTCTATGGCTTCAAGGTCTCACTGATATACATCTATCAGATGCCTATTTATTTCAATTACCTAATTCGGTTGTACTCTCTATGTTCAGGTTCTCATTATTCCATGATATCTTACGATTGTGTATGTAACTCCAAAATAATAGGTGCAAACCACAAGGATTACCAAGCTATGCAACACCAAGGACATAGTAACCATCAATGGAATGTATCCAGGACCAGTTGTTTATGCCCAAGAAGATGATAGAGTGATCGTCAAAGTTATAAACGAGAGTCCATACAACGTCACAATTCACTGGTAAGGAAAATGTGGAAATCCTTTTTGTACATGGGAGAACAAGAATTTGCTAATTTGAGTACTCTTATGTTGTGTCGGCTGATTGAAGGCATGGCATCCGGCAGAGGCTATCCTGCTGGTCTGATGGACCCTCGTACATCACACAGTGTCCTATTCAAGCTGGACAGAGTTTTACGTATGAGTTCACATTGGTAAAGCAGAAAGGCACCCTTTTCTGGCATGCTCATGTCTCTTGGCTTCGAGCCACTGTCCATGGTGCTATAGTCATGTATCCTAAGACAGGGGTCCCTTATCCCTTTACATATCCTTATGAAGAGCACATCATTATTCTAGGTAAATAATTTTTGCCTGCTAGTTTTTTAACCACGTTTCAGAACAAAATTCATCCAACTGTAAATCTGGTATACTGCAGTGACAGTTGCATAGTTATGCATGAAAATTTAATTATTCAAGATCTCTCAACCATAATCTCCACGTTACAGGGGAATATTGGCTGAAGGACGTAGTACAACTTGAGAAAGCTGTTGTAGCTAGCGGAGGAGGTCCTCCGCCAGCTGATGCATTTACGATCAATGGCCATCCTGGCCCTAACTACAATTGCTCAAACAATGGTACTTCCCAGCAAAACTCTGACCCTTAGAGTTCTCCATCTATTCGATAAGCCTTCTATCTAGATATTGATTAGGAATTTACTGCTGGTTACAGCATTCTGCGACTGATGGAAAATTTAAAACAGTAGGTCCTAACTAGTCTCCAGTGTGAGTGACAACGTACACATAATCTTGTGTTTGCATGGGCTCACCACTAGTTTCCCGTTACACATATTGCCAAAAATTGCAGATGCATACAAGATTGACGTGGTCCCAGGGAAGACCTACCTGCTGAGGCTGATAAACGCTGGTCTGAACACGGAAAATTTCTTCTCCATTGCAAATCACAGAATGACCATTGTCGAAGCTGATGGAGAGTACACGAAGCCATTCACAACCAATAGAGTGATGCTTGGTCCAGGCCAGACAATGAATGTCCTGGTCACAGCCGATCAGTCTACCGGAAAATATTCTATGGCCATGGGTCCTTACATGTCGGCCCAGGGCGTACCATTTCAAAATATATCGGCCATAGCATACTTCCAATACCTTGGTGCTTTGCCCACTTCCCTGTCTTTGCCTGCTAGGCTACCCACTTTTAATGATAATCTTGCAGTTAAGACTGTTATGGATGGGCTTAGGAGTCTGAATTCTGGTAATGTTCCAAAGGAGATAGATCAGAATCTCTTTTACACTATAGGACTGAATGTTCAGCGATGCCATTCCCCAACGCCACAGCAAAATTGCCAGGGCTTGAACAATGGGACGATGGCTGCGTCTATGAACAATATAAGCTTTGTCAAACCCAAGATATCTCTTCTCGAAGCTTATTACAATAGAATTAATGGCCAGTTCACTGAGGATTTTCCTGGTGTGCCTTCGAAGTTCTATGACTTTGTCAATGGGGCGCCTAATAACATTCCTAACGACACCCAATCGATGATCGGAACTAGAACCTTTGTCCTTGAATATGGAACTAGGGTGCAACTCATATTACAGAACACAGGGACAGTCACTACAGAAAACCACCCAATTCACCTTCATGGATATAGCTTCTATGTAGTTGGATATGGCTCCGGCAACTATAATCCCCAAACCGCACAATTCAACGTGGTAGATCCACCTTACTTGAACACAATTGGAGTTCCCGTGGGTGGGTGGGCTGCAATTCGATTTGTGGCAGACAATCCAGGTGAGCTGATCCTCCTTGGCTTTGTGATTGTGTCGCTTCTGTGATTGGAACGAGCCTTGTAGTTACTAGCGCGTTCCGTTCATTTCTTTTGGAGATGCTCAACATAAATTGAGTTTAATTAATGATATGCAGGAGTTTGGTTCATGCATTGTCACTTCGATATACACATGTCATGGGGATTAGATTCAGTGTTTATAGTGAAGAATGGCAAAGGGGAGCTCGAGACCCTTCCTCATCCGCCAGCAGACCTGCCGTGGTGCTAGAGCTTTTTCTTTTGTGCTTAACTGTGCTGTTTCCGCTCAATAATTCTTTGGCATCAGGTGTGTAATGCGCTGGATTTGTTCTCCTCCTACGGTGAATGAAATTGGAAGTGCAAAGAAGCGATGTTCGAGGATGCTTGTTCTCTTACTCATTTCCTAGTTCCTAGGTAATGCGATGTTTCATGTCCAGTGTCGATAAATGGAACTCCTGACCGGAAACAAGCGAGGATCTTGACCGAATGATGTACATTTCTGTGGTTTGCATTTCTAATATGTTGGCATCCTATGCTAAATGAGTGCCATGCATGAGATGCACAAAACTACACAGTCCAGTTGACAATCGCAACCACCACATACCTAACCAAGCCATTAATTATGTCAAAGCTAAGATAGCATCTATTAGAATCACCTCCAATACCACTTGCATTTTTTAAATATTATCTTATCAAATCATAGTCCTCATGAATATATGTGCCAGCTCTACAAATTTTAGTCTGATCTAAAGTGAGAAGATATTGAAAAGATTGGGAAATCCAAGCGGGTAGAGGAAGGTGCTGTAGTCACTGTTAATGAATCTAGCCGTGCCGTTTTCAGGTGAGTGCATGATGCTTTGCCGTTATTAACATCTGTGCGCCTGTCTGTGTGCGTGATATATATATATATATATATATATATATATATATATATATATAGAGAGAGAGAGAGAGAGAGAGAGAGAGAGAGAGGGGGGGGGGCAGGAAAGATATCTCGTGTGACTCAGATGTCTATCCTCTCCTAGAAAGTGGTTTGATAGATGAAAATAGTTGGACATGAACTTATGAGAAGTTGATATAGTGAGATCGATATTAACTCACAATTAGCTCTCACGGGTCTTGTGTTGGGTTCGGCGAAAGAAGAAGCTCAAGCCAGTGCATAGAATTCTAATTCCGCGCGTTGCGCGGGTCATCTATCTTAGTTTCCATATAAAAAGTTTGGCTCATCTAACTGAGCCCCGCGTGATGAGAAGATTCTCCTTAGACCAGTCCTAGTTGGGATAGAAAATTGTTTGGTTGAAGAGATCGAGGAGAAAAAACGGCGCGAATGACTTGAGACCATCAGTTAGGTACATTGTAAGGCGGGTTAAAGAAGTTGAAAATCAAATAAGGAAGTTCACCAGAGTTCATCAACTGCCAAGTCATAGATTAGCACTCTATAAAGTAATTGATTAGCTAATAATGGTAAGGGAAGCCCCACCGGCAAGAATATCAGCTGATGATGAAGGACCTGAGGAAGGGTCCTTTGAAAGGTGGTTACAGTCTTGTGGTGCCCAAAAGTGCAGTATAGATAAAGTTAAATGGTGAATCTGGCAAAAAGATGGCACCATATATACACGTACCTGCAAAAAAATCTGCTGAAAAGGCACTCACATCTTATAAAACTGATCGCATAATCCAGTTACAGTGAAGCGGCACCACACGTTGCACCTCGAGACGATTGAAGATCATGGAATGACGGGAGGGAGAGAGAGAGAGAGCTCTCATGGTCAAATGTTACAAACCATTGCTTTAAACCTAGAGAAAGCGCACAGTACAGACATCTATGTGCAGCACACTTCATGAAAAGTAGCTGGTGAACGAACCCCATAACCATAAGCATATGCATGTCCAAGATTGGACCGCGAGGACTTTGAAAAAGACTCGAGACTTCAGCTAACAGCCAAACTCATCATCCACCTGCATACTCCTTTTCTTAGTTTAAGACAAAGGGAGTGACTGCCGAGAAGCTGGCATGCCTTACTATACTTTCAACCATCCCATTTTGCGCAAAAATATAAGGGAAGTTTAGGCTGTTCCAACCACCTCTCAGTCAAACGTTCTACTTTCTTCTTCCACACTTGGCAGATGAGAGAACCATGCGTGTATAAACGCAGAAGAGGCGCCCGTCTGCGCCGTCCTCTGTCCATCAAAATCACACCGTTCTCCTCATCAGCACTCTGATATCTTATTGGTTTTGCTTTCTATGGTGGTGCTGTTGTGTTCCTTCCGGTGGAAGGCCTCTTGCTCAAATGAGTATTCCATTTTACCACAACATGGTGCTGTTTTCCAACGTTGTTGAGAGTGAAAAAATGGGATGCTCATTAGGGCAAGATGCTTTGCATGGGAGGCCTCGCTTTCCAGGATTCGAGGAGGCGATCTGCCCTTGAACTTCCAAGCATTTTGTGCTCAGATTAGTCTTGATCATTTTCTTCAGCTATACAGATAAGTCTTGCCATTGAGATTAGTTTCACTTGATTTTTATTTACTTAAACTTGCTTTTCAGTGAATACCGGTAGCGATTCTTGTTACGAATGCAACAAAACAAATCAAGTGCGGCATGATGGAGACCCAGGTGAGTAGGGAAATTGTATTAGAACGAACAAGTTTTCACTGACAGAACGATGAAATGATAGTATCTTCTTTCCGAACCAGTCTTAAGGTTCGTGGGTGCAGGCCATTTGATATGTGCTCTTCCTTAGCTAGTGATTTTAGCTTTGGCCAAAATCATTAAGGCTCGGATTTCGGATCCCTCGATCTAGCATTAGGATTCAGAAGTAATGAATATTTAGGGTCTCGCTAATGAATGCTACCATTGAAATATCTTTGGCTTTGTTGGCTTCTACAATCAGATGCGACTTGCAAAATTGGTCGTTCGGTCAACATGGACACAGCACGGTCGCTAGTCGATACTTGTTTCCTTAATTAATTCTTAATTCTGGTTTCCATCTAGGCTTAACTACGTTTATATTGTGGTTTCATGGGATTTGTAGGCTACTTGTTTAAGTTGCTCATAATGACTTTTCTTAGACGTTCAAACGAAGTTGTCTCTTATCTACATGGAATACATTGTTGGCTAATTCGCCATTATCCGTCTCTCTGGCCAATTTACAAGCATCTTCTCCATTAAAGCCTATTTAGTCTCTGTAAAAACCGGCGAGGTTACCATTAATTATTTATTGCATTTTTCTTCAAGTATGAACTTTTGCATTTTTTTCTCTCTTGCAAATGCTTTGAATTTATCAACTCTTTTATGAGTTTACCAACATTGAATTACGCGGCTTACCATATTTGCTCTCACTAGATCATGAAGCAATTTTAGTTTGCCAAGTCACATCAAAGTTGGGGACCGACGTATATTTGGTTATATTCAAATTTACCAACTTTTTAATAGAGTTACCCTATGTATTTTGATTACCTTCCTTTCTTGATTATGCCTTAAATTTGACAATTCCTTTTGGAAGGTACCAACTAATTTTTCCTCAAAGAAACAAAAAACCTTCTTTTACATTTACTAAGTCTTTCGTAACTTTATTGCCAGCGTCTTAAATTTACCAACTACTATACGAAATAAAAAGCATTTGCTTGGCGAATTACCAATTAAGCCCATACAGAAATTTTTTAAATTGAAAATAGCCAAATAAGGTTGGTAAGTCTTTCTAAATATCTTAAAGGGAGAAAAGTTGGCAAGTCATTCTAAATAAGATTGGTAAATTACAAAAAAAAAGTTGGTTATATTTTAGACACTGATAATAAATGCAAAGTTTGCAGGCCCCACGAAAATTTGACAAATAAAAAAACCCAATAAATGTTGGTAAGTAAGTCAAATTACAGTTGGTAATCCAATATTAAGTGAAAATTCAATGAGAAAAGTCGATGGGTCACAGTAGTTTACATTGTTAACATTTTGAAAAAATGAGTAAATATAAAAGGTAACTGACAAAGTTGAATATAAAAATTGGTAACTCCATCGAAAAGTTGGTACGTTAATATAAACCTAGCTAAATGTTTGTAAGTAACTCAAATGTGAATTGGTAACTATAACTAGTTGGTAATTTAGTTTACCAAAGTGGGCAAATCACTTTAATTTACGTTGGTATTCCCATATGAGAGATAAGAAATCCGAAGCGTTGGTTAGTTTGTTGACACCCAAAATTTTCCTGTATATCCATCATCCATTTATCATTCTCATAAATTTAGGGGATTGGGTTCGCTAGTATACATGAACCTACATCCATTTTTCACTACATTCCTTCTGCATATAAAAAAAAAGGGAAAATACCACAAAAAAAATTTAAAGTTTAGGGTAAATTCATTAGAAATAGTAAAGTTTAGGGTAAATTTATCACAAATTTAAAAGTTTAGGGTAAATCTGCCACAATAGGAAAAGTTAAGGGTTTTTGGTGTCACAAAAAAAAAGTTCGGGGTAAATTTGTCACAAAGGGTAAAGTTCAGGGTTTTTGGTGTCACAAAAAAAAGTTTAGGGTAAATTTGTCACAAAGGGTAAAGTTCAGGATTTTTAGTGTCACAAAAAAAAGTTCGGGGTAAATTTGTCACAAAGGGTAAAGTTCAGGGTTTTTGGTGGTATTTTCCCTAAAAAAAATGGAACTTACATTTAGGCTCCATTTATTTTGCAAAAAACAAAAGATTAGCAAAATATTTTCCTAAAATGATCACTTGTATCACTTAAAAATAAGGGTTAATACCATGAAAAATCCCAAATAAGTAAACTCACGACAAATTTATCAAAAACTATTTTGTTAACTATAAGAAACCCCAAACTTGTACATTTGTGATAAATCTACCTTAAACTATTTTTTTGGCCAACAAAAATCTTAAATTGATACACATGTGATAAATTTATTGTAAACTGGTATATTTGTGAAAAATTTATCCTCTGTTTTTTTCAGTTAAATTTTACTATCAAATTATTAAGTTAGATGACACATGACTATTGATAAGTGTACCCAGTTGAGGTTTTTGCCCTTAATTTGTCACATTTATATTAATTTGGGATTTTTCAGGGCATTAAATTAATTTAATGAAAATTAATGGAGGGTAAATTTGTCACATGTGTACCCATTTAGGATTTTTAGTGATCAAAAAAATAGTTTGGGATAAATTTATCAAAAAAATAGTTTAAGGTAAATTTGTCATAAATATAACAGTTTGGGATTTTCATGGTAAAAAAAGTAGTTTGGGTTAAACTTTTTTTTATAGGTGTACCAATTTGAAGTTTTTCATAGTATTATCCCTTAAAATAATTAACCAATGAAAAATATTTGCATCGTCGACAATAATTTATGTCTAAATATTTATGATGAAAATATTTTTTGTTTATTTATATTTTTAAGTTATATAGACAATTATTTTTAGGAAACTATTTTTTAAATCATTCATTTTTTCACGAAACAAACGGAACCTTAGTGGTAAATGACATTTTCAAGAATAGTCTTATTCATGCTTAGTCACATCTCAGGTTATTAGACATTCCATTATTATTGTGTAGTTTTATGATGTATGCATTTTGAATTTAAAGTGCTTATGTATTTAAATTTAAGCATAGGTTATGGGGTCCTGTCTTGGGGCTTTATAATAAGCCCGTGTAATATTCTTTGCCCGACTTCCGTTTTCCTATTATCATGGGTATCATACTATATGTAATCTAATGTGTCTAGATTCAATCATATGTGTGGATATTGCATGACCATTTAGATGATCATGCAAGGGACATTAACGAATCGAAAAGATGGCATGAAATGTTTTCTTATAAAGGAGAAATGTACCAATTTCGGAACTTTAAATTAACTTCAAGCGTAATCAAGTCTCCGAACCAAAATCTCTGGTTTGCAATAGTAAGATGACCTTCATTGGCCTCTAATAGGCTAATGGCGGCTCCTAAACCAAAATTAAAATTTCATAACTATTTGCATTAAACTAAGTTGTGATCGGTAGGGTTAGGCGTACGTACCCGAGCCATGTACGAACACCATCTTGTGAGAGGCCTAGTTTGTGCTTACTTGGTAGTCCGTTAACTTACCTTGAGGTATAAATGTTTCACCTTGGGTGCCGTGACAAAGTAAACAAGATTAAAAGTTGGGATGTTAGTACAAAAATTATTATTTTGCAAACTACCAAGAAAATTTAGTAATTTCATAATAGAAGTGTCATAATTACCAAGAAGTTACCTTAATTTTTTTTATCAATAATTTTTTGACACTTGCCAAAACTCATTGAAAATTTCCTTTTCTGGTCACTCGTGCTCTGACACACACACACACACTCTCTCTCTCTCTCTCTCTCACACACACACACACACACACACACACACACACACACACACACACACACACACACACACATTTACTCTGCTTTTTTTTTTTTTTTGCTGAGCATGAGACTCGAACACAACCCCCTCTGAAACTAAACCTTACCACCTCATGATAAGAAGAACCCTTAATTTTAGATACGGTGACATAAGATACCGATACGGTATAGGAAATAACTTAGGAAATGATTGAAGATATGTTAGACTGGACTATGATTTGTCTTTAATGGAGGCTTTGGCTATAGGGATCTGTTGATTAAGAAAATTACCCATGAATGCGCCCTTCTCCTCATGATAGAATGAAAAAACATAAACAAGTTCCAATTTTTGCACATTTTCCTTCTTATATCTTTTAAAAGCCAGAGTAGCATCTCCACTCGTAATCCCGCACTCGATGCACGCCAAGAGAAGCGACATTTTCCTCAAGGTTTCTCAATGTTCGGATACCATTTGAACCGGCTGATCTATATATATCCACGAAGGAAATCAACGTGGGAGAGCACTCGAGAAAATCCGTTTTAATTCCTATATTACGCGACGACGACGCTCACCTTCATTTCAAGCTTGTTGAAGTTGTTGCCGTCCCACATTACTTGATAATGGGTTCTATATGCTCTTTATATTCATACGGTCGTTCTCCGCCCAATCGACCTAAGTTTTTGAGTTGGACTTTTTAATATGATATCGGAGCCAGTATTATCCTTTCAAGATTATGCCTCCACTATCCCATTAATCAAGTTCGATTTGCACGTGAGAGGGCTTGAACATGAAAGGGGATGTTGAAGTTATTATTATTTCACATCACTTGATAATGGATCCTACATGCTTTTTATTCTCATGCGGTCTCTCTCGTACTTATGAGAGTTTAAGTTGGGCTTTCGAACAGAGCTAACTATCCGGGACAGCCGAGGCACTCCTCGTTGCACTCGCTGAAGATGCATGCGATTGGGGGGGAGGGACGCGAGCTGGGTTGAGGCTTGCCAGGTGAATGGATGGAAGGCAACAGCGTGTGGCATGCAGCAGCAGCACTAACCATGCTTGGATGGAGAGTGGGCTTATTTCTCAAGGCCGGACCGGTCCATTCTCTCAATACGGGCGCAACCGAGGATCCACTTTCTCATATGGGTGCTGCAATTACGATAGCATCCAACAAACAGGGTGAATCGGGTCGAGGATTAGATAATCCGATTCAAAGTAAACTCATTTAATCTATATATATTACAATGAACCGATCAACATTTTTAAATCACTTTCACACTTAATTTAATTTGTAAAATTAATTTACGACTCATTTAATGCTCATATGATGTTTAAATTCATTTATGATTTGTGCGTTGGACATAATTAACTCATCTAACAATGTATGCAATCATGAATGAATTTGGATTAAGAAGTGAATTTATGACCCGGCTACAATCATGGCCGGAGGCACGTCGATTGAGGCGATGGCGAAGGATGATGATGAGTCAGCTTTGATGGTTTTTTTTTTTTTGCTTTTGGACGTTTCTGGTGGAAAACTATTGTAACATCCCAAGTAATATATGTAACTTGTCGTTGCAAGGTGGCACTGTCACTTTCGCAATGAGGGAAGGGAAAATAAAAAGAAAAAAAAAAGGAGGGAGGGAAAGCGACACACTCCTTGTTCTCTTCTTCTTGCATCACCATCCAAGCGAGATATCCAATTTCAAATGTTACTGGAAATTGCTATCCATACGGAGGGGCGTGTCTAGATAGGTTTCCTTTACTTGTACACTTTGACTTTAATCCCATGCCCATCTGAAACTTGACGACGACGACGACGACGACGTCCGAATTCCTCCGACTCGTAATTCTACTTGCGAGTCTTTCATGACTTTGAAACGATATATTTTGAATTTTGGGAGGCCTCTTTGCGAAGCATGAACAAACATGCTTTGGAGTTTTTGCCAATTTTCGTATTCACCAACCACTTGAAACCGTATGGCGATGAATATCGTCGTCAATCCTACTCCCACCGCACAACCGAGGGGGTGGAGTGGGTCCCACCACTTGTTGCTTTTGTCGGCTCCTGTCGGCTGCCTTTGCCATTTTCCACCTCCATTATTAATATAATGTATATATTAATATATGTTACATTTTCCATTCGCTTGATTTGATTCCCCCTTCACGTATGTCTGTGCTCTCCGATTTATTCCATTCCATCATATCAAACCGCGAACGGAACCAAATATTACATAAAAGAGCGCAATTTGCCATGCATGCACACCCCCGTGCCCTTATTTCCTTTGCCAAGAGATTAATCAACTCATGCAAATTTCAATGGTCGTCGGCTAAAACCCTATTTACTTTAGCGTTTCTTCTGCCTCTTTTTTTTTTCCCCCCTTCTTATGTGTAGACACGGGTATAGCAATTGTAAATAGACAATACTCTCATACAGAACAAATAAAATCCAATCACTTTCACTTGCTTTTGAATGAATTTTTTCTCGAACGGGCAAAATGATTTCAAAGAAAATCAATTAAATAGGGTTCTCCACTAGTCAAATTTGAAAGTAGGAGTACCATGGAGCAAGTAAAGAGGGTTGATATACTGCTATAAGACTAAGCTATTCTGGAAATTTGAGGAGATGCTTTTAGAAGCATCAAAAGTGGGATGCATGCACTGAGATGGAAGGTGCTTTTGATGTAACGAGATCTTTGTGGTTTTGAAAAATCTAGCCCTCGCCAATAAGATTGAACGGCCCGCAGAAAGACAAGGAATCAAATGAAAAGCTTTCCATTGCTCGAGTCAAAAAGGTGGAGAACCACCATCTCTAGTCCACCCCCACAATAAATTTATAAGACAAGACCGGAATAGGTTATTATTGTAATATACCGCTTTACAAAGAGTCTTATGTGCTCTTTCTATATGCGTGTGATCTCCATTTACTTATTAATTTATGTTTTTGGATTGACATTTTTAATATGATATCAACGAGTTTTATATATTTTTTATATTCATATGATCTTCCTTATTAATTAGAGCTTAACTTCCTAATAATTTATATATATTTTTTGAATCGACACATCACTGTTTTTAATCCATACGTCAGACAAAAATTCCCACGCATTAAGAAAGAAGACACATAGATCATCAAGGTAGTCAAAACAAACCCCTCTCTCTCTCTCTCTCTCTCTCTCATAAAGTGGAGCCAACGCATAAAGCCATCGTACATACAACCTAAAACATTCTTTCTTGCATCAACTGCAGCTCAAGACAAACAGAAGGTGGACTCTCTCTCTCTCTCTCTCTCTCTCTCTCTCTCTCTCAAGTTACCTTTTGCCTTTTTCCTTAATTTGCTCCATCAGGGGTTGTCCATGGATACTGCTCAATGGCCATCACAGGTAGAGACGTCCGCCTCTCTCTTGTCCCTGTTGTTTGCTTCTTTTTTGGCAATTCTCAGCTCTTTTTATCTCCTTGGCTTTCATTTTTCTCTCAGGGCTTCCATGGATCGAGAGGTTTTTTTGTTTGGTGTGCTTTTCTACCTGCACATAAGATGCATGGTGTTCTTTTGGCGTTGATCTTACTTTCATCATGTTGCCGTTCTCTCTTTTGCAAAAGTGAAAGCTTTTGCTTTTTGAAACGTGAGGGCAATTGCTCACTGCGACTCGTCCTTTCTTAACCTTTTCTTTTGCTTATGTGAACTGTGATCATAAAGGAATAGGGGAAAAGGCATCATTTGTAATCAGCCTTTGTTCTTTTCTAGCTCCTCTGTCCCTTTCTTTCTCTTTAGTTTCTTTAACAGAAACTTCTTCGGCCAGTGAGAAGAACAATATCTCATATCTAGAAGCTGTAAGCCACTAGCAAATTGTCGATGTTCGATTTGATTGTCTCTAGCCTACATGCCTGAGATGGTTTTTGCCATACAAGTCAGTGGTGAATTGTGAAGATCGATCTTTCATTTGTAGTCGGAATAACAACCTTTCTCGCCTCCCTCATCCTAACAAACCCTAATTTTGTGAGTCCTTATTGTGAACTAGGACACAAGGGTGGCCAAGGGAATGGAAGAGACATCTCCAAATGCATGCAATAATAGGGCCATGTTGGAGAAGAGGGCAAGACCTCAGGAGCAGCTGAATTGCCCGAGGTGTAATTCGAACAACACCAAGTTCTGCTATTACAACAACTACAGCCTCACTCAACCCAGATACTTTTGCAAGACTTGCAGAAGGTACTGGACCGACGGCGGGTCTTTAAGGAATGTCCCAGTGGGAGGCGGTTCGAGGAAGAACAAGAAAGTATCTACCTCGTCAACGTCGTCAGCTTCTTCTAGGCTCCCTGATCTTAACCCATCAACTGTAATCTCTCACTTCTCTGCTCAAAACCCTAGGGCAGGACTCCTGTATGAAGGTCAAGATCTCAATTTGGGCTTTCCAGTCACCCAAGAATACCACGCAACGATTGCTCAGTATGTTCAACTTCCCAAAGTTGATCACGAGACTAGTAGTGGCGGTCCGGATAACAACTCTAGCGCACCTTCTTCAGCTCTAGAGCTGCTCAGGAATAGTTCTAGCGGAATGGGTTCAAGGGGCATGAGTCTTCCTTTCCTCCAGGCAAACATACAGGCCGATTCCAATCCTCTCTACTCATCGGCAGGGTTTAATTTGCAAGAACTCAAGCCCTCTCTTAGCTTCTCTGTGGATAGCAGGTATGCGAGTGCCCATGGAGTTGTTCATCAAGAGAATGGTGGGAAATTACTCTTCCCTTTTGGAGGAATGATGAAGCAACTTTCGAGCACGAGCAGCGGCGATCAAGTAGATCACAACGGAAAGGGTCAGAGCAGTTCGGGTGCATATTGGAATGGAATGTTAGGTGGAGGATCATGGTAGAGGGGGAACATTCAACCGGGGAAGCTGCGTGTGCTGGCTCTTCTCCTCTCTTTTGTGTTAACACCCCCCCCCCCCCCCCCCCCCCCCCCCCCCCCTCTTTTTTTTTTTCCTTTTTTTTCTGCCTCCTCTCATGGTTGTTACTACATGTCTGAACCTGTTCAGAGCTAACAGATAGAATACATGCATGGTATGGCTTTCCTTCTCTCTCTCTCTTTCTTCTTTTTTTTTTTTTGCCCCCCCTCAACAATTTTAAGCTTTTTGGAATCTTAGAAGGGTTTGCTTTTGCTAGCTACTCAAACGAAAAGTTAGATGAAGTTCATCGGCTTGGAGTTTACCTAAAATGTTGTCCTTAAGAGGTTAACAGAGACCTAAGAATCATTAAGAGTATCTTCCTGCCTGAGTCTTCTGGTAAATACCCTGTACGATATCATGAAGTTATTAAAGAAGGTTTCTCAATTGTCCATAAGATATGGGATGTGTGTGGTGCATGCTATCCGATCAGTGAAGACCACCTTCAGTTTGCCTCTCGAGTACCGGTCCATCTGGCATGTCCAATGGGAAAAATGTCAGATGGCCAGGGTCTTGAGTAATGTCGCGATAGAGCATGGTTTCGAAGACTTAGTATCTGTGAATTTGTGTTTCGACGGTTTTCTGGATTTCGATGTGCGGAAACTCCCACTTAGTTGTTGAGCTGCTGTTATATGAGCCTGCTATTGAGGGCATGAGCGATCCAGACTTGTGAAGGTAAAAAGATGAGACTTTTGTGCAAAGTAAATGCGGGAGTGGCACCAGGGTTCTCTCTTTTCAAAGTGATGATTCAAAATGAGTGAGAAAAGACGAAGCTTCATGGGCAGAGAGTTACCTGCCTCAACCAAATGCTCACCTAATGTTCTTTTTTTTAAGTATCCACTGAGATTTGGAGGACCCCCCCCCCAAAAGTCTGCGTCTTTGCCTGAATTTGATCATTACTTGCATGTTATCCACTGCCCGTTTAAAATATACCAAAGTAAAAAGACACCGAAGGAAAATTTGTGCAAGTCCGACCCTTCCTTTTGGCCCCGTGACGGGACCACCAGAACATTCCCAGTAGGCAAGCGTGTTGAAATAAACACTAGCTATTCTCCACTATGCCCAGGAAATCTGACAAATATTCTATGGTCACCTTCCCCATTTTCTTCAACCCACGGAGGAGACTTCCTTGTTAAAAAATGGAATTTAGTATCATATAAGTTGGATATGGTCCGTTGATGTCCATTCGTAGGGATCGATCCGATTCCCATCCATACTCTGGACATGGAGATCCCCTCACTTCTCCAGCAGCCTCATAGTGGAGACTCCACTCCATCCGTTGTTAGGAGATAAGGCACAGACCCGATGGCTGCTACAAATTCAATTCACTAAGCTCTATCGGGAAATTTCGCAGAAAGTCCTTCACCCGCCGTGACAATGTTACGTGAGTTCACCGATTGGTTCCTACCAAACTGGATATGTCAACAACAGACCGAAAATGCTGAGGGCCACAGGCGATATCCAACCACCCGTTCAAAATCATGGCACCACAACAAGCAATTTAACACCGGCCATTTCAGAAGCAACAATGTCGTGAAGTCCCTCAGTCTGTCCCTACGACTCTTCATTTTTCTGGCAGAAACTTCTTGTCATCATCTAGAACGTAAAAGGGTACAGAAAATTAACCATAATGAAAAGCAATGGATGTACTATAACAACGATATACACTAAAAACTGACAGAAGCAACAAGTGCTTGCTCTGTTATCTGGATGATGGAGTTTCTTTGCTTTACATAAGTAAACTGCTACACTTATATGACAGACGTTGCAAAAGAAGTCCGGCAAGATAACGCTATTCCACGCATAGTCCAATCTGACTCTTATACAGAGATGAAGCAGAACGACAGCTCATCTCTCATTAGATCATACTCTCAAAATTCATTGTGAGTCAATCATTTGTCTGCATTGATTCCAAAGATTCGGACCTTGTGCATATTAGGAAATTTGGCAACAACTAGCACTATCACAGCAAGTGTGTTCAAGAAGAGCATAGGATTCTGGTAGTCGGTTGTGTGAGATGCTATCAAGTAACTGTCAAGAACCATTAGAACAAAAGAGTCAGTGCTCGCATGATGAATAAAAGCCAAAAGTAAAGTTAGTTCACAAAGAGTAGATGCTAGCATAGCAAAGAGGACAATGAACAACAACAGGGAAGGAGGTTCACTTCCTCTAACACACTGTAGATTTTAACTTGTGAAAGCCATCGACACTGTCAGCAACTATTCGAGAAATTTATACTCTTATGACCGAAATGAATAAGGTTATTTAACAAGAACTAAAGCCTTCAACCTTGCAAAAAATAATAAAACACCAGGAGAATGTCAAGCACCTGCTTATTATACTGCCCTATACAGAGTCAAGCAATCATGTATTACAGATTCTCACTCTCAAAATTTGAAATCAAGGAAATTCACAATACCATCGTCCAAACTAACTACTATTTTGCATCAAATTATCAACTAATCTATCTTTTGTAGGCCATGCTTTTAGATATTTAAGGAAAATTGATAATGGTTACAACTTGTAATTTCAGGAAAAACAGCGCGTAACCGACTTAGATAACATACAACCTTGACTCTTGCTTAGAGTTGAGAATTGGAAGAGGATATCAAAGTTTCTTGTACTCATTAAGACGACCACGAGTCGCTATCTTATGGAGATAACTGTTATGAGTGCAGAGAAAACCACAAACTAACCATGGGTCTTGCTCAAGAATCAACAGCCTCAGCAAGACATAAACTGCCTTTACTAGGACAATTGACACACATAACAACTTCAGCCTAACAAGACCGAGTAGACCAAAAACCCATCATTTTCCCATGCAGTTCTCCACGAAATAGTTCCATCCATCTATGGGACATCATTGGTCATCGCCTTATAGGTGAGGTACAATTAAGTTACTTTAGGAACATGAGCCTAATAGACAATATCACACAACCTTTGCTTTTGATTTGACTAAACATTTAAAGCATCCAACAGTGCTTACCTAAGAGATTTATAATGGCCTCATATACATGAAGTATCCTTTCTCTCATAGCTTAAGCCTTTTCTTTGAACTGTCTAACATTGCATCTAAGCCAAGTTTTAAATATTTATCCATAATATACTAATTCACTTTACAAATGTGCAACGTTACTCCACCAAAGTAGACATCAAATATCAAGATTCTTCTTATAGGTATCGGCCAAGAATGCTGATATTTTTAATACATCCCACTAGTCTACCAACATGAACTTATTTTAGAAAACCCTGACAACCTGATTGCGCCCGTATTTTTGAATGTTTCAACCTCTTTTTTTCCCTCGAATATTTTCATTGATATGCTGATAACTATAGAAAACAACCGAACAGTATGGAGCAGCAACAGAGAACCATCGACGTGGATTCTGCAGTGTAATTTAAGAACTAAGATCATAGCGTCAAGCATTCTATCTAGCAACATTTTTTATATGCTTGCATCATCTTTTCCACATAACTTTGCAGAAATGAACTTACAGCACCACTGGTACAACAGTAAGAAACTTTCTGTTCCGGGTGAGCTGTTTCCCATTGTCTATTTGCTCCCACCATGTCAGGCCATTGTAGATTCCTTGATCTTCTGAGAAAGGTGTTCCCTTCTTCCAATGGAAGAAGTGGTAAGTGACCTGAAGGTGGAGTCCAGAGCTTAGAACTTTGTATCTGGAAGTGTTAAGCAAGGTAACTAAGAATGAAAAGAAGAGACCCAAAAACAATACAGCCACATTAAGCAACTTAATAGAGCGTGAAGAGAACAAACCTAGACCAGCCATGGCCACTTATCTTTCAAATGCTACCACTAAATGAATAATCGCATTCACGTATGAGTGACACAAAGTGATTTAAGAGTATCCAATACTTATGCCAAAAGATTACCAAAAGACATGTAGAAAAGATGGACTTAATCTCTGGCTCATTATGCCAAAAACGGCAAGCTATACAAGAGTTGATCTTTTACAAATGCAAAAATCAGATTTTTCATACAACATGCAATAGAGACAGAACGTAGAAGGCGCTAGGCTGCAATAGGTGGTTAAGCTTTATCATTCCGTGAAGCAGATAATGACGTTGAACGTTGCCGATCATGTATACCAAATTCAACTGGAATCTAAGAAGATCAGGAAGAAAGACTAAAGATATGCCGAGCAGTCACGCCACTTGATCCTTCTACTCCTACGCCAGCCAAACAGAGGGAGAGATGTGCATCATATGCGATTACGCAATGCAAATGTTTCGTCATCAAACAATAATGAAGGCGTGAAAAATGCAGTTTGCAGGAGGTGTTGCCCAGCTAAACATCAAAGCAGAGTAAAGCAGTGGGAAAACGGAGGTTCGCATGGCAATAAAGAGTAAGCAGCGAACAAGAACTCCATTCAGCACACGTGGAAGGAACAAACGGGAGGAATCGAAGGGAGCAAATGTCTAAAGCAGAAGAACAGGAAAAGGGGGAGACTCACGAGGAAGTGGGAGAGGTTGACGACGGTCCAGGCCGTGCCGGGAGAGCAGGAGGTGAGGGAGAGGACGAGGAGCCAAGAGAAGAAGAGGATGAGAATGTAGGTGGTCCACACTCCCGGGTACATGAACCACTCGGTGTTCCTGTTCAGATCCGCCGGCGGCTCCGCCTTCACATACAAATTCGCCATTGTCGCGGCCTCCCTCCACAACCTGAAGCACGATCCACTCCCCACCCGGGCCTCAGTAGCTGGGAATCAATTCCACGGCGTAAAAAAGAAAAAAAGAAAAAGGAAGAAGCTTGTTCAATCGTTGGGTTTGGTTTTTTGCAGCTGCCACAGCTACAACAGTACCAGACAGGATATCCTCACGAGAAAACGAAAGCGGAGAGATTGCGGAAGACGAGGAGGTAATTAGAGGAGCTTTTGCTTGCCGACGATGATGCTAAAGGAAAATCAGTATTTGAGGGAAAGATGCCGGAGAAGGAAGGTGATAAGGAAGGTGATGAGAACGACGACGACGATGATGATTACGGTTTGCGGTCACAACCGCCTTCCGTCGCTCGCAGGTCGAAGGAGGATAGAGAGAGAGAGAGAGAGATACCGGCCACGACGTTCCAAACGACGACGCACCGCTCGCCATTTCCGTTGGGCTTATTAGGCACGATGGACCCGATGATAATGGGCTGTGCCTAAGCCCACTGATCGGTCAGATATTCGTTTATCGTACGTGGACCAGCTGTAGACTGGGCATAATTAAGCTGGTTTCAATCAATGTTGAGAGTTTGACCAGATGGGTTAGGTCCAGCTCTCCCTCCCCCGTTGGAGAGCTGAAACACGTCAAACATTCAATCACCACCGTCAATCAATACTGACCCACATCTAGGTAGCCACGTCCCACGGTCTAGGAAGCATTGACACTCTCCCGTGGTCGTATTAGTGTCCAACACACCCCCGACACTTTTCGACACGTGATCGATACATGATCAATAGTTGTTAGATATCCGGCACGTGATCAACGTTCCGGACACGCGCGGGGTCAATTTTAAATATTTTCAATAAATTAGAAGTTAAGGGATGAAAATCTCGTTGGCGAATTAAACCGATCCTACTTGTTTGATTCTCCACTTATCATGTGCGACGAGTTTAGGGTTATTCTTTGAAATAAATGAGTAGCTAAATGGAAATTTAGAGGGCATTGAAGTGAATCCCATGTCTCTTGGTTATCATATGATCTTGTCAATCTGGCGTCTTGTTAATCTAGCGCCCTTGGCACAGATTAATCATATCTTAATAAGAAATTGTCATTGTTCTCAATATGCTGATTATGCATGACATGAGGAGAATAATGTCTTGGAAATTACAAACTTCCTTTAATTAGATTGTTGACAATATTCTTGATTTGTCCCACCTTATATATACTGAATGGGGAAAATATAACCATATATATTTTCATCCTCATCAATTTGCACATTAAGGCTTGAAAACTTGCAATTACTATTCCGTTGATGCAACATCCAGTCCTACCTACGATGCGCGCCTCAGTATCACCTCGCCGTCAACCACCACCCCAACTGAGCCGCGACCCATCAAGCTCCGTTGACGTTGAACTCAACTCAACACGTATGAGTTAAGTTCAACACGTATGGCTTAACTCATACGTGTTGAGTTGAGTTCAACATCGAAGGAGATGAATAGAGGGCTCAACTGGGATTGGGGCGATGTGACCTCCATAAAAAATGGTGGTAGCGTGATGTTTTGGAGTTGATGGTGATATTTCTAAAGCTTTTTAATATGGCGAATTTAGGGTGCGTATGGGACCACTTTCTCAAGTACTTTTGGGTGTCCATAGTCCTTTGGCCGAAATTCTAACTGTTTGGCAAAGTCTTTGTAAAGACCCTTAGCTCAAAGTCAGCCTTCATAAGGATGAAAGCCCAAGGCAGCTACATTAGACTTTCAGCTTTGAGCATTCTCTCCTTAGCAGCAAACTCATGTCAGACCATCACCGCAAGCGGCAACATTGCGCCACTGCTATTGCTGCAAGCGCCACCACCACGCCCTCCACATGCCACCACCATGCCCTCCGCGAACCCCTCCTCCCCCTTGCTGCCTCACTTAGCGACGGCGAGGTCAAGTCTCACCATGGCCAAGTGAGGCTCAGACTTGCCTATAGTGCCTTTGGCCAGTCTTTAGATTGACTGGAGGTAGGGAAGGGGTTGGGGAAGGAAAAAAGAAAAGAAAAGAAAAAAATTATAAAAAATCATTAAAAATTCAAAAAAATATTAAAATATTCAATTGTTGGCTAGTAAAAAGACTTTTTAAATTTGTGTTTACCAAACAATATTTTTTCAAAGTCATATTCCAAGGCATTTTTCAATTACAGTTTACCAAACAATCTTTGTATTTCACAAAATCTCTTTAATCTAAAGGTTTTTGCATTTCTTTGAAAGCTTTCCCCAAAAGTCAATTCAAACTCACCATTAGTTTTAATGTTGTTGACTATTTGCTAATTTAGTTCATCTGATCAAATTCGGCTTAAAATCACTAACATAGAGAGTTGGCTGTACTACATGGCACCGTTGACATTGATGTGAATTAGTTTTGCAATTTTAAAAGAATTGATTTTTATACATTTTAAATTATTGATTTTTTTTTTCTTTGTTGTGGTTGGCGATAGCTAGTGAAGGCCCACGACCCTCGTTGGCCACCGAGAGAGGGCCTACAAGCTATTGTCGGCTGCGAGCAAGGGCCGCCCCCCTCACAAGATCTGGGCGAGGGTCGCCTTGCCCAAGTGAGGTTGGCTGTAGAGGGTGACCCTTGCCTAGCTTTCTCCGAGAGTCACTGGTGGCCATTCATCACCTAACATCGGCCATGGGCGAAAAAAAAGAAAAAAAGGAAAATATTTCAAAATATTTTCATGAAAATTATTCATGTGAACGTCAGAATGTCACATAGGATGGTCACGGGTTGATTGGACTATCATGTCAATTTTTTCAAATCAAAATGGGTCGGAAGGATTATATTCAGAAATCGTCAAAAGAATGAAAACTGAATTAGCACAATTTATAATTTTAGGACTTTTAAAATAATTTTCACCTCACCTACTCAAAAGGGTTGTCATGAGGTTTTATCAGCAGCTCAGGTGAGTAGAATCGTCTAATTGATGGAGGACCATTACGTGAAAAGGGCACGACAATGGCGATAAGCTAACGAATGATCCCTTAAATTTGTAAACTCAAGACCACCAACTAAAGAGGAAAAAAGCACTTATTAGGTCTAGCATGATCTCTTTGAATATTCAAACTCCATTGTAGCAATTTCCACTTTAGTCCACGACCAATTAGGTCATATATATATATATATATATATATATATATATATATCTCTCTCTCTCTCTCAATTGAACCTCCAAACGTTTTAGGGTGCGTATGATAACGCTCCAGAAAAAGTGTTTCTGTTCCCAAAGTGTTCCTGGAACACTTTTGGAACAGAAACGCGTATGGTAAAAAAGTGATCCCAAAGTGTTCCGAGAACACTTTTGAGAAACAAAAACACTTTTGGAGCAGAAACGAGAAATAAAAAAAACTTGCTTCTGTGTTTCCGGAACACTTTTTAGAAACACATTTGGAACATTTTTTGGAAACAATTAGGAACACTTTCTTGAAAATAATTAAAAATAAAAATAATTAAAGAATAAAATAATTAACATAAAAATAATTTTTTTGAAAAATAAAAAAATAAAAAAGAATAAAAATTGAAATAAAAAAATAAAAAAAATAAAAAATCGAAATAATAAAATAATTACAAATAAAAAAATATTTTTTTCGAAAAATAAAAAATAAAAAGATTAAAAATTGAAATAATAAAATAAATAATAATAAAAATTAATTTAAAATAAAATGATTAAAAATAAAAAATATTTTTTTTTGAAATAAAAAAAATAAAATAAAAAAATAAAAAAGAAATAATAAAATTAATTAATTAATTAAAAAATAAAAATAAAAAATAATTTTTTCGTATAAATAAATAAATAAATAAATAAATAAATAAAATTCGAAAAAATAAAAAATAAAAAATATTTTTCGAAAAAATAAATAAATTTAAAAATAAAATAATTAAAAATAAAAAATGAAAAAATAATCTAAATAATAAAAATTAATTGAGAAATCGAATCATTTACAAAGGGTATTTTTTTATTAAACGGCATTTACGGCAAAGTTGTATCCAAATACACTTTTCAATTACAGTTTATCAAACAGTATTTGCATTCAATTATGTTATCATATGTTTATCTACTTGGAAACATTTATGTATAACTCATAATTGTAATTTTTCCTATATATGGAAAACATATTTCATGTTCTCATTGCTCAATTCTAATTTGTCTTCTGTTTCATTTTTTTTATTGTTAATCTCATCCATATTGAAAAAAATTAGGAATATAATTTTTTTTTGTAGTTAACAAATGCGTTTTTGTTCTTTTTTGTTTCGAGAACAAAAACTTTATGTAGTTACCAAACGCGTTTCTGTTCTTTTTTTGTTCCGAGAGCAAAAATTTTATGCAATTACCAAACGCGTTTCTGTTCCTAGAAATTGTTGCCGGGAACAGAAACACAAAAAAGTGTTTCTGTTCCAAAAGTTATTCCGGGAACAGAAACGTTACCATACGCACCCTTAGTAGGGCACCTAAATTTAGGTCACTATCTCACTTTTGCACTTTACCACTATCCCAAAGATCGATATGAACTAACATTTTCATAGCTATAAGTTACGTCTGTCGATGAATTTGCTGCACCACTACATGCACGTTGACGAGCACACTAGTTTGTTTTACTTGGAAGAAACTTCCCCGGATCATGCAAAAGCGAGACTACATAATCCTCAGAAATTTGCAGATTTGTCTTTGTGGGATTAAGACAAGCTTAAGCTTAAAAAGAAAAGGCTTAGATAGATCATCTGGGCAACTGGGTTGTTGTCTCGTTCTTTGAACCACTGCCGTTTCAGGTCGTCCCTTGTCCGCGCGGGAACTGAGTGAGGATATGTAGAGGACGCGAGTGGCATTTGAGAAGAACCACTTCGTTGCCAAAGAAGGGAAGAGAGATCGAAAGGGACGTAATAAGATCATGAAGTTTCATGCACCATTTGCCATGACGTCTTGCAGAAAAGTGTGATGTGATTGATCTTTTAGGCCATGTTATCTTATCCTTTTTCCTCATTCCGGAGCTGACAAGAAACCGCAAATAATGCGAGTGACTGATACGTGCGTCCAAACCCTGAGCTTACCTACTCGACGATCTTGAAAATGTCACATGTCCCACTACTCTAGGGGCAATATCTTATGTTTTAACGAGCCAAGCGTTCTTGCTACTAACTTTCAGAGGCATTGAGACAGGCCTCTGTATATTGTTGGGTTCGTATGGGCAAACACGACCAATTTTCATCAAATCAGAGCAACGCAGTAGAAATAAAAACAAAAAACCATACGCGAACCTTCCTTAAGAACTATCAGTGTATTTCAATCAAAAAACTAAAGCATACATCAAGGGGATTCAAGGCTTACCTCAAGGACCGTGCCCGAGCCGACTTGATTCTTTATGTTCTCGAGCTCTATAGGCATCGAGTCTCTAGTTCATACACATCACCAATCACGTGATGACGGAAGACGAAGCTCGCGGACGATTGCTCCTCAATCGTGCTAGCAACTCTCGAGAGGTAACAAATCAAGCTCGACCAGTAGTCACGAACAACTTCACAACCCTCAAGTGTTTTGTGCAAGAACAATTCTCACACGCGCACGAAACTCACGCAGTATGGGCGAGAATAAGAGAGAAAGACTCTCTTTTCCTTAGCCCCCACCTTATTTATAGGAGTTGGGTAATCCCCAAAACTATCCTATTTAGGGCAGTTTAGGGGTAGTGGCACTGCCAGCTTATTTTGCCCCATGGCTGCTTTGTCTCGCCGTTTGTATTCATTTTGTGTCGTGTGATCTTATCCCTTCGTCTAATGGATAACAAACCTTATTCTTTGACTTTTATTGGATAAGAAATGTTATCTCTTATCATATTGTGATTCGTGCAAATGTCACATCAGTATGACATCATGCTGAGGTCACGTTTGCATCGCATGCTTATCTGTTCACGGTTAAAAACTAGAATTAAATCCTATTTGATCTAATTTTGGTTGACTATCTATAGTCACGATTGCAAACATCTTTGTAATTTCGTCTTCCATTTTAATGTCGTCATGTATTGATTATGGTGTGTGACATCCTTAGATTCACTATTGAGTTGGCAGTAGGACTTATACTAACTAATTAGTATCATTAAGAAGATTGATTGTCCCTAATCAATTTCTAGATCTCACAAGTCATGGGTGACATTTAGTATTATATTATTGTTGGCACTTGATTTTTTGTCATTTTTATTTTTGAAAATTTTTTAAAAAATTCCTAAAAAATTCATAAAATTGAAAAATCAACATTGGGGATATTAGCCAAGCCTAGAGAACCAATTTTGATAATTTTTTTTAAATTTTCAGTATTTTCTTGTATTTTGTTTTTCAAAAATTCATAAAAAATCAAGAAAAAAAGGAGAAAATTACAAAATTAGCTCTGAAAGCCTTTTTCGAGCCTAGGAAACTATTTTTCAACAAAAAATAATTTTCCTTGTTTTTTGTATTTTCTAATTTTTTTAGAAATTAGAAAAATACTCAAAAATTAATAAAAATAGCATTTGAGACCACGAAAATACGAAAAAATAGACAGTATTTTTCCTTTAATTTTATTTTCATTTTGACCAAAGAAATTTTGAAAATATAAATTTAGAATTGGGATTTACTTTGTTAATATCATTTTTAGTTTAATTGCAAAAATTCTAGAAAATCCATTTTAGCTCTGTAATTTATAATAGATAAACAATATTACAAAATAGATCCGATGGTTGGGGCTAATCCAAGTTTCAAGATCTTAGAATTTAGGGGATTAAAAAACTTTTACTTCAAAATTTCTAATCATTCTAAAAAAAAAAAATTAATGGACGGTGGGGATTGAGTCTTGAATCTGATTTGGACCGTCGGTTTGGCATTTGGAATAAGTGGTCAAGATCTGGTCAAAGTTGGATCCGACAGTAGGTTTAAGTTTGTTGATCCGAAGACCGTAGTTTAGCCATGTCGTGAGTACTCGAGCGTAGGATTAGGAATAAGCGGGAAAATAGAAAATTGAATGAAAAATCTAAAAATTCAAAATAAGGTCCTAAAACAATGTCGTTTTTTAGTCGAGTTTAAGATAGTGGACTTTGGGTCAAATCTGGGTAGTGGGGGTAGTGGGCCAGGTCTATCTGACCCGATCCGTATAATAATAATAATAATAATAATCCCATAAAATCTAAAAAAATTGGAAAAATAGAAAAATAAAAAATAATACTACGTCGATTTAGAATTAGGGCCAAACCCATGTGGGTTCTTTAGTCATGGGTTGGGTTAACCCGACCCGATCTGAAAAATTAAATAAAAAATAAAAAATAAAAAAAATAAAAAGGGGAAAATTCTAAAAAATCATAAAAAATCCTAAAACATTTTCTAGAAAAAGCTCCCAAAATGTAGAAAATGTCAAAAAGGGGAAAATTCTAGAAAAATCACCAAAAAATTTATGAAATATCCAAAAAATGGGAAAATTTCTTTAAAAGTCTTAGAAAATTCTAAAAAATTCCAAAACAATTCAGAAAAAAATCTAGAAAAATTCTCGAAAATTGTGAAAATTAGGAAAAAACCACATTCAACTAGTTTGACCCATTTTCACATTTATGATCTCTCGAACCCTAAAAAATGACATTTTCGCCCTTCTGGTCAATCTGCTCCAAATCATTCTAAATCATCCATGAATGTAATTGACGTCTTTCCTAGGTGTCTAAGACTCCTCTAGGCTCAATTTGACTTGATTTGGCATCATTTCTCCATCCATGGTTTCCTTGACTGTGCACTTTCTTCATTGGCTGTGATTGGTAGGATAGAAAAATCCCGTCTACATTATCCCGTTAGATTTCTTAGGACTTACCACACCCAATCTCGCCTGCATGAATTTCTTAGGATAGAAAATCACTCAACTAGGTACCGCAAGAGCGTCAATACTAATATTGGCGTAACTAAGTTCCTGAACCTAAAATATCTGGTTTTCTTATAATCGAGCGATCCCTCCCCATCGCTCGATAGAGTTTCCAATCATACCCTCCAAAAATGATTGGTAGCAACTCCAAATTACACGTACACCGATGCACATGTCACCAACCATATTAAGGTCGAAACCGATAAACCCATTGTGATTTAGTATGAGCCTGGGAGGGCCCGAGCGAAATTCCGATCTAAAAAAAAAAGAGCCTAGCAATCCATTAGCTCGCTCTCCGCCCTCCTCTCTCGAGGGTCGGGTCGCGATAATTATGACTACCCAAATAGTGTGAATATTGCAAGAACATGAGGAACCTGTCAGTTTTAGTTAGAGTGTAATTCAATCCTTCTATCTTACAATATCCCGATCGAACAAAGGCCATATATAACAGTCAAGCCACCAATTTAATCGTATGTATCAATCTATCTAATGCGCAATAACACGAGACACTCTCATCAACCCCAGTCGAGGATTTTTCATGCACTGTCACGAATAGATAGCATAGGACATCAACCTCGTACTTAAATGAGGGGACATATCCCGTTGTCGCATGCACCTATGATTTCATATATGAATGAACCATGACCATTAAGTACAAAGGCGGATCAATGACCCGTCAATATGCGCACTTATAAATTATAGCTACTCGACTTAAAAGCCAATATCGTGCTTTAGGTCTAAGGATCTTTACACTTGACCAAAGTATGAACGATTAAACGTTGACCCCGCGGAAAGTTCTTTACTTGCTAATTGTTCATTTTGTATCATGTTCAGTGAATTCGATCGAAATTGTTCAATACGAATACCTATGTTCTAACTTAGACAATCTAATGTACGATAACCTATGACCCTTCATCCATATCAAGTATCCAATGCTTAATGGCGATGTTACGAACACACTGATCTCAACCGGATCATTGATGTCCACTCAACGATCCATTGACCAAAAATAGTTTAAAGATCGTGTTTAATTGAGACTTGTCACACATATTCTCGACGTCTCGAGAATAGGTTCGACCATAACTGATCTTAAAGACTTTATTCATTAGAGCCATGGGACAAAATGAATGAAAAAGTCTTGCCAGTAATAAGATTGAAAGTATAATAAAATATCCAAATACAACCAATGTATGGTTGCTTTAGGGCATACACGTAATATATGTATACTTGACCGATGCCAGAGCAGACAAGACAGTGTAGGACAAAACATTTCGACATGAAGAAAGCCAAACAAAGGATGTGTCCACGTTGATGCTACTTAACTAATGTTCTTCAGTTTGGTGTCCTTTAGAGAAACAAATAGCTGGCTTTCATCCAAATTTATCTGGCATGGAATGACCTGTGTCGAATGGAGGATCAATGTTCCGGATGAAATGTCCAAGGAACCACTTCCTGAATGCAGTTCTTATTGCAAACCTTGGTTGGCATTTAAGGGCTTCGTCGGAGGCTCGTGGCTAGGGTCCTAGAATTTTTGGAGAAGGCGTGGGCAATAGGAGTTTCCGAGCCTAAGAAAATAATTCACTGCTTCAAAGTTGGGATAGCTTTGTCCTTGGTTTCGCTGTCTACTACATGAGGCCCTTATACGATGATGTCAAAGGAAATGCTATGTGGGCTGTCATGACTGTGGTGGTGGTTTTTAAATACACTATTGGTTAGTATTCGTATTCTACGTTAAAAGTCTTATTTACGAGGTCATTATTGCTTTCACCTGTTACTGCTATTAGTCATATTATTTTGTCTGTTTTTTAAGCATGCATGCAGGTGCTACATTATCCAATAGCTTAAATAGAGCTGCAGGCACGTTTCTTACTGGGTCACTTGGCATAGGTGTACGTTGGGTGGCAAGCCAATCAGGAGAAAAACTTGAGCCCATAATTCTTAGATCATCTGTTTTCGTACTAGGTAAGTAGGTGACAAAGACATCCTAAATAGTGAGATCTTCTATTGGTGAATATTAATAGCAGTAACCAAGGCAAAAAGCACCTTTGCAAGTTCAACAGCCACATTTTCTCGGTTGATTCCATCGATAAAAGCACGATTTGATTACGGTGCCATGATCTTCATACTCACCTTCGGCTTAGTTTTAGTAGTCGGTTATAGAGTTGACAAGCTGTTTGAAATGGCACATCATAGATTATCAACAATAGCTATTGGAACTTCCTTGTGCACTGAAAGAAGTAAAATAGGAACAGAAGAGAGAGCAAATTGTAATCTCTCATTGTATTGCTTTGTAAGAGTAAACTGTACATTTATAATATCGACCAAAAGAGAAATAAAAGGAAAGAAAAAATTACAGATTTGAGACTTCCTAAAACACTTCAATCAATCAAAGGAAATCTCCAAATAATCTTCAATTAAGAAGATTACAAGCAGTTAATATCTCCAACACTCCCCCTCAAGCTGGTGGTCTATGTCGCGACCCTCTAAAAAAATTTTAAATTTTAAAGGGGGTTAACGGATTATTAGGTTAATTAGATTTGACTAACCTAACGCGGACCCTCCCAAGCCCTACCGAATCGCAACTTTGGTTTTTGTTTAAATGATTTTAAAATTTGGAGTCGCCACTAATCGTTCTTGGTAGGTCGATTAGAAACCTAAATAAATTAGCGGGAGAACTAATTTATTCCTGCGAACCAGAGATTAGGAGCTCGAGGACTTGGTTACACTAGTTAATTAAAACTAATGCCCTTTCGGTACCTTAATTTCATGGATATCCTAATTCGGCAACTCAGACTTGGTTTATTCCTAAGGCTCTAATAGGGTATTCTCTTTTGTGTTTTCACTTTTTAAATAGGATGCATGGATGGTATATATTTTTATTTGTTATATTTTTTTAAGTGTTAAAGATTCCCTGAAGCCGAAAGAGGGAGTATGTTAACGACTTCTGTGCAGTATTACGACCTACTTATCTTTTGGGTCTGATGATTCAAAAATTAAATTATAGGAAGTACATGACAGTGAATAAACACCTCCAATGGGAGGCCTAGCATTGGCTTGGCTCTTCCCTTTGGGATTTAAGGTACAGGTATTTAAGTTGCAAGTATTTAAACTACTGTAAGTAAAAACCTCCAATGGGAGGCTAAGCATTGGCTTGGCTCTTCCCTTTGGGATTTAAGGTACAGGTATTTAAGTTGCAGGTATTTAACTACTGTAAGTAAAAACCTCCAATGGGAGGCTAAGCATTGGCTTGGCTCTTCCCTTTGGGATTTATGGTGCAGGTATTTAAATTGCGGATGGACTTTGTCCTCTCCATTCTGGGGTATGAATTCTTTAAAATAAAATACAACGAATTGATTCAACAATTTGAAATTTGTGCGCGCTTGAGGACTCCTCCAAGCCGATTTTGTGCTTCTATAGGGTTGACCATTGATATAAAGCTGCGGCTTCCTGACATAAAATAGAGTGAAATGTCAGTATACAAAATATGTGCTAATCTGCACCTAAAACCAGAAGAGTGGAAAGAGTACTTATCTCCCATTTTTTTGGGAGGGATTTCTATAATTGATTTTCGCTCTCTATGTTCCCAATATAGAGAGTTTCTTTTGAATTAAGAGGGACTTTTAGTCACAGATCAGTTGAGAAATCGGTGGACAGCTTAGGAGCTTGTCTGGGCCGATTTTTGCATCTTTACGAGATTTTTTGCTGTTGACGTAGAGATATCCTTCTCCTGACATAAAATATGGAAAAAAAAGGAGATGGAGAAAATGTATACAATTTGTGCTAATTTGCAAGTAAAACCATAAACAAATGAATAAATAAAAACACTTAGATCGAATTTGCTTGCTCGTTGACGAGGAAGAACTCTTGATTTATATTGATCGATGAAGGAATTTGTGATGATAACCCCTAGCTTTAAACTTCCATCATCTTCAAAATTCTCTCTCTTTTGGTATTTTCTTTCTCTCAAATTTTTCTTCAATCTCCCAAAACTCTCTCAAACATCCAAAATTTTCTCCCAAAAAAAAATCCCTCTCAAACACTTCAAATTTTCTCTCCAAAAAAATTCCCCCCCTCAAGCTCACTTCTTCCTCCTTTTATAATCTACTCATCTATCTCCCATTCTAATTTTTCCACTAACTCTATCTCCCATTCTAATTTCTCCACTAACTCTTCTTCATTTTCATCTTCCATTCTCCATCTCTATCTCACATTCTAATCTCTCCACTGACTCTTCTTCATCTTCATCTTCCCTTCTCCATATTTATCTCCCATTCTAATTTCTCCACTAACTCTTCTTAATCTCCATCTTCCCTTCTCTATTCTTATCTTCCATTCTAATTTCTCTACTAACTCTTCTCCATCTTCCATTCTCTATTCTTATCTTATTTTCTCCATCCATTCTTCTCCAACTTCTCTTCTTCATCTCCTCTTCTCCATCTTCCCTTCTCTATTTTAATTTATCCACTAACTCTTCTTTTTGTTATTTGTAAAATAATCCTTCAAGAGTTAAGTATTTGCACTCTAGTCCTTGAATTTTAAGTATTTACAATTTAGTCCCTGAAAAAATATATTTCTTTAAGTCCAAATCTCCTCACAATTTTTGACACACCAAAATTTACCACATGTCAAATTTAAGCTCATTTCTTGCCGTTGAAAATAATGCAGAATTTAATTAAAGCTCTTTTGCAAAATTAAGTCATTCTGGGTATAATTGGGCCAAGATGAAAATTTAAAATATTAGAAGACAATGTCACAACTCATAAAAAGTGAAAATTAAAAATAAGTTGACTCAAATTAAATTTTTTTAGGCCCGATTCAAGATTATACTCGTGAAGGAACACGTGACTCGAATTGGATTTTTCTGAATTTGCGATGGCCAATATGAAAATAGATTTAAAATAAAAATATTAACTATCTTTGTGTATTTTTTTGGCCTCAAATGTTATTTTTCCAAAATTTTCAAGTATTTTTGTATTTTTTTTAAAAAAATTAAAAATATATATATATATATAATATGAAATTTTATTTTTTGTTCAAAAATGGTTGCCTAGGCTTGGCCGAGGCTTCCAAAGTTGATTTTTCAATTTTCTCATTTTTTCTTCATTTTTTGTTTTATGAATTTTCGAAAATAAAAATATCGAAAAATACGGAAAATATGAAAAATTATTTTTGGTCAAAATTGGTTCCCTAGGCTTGGCTAAGGTCCCCAAAGTTGATTTTTCAATTTTATGAATTTTTATGAATTTTTTATTACTTTAGCAATAGAAAAAATGATTAAAAATCAGGTGTCAACAGTCTATATATGTCTAAGACGCGAAGCTTGCTTAGGAGATATGTATGCTGCCTTTGACATAATGGTTTGGTGAAGATATCTGCTGGCTGTTCTGTAGTCCCAATACCTTTGGTGACTAGAATTCCTTCTCAAATTTTATCTCGAGTGAAGTGACAATCAATCTCAATGTGCTTTGTTCTTTCATGAAAAACTGGATTTGCTGCCAACTTGAGTGCTGCATCATTATCATAGTACAATTCGGTTGGTCCCCCTACTTGTATCCCGAGATCAGAGAGTAATCCTCGTAACCAGACAATCTCACAAACAGTCTTTGCCATAGCACGGTATTCTGCTTCTGCTGATGATAAGGAAACCATTGTTTGTTTTTTGGTTTTCCATGAAATCAAAGACTTTCCCAATTTTATGCAGAAAGCAGTAACAAATCTTCTGGTCATGGGACAAGTTGCATAGTCAGTATCACAAAAGGCAGTCATCTTCATATTGCAATCGCGAGACAGGAAAATTCCTAGTCCTGGACACTCCTTTAGATACTTTACTACTTTCAATGCTGCGTTCATGTGAGATTGCTTGGGTTGATGTATAAATTGACTTAATATCTGAACTGTATATCATATGTCAGGTCTTGTCATCGTAAGATATATCAATTTTCCTACGAGTCTCTGATATGCCGATGGGTCCTTGAGTAATGAATCATCTGCTGATGTAGGGGTCCTTAAGTTATATTCATGAGTGGTCATCTTGACATTTTGCTCTATAGGGATGACAGTAGATTTACAACCTAATAAGCCAGCTTCAGACACAATTTCCACTGTGAACTTCTGTTGACTGAGATTGATTCCCATCTCAGAGCGTGCAATCTCGATGCCAAGAAAATATTTTGGAGCTCCCAAGTCTTTGATGTGGAAAGCAGAATGCAAATATCGCTTGAATTCATTAATGCAAGACTCATCCTTTCCCATGATGAGTATGTCATCAACATAAATTAGCAAATAAATGGACGCAGTACTTGAGATACATGTGAATAAGGCATAATCATGCTTTGAATGTTTGAATCCTGCTTCTGTTATAGCATCCGTAAACTTGGCATATCATTGCCTAGAAGCCTGTTTGAGACCATATAGGGATTTGCGAAGACAATATACATAAGACTCTCCCTGTTTGTGTAATCCCGGTGGAAGATTCATATAAATTTCTTCATCAAGATCTCTATGAAGGAAAGCATTGTTAACGTCCATCTGATGAAGAGACCAATTGCGCGCAGCTGCTATTGAGAAGAAAGATCTAACAGTAACTTCCTTTACAATCGGTGAGAACGTTTCATGATAATCGAAACCTTCCTTTTAAGTAAAGCCTTGCGCCACTAAACACGCTTTGTAGCGTTCAACAGAACCGTCGGCTTTGAACTTGATCTTGTAGACCCATTTGCATCCAATGGGCTTTCGATGATAAGGTAAAGGGACAATATCCCATGTCCGATTTTCAACAAGAGCATTGAGTTTTGCTTCTATTTCCTTTTGCCATCGGGGATCCTGCGCAGCTTCCTTATACGAGTATGGCTCATTTTCCTCGGAAATTCGGCTAATGCTGCATGTATATGTGGGAGAAAGGCGACAAAAAGAGACGTAAGATGATATAGGGTAGCGGCTACCTGAAGCATTGGATGCAGAACAGACATAATCTTTTGTCCATGTAGGTGGTCGAATAGTGCGCCCAGAACGTCGAGGCTGCTCTGGAGGCACTGATGGAGTATCAGCAAATGAAGAATCCTTTGAAGAATCTTCTGACGAAATTGTAGGTTCAGATAAAGGAGATTCTGATCTTGTTGGAGAAGGTGCTGGTATGACTTCAAAATTTGGTATTGGCATTGATGCTGGCGTCCTTGGTGTCGGCGAAGCAATCAGATATGCGGGAGTTTCATCTTCCTCTAAGAAATTTCGGCGATCCGGACTGATCGAGGATGAGGTTGTCTTCCCTTGGAAAGGAAAAACATCTTCGTGGAAAATAACATCTCTACTAATGAAGAAATTTCCAGTGGAGAGTTCCATAACTCGATAACCTTTCTGCAAAGTGGGGTAGCCCATGAAGACACAGGGAGTTGCCCGAGAGTCCATCTTAGTCCCCGGTCCCATAGTTGTCGCCTTGCATAAGCATCCAAATGTTCGCACATGATCAAGCGAAGGCAATTTTCTATAAAACAATTCAAAAGGAGTACTGCCATCAAGAATTCTACTCAGCATGTGGTTAATCAAATAAGTGGCAGTGATCACGCAATCTCCCCAGAATTGTTCAGGAATGAAGGCTTGGTATTTGAGGGCCCTTGCAACCTCTAAAAGATGCCGATGTTTAAGTTCAACAATCCCATTTTGTTGTAGGGGTATGTATAGATGCAAGAAGTCTCATGAAGAACACCATGAGAGGTAAGAAGAGATTGACAGTCGTTGGAAAGAAATTCACATCCATTGTTCGTTTGAATTTTTTTGAACAGATGTGTCGAATTGAGTTTTGACCATAGAAAAGAAATTCGACAACTTGGAAATGGTCTGACCTTTAGATTGCATGAGGAAGGTCCAAGTGGCACGTGAAAAATCATCAACAATTGTGAGGAAAAAACGCGAACCATCACGATGAGTCATGTGGTAAGGACCCCAGATATCAACGTGTATTAGTGAAAAGGGACAAGTAGCTTGAGATGTACTAATGGGAAAGCGTTATCTGGATTGCTTAGCTAAAGGGCAAATGGAACATTTCGAATAAGGAAATTTAGCAATATGACCCAAGCGTTGGTGATAAAGGAGATTTTTATTGATAGTAGAAACATTACAGGAAATGCTCTTTTCATAGGAATTTGAATCTCCTATAGAATTCATCCAGAAAAATAACCCGTCTTTGACTCTACCCAAGCCCATCATTTTGCTAGTCATATGGTCCTGTTAGATTTAAAAATATTACCAGGTATTTTTCCTGATGACGTGGCAACGCGAGAGTCGATGGATCCGTGCGAGACGCTTGCTGACGTGGTTGAATCAGGAGCCCACAATCTGCTCACTTTGTTGATCACGTCCTCACCGTCGGACTGGAGCTTTAGATCCTGTCCGCCCATCCCTAAGCGATTAGGGTATTCCTTATTCGCCGCCACAGAAGAGTATCCCATCCTCTCGATCCTTCTTTGTCCTTGATCCTGAGAGGCTGCCGACTCAGCGGAGCCACCAAATCCATCGCCACAATTGGTCGGACTGCCGTGGGGTGAGAGCGTTGAAAAAGCGACTCCCTCACTGTGTCGTGCCGCCATGGCCATCATCGATCTTTGACTTTCTTCTTGAACCGCGAGCTGGAAAATGTGTCCGAGGCTCGGTGGTGGCTCCATCGCGAGGATTTGAGTCCGAAACGGTAAGTAATCTTCGTTTAATACCAATAGAAATCTCGTGGCTTTCTCTCGTTCGCAGATTGCCTGGTATTGTTGGAGGGTTTCTTTTGGCTCGATTAGGGTTTCTTCGGCTGCTTCAATGCCATTCCATAGAGTCGATAATTTTTTGAAGGTGCTTGTTACGGACTGGTTCCCTTGCCTGAGCTCCGATAGAGCCTGTGTCAACGAAAAAAGCTTTGCTCGATCGAGCTTCCCGTACATTTCTCATATGTTTGACCACATGGCTTTTGCTTCCTCGGTTGGTGGTAGTCCGGTGGCCACTTCGGCTGTAAGGCAGTTTTCGATCCACTGCCAAACTAACTGGTTACAATGCCTCCAGTGACGGCGCTGGCGCTCGTTGGTCATGACTGGAATTGTGCCGTCGAGAAAGTTGTCCTTATCCTTTGTGACTAATGCTCGTCGGAGATCTTTCGCTCAAACAGAATAATGTTCCGATTCCGCTAGCTGGAGGCTGATGAGTCGCAATTCTGGTCCATCGGCCGATGATGTATACAGCGGATCTCCGATCTCCGGCTGGTTGCCGCCGACCCCGAGTGTGTACGAGTACAAGGCTTGGTATTCAGGTAGAGGGTTCGGGTAGGGATCTGACCCAAAGGTTGTTCCCATACCCGGTTCGGGTATTTGTCCCGCATAATGATAAGTGGGTCCAGGGGTTGGGTTTGCCCCATATCCGGTTGGTGGGCCTCCCCCGGGCTGAGTGAGTCCCTGAATTCCTTTGGATGATGGTAGTGATGACCCAAAAACAGTGGGCCGAACATGCCCATAGTACCATGAGACTGGCCCGAAATGGGCTGGCATGTGCTAGGTAGGTTGGCTCGAAATGGGCTGCCCCTGGTTGGCCTGATGTTCATGCCACTGAATAGGCTGAGCCTGAGTAGGATTTCCTTCATTGGGCTGATCCTCAATATTTTTAGGATTTCCTGAAGGTAGATCCTCCACACCCTAATGACTGTGACTCTCCTTGGTAAGCTATTCCTTGTTTTTCATGGTATCAAAGAAAGTTTGATCTCTCATGCGTGGTTCTAGACTGTTTCATGTAGATCTGGATTGCAGCAAGATGGAAAGAAAGGAATCAAAAGAAAAGGAAGCGGAAGCAAGGCCAGGAACAGACGCTCTGATACCATGAAAGAAGTAAAATAGGAACAGAATGTAGAAAGAGCAAATTGTAATCTCTCGTTGTATTACTTTGTAAGAGTAAGCTGTACATTTATAATATCGACCAAAAGAGAAATAAAAGGAAAGAAAAAATTACAGATTTGAGACTTCCTAAAACACTTCAATCAATCAAAGGAAATATCCAAATAATCTTCAATTAAGAAGATTACAAGCAGTTAATATCTCCAACATGCACTCTCATTAGTATGCTCGTCTCACCGTTTTGGGCTGGTGACGAGCTTCACCGCCTCATCCATCGCAATATGGAAAAGCTCGCTGAATCTCTCGAAGGTAATCATGTCAACACAAGCTCGGCATCTCTCTCTCTCTCTCGCATTAATCATGACTTCAAAATATTAACTATACTAAGCTTCTGCTTCTGTCCTTTAAAAATGCACAGGGTGCGTTGCAGAGTACTGCAAGGACAATCATAGTGGGCATCCGATCGAAGAAGACAATTCCAAGAGAACAAAAGCATATGAATGTGTGCTAAACTCTAAGGCCGCTGAGGAATCCATGGTAACTTCTTGTTCACCAGGGAAAAGAGTAAACTAGCTACTAAGTGCTTATAGCGTTACTTCAAACGGTCAAAAGTTTATAACTAGTTTCCTCTTCCAAGTGGGCAAATTTCGCGAGATGGGAACCTGCACATGGCCCTTTCAATTTCTGGCATCTCTGGAAAGAGTACCTCAAGATAGGAGCTCTCCTGCGTAACTGTGCTTGCTGTATTGAGGCTCTCGGTGGTTGTCTTAACTCTGAAATGCAGGTGCATAAACTAGACGCAGCCCTCCTTTCAAGTCCAGAATTTTTGTCGTTTTCATTTATTATATTCAAAGCATTATTCAAGAGCAATTTCCTGTTGGCATCAGGAAGCTGGGCAATTAAAGCGATATCTCAGGGACGCCAGCATGGCAGTGTGCTCTCATTCATGTAATGTCTTGAGAGAACTTTCATTGTCGGTCAGAACAATGACCAATTCATCAGTTGCAGAGATGAACTCTGCATTATAGGAACTGCAAAATGCCCTGAAATATCTTCCTACTCAACTCATGCTCTAACAGCCACCTCTCTACGAATCAACTGAGCATAAGTCGACCGCTATAAAAGACTCTGCACCGCCTCTCACGGGCGTAATTCCACTGGCAACCTTAGTGTCTTTGTTGACAAAAATTGCGGCAAGAGTTGAAGAAACTGTCGACGGAGTGGTCACGTTGGCGGAATTGGCAGAGTTCAAGACTTCCAATGAGGAAAAAGCAGCACAAAATCAGCCCACTAGCAACAACCAAAGTTCAGATAACCCGAGCTGCGAAACAGAACCGTGAAGGCCCTTTCAGAGGCCTGAGTTCAGAAGCACAAAGTACTTGAGAGATAGATATTTCTTGTCTCCCGTAGATTAATAACGGTTGAAAAGAAAGGGTGGCATTGTTTTTGTCGTGTTCATAATCCGTTCATAAGGGAATTTATATATCCGCATACAGCGTAAGGCGCTTAAGTATTCAAATCTCAGTCTAATAGCACTTTCTCACCAAATTCTTGATATATTTAACTTCCACTTTTTGTATATCATCGGCTGGTGAAGGATGATAGAATGGAATTCAGAAGAGCAAAGGTTCACCAGCTTGTGGCTGCGGGTGCTTTGATAACATCCCTTGTCGGCTTTATGCATTATTGGACGACACCGTGCAACGCACCACCTTCGCTCGACTTCATGGGTTCCACATCATTCATTCAACGAGGAACAGAGGATTCTCTGTTCAATGACCGGTTCATCTACCTTCTTTTTTGCTCCATTTCATAGATGGAAATCATCAAACCACTCGCTGAAACCAGGTCCGCCTGAGCTCGTAAGCACAAGTCACTTAAGAGAAGATATTGTAATTGGAATCGATATATGAAAATCTACAACTTCATACGAGTGGTGACTGGTGAGAATAATCCCGACAACGAATCTCGTATTTCCAAACAACCTTTTGAGTTTTGACCGCCTTACCTTGCTATTGTGGTTGTTCCGAGGCATCATGGTTTCGCGTGCACTGCGCTTTGGAATGGATCGAAGAGCTCGTGCATGATGTAGCATTAAGGTTACCAGAAAATCGCCGGTGACTTTCCGAGCAGCATAAGTAGAGCAATTGGCGTTGCGATGTACATTACTGTTCTTTTTTTAATTAATTACAGCGGAAAAAAATGACACGGCGAATCGTAGGAAGACATTGTCAAGAAACACGTGCATTTCAACAAGTTCTCTTGTGAAAAAACTAGTCGAAAATACAGGACAACGGAATACATTTAGATGAGGAAAAACAGATACACCACTAACATGATTGTTCATCTATCTATTGATCTGTTGACAGACACAACAATCAGCATGGCTTAACTTGGGTTTTTTTTTTTTCCAATTTAGGCTAAAAAAATTATTTACAAAATTAAGGAAAAAAAACATATTTACCAAAACGGGACCCGTGTGGCACTGTAGGCCGCCCGGCCCGTGCGCAACCCAAAGAGGCACGAATGGGCCCCAACTTTTTATTATTTTCGTTTTTTTTATTTTTTTATAATATTTATATAACTTTGTAAATATACTTTTTTTTCTTTTTGTAGCTTATTTTTATAATATAATTATCAATAATTAGTTGAAAAATTTATTAAGATGTATGTAATTAATTTATTTACTATGTAAATAATTGATAAAAAAATATTCACAAGGTTGGTGCGGCATTTTTTCCATTAATTTCTTATTCTTTACGTGTTTTTATAATTTTATAAGCTTATTTTTATAACATAATTATCAGTAATTAATTCAAAATTATATTTACATGAATATTTTTATAATTACGTGAATATTTTTAATTAATTATTTACATAGTAAATAAAAAAGCACATATAAAACGTGAAATAAAAAAATGCTATCGCAACGGCCTCATGAATATTTTGAATTAATTTATTTACATACTTTATAAAATAATTACATACATATTAACAAATTTTTTCAACTAATTATTGATAATTATGTTATAAAAATAAGCTACAAAAGGGGAAAAAATATATTTACAAAGTTACATAAATATTATAAAAAAATAGAAAAAACGAAAATAAAAAAAATTGGGGCCCGTGAGGCATTAAAATACCTCGCGGGCTCGGGCGACCTACAGTGCCGCAGGCCCGTGTGACATTATAAATGCCGCACGAGCCTGCATAGCACTTGTATAGTGCCGTGTAGCACTATACAAGTGCTGTGTAGGGGCCGCACGCGCCCCAATCTTGTAAATAATTTTTTTACCCTAATTTGATAAATAATTTTTTTAACCTAATTTCGAAAAAAGCCCGCTTAACTTACTATTTATTTGGGGATAAGTGTACTGAAAGTTCTAAAACATGTCATGAAATTACAATTAAAATCCCACAACTTGTTAGATTGACGCAATTAAGCCATTCCGTTAACTTTGTCCAATTTAGCTAACCGAAAAATACTGACGTGGCTTTTATTATTAGTTTCTCTATCCTACATGGCGCTAATATGACTAAAATGACATTGTTTAGTTCAAAATTTAATTTTTTTTAATACAAATCAACAATACAAAAAAGAAGGAAAATAGAGGTGAGGACTCTCTTCGCCGCTAGCCCACCATCACTGAGAAGGATGAGCGTTGGTGGGGGAGTGGCCGACGAGGTTTGCCAGGCACCGATTAGGGGTTGGTGACCCTCGTTGATCAGGGCCTACGGATCCTCACCCAAATCTAGAGAGGGTCCCTTGATGGGGGCCTAATGACCCTCATTGACCTCTCCCCCACTATTGCCGGTCCTTCTCGGTGATGGTGGGCCAGCAATGGTGGCGAGGGCGCTAGTCCAGCCCTTGCTTGCATCTTCTTTCTTATTAATCCTTCCTTTTTTGTGGTTTTTTTATAAATATTTTACTTATGTTTTCATTAAACTTACATAAATTTTTTTTTTTATTAAAAATTTAGTTTTGGACCAAAACAATGTGGTTTTAACCATGTCAATATTTTTCCTTTGCCAAATTGAGTGAAGTTAACGAAAGGACTTGCTGTATCAATTTGATAAGTCTTAGGAGTTGATTGAACTTTTCTTGAGTTTTAAGAACTCAATTGTACTCTCTTGAAAAGTTTTAGAACTTCCAGTATACTTTTCCCTTTATTCGGATATATTCAAGCAATGTTTCTAATATAAAAAAAAATTCCATCTTAGGATCAACTTATTTAAGGAAAAATTGTTTACGGATAGTTGTTTTTCGACTTTCTAGTGTTTAGATGACGAACAACTAAACGATTTTTGGAAAAGGTTCTTCATGGATAGAAAAAAAAGAGATTAGATTAGGAAAAAACGGCTCCCCTTCTTGCAAGATGGAAATTACTTTCTCTAAACCACCAAACGAATGAAAACTAACTATTTTCTTTGAATGATTTTAGTTGAATTTTTTTTCTTTATCACGAAATTTTTAATGAAACAAACACACCACATGCTCTATTTGTTTTCCGTAAAATGAATGTTTTGTAAAATATTTTTCTAAAAATAATCGCTTCTATTACTTAAAAAAATTAGTCAAAGAGAAGTGTTTTTTACCCAAAAATGGCTGCTTCCATCATTTATTTTTAAAAGTGATATAAGTTATTATTTTTAGGAATTTTTTTTGAAAACATTCATTTTCTCCTATAGAGAGAGAGAGAGAAGAAATGAAGGAACAATTTAGGGTTTGGATGAGCTTCGTCAGAGATGAGGGGTTTCAAGTTCTGTACATATTTTACTTGGAACTTGAAACCTACCCGTTAGAACAATCTCCTTATTTTTTGGGGAATTTGAAGCCTACTTTGTCACAGATTCTAAGATCTACTTACGTTCTAGCTGTATTCTTAATTGAACAATTGTAATGAATCACCACTTTTAATTACTACCATTTGCTTTTACAATCCACTGATCATAACTCATATTCATACACACGAATAAATATGAAATATTAATAAATCAAAATCTCTAACATAAATATCTCTAGGAAGGAAGCTCAGATTAGTAGTTATAGATCATCAGATATCATGGAATACCACAAGATCACATGAAGCTATATATCAAGAAAAACATAAAAAAAAATTATTTCAAGATCCAAGTTTCACCTACCTAGAACTTGAAATCTATCCATCCGAACCAGCTTCCAAATTTTCAGAACCAGGAATCTGCCCTGCGTATCCTAGAACTTGAAATTGGACCTATCTTTTTTGCGTCGTAGATATTCAAATTCAGGATGCAAATTAACATCGGAAGGAAAAGTGGGTACGGTTTTTTTAATAATATGAAACTCCAAAAGATAGTGGAGGATAACAACCAAAGAAGAATATTCCCTCTATTCTGATCACTCACCCCCACAAAGAGATTGCGATGAGGTGTTATTAGCGACTCGTGTGAGTGGAATCATCAAATTGAACACGTGAAGCAAGGGCAGTGGACGATAGTATCGATAGAGGACCATGACGCGAAGGGGGCACGACCATGGCGATAAGCTAACCTATGATCCCTCATATTTTGTAAGCTAAAAGCCACCAAATAAAGAGAAAAGCACTCATTAGGTACAGCATGGTCCCCTTGAATTTTTAAACCCCATTGTGGCATTTGCACTTTAGGCCTCGCCTCGACAAATTAGATCATATCTCTCTCTCTCTCTCCATTGGACCTTCAAACCTTTTAATAGGGTACCTAAAATTTGGCCACCGTCTCACTTTTGTACTTCACCACTATACATTTTCACAGCTTCAGTTACGCGGGTCAATGTCAATCCACTCGTGCGCCACTATACATGCACCTTGGCGAGCACAAATAGTTTATTTCACTTTTTGCTTAGAAGGAGCTTCCCCGGATGATGCAAAAGCGGATTCGTCTTTACGGGATTAAGACAAGCTTAAAAAAGCTTAGATAGATCTCCGGGCAACGGGGTTGTTTTCCTTCTCTCTTGAGTGAGTGCCACTTCAAGTTGTCCCTCATCTTTCGGGAGAACAGAATGAGGATATCTACAGGACTTAGAGTCGTGAGTGGTCTTTGAGAAGAACTACTTAGTCTCACAGGACAAGAGACCAAAGGGATGCATGAGGTCTTTGGAGATGATTAATAACTCGTCAGGAAATTTCATGCGACATAGTCCTGACGTCTTGCAGAAAGCATGCTGTGTTATCTCGTCTTTTCTTATTCCTAAAAAGGCTAATCTTGCATTCGTGGATTGAGCTCAAAAGAATTTGCATTTTAATGTTTAGTGACTGATGAGTGTCTCCAAACCCTGAGCACACGTACCCAGCAAAATTGAAAATATCACCTACTTGTAAAGTGCCCCGCTACTTTAGGGGGCAATATCTTATGTTTTAGTGAGCCAATCCAACTTCCTATTAATTTTCAGAGACATTGGGACATTCGCACGTGTGTATATATATACACCATTCAAGCATATATATATGTATATGTTCGAGCAGACAACGCAGCCCAGCAAAAGAATATTTTGACCTGAAGAAAACCAAACAAAGGCTGTGTCCACGTTAATGCAGCTTAACTAGTGTCCTTCAGTTTAGTGTCCTTTAGAAAAAAAAAAAAACAAATAGCTAACTTTCATCTAAATTTATCAGGTGATGGAAAAACCTGCGTCGGGAGGGCTAGAATGGAGGATCAATGTTCCGGGTGGAACGTCCAAGGAACCACTTCCTGAATGTAGTTATTATTGCAAACCTTGGTTGGCATTGAAGGGCTTGGTCGGAGGACTTGTGGCCAGGGTCCTGAAATTTCTGGAGAAGGCGTGGGCAATGGGAATTTCGGAGCCTAGGAAAGTCATTCATTGCGTCAAAGTTGGGATAGCTCTGTCCCTGGTTTCGCTCTTCTACTACATGAGGCCCTTATACGATGGTGTCGGAGGAAATGCTATGTGGGCTGTCATGACTGTGGTGGTGGTTTTTGAATACACTGTTGGTTAGTTTTCGTGTTCTACGTTAAAAGTCTTCTTTACGAGGTCATTGTTGCTTTTGCCTGTTACTGCTGTTACTCATATTATTTTGTCCATTTTTTATGCATGCATGCAGGTGCTACGCTGTCCAAGAGCATAAATAGAGTCACAGGCACGTTTCTTGCTGGGTCACTTGGCATCGGCGTACACTGGGTGGCAAGTCAGTCCGGAGAAAAACTCGAGCCCATAATTCTTGGCATGTCTGTTTTCGTACTAGGTAAATAGGTGAAAAAGACAAGTTAAACAGTCAGATCTTCTAGTGGTGAACACTAATAGCAGTAGCTAACGTAAAAAGTTTATTTGCAGCTTCAGCAGCAACATTTTCTCGGTTCATGCCATCAGTAAAAGCACGATTTGATTACGGGGCCATGATCTTCATCCTCACCTTCAGCTTAGTTTCAGTATCTGGTTATCGCGTTGACAAACTGTTTGGAATGGCGCATCAGAGATTATCAACAATAGCTATCGGCATAGCCTTATGCATCATCATCAGTATGTTTGTGTCTCCCATTTGGGCTGGTATTGAGCTTCACCGGCTCATCCATAGGAACATGGAGAAGCTCGCCGAATCTCTCGAAGGTAATCATGTCAACACAAGTTCGGCATCTCTCTCTCCGTGTGCAGTTAATAGTGACAGCAAGATATTAACTGTACTACGTTTCTGTTTCTGTCACTTAAAAATGCACAGGGTGTGTTGCAACCTACTTCAAGGACAACCAGAGCGGGCATCCAAGCCAAGAAGACAGTTCCAAGAAAGCACAAGCATATAAATGTGTGCTGAACTCAAAGGCCACGGAGGAATCTATGGTAACTTCTTGTTCGCCAGGGAAAACAGAAAACTATCTAGTAAATGCTTGTCGTGTCACTTCAAATGCTCAGGAGTTCATAACAAGTAGCCACTTCAATGTAGGCAAATTTCGCGAGATGGGAACCTGCACATGGCCCTTTCAATTTCCGGCATCCCTGGAAAGAGTACCTCAAGATCGGAGCTCTCCTGCGCAACTGTGCTTGCTGTATTGAGGCTCTCGGTGGTTGTCTTAACTCTGAAAAGCAGGTGCATAAACTCGACAGCAGCTCTTCTTTAAAATTCGGAGCATTTTCATGAATCTTAATTAAAGCATTATTCAAAAGTTTGTTCTTGTTGGCATCAGGCAACCGAGCATTTGAAGGGATATCTGAGGGACGCCTCCATGGCAGTGTGTTCTCGTTCATGTAATGTCTTGAGAGAACTGTCAATATCCGTGAAAACAACGACCAATTCATCCAAGTTAGATTCATCAGTTGTAGAGATGAAATTCGCAGTACAAGAGCTGCAAAATGCCCTGACATCTCTTCCTTCTCAACTCATTCTTTGGCAGCCATTTCCCGACCAATCTAATGAGAATAAGTCGATCGCTAAAAAAGAAAGAGCACCGCCTGTCATGGGGGTAATTCCACTGGCGACATTAGTGTCTTTGTTGACGGAAATTGCGGCAAGAATTGAAGAAACCGTTGATGCAGTGGTCAAGTTGGCGGAGTTGGCAGAGTTCAAGGCTTCCAATGAGGAGAAAAGAACACAAAGTCAGTCCACTAGCAACATCCAAAGTTCAGATAACCCGAGTTGTGAAACAGAACCGTGAAGGAGAGATTTCTCGCCTTCCGTAAATTAATTTTAGCTAAAGAGAACGAATATAAGGGATCGCGATCACGATCCGTTTGTAAGGGAATGAATATCCATATACAGATCTCAGTCTAGTAACACTTCTCACCAAATTCTTGGTGAAGTTAACTTTCACTTTTTGGATATCATACTTGTGCCTGGTGATGCATGATAGAAGGGAATTTAGAAGAAGCAAGGTTAACCAGCCTATGGCTGTGGGTGCTGTGGTGACATCCATTGCTTGCTTTAGGCATATTGCAAGACACCATGCAATGCACCATCTTGACTTGACTTTATGGATTTCGCATCATCCATGAAAAAAGAAGAAAGAATTCTTTGATCAGTGGTCTGCAACTAATGCATCAGAAAATATTTCCTATAACTGATATAGCTCCAGATGTTCCTCTGCAAAACAGGTCCCCGAGGACAATTTCCAATGGTAAATGGTAAAGAGTTTTTCAGATTGGGTTAATTATTAATGTGTTTTGGTAATATGAGTCGGGTGCGGGTCAGGTTGGTACGGGCACGAGTCGTTAAAAGTACATTACGTGGAAATGAGTCAAAACCAGTTAAATGAATCAAACAATTTCTGACTCAATCCGATCCACTTATTTAACGGTCCTCTTTATGGCTAAAAAAAAAAAAATGCCAGTGACTCTCTGAGTTTACGTAGAGAAGGGTCCTTAGATTTCTGGCTCAACCCCTAAAAAGAGCGCACCTTCTTTGCACACCTTACAGACAAAATTGGCCCTGAAAGCAAGATGGTGTTTGGACCAGATTAGACTCTCCATAATTCAGCTAATCATTCATCTTTAAGCATGGCCCAATTGCCTTAAAAAAAAATTCTAACGTTCATTTTATACCCGAATCTGACCCGAACTTTGTTTTTATCTCATCAACTTTCACTTTGTTTCCAAATTTGACTCCCCCTATTTATCCATCCAATATTGCCATTAAAGCATGATGTGTCAAATTCCACGAGTACATTTCTCTTTCTCCATTGATGACATGGAATTTCGGCTCATTTATAATTTCTTTATTTAAAAAAACCTTTTTTCTACCTTCTTATTTTTGTTTTCTTGTTCGTCTTTCCTTGCAAGTCCAACGAGTTGTCTTTCTAAATATAGTGAATGATATTGCGTTTCAAATGATAAGGAAGAGGTAATTGATAATTCATATCGACCTGGTTTATGATAATTTTCTCATTCAATATGCATGCCTCGCTGCTGATTTTATAACTGAACTACTAATATAAATTGTGATTCATCCCACTTTAATGAAAAAGATGCTCAAGATCAGCTTTGGCGTCGTTCAAGTAAATTTTTAAAACATTGTCATCATGTAATAATTTAGAGGGAAAATTCCAAATAAAGGCCCGAAGTGCTTCCATTTCTCAAATAAAGATCCCAAATGAATCTTGTTTCAACTATGGATTTGAAGTGGCCATGAAGCCTTAAAAAAGGGGCTTGATTTCAATGGTATTTTTGTCATTTCTCTTTATTTTATTATTTTATTTGTCTTTTTCTTTTTCTGTTTTCTTAAGAAATTTTTATGAAAAAAAAGAAGAAAAAAATACACATACAAGCGCTGCCCATTGCCGAACACTCTTTTTTTTTTGGGGGGGGGGGGGGGGGGGGGGAGGGGTGGGGAGGTAGGTAGCAGAGGCTGGCGAAATCACCAGCATCCAGGGGGCTAGGGCTCGTAGGCCCTTGTCGAGGGCTGACGACCTCACTGGCCTTCACTGACCCTCCATCGGAGGTGGGGTGATAGCCAGCCCTCCCACCTATGTGTGTTTGTATTTTTTTTTCCTTTTTTTAAAAAATAAAAAAAAAATCAAAATGGGAAGATGGCGAAAATGCCCATTAGGCTAGGCTCTTTTTTGAGACTTCATGGCTATTTCAAATCTTTATTTGAAATCTACTATGTCATTTTAGGTTCTTATGTGAACAAAATTCACTTGTGCCCTTATTTGAGAAAATGAGAGCATTTCAAGTCCTCATTTGGAATTTTTCCTAATTTAGAACTTGCATCATGATATAACATAATGAGATTGCTTGACCACAACACAACTTTACAACAACATTAGAAGTTGTGTTGTCATAACTGAATGATCATTTTGATAAACTTATTGTTTTTTTTGGTCGAATTTTTGGTAGACTTAAAGAAGTAAGGAATCTCTTGAGTGGATGAGGGGAAAAGAGTCTAAGAAATTTGCCTTGGCATAGTTCAAGAATTCAAAGAAATGCTTCATGGGGCACTTGTTTGTTTTAAATTCACGATAGAGAAAATTATTTCCCAAGAAAATTATTTTCAAAGAAATGCTCCATTTATTTGAAGGAAAACTATTTCTAGAAAATTAATTTCTGATTTTTCGGTGTTTTGATGATAAAAAGCTAATCAATTTATAAAAAAAAGAAAATCCATGAACTGAAAACAAAGAATTCACTTTTCTAAATTACCAAACAAATAAAAACTAACCATTTTTTTTAAAAAAAATTCCCATATCATCTATTTTTTAGTGGAATTTTGGGGGCGGTCTGGCAATGTGTTTGTTTGAGTGAAAGAGTTTTTTTGTGAATTAGGTTTATGGACTTCCACGTGTTTGGTTTACTAAAAATATGTAGTCAATGAAAAATCATTTATAATTAAAGAAACTATGCATTCTTAGGGTTATGAACGTGAATTCCCTAAACAAAAAGAGAGAAACATTTCTCAAAAAGTGATTCTTCAAGAAGCATTTTTATTTATCATAAAGTTTTTTCTGAAATAGTTTTCATTTATATGATGGTTTAGGGAAGTTGATTGTTTTCTTGCTAGAATGAGAAGTGGTTTTCTTTTATTTAAGTTTTTCGTTTTTGATGAGATTTATCTAATCGAATTAGAAGAATGACAAACATAAGAAAAAACGAATAATGCGATTTATCCAGGTTCACTTAGAAAAGGGCTACGTCTGGCAGTATGTATTATTAGGTTTTTTGTCGCACGGTTACAATGAACGAAAAAACAATATATATAGCTCAAAATGGGCCCCAAAAGTAATAGACCAACTTAAATAAAAACCTAAAATCGGTATTGTCTCTGGGGCACTGCCCCCACTTCCTCACCGGCGAGCAGGACTTCCGTGTTAGGGGCACTACCCACGAACCCCCGCATTTCGTGCGTAGAGATCACATATCGTTGGTTCATACTTCTATTTTCTTCAGCTCACGTGGGCATGCCCGATGTAAGAAACAAGGGTCCTCAAAGTATTCGCCAACTCTAACAATTTTTAGTTCATTAAAAGAGAACTGGGGTCTTCATGCAAATGTGAGTCGGGGGGTCACAGAGAGTCTCAGTCTCGAAAGCTCATTTGGTCGCTCACTCTCTCTTGTGCTATCTATCCCTCTCCCTCTTTTCAGTTTTGCAGTGTTCTCTCTTTATCAACCGCCCCACTCTCATCCGATTCTGCACAAGGTTACATTCTCTCCCACGACTCTTTGGTGTTTGATGATTTCTTCTTTCTTTTTGGTCAGATTCTAAAATGGGTATAGCATTGTTGTATGAGCGTGTGAAATGAGCTCCTGTATGCCTTCTGATCTGTCTTTCGTTTATATTTCTCTTCTATTTGCATTTGCTCGGCTAGATAAGAAACGAAGAGGATAAAAAATGTTGATCATTTTTATTTATGGGAATCAGACAAGTTCGCGGGATATGAGGTGATCATCAAGATAAAAACAAAAACAAAAACAAAAAATAGGGTTATACTTGCTCTTTAATTTCTGATTCCACCAACCCCTTGTTGGGAAAAACGGAGAGCACTTCGTCTCTAATTAAGCTAATCCAGGATCAACAATATTGCCCTAATTTTGCCGACTTAATCCAGCAATAACCAACAATTATATCTAGTCAAATATCCTCATGTAAAATGATAAAAATAACACATTAATATTTACGTGTAAAACCCGAAACGGAAAAAATCACAGATAATCCAAAATCCTCCACTAATCACCAAGAATAGCAGGTATATAAAAGGGTCTATATCTCTAGTCACACACTAGAGGCTCCACATCAACATTATAAGAATATTTTATCAGCACAAAGGTGGAATAATACACAAGAGGTAAGAAACCTTAATCGTGATTGGAGAATTCAGAGGAAAATCTCAACAAACGAAAATCATCAACACGTAGATCTCGGCCTTACGAACAACATATCCAAATTTGGGCCAATTTCGTCAATGTTTGGCCGTCAAATATGGATTGTAAAATTCTTCCTCTTCCTCTTCTTCTCCCTTGCACACTTTCTATAAGTTCTCTGTAAGAACTCTCTCTTTTCTTCTTCTTCTTCTTCTTCTTCTTCTTCTTCTTCTCTCTCTCTCTCTCTCTCTCTCTCTCTCTCTCTCTCTCTCTCTCTCTCTCTCTATGATAACTCACATACCCACGCACACACTCTCACTCTCTCATTAACTCCCTCTTCAACTTATCTCACTTTTTCTTTTAAAAGTAATAAAAAATGTTGCTGGCCCCCCACATAAGGGAGTTGATTGGCTCGTTAGAGCTTCAACTTGTTCTTTTATTTTCCTTGATGACCAAAAGGAAAATGAAAAACTAATACCCCTTATGGCCTTGTGAATACCAGGTAGAGGGTGGTAATAAGTCGCTCTTGACCATTTTAAGTCAAGAAATAACATTTTAAGCCAAGCGTCACGTCTTTCTCTCTTTGGCTTGTACAGTTTTTCCTTGAAAAATGTAATCACCCTTCTAGTTTTATTGTGCTAGAAAATCACTTGAGCAGAACTGAGCCACTTTGCTTGTATCCTACGACAATTTCTGTGAGTAAATGGATCTCAGTATGGTTTGACATTTTGGAAGAATATGTTTACATTGAAGCATCACGTCTCTGAATCTTGACATGTCGTAAATTGTGGGCTATTGTCCTTTTATGGCTACGTTTGAATATTATCAACTCCTTCATTTTAGATTCATCCAGTTATGCCTGCACTCGTACTTATGTTGTATTTTATCCCTTGCTCACATGATTATTCACTCACTAGGTTCTAACGTCACTCCTTCATGTTTTATTGTCCTTTTATGCCTGCACTCAAACACTCTTAGTGTTTCCCAGCCCCAATTACATTCAAGAATGCACGCAGTGTTTAGTCTCACAATTCCTAATGAAATAATTTCTCAATCTCACAAAGGAATTAATACGCAAATCTTACAACAAGATTTTTTTGTTTCAACACTTGAATTCTTGATGTAATTCCATGAAAATTAACCCTTGCCAAGCACTCGACGAAACGGAGCTTTCTTGATCATCTTCTTATCAACAACAATAGACTTGTATATAGACGAATAAGCCATACAAATATTGAAGAAATAAAATAGGGAAGTTCGGTCAATGAAAACCAAGATTAACTTTCCTATTTTTTCTTTATCTTACGTGGAAAGTTCAACTCCAATAGAAATATTGTTCTTGATCTTGATTTGAAATAAATCAAATAGAATATATCACACTATTTTCTTCAAGATAGATTTCCATGATATTCAAAACAAATTTTATCTTTAATTTCAAGATCAAGATATATTTTTTTTTCGAAATTCAAACTTTCGCTTCGGGCTCAAATTTGGGACATATTCTAACAATCTCCACCTTGGCTCGACCTTTGAGCCATGTCACAATCTCTTTGCTAAAATTATGAACACCATTGCTACTACTCTACCAACAGCCCTAGTGAGCTCAACCGCCACAAATATTATCCAAGTCCAAACCGCGCTTGAACTTCGCCATAATTGAGGACCTCATTAGAATACAAACTGCACATGCACCTTTAATTGCTCCACAAGAACTATTGGACACAATCTCCTCTACCACAGATAAAACAAAACCATCACTGCATCCATATCTGTCAGGAGACTAAATACGTGTCTTGTCAATATCAGCAGTTACAGTAATTGTTGGTTCTATATGCTCTACCTTGCCACAAGTATTATCTGTGTCGATTATTTCGTTAGTACTAGCTACATAAGGAGTTTCTAGTTACAACTCCACCTTAAGCTGAACACCGTTCAGATCCGTATGAACACTGCTATAATCGCTCCTAACCTGAAGTACTGGAGACTCGTTAAAGGTAACTTCTCTGTTGCTAATAAGTGAATTTAATTTCGGGCACCACAATTGATAACCCTGCTCGCCTTGTGCATAGCTCAGGAATATGCACTTTCTTGCCCTTTTATCAAGCTTACCATTACTAACTCGAACATAACATGGGTAACCAAATATTCTAATAATAGAATAATCAGCAACGTTACCTGACCACACTTCTTCGGGAATCTGATATCCAATCACAGTTGATGGGGATCTATTCATCAGGTAATTCATCGTACTAAGCACATCCGCTAGAAATCTTCTAGCCATACTAGCACTAGAGAGCATTTTATGAACCGTCTCTAGTAATGTTATGATCATCAATTCTACAACATGTCGTGATTCATTGGCACTAGTGCGGTGTTCACTATGCCTTCTTTCATGCAAAATTCATTTAATAGCTTTGAGCAAAACTCCATGCTTTTTTCAGTCCGCACCTCCTTGATCGATTTACCAGTCTCTTTTTCGATTAAAGCTCTTAACTGCCTGATCCTGACAATAGCATCATTGTGCCTAAGCACAAATACCGAAGTCTTCCTCGAGTAGTCATCAACAATTGTTAGCATAAATCTAGCACTCTTCCTTGAAGAAAATCGCGACAATCTGCGAACATCAAAGTGAAGTAATTCTGCAATTTTTGTAGTTTCTCTAACAATCTCACTAAACTGCACTTTTCACCATTGATCTAAATCACAGCACATGCACATATTTGGTTGGTCAGCAACATGACTACATAATAAATTTCTTTCACTTAGAACCTTTAAGCTTCTCTCGCTAATGTGCCCCAATTACATATTCCACAAGTCTGATTCTCGAACAGATTCATCTGACGTCTTCGCGGCAAAATCCGTCACTGTCTCACCTTGAAACTTATACAAACTATTGCGTTTCATTACTTTCATTATTATTAAGGCACCTCGAACAATTTTTAAGATACAATATTCTGAAGAATATCGACACCCAGCTGAATTCAGGACACTCAAGGAAATTAGATTTTTCTTCAACTCTGGAATATACCTCACTTCAGTCAATGTCCTCACAATACCATCATGCATTCTGATTCTCACATTGCCAATACCTACAACATCGCATTCAGCGTTGTTCCCCAACTGCACTTTACTACTATCCGTGCACTAATAAGTAGTAAACCAATTCATGTTTGGTGTAGCATGAAAAGAAGAACCAGAATCCATAATCCACTCGTCAAACGACAAATAATCAGTGACATACAAGACAAAATCAGCATTATCATAATCACCATCAACTATAGTTGCAACATCATCAACAGATTCAACTCTAATTTTCTTACCCTTGTCGTTTTTCAGCTTAAGACAATTTCTTCTAAGATACCCCCTCTTACCACAATTCCAACAGACAGCACCACCAATCCTAGACTGGCTGCGTCTATTCATGTTCATAATACTTCTGCTAATACGAGTACTAGCTCTTCCTCTATTTTTACCTACAAAAGCAGTAAATACAGATTTGCCAAATTCTCTTCTACAGATGTGGAGAACAACGCAGTAAAGTTAAACTTGTTGATACAGATTTGTCCTCACTTAGTATTAAATTTCGAATCCCATCAAAGTTAAACTTGTTGATCCAGAGGAATTACTAACATCAGTAACAGTAGTATTCCAACTATCAGGCAATGAGGACAATAAAATCAAAGCACATACCTCATCTTCAAAGTCAATCTCAACTGAACTCAATTGACTAATGATCACATTGAATTCATTGATATGATTAGTAACTGACGCACCTTCCCTCATCTTCAAATTCAAATTAAACAGACGTCGCATCAAACAGACCTTATTGATCGCAGAGGGCTTCTCGTACATATTAGATAGGGCTTTCATCAAACCCGCAATGGTCTTCTCTTTAACGATATTAAACGTGACATTATGAGCTAACGTCAACCGAATAACACCCATCACTCGTCTATCAAGCAATTCCTAATCAGCTTACTTCATTGTCTTTAATTTCTCCCCAAATAGGAGCAATTGCAGCTTCATCTGATATAGATAATCGTCAATCTGCATCTTCCAGAAACCAAAGTCGCTCTCCTCAAATCTGTCAATTTTCACTTTAACTTCTTTTGTTGCCATCGATTTGCTTCACTTCAGCCAAACCAAGCTCTAATACCAATTTGTTACGTGAAACAAGCAATCGAACAATAAATAGACTGAACAAGAAAATAAATCAGACACCAGATGTACGTGGTTTGGTTGTAGAGACCTACGTCCACGGAGAGAGCAGCAACGAATTCCACTATGATCAAGCGATACACGAAAATTACAAACCACACTCGAGTCACTCAAACACTCTTAGTATTTCTCAGCTCCAATTACATTCAAGAATGCACGCAGTGTTTAGCCCCACAATTCCTAATGAAATATCTATCAATCTCACAAAGGAATTAATACGTAAATCTTATAATAAGATTTTTTCTACTTCAACACTTGAATTCTTGATGTAATTCCATGAACATAAACCCTTACCAAGCACTCGACGAAACGGAACTTTCTTGATCATCTTCTTATCAACAACGGCAGACTTGTATATAAACGAATAAGCCACACACATATTGGAGAAATAAAATAGGGAAGTTCAGTCAATGAAAATTAAGATTAACTTTTCTATTTTGTCTTTATCTTACATGGAAAGTTCAACTTCAATAGAAATATTGTTCTTGATCTTGATTTGAAATATATCAAATAGAATATATCACACTATTTTCTTCAAGATAGATTTCCGTGATATTCAAAACAAATTTTACCTTTAATTTCAAGATCAAGATACATTTGTTTTCGAAATTCAAATTTTCGCTTCGGGCTCAAATTCGAGACATATTCTAACACACTTGCTTCATCCTTAGAGACTAGATGATCTGTACTAGAAGATACCTGAGAAATTTGTCATTTCAGTGCATTCTTTGGCTCCATCCCTGTCTCTTTTGGCAATGTATGACCAACTTCAAAAACTGGGAAAGAACAAATAGTGGAGAAGGAGTGACAAGTGATGACAGTAAAGATGTCGTGGTTGGGAGGATTCCCATCATGGTGAAATCCAATTTATGTTGGATGAGCGAAGCTGAGAAAGGCGATTGCGATTTTGATCTTGGAGGTGATTTTCTAGTCAAGGGTGCAGAAAAGGTGAGTTCGAAGCTTATTTTTCATCATCTTCCCACATGCTATTCTTGGTTTGCCTTCGTGAGAACTTTTGTTTGCTTGGGATGGCACACGGTGTGTTTTCAATTATCCAAGGGTGGACTATTTCCATTCCTATATGGCTAAATCCACTCATTTTTTGCTAGATAGATAAAATCGCCTTTAAAGGGTTTCCTTATTTGCATAATATCTATTAAATTAGGTATTTACCTTTTATGGATTACCTTCAAATCTAGACTTATTGTTGTTTAGGAGATAGAAACTAGTTTCTTCTTCTTCTTTTTGCTCTCATAACAACTTATCTGCACCTGGTCTCTCCTATCTAAAAGTTCCCTATCGTGGGGAATTTTTATTTTTTTAACATCATTAGTCTAAAAATGTCAATCTCGTTATTTACTATATTAGAAAAATTTTGTTCGTCCTTACTATCGGCAAGACACTTTTACACATAGCATTTAAGACATTGTATGAGTGTCTAGAAACGTATTGAAAACATCAAGATGAAAAAATAGGCACCTTGACATTTTTTTTTTGTAATCGTTGCACATATGATATTAGTTTTTGTCAATCCAAAATGAATGACATTCCACTGGCATGTTAAGATCAAATTTTTTATTCTATGCAAACTTTTGGTTTAATCAACTTTCATCTCTTAAAATTTCACGTTCGGGAATTTAACTGTGATTTTGTTTTTGAAAATATTTGAAGAAGATCCCATTATATGTTATGCATATTTCTCTCTTAGAAAAAGGTAATTTCTACTGAAGTAAAATCTAAAAATAAAAATAAAACAGTATGTCTTTAATGTACGTGGTAAAACCCACTCAAAAATTGAACAAAAGAAAACATGTAATATTCCTACTTGTAAAAAACTAGACCTTAGATAGAATTAGAAAAAAAAAATAGAAAAAAGGAAAGCAAGTAACTTTGTGGCGACCACTTTAAATTAGAAAACAATGAATTTGTTGAGGCGTGGAAACAATGAAACAACTAATGGATTTCCAAGAGCTAGTTTTCCCACTGTTATTATCAAGGGCGATGTATGTGGACTTGAATTCAATTTAGATGCCACTGTGCACAGCAAGAGTCCTTGGCTTTTGATTTTGTGGTTTGTTCTTTTTATCGAGAGTGCTTGATTTTTTTGTCTTGACAGCTTCTCTTTGTTCCTTAAAAAAAAAAAACTCCAAACTTAGGCATCTCATGTTAAAGTTTAACAAGATGAAGTTCAAATATGTCGGAGCATCACCTTCCACGGTTGTTCATTCGTTTGTCAATTTTGAGATTCTGACCATGCAAGTAAATTGCTTATAGCGATTTATGCTCGCTCTATCTTGCTCTTTGCAGACAATAATAGCTCAAAAGCAGATCAGTTTGAAGAAACCCTGGATTTCGGATAATCAGGGTTGGACAAATTCCATACAGGTCAGTATGGAAGAGGAAAAGGCTATCTATAAAGCTCGCAGGAAATTGTGACGTTGAATACATCAAAGGGGAAGAAAAGGTTCTCACAGCATACTTTCTGTCGATGGAGATTCCTATATGGATATTATTTTTTGCCCTCTGTGTGTCATCAGACAAAGAAGTTGTGGAACTTATTGATTTTGGTGAGGATGATTCCAGAGTAGTGAACATTCTATTTGCTTCCATTCATGAAGCTGATGAGAAATATAATGGTTTCCGGGAAGAGGGGAATGCACTTAGTGAAGTAGAGAAAAAGCATTAAAAATGCAAATTTCCGCCTGCAGAATCAATTGAAGAGTGCTTTGACAACTGTTTGTTTCCGAGTCTGACTGGCCGTAAACAGAAGGCTAGATATCTCGCTTATATGGTGAAATGCCTATTGCAGGCATATACTGGTCGCAGAACATGCGATAACAAGGATGACTTTAGAAATAAGAGGTTGGACTTGCTGGGGAGCTTCTTGAGAGAGAGAGAGAGCTGATAGTGCAAATTTTGAGTGCCCGAACGTGCATGATAAGGGCTATCCAGAGAGATCTTTATCGAGAGCGTATTATTGAAGACATTGAACGCTACCTAGATGCATCCATCATCACAATTGGTCTTTCTAGGGCATTTTCAACTGGAGCGTGGTCACATCCTTTCAAAGCTGAAAGGGTATCTGGTCTTATGGCAACTCTACAGTGAATGAATCCATTGCAATCAGTTTCTGACATGAGAAAAATGCGTCAACATGTCAATGACACTGGGAAAGGTGGAGATCCCCCATACTCGTAAGTACCACAAGTATAATACTCTCTCCTCGTATGTTTAATGGTTGACAGTGCCTCATTTAGTAGACTACTTGTCATGTGATTCCGACGGGGTCAGCGATTCATGTTTAGTGTAAAATCCAACAGGTGCCTTGAGGTTAAAATCTTTTGTTTGGTCAGATCATCAGTTGCGTTGTGTAGTTATTTTCATCCTACGATTGACATTCACTTGCGCTGTGTATTTATTTTCATTCTACCAGGCATTTATTTGGCATTGATTCACTCACATGTTTCTTAATCATGTAGGCACCCTTCCCACTGGGGCAAAGCGTGTTTCCTGTCTACGCCTGATGGTGAAAATTGTGGGCTTGAGAAAAATTTAGCTGTGACGGACCTTGTGAGTACCAATACATTGAAACCTCTGGATGGAATACTGCTTGAATGACTATGGAATGGAAAAGGTCGCAGATGACTCTTCTACTGCACTTCGTGGCAAAATCAAGATTTTCCTGAATGGAGATTGGGTTGGCATCTGTGAGGACTCTCTTTCATTTATCGACAGCCTAAGAAAGAAGCGGCGCCAGAAGGAGCTGCCTTCCCAGGTTCCTTGAAATTAACCCTACACCAAGATAGTCCTTTTTGTGTCAGTTCGTTTTGTTTGAGTTGAGAGCGCCCGATAAAATCATGACCTGCAAAAATTATTATAGTAATCTTATGCCTTCAACTAGATGCTTGTGAAGTATTGCAACTTGCTTGACCTATAAATTCCTCGCGAGGAGCTTATGAATTAGCATAATCTGTCAGTATAATCATGTTCAGCACTGATTTCAGGGTGTTGGTTGATCTATTTGTCATGACCTAAAAATCAATCAAGGCTAATGGATTATCAGGTTAATTAACTAACCTAATTTGAACACTCCCAAATCCTACTGAATCGCAACTTAGGTTCAATTTATGAAAAGTTAAGTTAGTTCGGAGCAGCCAATAATCGCTCTTGGTAGGTCGATTAGAAATCAAAATAAATTAATAGAAGAGTTAATTTATTTCTGTAAACCAGAGAAAATGAGTCTGGAGACTTGATTACATTAATTTGAAAAAATTAATGCCCTTTCGGTACTAAATTTCATGAAAAACCCTTTTCCATTGATAATTGTGAATTGAATGACTTTTCCTTTGAAAAATGACATGAATGACCATGTATATGCAAAAATGGTTTTTTTTTAATTCCCGAATTAAATGGCGACTATTATGAAAAACATGCCTTAAAATGGGTTACCATCCAATTTAATCTCAGAAAATGATTTCTTAAAGTCTTAACTTATATTAGATGATATTTATGACATAAAAAGAGACTTTTGGCATGATTAACTATTAGAAAAATGAGATCTTTTTTGGGTTTTTTTTTATTTAACTAAACGAAAAATGAAATGCAAAGAATGAACAAAAAATAAACAAAAATGCCCATAATATACCTTTTAATTTCAATAAATTCCTAAAGATCTAGGCTAAAGAAAAATTTTGTCCGCTACGTTCTCGGAGATTCAAGCCGGTATGCAGATAAGTGTATAGAATAAAATCATCCATTGTTACCAAAGGGCAGAACGCGAAATTCTCCCATTTCACAAGATCGTAGTTAAGGCATGCAATTTATTTTTCGAAGGGATAAGGCACAATGAAGCATATATTATGGGCATGTTTGTTTATAAATGAACAAACTAAATAAACAACAACTAAGCAAACATGACCAAATAAAAACAATAATGGACCATCTTATTTAAATTTTCGAAAATTGAGAGGGGTGACCGAGATTGTGAGAATGGGGACCACCTTTCCTTGTCCAAAGTTCAATTTAATTTTTGAGAAAATTGTCTTTAAGATTTGCAAATTGATTCCAAATAATTCTCAAAATTTCAAATAAATATCCAACCCAAACAATTTTCATCCACATCTCAAAGATAGTATTAGATAATGCCATCCAACCAATAAGCACGAAATAACTGTTGAGAGCATAAAGTTATCCACAACATATTAGACATCAAACGATTCACAATTATCCGAATACCCTCTTTGGGATATGCAAATCACTCCAAATTGGCAACAAGATATTCTGCAGATAATTAAGAAGATTAAGCACGAAAATTTATCTTATCTGCAAATATTTCCTTCCAAAGTTTGAACTTCAATTCGGCTTGTGGATGGGAACTCACGGGTTTGCAGCTACTCGCTATAGTCCTGGGTGCAACAACTAGCTCTGACCACTCGGCAGTACACTATGTGGAGAGATAAAGACCAACAATGGGAGGATTCTCAGGTAAACTCACTTGTTGCAGTCAAGGGCTAATGAAACCTTGGCAACTCCAAAGTAAAGCGGACAGATGGAAAGATTAACTTCGTTTACCAAAAGGAATCTACGAGGACAAAATTAAAATGATGTAAAACTTGTTGACTTCGTTAGCCATAAAAACAAAGAAACTTGTATAGTATGTTGAACGCCAAGGAACATTTCCCGGCAAGACAAATCTAGTCATCGAAGGGCACTCTATCACTGAGAAACCTGTGAGAGAGATTAAAAAAGACTCCCGACGAGGGTTCCGCTCGCCGGTCAGCGGACCGCTGCCCCACTCGCCGGTGAGCGGGCGGGGGCTCGGGGGCAGCGCCCCCAAAACCTTAACGGGTTTGGGCTTTTATTTAAGCTGGCCCGTTTAGTGCGAGATTAAGAGATTAATTATAGTTTTAGGTTTTGCGCCCGTTTTTTGGGATATATATATTTTTTCTCGTTTTTGATCATTGTAACGAGTTGAGCGGCTGTAAACCGAAATCATAGTGAAATCTCTTTGCAGGACGTAGCCCTAATCTTGGGGTGAACCTGGGTAATCTCTTGTGCATCGTTCTTCTTCTTCTTTATCGCGATTATTTTGATACTCTGTCGCGAATGAAAACCCATCATAAGGGACTAGACAGCATCGCAGTTTAACTCGAGATCGGACTCTTCTCAAATGTCCTGGACTTATAAAAAAAAACTTTGATGAAAGAATGAAACTTTGACCACCACAACTTATACTTAACAAGACCCATCGACCATGAGTGAACTGAACATGCACGGACTCCACCAAGTGCTGCCGTATCTTATGAAGAATCGTTGCTTTCACTAGACGGCTATTCAATATCACGCCTACAATTGGTCGAACTTAACAATTAACGTCAGGTTCGTGGCCTCATCCGATGAGCAGCCGCATTGTCGATATCGGAGTAACAAGTTTCATTGTTGTTGGGGTGAGGAGGACGTCGCGAGCAAAGGTGGCTCGCGGCAGCAATATGGCTCAAAGTTGGCTACTCAGTCCGGCTCGTCGGGAGTGTCGCAGCAGCAGCGATCTTCATTGCCTCGGTGCGGATTTGATTTAGTCGTTGCTTGGCGATAGCCTCAGAGAGAAGGAAGATCTGCCTTTTTATCTTTTACCTGCTGGACTTTTTGTGAAAAGTCATCCCCTCCTCTCTGTATTGCCCCTCTCTTCTTTTTACCGTATCTTCAATGAATGTAGCCTCTGAAGATGCGCAAGATGGAACGAAACCCGAACTGTCAATGGAATTTAATAGGCATCAAAGTAAGCAAATAGAGAGAGAAGTTTAAACACGAGAATACCCCCTTTCTCCTTCACGTTTGTTCCTCCTTAGCTCTGAAAGATACGTGTCTTCAACTTAGTGGCCCTCCCATATGCCGTGAATTCAATGGTGAATGGCCTCCTTCTATTATGTGAGCTAAAGGTGTTTATATAGTGAAAACTTAGGTCAAACCCTGATGATGCATGTCTAAGCTTTGGCCCTTTTTTTGATTAATAAACTTTAATAAAAGGTCCTTTCTATAATTAAAATTTAGTGGGCTAAATTAAGCTCAACTCAAGCCCAAATTCCCATCAAATTTTCGGCACATCTCACTTAACCTTAGCTGAATTTTCCAATATGCTCGGTCCAATTACCTGTCGAATTATGCTCAACTCCTTGCTGTCAATACAAAATGCAATGCAAAGAAAAGTAAAAACACGATGCATGAGGAAATATTTTTTTTTGTGAAAATTAATTCTCGTTTTTGTGCAATATAGATGAAAAAAGAAAAATCAAAATTTGGGTCTCAACACTATTACTTGAGGTTTGGATTAATTTTTCTGTTCTTCCTTGAAACTCTATGCTGAAAGTTGGGTGATCAATTTATGTGAGATCTTATAATCTTTGATTTTGGCTCAGTCCAATTGCATCTTAACCCTTTAACAAGTGATATTCAGATTTCTTTACTCCCCCAATTTATCTGCTTAATGCACACCCTGTGAACTCCCAAACTAAGCTGTAATGTATAAATTAACGAGGAAAAATCTTATGTTAGAGAATGAGGACCTGTCCTGAGAAAATTACAACTGCGATGTAGGTTGAAATTTCTATGGCTTTTGTTGTTGATAGTACTGAATTGATTGAAATATGGCATAGAAAATAAAATGGCAAGGTTTTTGCATAGGTAACTTTATGGGATTAGGATTGAAGAAGTGATCAGCGTGCTTCTTTTATCTGACGACTTACGTAGAGTCTGTTGAAGTTATGTATCAGCTCAGCTGCTAATATTTTGTCATTCTGTTATTCATTCAAATTGTTTGTTAGAGTAACCTGATGGCTTTGTAGTGAGAGGCAAGGAAGATCATGTGTATAAGTTAAGGAAAGCCTTGTATTGCTTGAAGCAGGCTCCAAGAGCCTGGTATAGTAAAATTGATGAGCATCTGCAGGAACTTTGATTTAAAAGAAGTTTGAGTGAAGTGACTCTATATGTGAAGAAGGGTGCAAAAGGTATAGCAATTGTCTCTCTTTATGTTGATGATCTTCTGGTTACTGGTGACTGTGAGGAACAAATTGCAGAACTAAAGAGAAGGTTGATGAAGCAGTTTGAAATGACTGATCTTGGACTAATGTCCTTCTTTCTGGGAATGGAGGTGCAACAGAGGAAATGTGAGGTGTTCATCTGTCAAAAGAAATATCTAAGAGAGATCTTAAAGAGGTTTGAGATGGAGGAATGTAGAAGTGTGAGCACTCCTATGAATCTAAAGGAGAAGCTGCAAAAGACTGAAGGAGCTGAGCCTGCTGATGAAGGATTATACAGAAGTTTAGTCGGCTGCTTAATGTATCTAACTGCAACAAGACCAGATATCTTGTATGCAGTAAGTGTGCTTTCAAGATTCCTAAGTTGTGCTAGTGAAGAGCACTTGGTAGCTGCAAAAAGGGTTATTAGATATCTGAAAGGCACTCAGTCATTTGGTGTCAAGTTCACTAAAGTGAATAATTGCAGGTTGCAAGGCTTTGCTGACAGTGATTGGGCTGGTTCAGTCGAAGATATGAGGAGTACAACTGGTTTTTGCTTTACTTTGGGATCTGGATGTTTCACCTGAAGCTCAAAGAAACAAGAAGTGGTTGCTTAGTCCATTGCAGAAGCTGAGTTTCTAGCAGCTACAGCAGCAGCCAATCATGCAATATGGTTGAGAAAGCTGATGCAGGACCTGGAGATGGGAGTTGAAGAACCAACCGAGATACTTGTGAACAATCAAGCTGCATTAGCTATATCTCAAAACCCTGTTTTTCATGGGAGAACCAAGCATTTCAAGATTAAGTTTTACTACTTGAGGGAAGTGCAACAAGAAGGTGAAGTGAATCTACTCTATTGCAAGACAGAAGATTAGGTGGCTGATGTGTTTACTAAGCCATTACAAGCAAGCAGGTTCGAATTACTGAAAAAGAAGGTTGGAATGTGTTCTATTCCTTAAGACAAAGAGGAGCTGTTATTGGAAAAATAAAATTTTGCAGCAGCAACTGATCCAAGGAGGAGTTTGTTGAAGTTATGTATCAGTTCAACTGCTAATATTTTGTCATTCTCTTATTCATTCAAATTGTTTGTTAGATGGTTAGTTTGTTAGCTATTTTTCAGGAGGTGAAGCAAGTCTGTTTCTCTGTTAGCTATTTTCTAGGAAGTGGAAATATTTGTTTTGTACGTTTGAGTCAGGTTCTATTTAAGCTTGTACTTGACATTTTTTTTTGAAGTATGAATGAAGTTTATTCTGATTTCTTCATCCTCTCTTTCTCTTCGTGAAAACAGAGGTTTGTGTGTATTAGCATTTTCTGCTTCTGAAAGATTCAGATTCAGAAGCAAATTCTGACTTCCTTCTAAAGGATTCAGATTCAGAAGCAACTTCTAACTTCCTTCTGAAGGATTCAGATTCAGATTCAGATTCAGAAGCAACTTCTGATTTCCTTCTGAAAGATTCAAAAGCAACAGAGTCCAAATCGTGATTTATCAGCAAATCATAACTTTCTAGTTGCTTCTCTAATTATTCTACAATTAATGTATTTTAGGTGGGGATCAAGAGGGATGCACATCAGAGAGAAGTACGTATATTTTTAGATTCTGGAAGAATTCTCCGTCCTCTTTTAATGGTTAACAATGTAAAGCGAATCAAAGCACTGAAAGCGGACCGGTATGATTTCCCGACTTTGTTGGACAAGGGGACTGCCGAACTTATTGGGGCCGAAGAGGAAGAAGATTGTTGTACATCACTGAGTGTCGAGAACCTCTTCAAGGAAGATGATCAAAATCGCCCTGTAAGATATACACATTGCGAACTCGACATGTCATATCTGTTAGGGTTAAGCTGTGGGATCATTCCTTTTGCAAATCATGATCATGCAAGAAGAGTCCTCTATGAGTCTGAAAAGCATTCTCAGCAGGGAATTGGTTTCTCCACAACAAATCCAACTATTAGGGTAGATACTATTTCCCACCAGCTATACTATTCGCAGAGGTGACTTTTCCAGGCAATGATATCTGATTGCCTTGGAAAATATTGGTAGATTAGATTTATCCTAAAGAGCATAATTGTCTTTGTATTGTTTTAGCCATAAACTCTATGTATATATTGTAAATTACTTCATCAATGTAAGCAATTCGATATTCGCTCAAACTCTACATGGTATCAGAGCGGTGATCCTTGGAAGCCATCTCTCACATCCAAAAGTGCCGTTTTTTCAGCACGATCTCTCTCTTTCTACAGCCTTCTCCATGCATGGGCATTCCTTCTTGCCGCTGACATCACAATGATTCTTTGGAGCGTCTCCGCGATGTCGATTCATACTTCACTCCTACAAATCCTCTCGCTCTCATTGGTAATTAAATCTCTGCCTATCTCGTTTTGACCTTTGGATTCTTGTTCCTCTAGTTCACTTTGCTGCGTTCTCTTGAAACTGTAATCGGAGCCTGCTCTTCTAATCGCAAGTCACTATGGCAACCGAGACTCCAAACTCCACCACCACCGTTTCTACACATGAATGGCCAGACATCCCTTATTTTATTCATTATTCTGTTAATCCTGGATCTAATCTCGTTGGCATGGTTCTTACGAGTGACAATTACAATAAGTGTCTTGTGCCATGGAGATTGCCCTTTCTGCCAAGAACAAGATAGTGTTTGTTACCAGAGAATTAAAAAAACCAACCGCAACCGATCCTGCCTATGCGTCCTGGATTTGTGTGAACAATATGATTCTATCCTGGATTCTCAATTCCATCCATCTAGATTTAGTGCCAACGATTCTCTACACAGAGTCAGTTGCTGATGTCTGGGTTGATCTCCATGAACTTTTTTCGCCGTCAAATGGTCCTAGGGTTTTTCATCTCCAGCAAAAGATATGTACCCTTGCTCAACATGATGATTCGGTGACCAAGTACTACAACAACTTGCGAAGCTACTAGGATGAATTGAATAATTTGGATCCATTACCGCAATGCTCTTGTTTGGCTCATTCTACCATTAACACACAACAAGAGAATCGTCGCTTGTTTCAGTTTCTCATGGATCTTAATTCGAGGTACGTCAATGTTATCAGTCAGATTTTACTGATGAATCCATTACTTAGTGTTGCACATGCATATGCACTAGTTCTTTAAGATGAGTCACACCATCGTATCCAATCGGACCGCCTACTGTCCGATCAAATTAGTATTTTGCTTAGCACTCATGGCAATCATGGTCCACGGCCATACATGAATTCCTCATCCCATGAATTGCCTAGCTCCCTTGGTGGTCCCACTTTATCCGCTAACCTAGCTAAACGGACGAACACGTCCCGTGGTTGAGAAAGATACACCCACTGTGGCATTCTAGGACACACACGAGATGTGTGTTATCGACTTCATTATTTCCCTCCTAACCAAAAGCAGCGTTGTGGACAACCATCCACCTCCTCTCAGCCCGCGGACAATACTTTCAACCGTACTTCTGAGGCAGCATTTCCTTCGCTTACAAATGATCAATATAAGCAACTGATGCGCTTGCTACAAGACGTAAACATCTCGAAAGCCAACCTCTTAGGTAATGTTCTTAGTTTATCTTCGAATTCATTTAATTCCAATACTTGGGTTATTGACACTAGCGCCACCAACCACATCACATTTAAACCTCATCACCTTACAAACCCAACACACTATCCCTCTCCACATCCTACTGTTGGAATTCCAAATGGTGTTGGTGTCCTCGTGACATCACACAATTCAACCTTCCTTACCCCAACTATCTTTCTTGATAATGTCCTTTGCACTCCCTCTTTCAAATATAACTTATTATCAATCTCCAAGCTAACTCAATCTTTAAATTGCTCAGTCACTTTTTTTTTTTCCTAACCACTGTCTTTTTCAAGACCTCTTTACGAAAAAGATCCTTGGATGGGGCCATGAGTGTGGTGGTCTCTATTACCTGGAGATTCCTACTGAATTTGCTATTCTTTCTGCTGCAACCTCTTCACCTCATCTTTGGCACACCCGCTTAGGACATCCATCTGAGTCAGTTTTATCTACTTTGCAACAAATTATATGTTTTTATTCAGAAAAACAATTAAATCCATGTGATGCTTATCATTTATCCAAGCAAACTCGTCTGTCTTTTGGTTCTAGGCACTATTACTTTTTTACATCTTTTTGAGCTTATTCATGTAGACATTTGGGGACCTTATTCTCATTTTACACAAAGACATGTCGTTATTTTTTCTCTATTGTTGATGACTATTTACGCTATAATTGGATTTTTTTACTCACTTATAAGTCTGATGCAATTGATTCTTTGATTCACTTCTTTGCTTCTGTTAAGACTCAATTTCAAACTAAAATCCAAAATGCTCAATCTGATAACAGGACTAAATTCCTTTCCTCTCGCTTGCAAGAGTTTTTTTTATACCCAAGGTGTTCCTCACTAGCGCAGTTGCCTCACACTCCTCAACAAAATGGAGTTGTTAAGCGTAAACATCGTCATTTGCTCAATGTTGCTAGTGCAATGTGATTTCATTCTGGCATGCTTCTTTATTTTTGGGGGGATTGTATCTTAACTACTACTTATCTCATTAATAGACTACCTAGTCCTCTCCTACACAATAAAACCCCATATAACCTTCTCTATGGCAAACTACCTTCCTATTTCTTCTTCGTGTATTTGGCTCGTTATGCTACGCTTCTACCAGTCATCTTCACTCCGATAAATTTGGCCCCCGATCTCGCCGATGTGTTCTAATTAGTTACCCCATAAACCACAAAGGTTATCGTCTCTATGACCTCTAAGACTAAATAGCCATGTGGGCTAGTTTTAGTAAATTTCGAATTGGGCTAGGCTAGAGTTTAATTCGAGTTAGGCTTTAGAATAAATATTTGGGCTTGATTTTCATTTGGGCTTTAGGCCCTTTCTCATTGTATTGCCTTACTAAGGTTGGGCTTAAAAGCCCAGCCTAGAATATAATTTTCGGAATGACTAATAAAAAAATAAAATAATAAAATAATAATTAAAAAACAAAATAAAAAATTAATAAAAAAATCAGAAAAATCCTAAAATTTTAGAAAAATCCCAGAAATTAGGAAACGGGTCGTTTCGACTGACCAATCCTATTTTCGGCATTTTGGCCCTTCCAATTTTTGAAAATGACGATTTTTCCCCTCATGGGTAAATTGTCTCGAAAAATTTCGAAAAATTCTCAAAAATTGTGGGAAATAAGGAATGACTACATTCAACTGGTTTGACCTATTTTCACTTCCTGATCCTTGAAAAATAGTCATTTTACCCTTCTGGTCATTTTGACCCCAAATCTTTCCAAATCACCCCAAATGATTTTTCATGAAATTGGTACCGAAAGGGTGTTAGAGTAATCTAACGTAACTAAGTCCCCGAACTCATAATCTATGGTTTGCAGAAATAAATTAGTTCTCCCGCTAATTTATTTAGGTTTCTAATCGACCTACCAAGAACGATTACTGGCGACTCTAAATTTTAAAACCATTTTAAAAAAAAAGAAAGCCGCGATTTGGTAGAGCTTGGGAGAGCTCAAACTAGGTTAGTTAATTTAATCAATTAATCTAGTAATCCATTAACCTAAAAATGAAGAATTTTAGGTCGCGATAGCTTGGCGACTCCGCTGGGGACTAGTTCTTAATTTTTGAAAATTTAAGAACTTAGTGGACTTAGGCCAGAAAAATTTCATGAAAATTCATTTGGTTTGATTTGGTTGGATCCTAACCTTTAGGTGTTAAATGTTTTTGTAGAATGGGAGTTATAAGGAGTGGAGTGTTTGACTAACCCTTTGTTTTGCAGGTTGGTGTAGGAATTGTTTGTTTAAATTCTGCACATTATCGAAGCGGTGTTTGCATTTAAATGTTGTGCATGTGTTTACAGTTTTAGCACTACATCACACACGTCCCGTGGCCGGACCTGGGCCACTAGTTTTAGGATGGTATTGTGATTTGGTTTTAGCGTTCGGCGTGAGATCACGTCGAGAGTAGCCCAGATTCAATCCCGAACCTCTTTCCAAAAATGAGTTTAAAAGTTAGGCCTCAGGCTTGGTAAGATTACCAAAGCAGTGGTTTTAATTTTTAGCTCGAGCAGCCGAAGTGGGGAGACCCGGCTAATCTTGATTACGTCGTAGGGGTCACGGCTAATCTTGATTATGTGCGCGAGATTGTCGCCTTGCCGTAAGTCTTTCACTTCAATTTGTCAGCCTTTAGAGTAGATAGGTTAAGATTTAAACTCACGATTCATGTGCATGTCTATGCGACTTACATGGTATTTTTTACGGTAAAAGTAAGTTTTCTAACTTCATCTTGTATTTATTTTTGGTCGGTCCATGTTAGGTGTCGGTCAAATTTTGAATTTAACATCAAGGTCATTTTTCAAAAGAAAATAAAAATCAAATTAGTATCCCATTTTTGAAAAAAAAAATAAGTGTGAAAATCCCTTAGGAAAATTTTGTCGACCAGTAAAAGGTTTTGTTACATTTTTCTACTTCAATAGAAATGAGATTTTCTTGACAAATTTATCCCTAAAAATTCATTCTGATAAAAGGAAAATCCCTTCGGAAAACTTGCTAAATTTTAAGAGGTTTTATCACATTTTTCAAGTTGTAAAAATTTGCAAGAAAATTCTTTTTGAGAAATTCACCCATGTTTTTCTAAGAAAATTTTCTCTAAAATTGAAAAATAAAATTGGACTAATGTAGAAATCATGGACCGACCCCTATTGGATCACATATTGATTATTTCCCTTACTTTTGTAGGGAACTACAGGTACCCGAGGTGAAAGTAAAATTGGGTTCACCAATACATCAGGAATAATCTTCAGTAATCAGAAAGGATGGAAATTATCGATGCCTTAGCTGATGACCCTGGGGGCAAACGAAGAAATCCATTCTCCCGGAGACAGAATTATGTCAACCAATGGGCACGTATGGGCTCTGTATGTAGATGGGGTCGTGAATGTATTTGGATCAGACATAAAGGCATTTTTAATCTATTCAAGGAATACTTGTATTTTTGTTTAAAAAAAAAAAGGCAGAGATAGTGTAATCAGAACTCATGGGGCAAGTTTATAAACCTCGCCTTACAATGGCTTTATGATTAGATCAACTGAAGGCTTGCCCTTTAGCGTCATCAGATTCGGAAAATATGGAGAATTTTGGAGAATTGGAGAATTATTATTAAGCATGGCCCACAGGCGTTCCTCCCAACGTTACAGTCGACCGACAGCAATAAGTGGACGCCGAAAGAAACTAAGCACGATTGAAGTAGGGCACACAACAGGTGGCCTGATTTGTGGGCACGCTAATCGAACGGTCGTATTTGCAATAATTCACGTGGGTAGCTCACGGGGCTCAAGATGGCTAGTGGGGCCCGCTATCGAAAGTTGATTCAATCGTCTGAAGTAGTTAATATCAAGAAAAATGTTAAGCTTCGGTGCTTCCAGTGCCTTGAACCGTTCATCATGCTGCACAGAAGAAGAGATGACATGAAAATAAAAGTATAGACATGCGAAACATTCCTTTTATTCCATACATCAACAGGTTTTACAATAGCTCACTGGGGAGGAAAGGTAAAGCCAAATTGGGCCCTGATAACCATTACGAAAGAGCTCAACTGACTCTCCAAACAGTTGATGCTCTGGTTGCACCGGGCGCTCTCGGGATTAAGCTCCGTGAGCCTAAAGAAGAGGCGATCGCACTTCTCCTTAGCCTGGGCCATACTGGCCTCATAATGCTCGACGGCAAACTCCAGGTCCGGAATCGCCGCCCTCTTGAAAGAAATGTCTGCCGTAATGTCATCAAGTCTCTCCTGCAGCCAACCACATTTGCACCTCATCACAATATTGCATGGCTCCTGTTCGGCGTAGGTTCGGACCAAGGCCAGACGGTCTACCAGCTTTCCCCTCTCACGAACCAGCCACGAAAGCTGATCGTTGGCAAACTTGAGGGCCTTCTTGTGATCATCAGCCACAAATGTGACTGTTGCCAGACGCTCGTGCCGATCTCGGTAACGAGCTTTTACGACGGCGGTCACAAGGACCGTCTCATAAGCGCGGTTATAGGCAGCTAGAAAATTGATGAAGAGGGTCGAGAAGTTCCGATACTCCTTCCCCAGTTGGGTATCCTCAACAGAAGCAACGTCCACGGTCCTGAATAAACCGAGGATTTCAGCCTCAACGGTAGAGTTTTGGGCTATATGAGCGTAACCTCTACCAAGAAGATTGTAGAGTCTCTCCCACCCAGCTAGGACTTCGGCGGAGAAGGTATGGTTAGGAGAATTAGCCATTTTTGAAAGCAGAAAATGAAAGAAAATGGGAGAGAGGTGAGGCAGATGAGCAGAATGCGAAGATGGTAATCTGCTTTGAAGTAAATATTGATTTCATAGTGACGGTATCAACCAGTCAAGATTTCTCTTATCTACCATTCTCTATTGGCACCACCCTCGTTAGCTCAAATTTTAGTTAGGCAGCGACCTCGAGCCAAGCAAAATCCGACGTTTTTGCGGAAAAGCTGGATGAGACGCCACCACTTTGGAAAAGAAAGAATAAAAAAACGAGCTGAGTGGGAGACAAGGAAATTTTCAGCAGAAAGGGAGATACGACTCGTCCTTATCGGAGAACTCGCTCGCAAATCGACGGTGGAGACGACGACGGGAGCCCTACCACTATGAAAAGATGAGAAAAGACGAGCCAAGCAAGAGACACGCAGGAAAGATTGAGAAAGACAAAACTCTCGGGAGAGGCAATACAGATGCTAAGCCCACGCCAAATATTAAAAGAGACATCCTCCTAATAATCTTCATCCATACTTTGAAGAGAGTTTTAAAGCATACACGGTTTAGAGAGAGTGAAAATACAGAACGATATAGCAAATCTTGAGGAACCATTCGCCAAATCGAAGATGTCTCAACCCAATACTCTCGAGAGCTATCATTACTTGCTGAATATGGAAAATAAAGAGTTCGAAGCCATGTTTGGGATCGGGCCCATGGAGCCTGGCCCTTCCGCCAACGACGTCCAAGATCTCAGTAAAGATAAGGACAACAACGGTAAGGGTCAAAAGAAACGTTACCGTCGCCATACTAAAGAGCAAGTATAAAGGCTTGAGGATTTCTTCAGAACATGCCCTATGCCAGACGGCAAACAGAAAATGGAACTGAGTCAAGAGCTAGGACTTGAACCTTTGCGAATCAAGTTTTGGTTTCAAAATAGGCGAACCCAAATGAAGACTCGTCATGAGCACAACGAAGCCGAGTTTCTAAGAGTTGAAAATGAAAACCTCCGAGCGGAAAACAAGATGTATAAAGAGGCTTTTGGCTCCGCCACCTGCCCCAACTGCAATAGCCTCCTCCTCACCTTCGATGAAATGCATGATCTGAGGATCGAAAATACACATTTAAGAGGAGAGTTAGACCAGTTTATAACAGGATCGAGTTCTATTGGAAGAGGGTACAAAAGGACCAATGCTACTGGATCATCATCAATGCCTCCCGAGGAAGAAGGGACAGATCACCACCAAGCGGACATTGACGATGATCTTTTCGCCATAATCAATCAGTTTGATATCGGTAAAGCATTGAGGCTGTGATGCACATGCTCAGGCAGTGACCACCAGACCTTCAACATGGCCGACCCGTACCTAGTCCGGAATGAAGCCAGCTGATTATGGAAAAGCCTGCAGATGGGGAAGAAAAATCAATCCTGAATGGATGAATATGCTTTATCTTGCACGGGATGGTGTCTTCTTTTATGAATGTCTAGAATTGGCATGAAAGCAAGAAGTAATCATTTCCCTTTCCCCAATTAAATGCTCGAGTCTGCCACCACACCAAACTCGTAGTGAATTTATTGCGAGTAAAAAGCCGCGCGAACTAGAAGGGTAAAGCAGTATCGTTTCAATTTACCCTCAATTGTCCCGATTCTAAATTAGATCCCTTCTGTTTACAGGAATTTGCAAATTGATCCGAGAATACAGTCATACTCAAAAACGAAATTCCCTAGTTAGACAAAATTGGGAGCAAATCAATTCGCGGATATTATCATTGAATGACAGACTTCAAACAAGAAAAATGCGAAGGACGCGAGCAATCTCAAAGAAGGGTAATTTTGTATCGTTCCAATTTACCCAAGATCGTTTCGAATTCTGAATTACTTTCCTCCGTTTTAATAGGGATTGAAAATTGCCTTGAAAAGAACTGCGGCGTGAAACTGCCTAATGCAAGATCGCGTCTCTTCAAGGATTGACTCTTAAAAGGAACCTCCATGAGCGCCTGCGGTCTTGTGGACCAGATGGCATGGGGAATGACAGTGGCCCGAGACGTCCCGAATCCGATCCTCGAGGATGGAAATATTGTAAGTATTGTAAATAAATAAAACAACTTTTTCTCGCATTTCTTTTTGCAGAAAGAAACAGGAATACTCGACGAGCAATACTAAGGTCAGTATTTTGTCACGATCTTGGCCCTAATGGCGAAGTGGCCCACGAAAGTTGAGGGAAACTCAATCCAGCGAACCTGATAAGGGGATCGTGCGAGGCATTCAAAATGAAGGGTAAACCAGTATCGTATCCAATTCATCATTTCTAACACTGACTAATACGTCTTCTCCTCCATTGTTTGACAGGAAATGTCTAACTTGACATACCCACGGAGAAAATCCCGAGTGGTAAAACTGGTAAAGGAGTTGCGTGAAGCACTCAAGGGTAACTCAGTATCGTGTCCAGTTCATCATTTCTGATACTGGCTAACATGTCTCCTTCCTTTTTATAGGAAATGTTAAACTAATATTTGATACATCAAAGAAAACAGCCCCAAGGGGCCAAGTTATGATCGTCTGATGCGATCCGTCTGATGAAATAGGGGAAATCAATGGCGAACCCTGGATCGAAAAGAGGCAAAACTAGAAACAAGCTACTCCTTGACTCGGGGAATAGGCCCCCAACGTGTTTGATCCGCCCACACAGCCAAGGGCAATTTCCATACTTGTACATTGTATTGCCATATTTGCATGATGTTTACACATTCCATGATTTATGCATGACTGTTCTGTATGTTCAATTTGTCAATTTTGACTAGGGGTATAAACTGTACACGATGCATCGAATGTACAGAATGGGGCATGACAGGACGATGAAAGGCAAGCCATTTCCATATACGTCCTGTATTTAATCCACAGTGAGTTGAGCGGTAGACAGATTCTGCATTCTCCAAGGTAATGGGTTTTCTCGCAAAAGGTACAATAGTCGAAGTGAAGGAGGCATTCATTCTCCATTCCAAACACTTCAGGCAACCATTGACAACCCATTTGAACGGTGATTTCATTTCATAACCCTGTCAAGAACCACCCTACACTGGGGCAAAACAGAGGTAATTCCAACAATATCAGGAGATAAATGGTTAGAAATTCTCTTGCTTGGACTAACATCAATCTTCGAGTGTTTCTTTGAATGATACTCGAATTTTAATTCAAGTGCTTTAGGATGACGAAGAGCATTTATTTTCTCTATCCTACACACTCATCCTTTGCGTAACCCAATTGAGCCTGCAAATTCATTTCTCAAGCCCATGTTGGTGCTCATTTCAAGGTAACGACGACACCTTCCCCCAAGGAGTAGAATTGAAGAAATTGGGCCAATAGAGAATTTTCGAATTAGCCCATTTCATATGCTAGACTTTCATGTAATGTCTAGTATCATTTGTTGAAAATCATCTTGTTGCTAAAATTCAAAATCACAAGATTGTTAAACAAAAGAAAAAGAAAAACAAGTGTAGCTTAAAAAAATGGGTCTGCTTCCAAACAAAAGGGAGTCGGGAGTAAGAAAAGCAAAGGCTACTCCAAAGAATCTCGGGCAGAAAGAGCAAAGTGCCTATCAAAAGCAAGGCCAATGCCCATATATCTGTAATGAACTTCTCACTTCGAACATACATTTTGAATTCCCGAAAAAGGATCCCCAAAGAAGTCAGTTTGCAAAGTGTAAAAGAACTACCACCCCTCAGCCAATGGTGGTATTGTTGAAGACAAATTCATAAAGGTCAAAGATCGGTGACAAGACTGCAATGATCACCAACACCAAGCCCTTCTCATATATTTTTCTAAGCCAAAACGAGCCCTTCGTTTCTCAGACCCAAATCCCGACCTACGTTACTACCCTTGAAAGTCTCTTCTGATTAGAGCACTTGAATTAATGTAAGAGTTGAATGACTTTAAGCATCGCTCGAAGAAGTTCGAGCAAGATTATTTCTCTCTCATTTTGCAGGGTTCTTGACTTGTAAACCCGGAGCAGATAATGAAGACCTTTTTGTCAATGGCCTTGACTCGAAATGAGTCCCCTTTGATAAGCCTTTGACCCAGCCCACATTACGGTCCTAATCAAGACCTCCAGATCGGCTTAATCGTATCAATTGCGAGATTACTCAGACCCTCGCTGAATGCGATGATGGTAAGGTTGAGTGATTTCTTTTCAAATCCTGCAATCAGGATAAACAAGCCTTTCTCGAGAGTGAGAGAAAGCCCTTTCAGACTGAAGTCCCCATTCAGGTTACATCCGAGGTATTCATGACATGGTAACCTCCCTGGACAGAATTGAAAATGCAAACTCGACAGAATAGTCATGCATGATTCACATTATGAGCATACACATACGGTTTTAATCATTGCAAACTCAACTGAATGGTTTTGCATGAACCGATGAACTCATTGATAAAAATGCTTGCACATGTTACCTCTGATACTGTATGACAGGTAGTGCATTCCTGATAGTCGAGTTACCCTCCGAGGTCTCGAAATTCATCCAATGGCTATTGAACAGACAAGCCCTGTTGGCTAATGCTCGCCAAGCATTTTCAGGTGAGTATATCGTCAACCTGAGCCTTTCAATTCTGATGATTGTCTGGGTGTTCAAATCCATTGCAGCACATAAGGTCATTCAGTGAGCAAGCAGACATGATACAATCAGTCTGTCTATACCTCGATCATTAACTCAAAAGATCCAGGTAAGTCTTCTGAACCCCTTGCGACTCATGATCAACATGCTCTCATGAAGTCTTCATCAGCTCACGATTGATATAATCTCGTGTTCTCAAGCTTTATCAAATCATGATTGACCAACTCTCGTGTTCTTGATCTTTGCATCATCGGTTTATTCCTAAAGTGATGGGAGAACAGTTAAATTGGGTTTGAGCTTCTGCAGGATTCCTAGTCTCCCCAGATCCCAGAATGGCACCCTTCAAGATAAGTTAAATTGGGTTTGAGCGTCTGCAGGATTCCTGGTTTCCCCAGATCCCAGAATGGCACCCTTCAAGGTAAGTTAAATCGGGTTAGAGCGTCTGCAGGATTCTTGGTCTCCCTAGATCCTAGATATACCCAAAAATCATTTTCTCAATCAATACATCTTCAGTCTACCCAAAAAAGGTGACATCTAGGGTATATTATTTCCGGAGCCCTTCCATTGAAAACCCCAATACGGAACGGTCCATTCACGAAAGTCCTTCTTACAGGCAAACCAAGTCCTTCTTACAAGCACACCAAGTCCTTCTTACAGGCAAATCAAGTCTTTCTTACAGGCACACCAAGTCCTTTTTACAGGCATCAAAGTCCTTTCTACAGACAAACCAAGTCCTTCTCACAGGCACACCAAGTCCTTCTTACAGGCAAATCAAGTCCTTCTTACAGGCACACTAAGTCCTTCTTACAGGCATCAAAGTCCTTTCTACAGGCAAACCGAATCCTTTTTACAGGCACCAAGTCCTTTCTACAGGCATTCAAAGTCCTTCCTACAGGTACACCAAAGTCCTTTCTACAGGCACCAAAGTCCTTCTTACAGGCACCAAAAAGTCCTTCCTATAGGCAACCAAAAGTCCTTCTTACAGGCACGAAATCCTTCTTACAGGCATTTCAATGGGGTGACCGACCATACGGGTCAAATCTCAATCAATCAGTAGAATCCTTTCACTAGGAATCTACCATGGGATAACCCACCATACGGGTCAAATTTTAATCCAATCAGTAGAATCCTTTCATTAGGAATCTACCATGGGGTGACCTACCATACGGGTCCAAGTTCAACCACCCTAAGGTTTTCTTATAACGAATCCTTAGGTTCTCATTCCATTTTCAGTAGAGCATGCGTGTCAGGCAACCACCTACAACGAACAGGTAAGTGCCAGGTAAACTCTCCTCTTTATCTCTCTCTCGCTGCATGAAAGCCTCCTCAAATTGGATCTGGATCAGAACTTACACAGAGGGGTATTGGAGATCAGATGTCACGACTCTCTTTATTTCCTTGTGTGTTGAGTCGATTAGGATTCAGGTGTCGTCTCATCTTTGAAATGAACATCTGCCGACCTTCCTTTCAAAGAGGGGCAGCTATTGACACCTGATTTTTAATCATATTTTCTCTTTTAAAATTAATAAAAAAATCCAAAAAAATTCATAAAATTGAAAAATCAACTTTGAGGACCTTAGCCAACCCTAGGGAACCAATTTTGACCAAAAAATGATTTTCCGCATTTTCAGTATTTTTTCGGTATTTTTATTTTCAAAAAATTAATAGAAAATCAAGAAAAAAAATCAGAAAATTAAAAAATCAGCTTTGGAAGCCTTCGCCATTTTTTATTAAATATTTTTATTTTTCATATTTGTTTTATATTTTTTTAATAATTTAGAAAATAGGAAAATATTTAATAAAAAATGGCATTTGAGGCCATAAAAATGTGAATAAATAGTCCATATTTTTATTTTAATTTTCTCTTCATTTTGGCCAAAGAAAATCTGCATAAATTAATTTTGAATTGGGAATTTCTTTGTTAATCCCATCTTTATATTAATTGGAAAAAAATGTGTTAGAAAATTCATTTTAGCTCGGTAATTTTTAAATTTTGCATTTCTGGAGTCGTGACATTATCTTCTAATAATCCAAATTTTTAAATGGCCTGGATGTACTGGAGATCCTTCGGAAAAATCCAACTCTTGCATTGTCTGTCTGATTATGCTTAAACAGACGCAGGAGGAGGGGAAAAAATTACATTCAGATTTTAACAAGGATCCAAAGAACTTGTGCACAAAATCTTCGATTGTTGAGATCAGAAAAATGAAAGAGGTGAGGCTCAAACTGTTTTTCTTTTCGTGAAAGGTCTTAATAAGTCCCTTGGAGAAGACCAGTTAAGAAGCAGCTTTGACTGAGCATTTTGGGACCCATGGTGACATTTCAATAATCTCAGTTCCTAGCGATTATGATTCTGGTGAACCCAAAGGGCTTGCTTACATTGACTCTACATATAGCGATAGTTTCAACAAGATGTTGGGGGGCTTGATCGAGGCAAGGCTGAGGCTCTGGGTCTCCTCGCCTTGTAGTTGCAATGACGTGGACGGTAAGGAGGCGATCCACTATGTTCACGTTAGGACCTCCGAGAGTTCTATGTCAGCGATCGCAATGGAGTCCAACGTTCCCGAGAGCATGCTGACGGCCATCGAGGGGATCCCAGAGTTCTGGGGCGGAGAATCATACTAAGGAACTTCCTCAAGAGGGGAGTCATCTCCTCCTAGGACGATGGTAGAGTGAAGAAGATAACTATAGCCATAGAATCATTATCAACGCCAAAAGAAGGGACAACAGAAAGTGGAGCAATTAAAGAAAGGTGGAGGATGATGACCATGCACTCTCTTTCTCTGGTTGATCTCCACCCATGCTCCAAAAGGAAGAGGCCACAGTGGAGAAAGACAAGAGGAGGGAGTGACGCATGACCCTTCTCGGTCAAAAAGTGGAGGAAAGTTGATATGTGAGGGGAATTAAAAAAGAAAAAAGAGAAGAAAAAGGGTGGGGGATTGTCGGTAGAGAAAGAGGAGCTCCAGAGGAAGAGATTTCCCAGGAGTTGGGGGATGAACATGAGACGGGTAGCGACTAGGGGGGAAGTTATTGCTCGTGGAATGAGGGGCGAGGAAGCTGAGCCCAGCTAGACGATCCGGAAGGAGAGAAGAAAAAAAAAACGAAACAAGAAGGAAAATGAAGGATTTGAGGGGGGTGCAAAGCTTCTGGTTCAATAGTCACCTCTTCAAGGAGACCTCTCAGCTCGGGGATGATTTCGGTTTCCAACCTTGAACCTGAGAAAGTCAGAACCCGGAACGAGTCAAGCAAGAGCCGCGTCCAAATGGGATTGTTGAGTTGCCCCAGCAAGTAGAGCTCCAATAGCTCGTGATACTGAGCCAACGACAACTTTGAGCCTGAGGTGTCCATGTCTGATTAGTTCAAGGAAAGCTTCAGCGTTGTAAAGCTGTATGGCTCGCCAACAAGCTCTCCCTGACTTCACTGATGACCAGCTCGCTTAAGGTGCCTCAGGAAAATGGCCATGAAGTCTTACAAACCGCGCCAGCCAAGAAATTCATTCTCACGTAGTCACGTTCTTGGTGGGATGATTCGCTGGATATTCTATCTGTGTCTTTGCATTATTCAGCTTGTATCGGTCCACGTATGGATGCGCAAGGCTTCTGGGTTTTCTTCCTATGGCTTCGGCCTCTCTCTTAGGTGCCTCTCCTCAGATCCGCCACGTCTCCATCCTCCTCATCATCGCTACTTTGGCATGCGCTTCTCTCTTCGTCCTCCAAACCAAAGCCTTGGAGATATACAGGAACCATCAGCTCTTGCTCATGTCGCCGGTGTGCTTCATGAGAACTCTACAAACAATCGTGTGAAGTTGCAGTACTTGGACCTGGGCAACAACTTCTTCACTGGTACATCCCCAGAGATGCTCACCCTCACGAAACCGAGATATCCTTACGTGAACAAAAGCAGTCTCGACAAGACGTTCCCATGGAGGTTGTTCAAGAACAAACTAACTCGGTCTACTTGAGCCATCCACGGTGAAATTATATGGAACATATGGAGGGCAAGCTAGAAAGAAAATGGAGCATCCATTGAGGAAGAAGCCGTGTTAATTCGCAGACTGCCTGCTCAAGAGAAACCAAGAACTCTCTGTTATAATCCATGTATTTGTTATGGAATCAAGATATCAAGGTTAGTCACCCAGCCCCCATGCGTGGTGTCCACTGATTTCTTTTGCAATTTCTTACCCCTAGCTTCCACGAATAAAAGCTCAATAGCCTCAATCTTGTCCGCGGCTTCATTGCCTCTTCTACTGGAGGAAATCTCAACTTCGATCTTTGCCTCACAGCTCCCCAGGCTTTCCCTCTTTCCATTTTTTTTCTTCTCCCCAGAATTGTCCAAAAGGATGCACGGCGATCGAATTGAAACTGATATTCTGATCTCAAAGATCAAAACTCTACTTGTCATCCTTAGCAAAACGGAGGAGTTGATTTCTGGGTGTCCTCTGTTTCCTCATCTTGATTCGTCTTTCGTACTCCAATCCATCCATACTGGTCCTTCTATGGAATACATGTCTTTCTCGGTAATCATTAGAAACCTGTGTTTCCGCGTCTTCCTATTCTCTGGAACTCGTTTTTCTGGTCGTCCACTTGTTGGCCAAAGGCGGTCTGGATTCCAAGCTTCTCGAATGATCATGTTGGGCTGGTCAGAAAGAAAAAAAAAACTGGAACTGGCCAAGGATTTGATCTTTATGAGAGGTGTCTTGGACTAGCAATCAAGGCGGGATGCTGTTTCTCAGACCCAGAAACATACAAAAGGGGCTATTCTCTTTGGAAGAGAAGGTGCACGTAGTAGAGTGACTATACAGGACTTTGCTACTGTTCGCGGTTCCTTTATGTCTCCTGCATTTAATCCCAGAAGTGACACCCATGACCATGCGCTGTTGGAGAAATTCTGTCTTGATAAGTGTAGATTTTCACATGGTGATGTTGCAGTCCTCAGGTCGCCTAACAATCACAAGGAGAGGATAATAGGATTGCCAGATGACTGGATAGAAACACCTAAATTGGGTTTGTTGAAAGTTCCAGAAGGACACCTTTGGGTTGAGGGAGGTAATCCAGCTTCTATTCTGGATTCAAGATTCTATGTTCCATCCCTTCAACTCTCTCCACGCCACCCGATGCCACCACAGCCACACCACCGGCCATCGCAGTCATCCAAAAGACAGTCAACACCAACCCATCGGTGAACTCATCTAGAATATCCGTTGCGGCGAAAAACCAAACATCTGGTGGGCTAAAACCAGTTACCAAAGCAGGAATTGCCGTTGGTGATTTAATCGGAACAGGAGTCCTCGCACTGACCCTCCTCTACGTCTACCACCTCAAGAAGCAGAAAAACGACATCAGAGGTCCTTTTTGAGAATATCGTCATCTACGGCACTCACGTCAAGTCCAAGCTCTCGCGTAAGCGTGCGTCCACCGCTTTCTTCGAGCAGGACCAGAGGTTCTCTCTCGGCCTCGATGCGCCGGAGTCCTCCTCTATTTTGGAAGTCACTGTGAAGGACCCATTGGTTGCCCCTACGGACCGTCGCTCGTTGTCGGGCACGGTGAGTAAACGGCCATTGAAGTATACGAGGCCCGTGTTGGCTATGCGGATGCTGTGACCACGGTCAAGGAGGTCGTAGGTGCGTAGGAGAGAAAGAGATTGGCGATGCTAAAGTGGCTATGGAGCTCACCGATTGTTTTGCGGAGTGGGTACTCGAGCTCGTGGGAGACTACAGCGCCCTCCATAACGTTTAAAGCCATGGATATGAATTCCCGCAACAGGTTCTATCGCATCAGAGTTTCTTTACTATGAGGGTTCGAACTGGAGGGAGCAATGGCGACGGTGACAGTCGTTGACTGTTTTGGAGGGGGGTCAAAGATTTCTTGGAGAGCAGCAGTTTAGAGAGCGTTTGAGGACAGCAAGTGCCAGTGGGTCCATTAAAGCCCAAACCTAACTGAAGGTGAGGATGAAGAAAAAGGAAGCTAGGTCAATCAACTTGGGTTGGTAAGTTCTCCCGTTAACCCTTTCTCTTATGTTAATTTCATTTGGGCTAAATGACATGTGGGCTATTTTTAGTAAATTTCGAATTGGGCTAGGCTAGAGTTTAATTCGAGTTGGGCTTTAGAATAAATATTTGGGCTTGATTTTCATTTGGGCTTTAGGCCCTTTCTCATTGTATTGCCTTACTAAGGTTGGGCTTAAAAGCCCAGCCTAGAATATAATTTTCGGAATGACTAATAAAAAATAAAAAAATAATAAAAAAATAAAATAATAATTAAAAAATAAAATAAAAAATTAATAAAAAATCAGAAAAATCCCAAAAATTTAGAAAAATCCCAGAAATTAGGAAACGGGTCGTTTCGACTGACCAATCCTATTTTCGGCATTTTGGCCCTTCCAATCTTTGAAAATGACGATTTTGCCCCTCATGGGTAAATTGTCTTGAAAAATTTCGAAAAATTCTCAGAAATTGTGGGAAATAAGGAATGACCACATTCAATTGGTTTGACCTATTTTCACTTCCTGATCCTTGAAAAATAGCCATTTTACCCTTCTGGTCATTTTGACCCCAAATCTTTCCAAATCACCCCAAATGATTTTTCATGAAATTGGTACCGAAAGGGCATTAGAATAATCTAACGTAACCAAGTCCCCGAACTCATAATCTCTGGTTCGCAGAAATAAATTAGTTCTCCTGCTAATTTATTTAGATTTCTAATCGACCTACCAAGAACGATTACTGGCAACTCCAAATTTTAAAACCATTTAAAAAAAAAAACAAAGTCGCGATTTGGTAGAGCTTGGGAGAACTCGAACTAGGTTAGTTAATTTAATCAATTAATCTGGTAATCCATTAACCTAAAAATGAAGAATTTTAGGTCACGACAGTGACGTCATTTTCTATGAACAAGATTTTCCTTTTCGTCAAACCATTAAACATGCCACAACCGAACAGACCCCAATAATTCCATTACCCATACTCGACCTTGGTGAAACATCCACCTCGGTACTTGCACTAACCTCATCTTCTCAACCTTCTGCACCCATAGCCACACCATTACCTATTGAACCTGAAGTCGCGCCTCAGCTACCTCGCCAACGCCATCCACCCGGGTATCTTCGAGACTATCACTGCACTATTGTGCCCTCCGATCAATTCTCTTCGGACTCTAAGGTAACTAAATCAAGTATTCTTTATCCCTTATTCAAAGGTTTATCATATTCGCGCTTTAGCCTCCATATCATCTGAGCATGAACTTGAAACTTATGACGCTACATGTCAATCTCCCAAGTGGCAGAAGGCAATGTGTTCTGAGATACAAGCCTTTGAGCAGAATGACACTTGAGAAATTGTTCCTCTTCCTCTTGACAAACACCTAATTGGATGTAAATGGGTTTACGGAATCAAATATAATTCTGATGGCACCATTGAGCATTACAAGGCTCGACTCATTGCAAAGGGTTACACTCAAACAGAGGGAATTGGTTACCATAACACATTTGTGCCCGTTGCTAAAATGGTAGGTGTTCATACTTTGTTAGCTCTTGCTTCGATTCATCACTGGCCTCTCTACCAACTAGATGTGAATAACGCTTTTAATGCTTTTCTACATGGTGATCTTGATGAAGAGGTCTACATGAAGTTTCCATTGGGTTTTCATACTAAGGGGGAGAATTTAGTCTGTCGGCTTAAGAAATCTCTCTATAGCCTTAAACAAGCATCGAGACAATGATTTGCTAAATTTTCTTCTACACTACTTGATTTCGATTTTCAACAGTCCAAGGCAGACTATTCACTGTTTACATTGGTTCGTGGCTCTTTCTTAACCATTGTTGTTGTTTATGTGATGATTTAGTGATCACGAGTAATGACAATGTAATGATTCAACTTCTCAAGCGATTTCTTGAGACACAATTTCTTATTAAGGACTTTGGCACTCTCAAATACTTCTTGGGCATTGAAGTTTCTCATTCCAAGTCTGGGATTTTCTTGTCACAAAGGAAATATGCTCTTGATATTTTATTTGACGTTGGTCTTCTTGGAGGACGTCCCGTTGATACTCCGATGGAACACAATATACAGTTTTCAGACTCCTCTCCAACTCTTAACGATCCAGGTTCATATCAACAACTTATTGATAGATTATTATATCTTACAATAACTTATCTAGATTTACTCTTTGCAGCGTAATATCTTAGTCAATTTATACACTCTCCTCATGAAGACCATTGGAATGCCGCCCTTCACATTGTGCGATATCTGAAGTATGATTCTGGCACTGGTTTGTTATTCCCATCCTATTCTAGTCTCTAGCTTAATGGTTATACATATTCTGATTGGGCATCTTGTTCCACATCATGATGATCTGTTTCTGGTTACTACATGTTTCTTGGTTCTTGTCCCATTTCATGGCGTTCCAAGAAACAAACTACCGTTGCCCATTCCTCCGTAAAAGTTGAATACCGGGCTATGACATCTGCCGCATGCAAAATCACGTGGCTTCACATGCTTCTCTCGGATTTCCATGTCAACACTACCACTGCTAATCTTTTTTGTGATAATAAAGCGGCTATCCACATCATCACTAATCTTGTCTTTCATGAACGCACCAAACACATCAAGATTGATTGTCACTTGGTTCGTGAAAAGATTCAAGATGGCACTTTGCATACTCTTCATGTTCTTAGTCATTCCCAACTCGCAGACTTGTTCACGAAACTAGCCACACGTGATTTATTTTGTAATTTTAAGAACAAGTTATTGACATGTTTATATTCACCAACTTGAGGGAGAGTACTGGTAGATTAAATTTATACTAAAGGGCATAATTGTCTTTGTATTGTTTTAGCCCTAAACCCTATGAATATATTGTAAATTACTTCATCGATGTAAGCAGTTCGATGTTCGCCCAAACTCTACATAAAACAAGGGAACTCTCTTGGTAATAAGGGAATGCAACCGAAGCCAGAGTTCTATAATGGCCAGAATGCTATTGTGGCAGTGAATGTTCATCTCGGCTTTAACCAGGAGACTCCTTAGTGATGAATCATGCTTCAATGGAACGGGGAATGTTCCGATCAGAGCACATCAGGAGTTACAAGACTGACGTTGAGAATAAATGGAAGGTAAATTTTGGAAAGATACAGTCCAAAATCGGACGAGTTGACAGCCTTGACGACGATGGCCTTCCATTTGTTGGTGCCAACTTTCAGAGCGGTGACATTGTCATTGGTCGGGGTGCAGAATCTGGGGCGGATCACAGTATTAAGCTCAAGCACACAGAAAGGGGAATAGTACAGAAAGTTGTGCTTTCTGCAAATGATGATGGAAAGAACCTCGCCCGTCGCTTCTCTCAGACAGGTAATCAAGCATTTCTCTCACTTAATCACAAGTAATGTTAAATTCTATTTAAATAGCTCATGCATTGTCCTTTACGGTGGTTAAGGTTGTGATTGACCACGTGAGCTTGCACTTGCTGTTATTTATTGTTGAAATCCGCTGTCCAGAATATAGATGTCATGTTACTCCCATATTCAGTTTGCTCAGAATAGTCTGTTTGCTTTTTACGCTCCGCCATGTAGGTTCGATCCCCGTGCCTTGGAGACAAGTTTGCTAGCATGCACGGGCAAAAGGGTGTCCTTGGCTTTCTTGAGTCACAAGAGAATTTCCCCTTCACCGTGCAGGGCAAAGTCCGAGATGTCGTCATAAATCCACACGCTTTTCCTTCGCGGCAAACACCTGGCCAGCTGCTGGAGGCTGCTTTAGGATAGGGGATTCTCTGGGATGGCCAGTGAAATATGCTACCCCTTTCTCTACACCTTCAGGGGAGGACATTACCAACCAGTTGCATAGGTGATTACTGAAACCTGCAACATTTGTGCATCCTGTTGTGTTTACCATTTGTTGACGTATGTGTGGATTATGTCTCCTCCCTAATCTCGAATTATGACTTTTTAAATTGTTAAATGCTCCCTAATCCTTTGATGTTTGTTGCCCTAATCTGGAACTATACTTAAATGGTATCCGAGTAGCTTACTAGCGGTCTTACATGAACTTTCTCGTTAGGCATAATTGAAGCAACCTGAAAGTTAAAACAGACAGTAAAGGGAAAGATAATAAGGTCATAGTTTATGTAAGCCTTGCTCTCAATCAGATAGAAGCTCCAATATATGTCAATGTGCAATAGACTAAATACGACCAATTGCGAATAAAAAAAAATGAAGAAGAATTACATCCAAACTACAGTTAATTGTAACTGGTCATTTAGTGACATAGTATGAAAGCCAGAGGGTGGAGGATGGAAAAGAACCGAAAGGAGTTTTGGTAAATGGATATGAATGCATGGCCAGGATAAGTCTCCATCGACGAGTATATGCACTTGAAAGACATCCATTCACATCACCCTGTAATCAATCTGTCAGAAGGTGCCCTCTCCACTGCTTCCTCATGATGCTCTTCTGCCCAGCTTAGGTCCCCATGCAAGTCCTCCACGGCCACTTTGATCACATCTGATCGCACCCCTATGTCGGTAGCATACCGGCTCATACAATACACTCCCGCTGTTACTGTAGCCACCCCAACAGGACTTGGCATTAGCAACTTCAGAGGAGATGAGAGAATGGCAGCCAGGGGAGCACCAACGACAGAAGAAGCTTGGCCACTTCTTCCGACCCCAAGCTTGTCCATTATCAAAAGACCCGTTTTACAGTACAGCGCAAAGTCCTCACAGTTGTTCTGAAAGACATCATAATTGCCAAATCCATTTTGGAGGAGATACATTGCCCTGTGAATGACAGATTCTGGCGGGTCAGAGGGGGCAGTGGTGCAAGTGCCTCCGCGGACTTTGACCAGGAACACTGAGGGGGCGACCCCATACTCAAAGCAGTACAGAGATCCCTTCCCAAGGAAGCAATCCAGGCATGTGAGTGTCACACCACTGTTGGGTAGCTTGAATCCACAATCAGGGAAGGTTGGACAGGACGAGGACATTGACTCATAGGAGTCGGGTTCTTCAACACTTGAATCAGCATTACGCTGAGGTGTAAAGTGAACTACCTTGCTTCCCCCGACATAGATCCCTGCATGACACACACCAAATCGATTCCAGATTTCATCATGGAAACTCAATAAAAAGTTAAAATACTTGTTACCTTCGCAGAGTCGTCAAAGTAAAAGCCTACAGTTGGGAGCAGAGTGCAATCAGAATCGTTCTCGATTTAAAATGTGGCATACATCTAAAATGCTCCAGCATACATAGAAACTTTAGCCAAAGAAGATAGGATCTGGGGTACATCATCCCTGAAGCAAATATCTCCCTTCCTCTGATACTTATGCCATCAGATGACGAATATGCACATACAATTATCCAACTTTTAAGGGTTTAGAGGATGCTAACTCCTCTAGAGTTCCATTAAGCCATGTTGCAAACTTAAACCACTAGGCAATCCAGTCGGTCTGCTGTAGGGTCCGAAAAGCATGTGAAGACCCAACTAATAAGGTAATTTTAAATACTTCCAGCTGATGTTTCTTAGGACCAAAAGGGTGTAAACCAGAAAAAGTTCTGCATAGTGTAGCAGGACACCAGCAAAAAGAACCTCAACTGAGTAAGAAAAAGGAAGCATTTTTAAGTAAGCTACATCTTACTATGGCACATAGCTATTAGGAAGTCCTTCCTAACCATTGCTGTCACTACGACACGCTATTGATGCAGGAGCAAGGTCAATTCAATCAGCAGTCCCGAATGGCTATTGTATGCCATCTTCTTAAGCTCTACCCGCGCTATCGTTTAAATCTATAAAGTGATGCATTTTTGCATATGTCAATGGTATTGTTAAGCTCTGCAATTGATAGAATCGTCCAATTTGAGTTTCTGAATACTTACCATTTCTTATCATTCCACATATGATTATCTCTCTATTGCCTAACGCATGCTCTATCGTGTTACAATTGCTATAACATCCATCACGGCACATTCCAAAAATATACCTTATCTAATAATCATTATGAGAATTGCAGCCTGGGAAGCTCCAAATTCCATTTCTATCATGATTGTCATAAGAACCGACTGCTGAAGTAATTCAGACCGCCAGAGAAAAAAGCGTACGAACCCCTCAACCGAGAAAAATTGAAGTCTTCATCTGCATTCGTCGTCGGTAGATAACTTGATACGTTCATCAAGTTAAAGCTGCCTGCTTGTATCAGATCCGATAACTAGCAAGCAAATGACGGAACAGCGTGAAGTGATTCCAGAGGAAGCCCATGAGAGAATAGGTAAAAGCATTGTTTGGGAGCATCCCGGACCCACATTAAGCAGAAACGGAAAGGTGGGAATGAGCAGACAGAATCGCCGAATGCAGAGGCAATTGAGGGCGACGAAGACCGACCGGGGATACATATGAAGCGTAGCGTAGTAGTGGCGAAAGGAACGAGAAGCAACCGAAACAATGCAGATGAAGAGTGGGAAACAGAGAAACAACGAGGAGAAAAGCGAGGGGGACAGACCGTGGTGAGAGTAGGTGAAGACGGCGCGGTAAGTGTAGATGTGATCGCCGGGCCTGATCTCGCTCCGCTCCGCTCGGTTGCTCAGCAGCCCCATCCCCACAGCTCCGACTGGGCAATTCCCACTCCTGTACGCTCTCCTACTCCACGGACATGGGATTTTACATCACCAAAAGCGAAGAAGAGAAAGAGAAAACCCCTGATGTGGACGTGGCAGACTGGCACGAATCTGCTCAACCACACTCGCTCAATGCGTTTTTGGTTGACCCTACAAGACCCCAAAAAAAAAAAAAACAGTTTGGGTTTTGGGTCGTTCGGGAGTCATTATCAAAATCAAAATCACAATCAAAATCAAAATCAAATGGAGCACAACAAAACAAGTTAAAAGGAGAGAGAGAGAGAGAGAGTCACGAGAACAGACCAGATGATTCAAATGTAAATGCAAACAAAATATTTGCAATCGGCATCCATCTCTTTATGATGCCGGGACTGGCTGTTGGCCCACTCCCGCAATCCACGCCAATCAAGGATGACTTTGGATTCTTTGCCGGAGTCCCAAGTCAATTTCACGAAGATTCCCTTCCCTTTGGATGGATGGGTGGATGCCTTGGGCTTTGCCATCGCGCTGCTTTTATGTGCTTTGATGCTTTCCTTTGTATCAATTTAGTCATGTTCCCCCCAAATCCCAATCCATCCCAATAGCAACAGATTCCTGTCCTTCCCTTCCTGAACCAACAATCAGTGCTCCATTGTTCCATGGAAATAAATTTTTCTTTTTTTTTTTTGGGTCAAATGTCCATTTTTAAGTCTGTTCGACGCTAGTTTTTCTCGTCCTCTGTATAATCGATGTTTTACTTAATAAGCGAATCACTCTCTGTTAAGTATGCTTAGCGATTCTTTTTTCTTTTTTTTTTTGTACTCGTTAACATGACCTCTAGTTCGTTTGCGTTTTCGCCGACAACGTTGAAGCAGTTGAACTTTCAAACTCCTTTTAATTTATGCAGTCAAGTCAATTAAGCAATATTATCTTTTCTTTTAAATTTAAGTTATGTGAAACTCGAGAAAGAGACTCAAAAAAGAATGAGAAAATTCCGATTGAGGACCCGGAGTGCTCTCATTTTTTTCAAATAAAGGCTTTAAGTAAATTTTTTTAAAATAAAGGCCGCCAAATGTCCTTATTTTCTCAAATAATGATTTGAAGTAAATTTTATTTTAAATAAAGGCATGGAGTGGCAATGGAGTTTTAAAAAAAGGCTTAGTTTCAAGTAGATTTTCATCATTTTCCCTTTATTTGATTTTTATTTGTCTTTTCATTTTTTCCTTAAAATTATATAATATAAAAAACACACACACACACACACAAAGCGAGAGGGCTGTGGCAGCTGTCCCACCACGGAGGCGCCTAGCAACCCCGCTGACCAAATATGAGGGCTTGCCCATACAAGGAGAGGGTTAGGCCCCCTCCCAGATCTAGGCGGGGGTCACTAGGCCCCCACCTTGACTAGGGGAGGACTAGCGACCTCTACTCAATCTTGGGCGAGGGCCCAACTCTCTCTAATTTTGACGAGGGCTTGTTGGGCCTCGTCTTTGTTCGGCAGGATCCTTGGCCCTTGCTAAGGCGTCGTCGACCCTTGCCCAATCTTAGGGCGAGCGCCTACTGGCCCTCATCTCTTGGCTAATGAGGATGCTAACATTCTTCGACCCTGCACCAACGGTGGGGTAGTGGCCACAAGCGAGAGGGTTTTTTCCTTTCTTTCTTTTTTAATTTTTTTAAAAAGAAAAAGAAAGATATCAAAATCAGGAAATGATGAAAATAGGCATTTTCGGTTCTTCTTCGAGAACGTAAGAGTAGTTCAACCCTTGTTACGAATTTTCCAAAAAAGAATGGTGCAAAAGCTATTGAAATTGGAACTATCATCCCTTTTGCCACCGACACCGCCGTGGTGGGCCTGGTGGCTACCTCCACCACCAGGATCCTCATCAGTAACAGCAGATACCGTGGCTTTTTCCCACTTTATTTTGATTTCGAAGCTTTCACTAATTTCCTATCTTTACTCGAATGAAAAACTTGCAGTGTCAACAAGCAAGTTTGCCTGATTGAACATACAAAAGAACTCGAGTGGACAAATCGCATAAGTTTGAGCGCACCAGTTAAAAGTTTAAAACTCGAGTGTACCATTGACATGGATTAGATAATTACAACCAGAATATTCTCTTACTATGTCCTTGAGGTGCTCGAGACCCTTTGTGTGAGGAGATAACTAGGATTTGTCTAGGATAATTTCCTCAATTAAAGATATTTGATAATTTCATTGATTTTATATATCTTTGGAGCTTGCGCATATATTTCCTTTTGATTGTGCGTATCTTGATTGATATATATTGCATTCTTTAGTAATCTCATAAAGCCTATAAATAGGCTGATAGCATATCAAAATATACACAAAAAAAAAAATTCTTCGATTCAGTTTCCGCATTATTCTCAACTCTTTGAACACCTGACTAATCCCCAGTAAGTGCAGCAATCATCTAGCATTCATCAAATAATTATCGGAGACACTCATGTCTGTGCTTCTAAGGATATAAGTTCAATTTAGGTCTCGAGCAAGGAGGAGAAATGTGCTTGGCCTACCGCCTTGTGATTGCGGTCCCTTCGCTCAAAGGTGACCTATATCGTCTGGAGAAAACTAAAAAAAGAAAGAGGGGTTTCTACTTTTAAGGAAAGGCAATCCCTCTGAGCTCTCATCTTAAACATGGTTAATTATATTCTACAGATAATTCAAAATTTTCAGGAAATTTTACGGAAGAGAGAAATTGAGAAATTCTTGTATAATTAGATCTATAGAAAAGAGTACATCGAGAGCTTATTTATAAGCTATATTAGACAATTATCTAAGGAAATCAAATGAGATATGCATAATCAAAATAGATGTAAAAAATTGTAGAAGATATCCAAAATATCTTTAAGAGAAAAGATTCATGGGATCCATGTATTTGAACTCGCAGTCGGTCGTCACATTCCCATAATTGTATTCTTTCAGTTTAGCAACATTCGATGCGAACGTTCCACACCACGCAAAAAATGGGCAAGTTCGTGCCAGCATCTAATGACTGAGGAACGACAAATAGGTACACCCAAGGGAGCAAGTCAAGAGTAGTTTTCCCTTGGTTCGATTGAGATTGGGTAATGATTGAGTAAACCATCCATTGAAGCTACTAGCTCGAAAAGGTCATTTTCCCATTCTCTCTCTTGCTTACCTTGTCAAGATGTAACGAGCGTTGAATTTTAAGATTTCAAAGCAGTAACGGAATGAGTTTGTGCAGATCACGATCACGTCGTCCGAATTTGGTCGGTTGAATCAAATTCAGATGTGGCAACAAACAACCCCGAATGAGAAGAAACCCCGTGATCGTACTGGATCTCTGGTTAACGGTAGGCCGGACAGGCCTATGCTCTTTACTTTAGGCCAAAAGGCAAGAGAGAAGGAAACGCATGCATCTCATTTGTGAATTGCTGCATATCATTGTGTCCTCTTTAACCTTAGTTTTCTTACATAGTGGCCTGTACGTAATGGGTGATATTCTAATTTACTCAAGATGCTCTCCAATCCGGTCTTTGCCAACCCCACCTGTTTATATTATTACTTTAATGCACTCATTAGGGCGTCTCTTTCAACCTCTTTTGGAATCTACACTCAATCAAATTCCTATTTCAGCATTAGAACTAATTCCTTTAGATTGATGACGATCTTTGGTTGAATCGTACTGGCAAACAAGTGCCGGTCAGACTCGGTGATAATTTCTGCTGCTTCTCCACCTACACAATCATTCGGCTATTGACTTGGAAGCTTATCTTGCAATGGCAGATTCGACCGGACAGCGTCTGTACAGCTGCTTCAAGTGTGGGAATCTAGTTTGTTGCCACGACGACATTGTCTCCAAGAATTTCCAGGTGAGATCTGCATGTCTTGCTGATTCTCTCGTGGTTGATTTAAGCAAAATAGTCCCTCAGTCGCCTTACCTATGCTGTCCAATTGATGGGGATCGCTGACCATGGGAACGTGCTTCTCTCACAGGCAAGCCATGGCAGGGCGTTTCTGTTCTCACACGCCATGAACATAGTAGAAGGTCCCAAGGAGAGCAGGAATCTCATGACCGGTCTGCACGTGGTTTCTGATATATACTGTGTCGATTGCCAGGAGAATTTGGGATGGAAGTATGATCGTGCGTACGAGGAATCTGAGAAGTATAAGGAGGGGAAAGTCGTGCTCGAAAAATTCAAGATTGTCAAGCATAACTGGTAGTTAACAATGAAACAGACGCTACTTCTCTTGTCCATCAAAAGTCAATTTAATGGTTCTCGCTTTCTTCCCCCTCTGTACCAAATCGTCCAACATGTAAACATCACGCATTGGTTTTCCACACAAGAGATGGGCAACCAGTTGGCCTGTCAAGTTACTAGACAGATTGGTGCTTCAGAACTTGCAGCACTCAAGGACTTTCATATCTCCAATAAAGACAATCAGCAGGTTTCGCAAAGAACTAAGTTGAGCTACAGACAACTAAGGCTGTGGCAGAATTGCTACTTTGCTAAAGCCAGGCTATGAATCGATGAAACCTCCGAGGTCCCTCACCGCAGAGGCTGGGACTTTAGCTCATGAAGCTCTTAAGAGTGGGTATCTGCTCCTGCAGTTTACTCAGTTTTTTGGTTTTTTTTTTTTTTTTGGGTAAGGAGGTACTCAGTTTTTTGTTTTGTTTCGTGAAATGCGAAATTCAAAGGTACTTGCTGAAATTGATTTGGACTGGTTTCTCAATTCCACGGTGCGGTTCTATAGCATTCTGAGATGGCAGTCTGAATGTTTTAAGCGACATGGAGAGAATAAGAGCAGTTCGAATGTCTTGACAGGCCGATTTCGATGTCTTTCCATCACACTACGAAATTGTGTGCCAAAACCTCTTATCAGTAAAAGTAAATCGGGGCAAAGAGAAACAGGATACCTATGCGGTAACTGACAACTATATATATGCTAACACACTATGAAATAATGTGCCAAAAACGTCCAACTTGAAGCAAATCAACACAATCCATCAGTCGGCAAATGGAAATAGGATACCTATGCTGTAACTGACAGCTATATCCATGGCAACAAGGAACCGAGAAAAGATAACTACAGCTATCGATAACCAGGTATACTTTCAGAGTACACATAATTGCACGCACAGAGAGAGAGAGAGAGAGAGAAAGAGAGAACATCTCTTGCTCAAGCCAACATTTCAAAGCCTGGTTGAAAAGCTAGATGCTGATCCTCACAGAAAAGCCACCAAGTTCTTTTATCTTCGAATGGGTGTGCGGCTGTTTGAACAAGATCATGAAGGAAAATGGTCTTAGCGGAGAGATTGCATGGAGAAAGCCACACTAAATAGCATCATGTGCTGATCTCTAGATATAATTTCTACCTGCGATATCTTCCGTACTCTGAACTCCTGCTTCTATCATAAACAGGACTTCTGTAAGCTAGGCCACTGTATCGGTCATAAGCAGGACTGCGAGCGCGACCATAATCAGGGCTAGGCCGACGGCGATATCCAGGGCTCAGTGACCGCCCATAAGGACTACTCCCACGCCGACCATAACTTCCTCTGATGTCATCCCGCTCATCATCATCTCTCAAAGCATATTCAACAGATACCACCCTATCTAACATCTTGCTGAACACCAGAAGTGCATCCACATATGTCAGGCTATATACCATCAAGACAAAAAAAAAATATAATAATAATAATAATACTAATAACACATGCTAAAACTGTCTTGATGTAACATCATACTACCTCATGTGAGTGCATTCGAGAGCTCTTGTAGCGTCATCTTGCGTCTCAAACTGCACAAATGCAAAGTTACGCCGGATTCGAACATTAAGTATTCTCCCATAGGGCTCAAAGTGTCTTTCTATATCACCAGCCCTTGTGCGAAGGGGATCAAAGTTTATAACAAACAGCGTTTTAGTGGGCCTCTGGTTCGGCATCGACCTAGAACCAGCTCCGTACCGTCCACGTTCACCCTGGAACCAATAATATATCCCATTGTGTTGAAACCCAATGGTATCCATGCCAGTTCACAGCAGGCAAACAAGGACACTTGCGCCACCATGGAGAAAACGAGATGCTAAAAACAAAGAAATAGATATGAACAGACCAGGGAAGTGCCTACCTTAGCCCACTCAACCGACAATCTGCGCCTTTCATACCCAAATGGGACATCATCGAGGCCATGGATAGCATCTTCAGCATCACGCTCATCCTCAAAATAGACAAATGCAAAGCCTGCAAAGGTATGGCAGAATTCAATGGGAGTACTAGAATTGCTATCATTGTCATCATCCCACTAAGTCACGAGAATATCAGCCAATTCTTTTGGTTCTTCACCCAGTTTAAACTATACACGAAGCCTGTGCATAACTGACGGCTGGAGACACTGTAGAATGTAGAGGTCTTGCAAGATGAACAAAATCCTGATAACTGGACGTACTAAAGATTTCAGTCCAAATTCTTGAGTCTGAGATGTCATTGATAAGCATACTTCAGCAGTCAGAGAGCACAACTTGGGGAAATGGAGGGCATGGCATGAGTGGCAAGATTCATTCACATTCACCCTCCTATTATCTGTACATGTGGCATATATTACTGATCCCACCATGACCACTCCTTCTACCGGAAGCTCTTAGCAGCAAGGTGGGAGAGTGAAGGATACTACTAGTAATCAGAATGTTGAACCCGTGCGTGGCAGAAGATAAAGGAAGCACGATTGGATTCCTTTCCAAAACAAATTGTGAGCATAGAATCGTGTGTCAGACAGAAGCCCAGTTCATTTTCCACTAGATTTCCTGCGTCAAAAGAAACACTTAAAAGATTGAGGTCTTATCTAAATAGAATGCAGATTCGTGGCTGCTGCCACATTCTTCTCCCGCAGGTTCGAATTATACTATTTTGGTTCCCAAGCTGTCCGAGTATTTGAAAAATGCGGTATTGCAATATGCATGTTAAATGATCTATTATGGGTTTCAATTACCAAGGGTCATCTTTCCTTTTTGACTTAAGACGCGCTAAACATTAGAGAGCCAAGGACCAGTTTCTACTTTTAAACAATTTGGGACATGGAAACTAGATTCTTTTTGCTCTCCCAGATTTTAAAAAAAAAATCATTTTCTGAACCTAACATCATAATTAAAGTAGTACCAGATAATATGCACAAGATGAGTTGTACATCCAGCAGTAAGTTGGTTGGCATATAATCTGAACTGAAGTTAGATAGGGTTGGTTAATGTTAAATGACTTCCACGGCTAACTAAAGCAGCGATGAAGGAAATCAGCACCACCACATGTGCATTGAATACTTGGAAAATTGCATCTCACAAGGCCTTAAGGAAAACTAGATATCATGAATAAGAAAAACATGGAGTCACAAAGGGGGGAAGCAAAGCAAATAATTGCTAGATTTCTATGTACAGCCAAACTCATGGAACCTATCAAATTGAGTCATTAAAAGGAATCATAAACAGTATCAACTTAATTACTTGAGAAAAATTGCAACCAAGTAAAGCTAGTAAAAGACAACTTCGGATTCAAAAACGCGAAGGGGTAATAAATTGGTAAACCCGATTTGTTCCAAGTCATCTCATATCATGAGCTCCCCAAAAAGGTTCAGACTTTACCATCCTAAGAGGATCACAATAAGTGAAAAGCTAATGTTGCAAAGATGTATAGGCGATACGGTGATGTCTGTCACAGAATCAATTAATTGATTTACCAGATTTCATGTCAACACGCTCAACCCTCCCATACTTGGAGAAGAGACGCTCCAGCTCATATTGGCGAGTATCGTACTCGAAGTTGCCAACGAAAACCGGCCTCATCCTCGCTGACTTGCAAAACGAATCACTCTGGAACATGAAATTAAGAAGAAAGAGGAGGAAATTGAATAGGATGGTGAAAGAGAGAATGAAACTATGCTTTAAAAGAATTGCACCTCGCTCCGGTGATTATAGCTACAGTTGTCTTCAAGTCAGAGATACAAAAGCGAATGCTACTATAGTATTCGCCAAGGAAAAGACGTTAGGAAATCAAACAGGGCAACATCAGGCGATAGCGCAGGTAAACTGAAAGGATAGTCATCCATAGAGCTACAAGTGAATTGACTGCGTTCACCGGCATCATCAAAGCTTGGAGAACCTGAGGTTGATCTACAGAGAAGATGATAGTACCTTCGAAGCAGGGGTCGGACTTGGATCGATCGTGGCTCGAGGAGAAGGTTCTGGAGGAGGAGAACAATCGACGGAGGTGGAGGACGAAGAGGGTGGAATTTATAGATATGGAGGCACAAAATATTTGGAGAAGCTCTCGCGTGGCGGGATTTCATCCGTTGATGATCTCGCAATGGGCCCCTTCTGAAATGGGCCCACGGGCTAAGACCGACCCACCTTGTTTTGAAGCAAAGGCCGACCTTCGGGCTAAGCCCGACCCACCATGTTTTGGAGCAAAGGCCGACCTCCTTTCCTGGGGGTTGGAGTTGCATGGAGGAAGAGGATCTTTTGTCTTTGGCTTTTGTAATCACGCTGTCTCCCTTACCTTATAGTCGAGAGAACTCGTCAGTCGACTATTAATCTTCATAGTCACAACACGACTAAAGTTCTTTCCCTCCCCACCCGACACAAAACACAAAACAAGCTGTGAGTTGCACGATAAAAGACCTTCTACAATTCTGTCAACTGAGCTTGCTAATGATAGCAATTACTAACTGCTTCTAAAAAGAGTTTTCCTTCAAAATTATACGCTTTCCCAATTCTATAATAGCTTTTCACGTCCAATATCAGCACAAGAGCCTAATGAATTAGGCATTGCACGTAAATTTTATGAATCGGTCAAGTCAAGGAACACTTCTCTGGGAAACCTTGAGGCATGATGAAAGTCAAGTTCCTTAGACTAGCGACGTCCCCCTCGTTGCTTGGTGTAGTCGGGAAGCCATTCCTAAATCAGGAATCATCCTCTAACCTTTTTCCCTTGCCTCTATCTGGTTTTCTCAGATTTGATAATTTGAATCTCATACCTGTTGTGGTTCCTACCCACCTAAACCTTTGACCAGACAAAGAAAGCAAGGGGCAGATTTGAGCCATCGCGGTCCTACCGATATGTCTATTCTTAATCGGTTCCGGAATGGAAAAGTCAAGGGTTGAATAATGACCCTAGAGTGCTGCTGCGCTGACCTCCCAGGCACTACAGGACTCTGAAAGCAAATGCAATGGAGTCCAGTCCATCAACAGGAGACTCGCAGACAACTTCAGCCACCAACCAACCTCAAACATCGCCATCCACTAACGTGAAAGCTCGCCTTCCATCGTTTTCAAACGGGTTTGCTATTTACTAATGGGGTTATGAAAAGGGCTTCGGTTCAAACGTCAGCACGCAGAAGCAGAAGCAGAGCCTAAAGTTATAACGAACTGGTGTGGGGAATGGTGGGGTGGGTGAACTAAGAAGCTTCCTGGAATTGAGTCCCCCAAGTATAGTCTTTTTTCTTTATTATATAGTAGCACTCACGCTGCAAACCCAACATAAGAAGCAAAGTAAAACTTAACAAGGAAGAAGGCATTTTGACTAGAAAAAAAAAAAGAAAAAAGGGAAGAAAGAAGGCATTAAAAGTCCATACCTGTCGCCTGTCACTAACCCATTTCTTTCTTTGTTAATTTTGGTTCCCTGGTTGCATTTTATATAAAGCCGTTTCTGCTGAAGATGCAATGACTATGTGGAGCTGGATCCAGCTATAACAACAACCCCATCTTTTATATTCCCGAAGCATCTTCCTCTCCAAGTTTAACACTCAGCTCCCGTCCATGCAACAAGTAAGTACCGGTCCTTTAGTTCTTCTGGAGACCAACGATTCTACTGATATTTTGGGAGACAGAAACTGCAAAAAAGAAAAAAAAAAATTAATACAGCTATTCACCTAAGCCAAAACAAAAAGTTATCCCAACCATGCTGTTGAGGTTGAGCAATGCTGCGGTATGTCGAACTGAACAGTATGAAGAAACGAGTCGAATCTGAATAAATACGATTTATCCTTCGAATGCGACTCGATAAAGAGCATGAAAAAAAAAGGTTAATTTTTTTCAATCTTTGGGGTGGTTTTAGGAATACTGAGGCGTTCAAATTGGTGTTGTCCATTCATAAAATCTTCGGCAATTTCTGTTTCTTAAGATTCTGTGGTATTGTGTTTGCAGTCTTAGTCATTGAGTATTAAACAAAACTTATTTGCTTCTGACACTGCACTTAGTTAGTGTTTTAGGCTGCGTATAGTAACGCTTCAGAAAAAATATTTCTATTCCTAAAATGTTCCGAAAATGCTTTGGAAATAGAAACACATATGATAAAAAAAGTGTTCTCAAAGTATTTCAAGAACACTTTTAACAAATAGAAATACTTTTAGAGTAAAAATAAGAAAAAAAAATTACTTCTGTGTTTTCGGCATAATTCTTAGAAACACATTTGGAATTTTTTTAAAAACAATTAGAAACACTTTCTTGAAAGTAATTAAAAATAAAAAAAATTAAAGAATAAAAAAATAAATTTCTTGAATAAAAATAATTAAGAGAAAGTAATTAAAAATAAAATATTTTTTAAATAATAATAATAATAATAAATCGAAATAAAAACAAAAATAAAATAATGAAACAAAGCAATTAAAAAATAAAAATAATAATAAAATTCGAAATAATAAAAATTAATTAAGAAATCGAACCATTTACAAAGGGTATTTTTTTTTACTACCAAACGGCATTTACGTCAAAGTTACATCCAAATACACTTTTTAATTACAATTTACCAAATAGTATTTGTATTTCACCTAGCTCTTTTAACTCAAAGGTATTTATATTTTTCCAAAGATATTTGCCCAAAGCCAAGCTAAACAGGCCTGATGTATGATGAGTAATGACACTACTAATAAATAAATTATTAGTTACATCAGTTATATATTTGGCTCTTCATCAATATCCTGGAAACAAAATGGCAAGGGACTACGATATGCCTAGAATTCCATGATTTTGTATTTTTCAATTATGTAATCATATTTTTATCTACTTGAAAATATTTATGTATGATTCATAATTGTAATTTTTCCTATTTATGGAAGATATATTTCATATTATCATTCTTTCATTCCAATTCGTTTTCTCTTTCATTTTTTCTTATGGTTGATCTCATCGATATTGAAAAAATTAGAAAAAAAATTAAATAAAAAAATTAGGAACATAATTTTTTTTTTGCAGTTATTAAACAAGTTTTTTTTTGGTAAAGTTATTAAACAAGTTTTTGTTCCTTTTTATTTTGAAAACGTAAACTTTATATGGCTATCAAACGTATTTCTATTTTCAAACATCATTGTTGGAAATAAAAATAGAAAAATGTATTTTTGTTTCTTCCCAAAAAGAAATAGTTATCATACGCGGTCCTGGCGAAAGTCAACCATGGGGGATTAAAATCCATTTTGTAATTGACCCGAGAGCGGAGGGCATTTTCGTAACAACGCTTCTGGTTTAAATCCTTTCTTTAACTGCTTTGGGTCGTGGGAATTTGTTCTCGTTCGAAAGAGAAGAAAGAGAATTCTTCCGAGCGTGCTTTGTTCTTCGGATTCTGAGAAAGGGGAATCCGGACAAAGTGTCAAGTTCAAATTTTGCGACACATCACAGTCGCCTGATTTCTAGAAGACAATAAACAAAGAGGACCCATTTGCGTTGTTCTCAAGCCTGCTTCTTTTTCCTTCAACTGCCCTTTGAAGCCCCTAATCCCGCCTTCCACGGTGCTCAATGTGTCGCCTTTTGTGCTTTTAAGCCTTCCCTCTTCTCTTGTGACGCTAAGTTTCTGGTGGGTGCTTTGGCTTGGTAAGTTCTCAAGGTGGAATGCCAAACGTCTGGCTCTAACTCTGCTCGAGTGTATTTTAGTTTTGCGGTTCTACTTCTCTTATCCATTGTTTTCAGGTTTGGCGTTCGTGCCTGGTGGTCTCGCTCCTTGTTTTTGTAGGGAGTTATACGGTCAATTTAGTCTGTTACTAAAAAATTCCTATGGTTTCTGCATGTTTTAGTAGATCCGCTGCCAATCAGTTCGTCACTGGTTTTTGGTAGTCGTCATAGAGAACTATATGGCGGTTGCAATTAGAGAAGAAACACGCAGTTTCTTCAGGCATGGCTTGACAATGATACTTTCTCTCCAATAAGTAGAGAAATACCTGTTGTGCGCTCTCTTGCTTTTAGATTGTTCATGTTAACACCGTAAGTTTATTTTGGGGTCGTAGGGGCTACTCGGATGGGTTCGTGTTAACTTCGGTCTGAGCTTCATACTCTCGGCGAAACTCTCAGCTTCATACCCAATTGTCTATGGAGGAAAGGCCTTTTCCTGCATGGTCATGGTCGGTAGAGCAGTGTCTAAAGGAATACAAAGTGAAACTAGACAAGGGTCTTAGCACTTATGAGGTTGAGAAGCTGCGTGAGAGATATGGTTGGAATGAACTTTCCAAAGAGAAGGGAAAACCTTTATGGCGGCTTGTCCTCGATCAATTCGACGATATCCTTGTTAAGATACTTTTAGGTGCGGCATCCATTTCGTTCATCTTAGCCTATATGCATGGAAGCGAGTCGGGTGATTCTGGTTTTGAGGCATACGTTGAACCCTTTGTGATTATGTTGATTTTGGTGCTTAACGCGATTGTCGGCGTGTGGCAAGAAACTAATGCCGAAAAGGCGCTTCATGCCCTCAAGGAGATGCAATGTGAATCTGGAAAAGTTATGAGGGATGGGTACTTGGTCCCTGATTTGCCTGCAAGGGAGCTTGTTCCAGGGGATATAGTGGAATTAAGGGTTGGTGACAAGGTGCCAGCCGATATGAGAGTCGTTTCTCTGAAGACTTTGACATTCAGAGTTGAGCAGAGCTCATTGACTGGTGAGGCGATGCCTGTTCTGAAAGGAACTGGACCTGTTGCTATGGCCGACTGTGAGTTGCAAGCAAAAGAAAATATGGTTTTTGCCGGTACTGTAGTTGTCAATGGGAGCTGCACGTGTGTTGTTGTGAACACTGGAATGAACACTGAGATTGGGAAAATTCAAAAGCAAATACATGAGGCTTCTCTAGAAGAGACTGACACTCCCTTGAGAAAGAAGCTGGATGAATTTGGGAGCAGGCTTACCACTGCAATTGGGCTTGTTTGTCTCGTCGTATGGATTACAAACTACAAAAACTTCCTCTCATGGGAGGTTGTGGATGGGTGGCCTGCAAATGTGCAATTCTCATTCCAGAAGTGCACCTACTATTTTGAAATTGCGGTTGCCCTGGCTGTTGCTGCAATTCCAGAAGGTCTCCCTGCGGTTATTACTACTAGTTTAGCTTTAGGAACCAGGAAGATGGCACAAAAGAATGCAATAGTGCGGAAGCTTCCTAGTGTAGAAACTTTAGGATGCACAACTGTGATTTGCTCTGATAAAACGGGAACTTTAACCACAAATCAGATGTCTGTTAGTGAATTTTTCACTTTAGGGGGGAAGACCACCGCATCACGGATTTTCTATGTGGAAGGCACGACCTATGATCCCAAAGATGGCGGTATTGTTGATTGGAACTGCTATAACATGGATGCTAACTTACAAGCTGTTGCAGAAATCTGCGCAGTTTGCAATGAGTCTGGGATATATAGCGAAGGTCGTCTTTTCCGAGCCACAGGATTGCCGACCGAGGCTGCTCTCAAGGTTTTAGTTGAAAAAATGGGAGTTCCAGATGCTAAGATCAGGAATAACATCCGTGATGCAAGACTTGCCGCAAACTACTTGATTGATAGTAGATCTGTGAATTTAGGTGAGAATTGATCTGTTTCTTGCTTAGTATAGAATTGTGAAGGCATACATATTCCACTGTATATCTCACAATTCTGGTTCAATATAGGCTGTTGTGATTGGTGGAACAAAAGATCAAGACGAATTGCTACTTTGGAGTTTGATCGCATTCGGAAATCAATGAGTGTCATTGCCCGGGAGCCAACTGGGCGTAATCGCCTTCTTGTAAAGGTGAATAACAAAACAGTGTCCTGTAGTTTTTAATCTACATATGCGTCTTTCTTTATGTTTTCAATACTAGATGTGCAATTCAAACATGTAGAAATACTTGGTGGTTTTCATGTTCCCATAAGGTTGACTTACTCAGATGCCTTATTCGATGTCCACCAGATTAGTCAAAAAGATTTCCTTGATTCTCCATTGGTTCTCGGTTTGATCAATCCTTAATACACTACTTGAGAAGAATGGCTCTATAGATGCATTTCATGGTTTCATATTTCTGATATTCCTCCGTCAAAGTTAACACAACTTGGTAAATTGATAGGTAAAGTTGTGCTTCTTTCTTATCTTGTTCCCAATTACAAAGTCAATTCTAGAATTCTTATAAGGAGTGTCTCTACTGTGCTTTCAGTAGTATATTTACAAGAAGCTATCACCCGCCTAAAATTCTTTGCGAGAGGCCAAAATATTGATGAAGTGGAACCCATGGTTTTTATTTCACTCTTTGAAGGCAGTATCATGGGGACCCTCGCATCCAATCTCTAACTTGTGATGAATTGGTTCGAAGTATTCTTTCTTTGATGCACTGCCAAGTATTTGTCTGAAAGGAAATTAATCTTGGGTTAGCTTTTCGATTACTTGTCTGTATTTGTCCAGTGTTTCTCCTGAATTGTTTGTCGTGTTCTATGCAGGGAGCTGTGGAGCGCTTACTGGATCGTAGTTCACACGTGCAATTGGCTGATGGATCTCTTGTTCCAATTGATGAACCTTGTAAGGAACTACTGCTTTCAAAACTTATGGAGATGTCTTCAAAGGGGTTGCGATGTTTGGGATTGGCATATAAGGATGACCTCGGAGAATTTTCAGACTACAACAATGATAGCCATCCCGCCCATGGGAAGTTGCTGGACCCCGCCTTCTACTCCTCTGTTGAAAGTGACTTAGTTTTCGTAGGAGTTGTTGGATTACGAGTAAGCATCACATCTAACTTGGTCAGCTTCACCTCTAGATATTACAGTTGTGACAATTTTATGGTTATTGACTCGTAATCCCATTCAACAGGATCCTCCACGTGATGAAATAGACAAGGCTATTGAGGATTGTCGAAGAGCAGGCATTAAGGTCATGGTGATAACCGGTGATAACAAGTCCACAGCAGAGGCCATTTGCCGGGAGATTAGATTGCTCTCTGAAAATGAGGATCTTAAGGGAAGAAGTTTCACGGGTAAAGAGTTCATAGATCTTTCTCCTTTGAAGCAATCTGAAATTCTGAAAAGACCTGGAGGGATTGTGTTTTCTCGAGCAGAACCTAGGCACAAGCAAGAAATTGTAAGAATGCTGAAGGAGATGGGGCAGGTTGTTGCAATGACCGGTGATGGTGTGAATGATGCACCTGCACTTAAACTTGCTGACATTGGTATTGCCATGGGCATAACAGGAACAGAGGTCAGCTCAGAAGATTTTAAATTTGCCTAATTATTTACATGTGGCCTTTTTTTAAGATAAAATTACAACACATTGCCTTTTGAAGGGTGCTTTAGGAACAGCAGTTGCTTATTTCACTGAAATGTCAATATCCTTGTGTTTTCCTCAAAGTCCTCCATTACCCTGGGCTAAAGAAATGTTTGTTTTCAAGCAAAGGAGAAGATGACATAATTATCCTACATGTGGGCTTGCAGGTGGCGAAAGAAGCTTCAGATATGATTTTGGCAGATGATAATTTTAGTACCATAGTATCGGCAGTGGCAGAAGGTCGCTCCATCTACAATAACATGAAGGCTTTTATTCGGTGAGTATCTTGCTATTAGACGTGTAGTCCATCTTTCTTCGGCTATGTGGATAGAAAATGAAGGTCTCGCTTGTTCTTCAATGTGCAGTTATATGATTTCATCAAATGTTGGCGAGGTAATTTCCATTTTCTTGACTGCTGCATTGGGTATACCAGAATGTATGATACCTGTGCAGCTTCTATGGGTAAATTTGGTTACCGATGGCCCGCCTGCTACAGCTCTTGGTTTTAACACTGCTGATGTTGATATCATGCGGAAGCCACCCAGAAAAAGTGACGATGCATTGATCACGTCTTGGGTTCTCTTACGCTACTTGGTCAGTACAGTTCAATACTATTTTACCTACCGTTGAATCTATATTCCTTCTACTGATTATCATCTTATTTCATGTACTGTTACTTTCAGTTCTCACGAGTTGACTAACTATATTTTAACTGTAACTGCAATTATCGCCGAAGCACAAAACCGGTCAATCCTCTTTTTAATTGGTATGACACCTTGTGATAATTAGAGGTGACCCACCACCACCATTTGTCGAAGGTAAAATGGAATATTACATTTTTATGGTAGTTTACACTCAACACTCTATGCTTAAATCTTTACAGGTGATTGGCACGTATGTGGGCATGGCAACCGTTGGCATCTTCATCCTTTGGTATACTCAGCCATCTTTTCTGGGTATCAATCTTGTCAGCGATGGCCATACACTAATTGAACTCTCCCAGCTTCGCAACTGGGGAGAGTGCTCCTCATGGTCAAATTTTACCGTGACTCCTTTCACGGTGAGTGGGGGACAGACAATCGCCTTTGTCAATCCCTGTGATTACTTCACGGTTGGTAAAGTGAAAGCCATGACTCTATCACTCTCTGTCCTGGTGGCAATTGAGATGTTCAATTCCCTAAACGCCTTGTCGGAAGACAACAGCTTACTGACAATGCCTCCTTGGAAAAACCCTTGGCTGTTGATGGCCATGTCAATCTCTTTTGGGCTTCACTGTCTTATTCTCTATGTTCCACTCCTTGCCGATGTGTTTGGAATTGTTCCTTTGAGTTTGAGTGAGTGGTTGCTGGTCATAGTACTTTCTGCACCAGTAGTCCTCGTTGATGAGGTTCTTAAGTTAGTGGGAAGGAGTCGAAGATGGAGAACAAAAGAGAAGACTGCATAATCCAGATTACTAGACAGTGTCACGATAGGAACGACGATTGTACTAACTCATTTTGGAGCTTTTAAACAGTTCGTGTGAATTAAGATTCGTTTATTTCTTACAACATCAAAAGTGAAAGAGATCAATCTGTCCGTTAATGAAACAGACGAAATATCTGGAAATGTTTGTTTCCCACTATGTTGTTTTAGCAGCTCAGTATCCCTTCTTGCCTGGCTTTGCGGGAGCAATAAACGTGCTGCTGTCCGCCTGCCATCAGCGGGTCTGAGAATTTTATGTCGAATGAATTGAGCACCATCATGGAGATTTGACTATTGCACTCTGTTAAGGTGGACAAAAGATGTCAACTGTGAACCTTTGGGCGCTAACCCAAGACCGAAAAAAGAATTTGGAACTGTACTTTGGGCGGCATTACACGGAGTAATTAAGTGCCTTTTGCAAAAGACAAAATCCCCAAAGAACAACATCAATTAGAACTCTACAAGTTCACATTCAAAATCTGTTGCCTGTTTTTGAATCTTCATTGCAGCTGAAATACCCCGCAACATAGCATAGATTTCACTCGATTTTTCATGCGACTTATCTTCGACTATGAACTTGTGGATTTCTCCTCCCTCTTGAATGATGCTATGTCCGGCTGCCTTTGTCATATTTTCACCCTTCATCATCTTCCTTAACTTTGCGACTCCATGCCATCGGCCTACTGACGCATAGATGTTAGATAGGATGACATAATTTCCTGGGTTCCATGGCTCGAGCTCAATGAGGGATTCTGCTGCCTCCTCGGCAAATTCAACGTTGCCATGGAAACTGCAGGCTCCTAAAAGAGCACCCCATATCACAGAATCTGGCATCATAGGCATACTATGGATAAGATCGTAAGCTTCTTGCAACTTGCCAGCACGACCTAGAAGATCGACCATGCAACCATAATGCTCCAGTTTTGGAGAAATGCCATAATCGCTTCCCATTGATTTAAACAGCCGCCTTCCTTCTGCGACCAAGCCTCCGTGGGTGCATGCCAAGAGAAGTCCCACAAATGTGATGTCATCTGGTATGTTTCCTTCACTCTGTTGCCACCACAAATTTGGAAGAAAGCAAACATATTAATAGGACTTCTGGACATCCATCACCCTCAAGAAAAACAGAGGAAAACAGAGCGGAAGACAACTTACCAGCATCTGGTCATAGAGCTCAAGAACCTCATTGCACTTTCCGTGGGCAGCCAAGCCAGTGATCATCGTATTCCAGGAGCACAAGCCCCTTCTGCCTCCAATCTCATCAAACAGCCGCCTTGCAACATCAATTTTGCCGCATTTAGCGTACATTTCCAACAAAGCATTACACAAGTAAATATTCTTGAGAAAACCATTTTCCCTTGCGTACATTTCAATCCTTTCCCCAATCTCCAGAGCGCCAAGATTCGTGCAAGCTGGGAGAACACTAGCTAGGGTAACTTCATTCGGTCTGAAGCCTCCCTCTTCCATCTCCAGAAACATCTTCAGGGCATCCGCACTGTGCCCGTTTTGCGAGTAACCCGATATGATGGACGTCCATGAGATCACATTCCTACGAGGCATCGTCCTGAACAGCTGCAAAGCTTCCTCCATGTACCCACGTTTCGCGTAGCCGGAAACAATGGAGTTCCAGACGGGTGTATCTCTCATGGGCGTTTCGTCGAACACTTGACGAGCTGATCCCAGCTCGCCAAGCTTAGCATACATATCGATCAGAGCCGTCAACGCGAAGACGTCGAAGTCGAAGCCGGACTTGAGGAAATGGGTATGGAGCATCATGCCCGGCAGATGCGAGGAAAGGGAAGCGGAGGCGGCGAAGAGGAAAGTGAAGGAGTGTAGGTTGGGAGGACACCCCCGGAGGCGCATTCGGGAGTAGAGGTGGAGGCATTGGAGGGGTTGGCGTTGAGAGGAGTAGGACTGGATGAGCTTGTTGAAGAGGAAGAGCGTTGGGTTGGGAGCGTGGTCCAACAGCCGGTGGGCGTAGGAGATGTTTGGGATCTGAAGGAGCTCCACGATCAGAAGTTTGGTGTTGTCTATGCCATTCCTGAGCGTGTAGGCATGGATTTGCCTCAGTCGGTTCATAGGAGCGTGTTCATTATCGCGTTAGTGGAAACTTGCCAACCGCTATATGGCTAACCTCAAGCTTTGCCCAGTACAGTCAATGGAGCCACTTAAGAATTCTTGACGATAAAAAATAAAATTAATATAATCAAAAATCTTAAACTGATATATTTATAACAAATTTACTTTTAAATTATCTTTTTTTTATATCACAAAAAATCTTAAAACAGGATAAATTTACTGTCAAATTAATTTTCTTATCACAAAAAAATCTGAAATTAATGCACATGCGATAAATTTGCCTTCTGTTAGTTTCCGTTAAGTTAGGTCCATGCCTCAAAAAATCCTAAACTGATATACTTACGACAAATAAAAAGTAAAAATCTCAAACTGATATCATCCAAATCAGTAATTTGACGAAAAAATTTAACGAAAACTATCGAAGGATAAATTTGTCGTAGGTGTACCAGTTTGAGATTTTTCATTGTAAAAAAAATAATTTTAGGTAAATTTGTTATAAGTATATCAATTTATGATTTTTTTTGTGATACTATCCCTAAAGAAAAATGTTTCTCAAGAGATCTTTTTTCAAAAAAATGCTTTTTTTTTTCCCGGGTTAGGGAATTCGTTATCCTAACTTTTGGGTGTGCATATTTTCATCGACGGCCATTTTCAGCTTTTGAAATGTGTAAAAGTCCATAGGACTCGTTCACGAAAGATTCCTATATTCAAACAAACACACTAAACACATTGTTCTGCGTTTGAAAGGAACGTGCGATCACGCATGATTTTACTATGGACAAGATCAATCCTGGACGCAACACATTGTTTGCTTTGATAATCGTGTACAAAGAAATTGCTTTAGTTTTAAAAACAATACAGCTATCGGCACCACGCAATCATGCAGACTTTCTGTAATTGGAAAGCAGTGCCCGTCATCGCCTTCAAATGTCTCCCGTACTTGATCTAAATAAATCAGGAATGTTGTTTTACAAACATTTACATCTATCAAAGGCGAGAAGACTAATTTAAATCTCCCGCCATAAATCCGAGCAGACCACTTACAATGTCTCCATCAGTCAAAGAGGAAGGCATCGGGGCAAGTCTGGGCAATCACTCCAAATGTGCAGCCCAAGAACCACAAGTGGGAACCTTTATTTCTGAATCATAGTGAAATCACTCTGCAAGCTGGTAGTCTATAAAGTCCTACAAAGCTTTACCCAGATCCTGTCCATGTGTCACGGTTGTAACCCAGTAACCGGAAGCGAGCAGCTTGAGCAATCAGACCTACATTTTCTTCTCCTTAGCATCATGGCTTTCTCCTGCATGAAGACAAGCGGCAATCATCACTCCTAATTTCTCTGGAGTTATATGCACTAGAAACTATGGCTAGTCCATAGCTTACATTCTGTGTTGACTGGTATCAAAACGTAGAAATCTCCGACATGGCTCTTTCAAGATTCCCTTTCCCCTTGTCCAAATTACTGATACACTTGGCTACTAGAAACTCCCAAGAATCACTATCAAGTGCCTGACAAGAAATGGTGGTTGACAGAACCCTGGAGATTTCTTCTCCTCTTCCGCAATTATAGAGACTCTCAATCAATATATAGTAAGTGGATTGATTCGGCATGCAACTTTTCTCCACCATCTCCTCGAAAACTCTTACACCTTCGTCCACATTGCCCAACTCGCAGAACCCTTTGATTAACATGTTATATGTAAAAGCATTCGGAACATGCCCTTTCTCCACCATGTCGTCCCATAGCTTCCCTGCCTCGCACAACTCGCCTCTCTCACACATTCCCGCAATAAGTGTGTTATATGTCAACACATTGGGAATAGATCCTTTCTCAAATTCGTCAAAGAGCTTCTTGGCCTCCCAAATATTCCCTTCCTTACAGAGCCAATATATAAGTGTGCTCGATATGACATTATCTGGCATACAGTTCTTGCGCAAAAGCCTCTTCCATAGTTCATAGGCATCGTCCACCTTCCCTTGCTCACACAAAACATCAGTTACTTTACAGCAAAGCACCGAGCTCGGCACATACTTCTTCTCGAGCAAATCGTCAAGCAAGTTGAGCGCTTCACCGGGCTTCTTCTCCTTGCAGTAGGCTTCAATCATAACCCCATAGGTCACGTCATTGGGCTCAATTCCATTTTCCTCCATATCATCCATAACCTTGATGGCATCGACCAACCTCCCCAACTTACAATACCCATCCATCAGAATGGTGTAGGTAGTGGCGTCGGGAAGCCACCCCCGGTCCAGAATCTCGGAAAACACCCTCTTGGCACCTTCCATGTCTCCACGACACACGTACCCACCCAGAACGGTGGTATAAGTGACAACATTTGGAATCATACCCATGGAGGGCATTTCGTCTAACACCTTGAGCGCCACCTCCACATCGTTCTTCCTGCAAAGCGCTTTGATCAGAATGTTGCAGGTGAACACGTTGGGGACAACCCCAAATTTGGTCTTGGAGTTCTTGAAAATAGTGTGGACCAAATCGAAGCGCTTGTTTTGGACCAGAGCGTTCAGCAGAGTGTTCAAAGATCTGACGGAACGCTGGACTCCGAAACCGTCAATGCGCAAGAAGGTCTGGAGGGCCAACCTGGGCTTGCTTGCGAGGCCGTAATTGCGGATGACGAAGACGAAGACGTTCTCGCCGCAGGGGATGCGGGAGGCGCGGAGCTGATAGAGAAGAGATTCCATGGGCTCGAAGGCGCGGGCGCGAGAGAGGCGTTGGATAATGGAGAGATAGGTGTCGTAATTGTGGGAGAAGCCCGGGTGGTATTTGCCCGCATAATCGAAGATTTGGAGGGCAAGGTCGAGGTTTTGCTGGCGCGTGATCATGGAGACGAGGCGCTTCGGGTAGAGGCGCTGGGGCCAGGGCCTGATGGGCGGAGTCACGGTGAAGGAGTTGAGATCGAGGGCGGAGATGCTGCTGAGCTCGGCGGAGGGCAGAGAATGGATGGCGAGGACGGAGCGGCTGACGGCGGCGGGACCGCCGTTGAGGTGGCCGTGGCGGGTGCATCTCCACATTTCAATCGAGCTGCGTGTGAATGCTCATTGATTTCATAGAGAGGAGCTGGAACTCCCATGCTCCCATGGCGGCCGGCGCTAAAAACGCTGCGTCAATGTAACGAACGAGCTTGAGTGGCCCCAAATGGAGGTGTGCCTCTGAGGTGAGGCCCACTATATTTGTTTTTTCCCGTTTTGACAAATATAAGATTCTATATGAATTATTTTACCTTTCTTTTCTTCTTTTTTTCATTTTAGATTGAAGGAAATATCACATTTTGTTCATAAACTCATCATTTTAGGGATAAAACTCTACTTTTGTTCTTATATTTCCAAATCAATCTATAAATGCATCTTTCTTTTCTTTGATATTATTTCTTTGTGATTTTTTAAATTCCATTTTCTAAATTTATCTAATGTATATTGGGTAACTGGGATGTTGTTGTACTATTGTCAAATGATACGCTTATTATGAACATTCTTGATTTTATTTATCAAGAATGTTTTCTCTTCTCATTTTCGTCCTTGATCATACTCTTGTGAAATAGTACTCTTGGTCAATACTTTATACATCAGATTTTCCACTAAAATAATTAACTACACTTCATCTTAGCCAAACAACTGCAGCTGAGAGAAATAAACCTTTACATCTCATCCCTGTCACGACCTAAAATTTATTTTTTAAGTTAATGGATTACCAGATTAATTGATTAAATTAACTAACCTAGTTCGAGCTCTCCCAAGATCTACCAAATCTCGACTTTGGTTTTTTGTTCAAATGGTTTTAAAATTTGGAGTCGCCATTAATCATTTTTGGTAGGTTGATTAGAAACCTAAGTAAATTAGCGGGAGAACTAAATTACTTCTACGAACCAGAGATTATGAGTTCGGGGACTTGGTTACACTAGTTAATTAAAATTAATGCCCTTTCGGTACCTTAATTTCATAGATATCCTAATTTGGCAACTGAGGCTTGGTTTATTCCTAAGGCTCTAGTGGAGTGTTCTTTTTTTGTATTTTCACTTTCTTAAATGGAATATACGGGAGTGACATTTTTTTGGCATTTTCAAAATATTAAGTATTTCCCTGAAGCCGAAAGATGGAGTGAGTTAACGACTTCTGTGCAGTGCTGCGAGCTACTCATTTTGGGGTTTAGTGATTCAAAAATTAAATTACAGGAAGTAAATAACAATAAATAAAGACCACCAATGGATAGCTCAGCTTTGGCTTGGCCCTCTCCTTTGGGGTTTAAGGCGCAGGAATTTAAATTGCAGAAATTTAAAATGACCTCCAGTGAGCGGGCTCTGTCCTTCACATTCTGGGGTTTAAATTCTTTAAAATAAAACGAATTGATTTGACAATTCGGGCCGAAATCCATCGACGGATCAATTGAAAATTTAATGGGCACTCAAGAGCTCATCAGCGCCAATTTTACACCTCCATGGAATTTACCGTTGACTTGGAGTTGTCCTTTGCTTGACATAAAAATATGGAGAAATGGAGTAATGGAACAAATATGATTTAATTCACATTAAAAATTAGAACAATGAAAGAAGCACTTAGCTTCAATGGCATTATGAGAAGTGCTTGATGGATATAATTGGTTCATGCCTGAAATCAAATATAGGGAAATGGGATAAGAATAGAAAATTTGAGATAGTTTATACTAAAAAATAAAGAGAGTAGAGGGACACTTAGCTTCAAATCTGGGATGAATTCTTGATTTACGTTGATCGATGAAGAAATTGATGATGATAACCCTCTAACTTTAAACTCCCATCATCTTCAAAATTCTCTCTCTCTTTTTGGTATTTTCTTTCTCTCAAATTTTTCTTCAATCTCCCAAAACCTTCTCAAACATCCAAAATTTTCTCTCCAAAAAATTCCTCCACTAATTCTTCTTCATCTTCATCTTCCATTCTCCATATTTATCTCCCATTCTAATTTCTCCACTAATTCTTCTTCATATCCATCTTCCATTCTCCATATCTATCTCCCATTCTACTAACTCTTTTTCATCTCCATCTTCCCTTCTCTATTCTCATCTTATTTTCTTTATCTTCTCTTCTCCATCTCCTCTTCTCCATCTTCTCTTCTCTATATTCCCTTCTCTATTCTAATTTCTCCACTAACTCTTCTTTTTGTTATTTACAAAATAATCCCTCAAGTGTTAGGTATTTGTACTCTAGTCCATGAGATTTTAAGTATTTGCAATTCAGTCCCTGGAGAAATATTTCTTTAAGCCCAAATCTCCTCACATTTTTTGACACACCTACCACATGTTGAATTTAAGCTCATTTCTTCCTATTGAAAATAATGCAAAATTTAATTAAATTCCTATTTGTAAAATTGAGTCATTTTGGATATAATTGGGCCAAGATGAAAATTTGGAATATTGGAGAACAATTTCACAACTCCTAAAGTGAAAAATGAAAATAAATTGACTCAAATTGAATTTGTTTAGGCCCGATTCGAGATTATGCTCGTGAATGAATACAGGACCCCGAATTGGATTTTTTAAATTTGCGATGGCCAACATGAAAAGGGATATAAAGGAAAAATACTGACTATTTTTATGTATTTGGGTGGCCTCAAATACTATTATTTATTAAATATTTTCCTAATTTCTAAAAAATATATTTTAAAAAAAATACAAAAAATATGAAAAATTATTTTTTACTCAAAAATGGTTGCCTAACCTTGGCCAAGGCTTTCAAAGTTGATTTTGCAATTTTCTCATTTTTTTCTTGTTTTGTTTTATGAATTTTCAAAAATAAAAATATCGAAAAATACTGAAAATATGAAAAATTATTTTTTGGTCAAAATTGGTTCTCTAGGCTTGGCCAAGGTCCCCAAAGTTGATTTTTTAATTTTATGAATTTTTATGAAGTTTTTTTAAAATTTTAAAAAAGAAAATATAATTAAAAAATCAGGTGTCAACAATCCCTAGCATCTTAAAAAGCTAATTTACTTGTTATCCTCATTAAGCAGTCAATGTATGACTCTTTCTTCCAACTTGTAAGTCTTCAAGTCTTCTTAAAGAGATTTATTTGTCTCTCTCCTTTTCCACCAATGTAAGACTCGTGAATCTTAAAAAATTTTGCTTTAGTTTGCATCTTCTCAAAGTCATTTTGCTTTTATCTCTCTCCCTCATCACTGATGTGGGCTCAATTCTAGGCTTTTTGTAATTATATTTTAATTTGCGAATTTGAATCAAATTAATTCAGTAGAAAATTTGACTTGTATATATAAAAATATATATTTATTATACAATATGTCGAATTTTTCTATTTGTGAGAAATGACGTATTGGCGTTGTTGTGACCTGCTTATCACTTTATCGAGGGGGACCAACAAAATCAGTTGTCAACAAGTATGTCGTGTCATGTCGTATGTTGCGTATCGGTGTTGGTGCTATTTAGATTTTGACATTTATGCGATTGATACTTCCATTTATTTGAACAATTGCTCTGATACCATAACAATACGCAGGGCATAGCCTGGTGAGATGCAAGCTCCATGGACTCAAACACCATTTTCTTATGGCAAGTATGCTATCTCGACCCTTAGAGCCCTCTCAGCATTGGTCAAGGGATTGCCTTTTAGCCACAAGAAACGTAGGTGAAGAGAACTGGGCACTTGAACCCATTAGAATACTAGAGGAAATGGAAGAAATAGAAGGAATTCCGAAGTTTTAGGCTTCTGGGAACCTAGAGGTCCTCGTGATAAGAGAAGAGGTGTTTAGAAACAAACACTTATATTGAAAACAAAGAGAGAGATTCGGGGATGTTTTTTTTCCTCTTCTCTCAACTTACATACATGTCTTTATATACGACTGGGACTAACATACAAACAAAACACTACTATCTGCAACAGCAATATTTGCACACATGGGCTATAGTAGAAAATAGAGAAAATGCTACAATAACACTGCTACAGTAACTATCTTAATATGACCGTTATCAGCGCGTTCAATGAGGTCCTCCGCCGAATCTTTCTTCTGTATTTTCTATATCTTCATCATCATAAGGAGAACGAAGGGTGGTCCATGGTTCCATGAAATGTGGGCTGGGACTGCGAGAACGTTTACGGGTGAATGGCTGTGTATGTCCTTAAGCTTCAAGTGTGTCCTTGAGATTGAAAGGATAATGACTGCTGGAGCTTTCTGGCTGGTCCTAAGAAGACTGTGGATCCTGGAAATCCAATGCATATGGATCTTGGGAGTCTTGAAAGTCTTGTACCTATGGGTCCTAGGTTTCCATTGGGTCAATGAGTGGAGTTCCTAGTATTGGTGACAGTGACGGTGTCTACATTACTAGTGGTCGATGGGACTCCCATGGTAGACGAATTGATGCATCATGTGGCCATATTGCAGGAGGGATGAGACCTTTTTTCTAACAAAGTAGTCGCTGGAGTTCTCTGAACTGGAATGGAAGGGACTTTTTCAGGGCATGCCAAGTGGTATGGATATTTGCTGTCTCACGGTTGGTCTGAGACTCGAAAGTACAAAGGCCTTGAGAGTGAGGAGTGTCAGCAATATCTCCTATAAGGGTGACGAAAATCTATGGATGATGGAAAAAAATGATGGTGTTCCGTTCTAGAGAAGGCACATTGACACGGTTGGCTTCAATGAACAAGTAAGTCCATTAGGGAACATTTTTGAACCAGAGAAGGAAGAAGAGAAAGTTTCTTTGGTCACTAGATGGTGTTCGGTGATCCCTACAAGCGTCATGGAAGAACTGATATCCTTGCTCGGTAGGTATTTTGATGGCAATGGTGTGGAGATGTACAAATATCCATAGGTACCAAATGAGTTCCACGGGGAAGATATTATCTATGGTCCATTGAAAGGGGAAGGCAAAGGGGTAAATAGTATTTAGATCTGAGAGAAAGTTGAGAGGACCATAACTGTGGTATATGCGATCCTGGTACCGCTGGAGGAGGGTAAGCATGGAGTGTCTGTTGAAGATATGGTTGCAGATGAGATCAGGTATCTCGAGGGGGTACTGGTATGGTGGCCATTGAGGACGGATGTCTTGGGTGGTGTACCATTTATACGTCTAACCGGGTAATGGTCATGAATGATTTCTCCTTGCATACATGTTGATAGATTCCTATTTAGGACGGGAGAAATAATCTGCAAGTGTGTTGGAATGTTCGGGAAGATGTTTGACATAAAACGAATACTTCGAAAACCATTCAGCCCATCGAAGCAGCTGTGGATGGGGGATTTGCTTCTGTTTGAACTTGAATATCTGAAGGAAAGAGGACTTATCCATTTCGATGAGAAAGTTGACTCCAATGAGATGGAATTCAAACCTTTTGATGCCGTACTTGACTGCAAGTATCTCCTTAAATGTGGAATGATAGTGGAGTTCGGCTGGAGAAAAATGTCCATTTGTGTAACCGCATACAGAACGATTACCTTTGGTTTCTTCAATGAGAATTGCTGCTCAATACTTATCACTTGCGTCAGTTTGCAGAATAAGTTGTCCGATGGAGGGGATCTTGAGAGGAGGAAGATCCTTGAGAGCTTTTTTGAATGAACGAACAACGGTATTTTGTTTTGATCCCCAAGGTGGAGCATCCTGTTTTAACATGATTTGCAAAGGGTGAAGGTGCTTTGCTATTTTGGGAACAAAATCTCGAAGAAAGTTAACAATGCCTAGGAAGGCTTAAAGTTCTTTGTGGAAAAGATTGGCATTTGGGAACTTCTGAAGTTCGTTAGTAATGTGAGACTTAGGAGTGTAAGTTCCTTGTGAGAGATGCATGCCAAGGAAATCAATGTCTTTTTGGGCCAAGAGCATTTTCTTTTGGGAAAGCATGATGCCGTATTTATGCACAATGTCAGCAAACTAGGAAAGGAGTTGACAATGAGATTCTTCATCAGGACTGTACAGAAGAATGTCATCCATGAAGATCTGTGGTCACATATCGATAGTGTTTAGTGCTCATTAAATATCTTATTAAGTGAATTTTAGAGAGTTGTCGGCTTTGACCAATGTTCACAAATGAAGTCTTGAATTCACTCATGGGGAAAAAAAGCTTCAAGCATAGGTTTTTGGTAACACGCAGTTTGGAAATGTTTTCCAAATAGTGAATCGTATTTTTAAAAGTTTAGGTGACAAGCTTCCATTGGCGCAAAAATCAAGTCGCTTAAAAATTGCTATAGTTAGTCAAAATTTGGTCAAATTTAGGTAAAAGTAAACAATAAACATAAAATGTCAACAAAAATCGCCGCCAACCCACAACTAGCAACAAATATTGAATTGTAATTTAAAAGTTTGAGTGACATGCTTTTGTAAGCACCAAAATCGAGTCACTCAAAAGCTGTTGAACATCATATCAGTTAGACTCCCGATTTTAGGTGTGAGCCCACCTATCCGGACTAGAACGAAATATATTTACACACATATATTAACTTATTATACCCCTACAAAGAACCCTAATTATAAGTCTTATTACTCATTTTTCTCATAAAAGTGAACCGAGAACCAAAAAAACCAATGACACTCGTGTTGTTCGATCCCAAGCTGTCCTGAGCTGTGCTCAAAATACACTCAGATTACGGTCTATGACTACTCTTGGACTATTATTCTCTGTCGACTTTTCTCTATTAGTTGGTTTGTTTGTTTGTAAGTTATTTTTTGGAGTTAGTTATTGGCGGCTAGTCCCCTCCATTTTTTAAACCAAAGAAGAAACCACCATAAAATGGAGCAGAGATCGAGAGGTGACACCACCACCAAACTCGCATCCTTCTCTTCCTACCCCCACCCCCAAGCTTTTGGTATCGGCCATTTCCATTGCCGTCTGAGTTTCTAGCTCCATTGGGAGATCCTCGCTTTGTATTAGGGCAGGAAGGTTGGACGGATGCATCTTCCGAGGTTGATAGCGACGCTGTTAAGCTTAAGGGCAATGAGAGTCTAGTTTTCAATAAACTATCGCTTGAGAAAAAAAAATCATGGCCAACCCAAGCCAAGGCTAACGACCCGCAGGTCAAAGATGGTATTTCCAAACAATAAAAAAAAATGAGTTCGATTGATCGAGGGTTGGTAGCCGCTATTTTTCGTCCTTTGGAGAAAGATATTTAGCATTTAGTATTTACTTTTTCCCAACTTTGACCGATTTGATTGGTTATAGCTTTCCCGTCCAATTTTTGATTGACTAGATATTTACACCAAACTTAATTGAGTACCACATGAATGTTGTAGCATTCATTGTACCTTCTTTTCTTTTATCATTTTAAAAATCTAATTATTTATAACTCATATGTTCAAGCACAAAATTGTACATCTTTAAGTAGGCATTTTGTACATAAAACGTCCAAAGAACTGGAAAACAACCCAATTTGGTATAGCGAATTGCATCTGTGGGTTTTGATAGCTTAGTCCGCCACAAAATTTGCTTCCTTCCTACAGTGTTGGATTTGGATTCTTAGATGGTTGATTGATGAGGTAATTGTCCCCAAAAGTGCATTGATGATGTTCTAGATAGAAATAAATCGATTCCATTCAAGTACCAGAATACGAGGTTGTGAAAGGAAGTGCAAAATTGACACAAACGGACAACACAAATCATTACATAACAAAAGAAACTGAGGTCTCATCAATAGTGAATGATCTCCTTACGCTGGCGGCATCAAGTATTTTTATTGCCTGAGATGATAACACTGCCCCGATCCACTGATCATATCATCGTAGATCCTCTTGAATTCCTCCAACACCTCGCTAACCATTTCAATCTGGTTTTTGCGTATGAACATCTTCAACAACGCAGCCAGGTGCCTGTGGAACCACCCTTGCTTGGATATTTCCTTGAGAACCCGTCCTTTATCGCTTAAGATTTTGAAAAGATTGGAAATCAGAAGCAATTTGATTGATACGGGGAGATGATACAAATACAAGATCGGACGTGATAAAAAATAGAAAGAAGTAAATCGCGATTCTAACTAGCTAAATATACATATGTCACAAATGGAATAATATCCTGTAGATAATGCAAGGAATATTATCCCATAACACTCCCCCTCAAGTTGGAGCATGAGGGTCTTGAATGCCCAACTTGCTAAGGAGAAGTTGAAAGCGATCCTGTCCCAATGCCTTCGTGAAAATGTCTGCAAGCTGCAGTCTGGTGGGAACATACGAAGTAACAATGATCTGAGATCGAATGTGTTCACGAATGAAATGACAATCAATCTCTATATGTTTAGTACGCTCGTGAAACACAGGGCTTGCCGCAATTTGTAACGCTGCCTGATTGTCGCAATACAGTTGGGTAGACTGCTTGAAATGGACTACGAGAGAACTAAGTAGACTCCGCAGCCATAGAATTTCACTGACCGTGGCAGCCATAGCTCTATATTCTGCTTCTGCGGAAGATCGAGAAACTGTTGTCTGCTTTTTCGTCTTCCAGGATATTGGACATCCTCCCAACGTAATGAAAAATCCGGACACTGAGCGACGTGTCATGAGACAACTTGCCCAGTCAGAATCACAATATGCTTCGAGAATTAGGGAGCTCGGTCATAGAAATATCCCTTGTCCTGGAGACTGCTTGAGATACCGTAACACACGCATCGCAGCGTCCCAATGGTCCTAACGTGGGTCCTGCATAAATTGTGACAGGACATGCACTGAATAACTCAATTCCGGTCGGGTAATAGTCAGGTAGATAAGACGGCCAACTAGTCGCCTGTACCGACTCGGATCCTCAAGTGCGGCTCCTGAGTCGACTGTCAAACGATGATGTTGCTCCATGGGGAACAACGAAGGCTTGGAACCAAGCATACCACACTCAGAGAGAATATCCAGCACATACTTCCGCTGATTCAAGAACAACCCCGAATCCATCCTGGTCACCTCGATACCCAAGAAGTACCGAAGCTGACCTAAGTCTTTGATGCGAAAGCACGTACCGAGGTAGCGCTTGAACATCCTGCACTGACCCGCATTATTGCCTATCACCAGAAGGTCATCAACATAGACCAACACGGCAATAAAAACACTACCCCGAGCAAAGGTAAATAAAGAATGATCAGCGTCCGATTGGCAAAAACCATAACGCTGTAAGGCCGAAGCAAACTTCGAATACCAGTTGCGGGAAGCCTGTCGTAGTCCATACAATGACTTCCTAAGTCGACAAACAAGCCTCGGTCGCGCAAAAGATGTCCCAGGTGGAAGCCTCATGTAAACTTCTTCATCCAGATCTCCGTGCAGGAATGCGTTACTAACGTCCATCTGGTAAATGTCCCATCTCTTGGCTACCGCAATTGTTAACAAACATCTCACAGTGACAAGTTTGGCCACCGGTGCGAATGTTTCATGAAAGTCAACACCCTCTACTTGTGTGAATCCTTTTGTGACGAGGCGTGCCTTATACCTCTCGATACTCCCATTAGCCCGTCGCTTGATTTTATACACCCATCTACAATCAATTGAACGTTTCCCTGGTGGCAAATCCTCGATGGTCCATGTTTGATTGGACTCGAGTGCTTGAATTTCTTCACCCATCGCCTCGACCCAACGAGGGTCCTTAACTGCTTCTTGGTACGATTTTAGCTCTTCATTAGAATCAATTGCAGCCAAATATGACAGATGCCGATTAGATGCTCCAGAATAATTAATGTAGCGTTCTATGGGATGACTTGTACCTGAGGATTTTGATGAAGAGGGTGAGCCGAGAGGGGTACGCGTAGCTGTATAGATGACATAGTCCTTTAGTTTACTTGGTAACGATTTTGCTCGATCAGACTTTCTCAATTCACCCTAATAAAAAAAACTGTCCTGACTCGCTGGAAGACTTGGTTAGAGCTGGTTGTTCCAAGTGCAGCCCACGCCCGTAAGATTTCGGTCCATGCTCCCCCTGTGACCTAGATCGGTTCAAGCCTGAACTAGGCAGTACAAACTTGCTAGAGTAAAGCTCATCCTCGTGTGAGCTTGGCTCAGGCTCCTTTTGCATTTTAGGCTGGTTCGAATGTGAATTCGTCCTAATCTCCTTCTGCGGTCTGAAGTCTTCAATATTTTCATCACTAAGAGGAGCCTCAGTGTCGATGAAGACTCTGTCGTTCAAGACCTTATCTCCCTGCCCCGTTGCATCGGAGCTAGAAGTTGCGAACGGAAATTCGTCTTCACAAAATCTAACGTCTCGTGTCACGAATATCTTCTCCCCCTCAAGATCATAAACTCGCCATCCTTTCTTCCCATACGGATAACCCACAAATACACACCTACGTGACCTAGGTTGAAACTTGTCTTTATCCCGAGGCCGATCATGAGCAAAACATAAGGAACCAAACACACGCAAATTTGAGTAATTCAGTGATTTGCCAAATAGTACCTCGTAAGGGCTCTTGCCTCCTAACGTTGATGTTGGTGTCAAGTTAATCAAGTGAGCCACTGTATTAACGCATTCACCCCAAAACTGTATGGGAAGTGATGCTTGGAACATCAAAGCTCGTGCAACGTTCAAAATATGCCTGTGTTTCCTCTCGACTCGTCCATTTTGTTGGGGCGTGTCTACACATGACGTCTGATGTATGATTCCATGCTCTGCGAAATAATTCTGTATGACACCAGAGAGAAATTCCCGCCCGTTATCACTGCGAATAATCTTAACTGTCCGATTGAATTGATTCTTCACTAAGTTGCAGAATCCCATTAAACGACGTTGTGCCTCAGATTTCTCATGCAACAAATATAGCCATACGGCCCTACTATAATCATCCACGATCGTTAAAAAATAATAAGCCCCACAAATTGACTTCGTTCGATATGGACCCCATAAATCACAATACACAAGTTGAAATAAATGTTCAGCCTTGCTCATACTCAAATCAAAACGTGATCGGGTTTGTTTTGCTCTTAAGCAAACATCACACTCCTTATTCTCCATCTTATCAAAAACTAGATTAGTACCACTAAATTGAATACGCCGAGATGGATGTCTAAGTCACCTATGCCAGAGATCCCCTGACTGCTCGTTAGACACCTGATAAGCTCGATCTGAGACAGCCACATGCGTTAGGTAGTATACCCCCTCCCGAAGCTCACCCACTCCAATCATCATCCTCGTGATGCGGTCCTTAATCAAACAAAAACCAGACAAGAAAGTCACAATGCAATCCAAATCTTCCGATAATTGTGACACCGATATAAGATTACACGTGAACTCTGGTACAAACAAAACATTAGATAATAGGAATGAGCCTCCAATGCTCGCGTTCCCTTTTTGGATTGCCTTCGTCGACCCTCTATTCGGAATGAAAACATTGGAACCCTTCGGGAGCGGAGATAGGTTTGTGAGGAGCTCGGCACGCCCCGTCATGTGTTTTGATGCCCTTGTGTCAATTATCCAATTTACTTTTATGAAAACGAAATTTTTACCACTATTCGGCTTCAAGTCCTCATCATCGGGACCAACTATGCTTAGTAACCGCTGCAGCTGAGCCTCAGATAGTCCTCCGAACTGGTTCACCTTCTCGCCATTAGAGCCACGCGTTTGCATAGCATGAGCTTGGCCCATGGTAGGCCTTCGGCTGTTCTGGCCCGTCCCAGCTCGTTATGGGCATTGCTGGGCTGAATCGGGCCTTCTCCACTGAGCTTGTCCATCACTTCTCGCATATGAAGACCCTGATTACTTCCCTTGTTGCCCTCCACTAATGTTCCCAAATTTCCTTACTTGCTGCCCTGTTTCGACTGGATAACCATGTAGCGCCCAACAGTTCACCTTGCAGTGACCAGGCTTCCTGCAGTGGTCGCAAATGGGTCTCCCGTCTACAGTGAATTGTTGCTTCAACGCCAACTCACCACCATCCCTTCCCTTGGCCATGAAAGCTATCTCCGAACTTGACTCATGAGAGCGTCACACAGCTCTCTGTTTTTCTTCATGTTGAACCATGGAGTAAATTTTGTTTAGACTTGGCATCGGTTCGACACTGAGTATGTTCGACCGAACTGTGTGAAATTCGGACGAGAGCCCCATAAGAAATTGAAAGCTTCTCTCAGTTTCGCGTTGCGCCACGAACTTCAAGTTTGCTTCGCCACAGCTATAGCTTGGACTCTCAACATACAAATCGAGCTCATCCCACAAATCCTTCATCTTTCCAAAATATTCCTGCACCGTTCTTCATTCCTGCTTGAGAAGACATATGTCGGATTTGATTTGATAAATCCGAGCCAAATTCCCTTGCGAATACCTTTCTTTCAAATCATCCCAAAGGATCTTCACGTCCTCCGCACAGGCGGCACTATTATGAAGTCATTTTTCCAACGTGTTTGTTATCCAGGCGATCAACATGGAATTAGCCGCTTCCCAATGTTCATAATTCGAGTCATCTTCATCCAGCTTCCTAATGGTTCCGTCGATGAAACCGAGCTTTCTCTTTGCCTTGAGCGCATTCCTCTTTGCCCGAGCCATCTCCCTTCTGGATGGCCTTCAACTTTCCGGCATTCTTTACGTCAGTCTTCTCCGCATCACTATCGCCCACCATGTCGAAGCTCAAGAATCGATCTTGAGAGAGTTCTATTCAGTCCCGGAGCGTCGTTGCTCTGATACCATGAAAAGATTGGAAATCAGAAGCAATTTGATTGATACGGGGAGATGATACAAATACAAGATCGGACGTGATAAAAAATAGAAAGAAGTAAATCGCGATTCTAACTAGCTAAATATACATATGACACAAATGGAATAATATCCTGTAGATAATGCAAGGAATATTATCCCGTAACAGATTTCTCCAAGCTACAAGGAGCGGAGCAACAGGGAGAGCCTGTGGACATCGGACTTGACTTGTCCGTGGGAGTGGTTACCTTGAGTTGTGTCTATGAGAGCTACAGCATAGCCAGTGGTAGTTTTTCTGTGGACTTTGACTGGAGATTTTGGGCAACCATCGGCGTTGCTGCTAGTAATATGAAGAGAATTAGAAGGTGAAGAGGAGTGAAGGGATGAAGGAGAGAGAAAATAAGGAGTAGTTTTGGTGGTGGTGGTAGGTCGTTGGGAGATGAAATGGAGGTGATAAGTGGTGGAGGAGGGATGGAAAGAGGTCGGGAGCTTACTAAGGTGGAGGGTGGAGGTGACGTAACTCGACAAGGTCTCCATTGGAAGCTGTAAAGAGAGAAGTGAGAGGTGAGGATGCAAATTAAGAGGATAAACTTCCCTTTGTGCATTTTGGGGTTGAGTTTTATTGCAAGTGAGTTTTGTCATCTTGTACCATGAATTGGACTGTTTCATAGGAACCACCAAAATACCGCTCCAAGTGAGTCAACCACAAGATGGGACATTAGGTGCCTCCATGTGAAAGATTTTCATGGTAGGCCTTAGTCGAAAGGAGATAAAACTCGTACAGGAAGCGGCAATGGACCCTTTTTGATATCTTTACAGGTCAAATCATGTCATTGAAATGACAAGAAAAATCATCGACTAAACATAGCATAATATGCATTTCATGTTGCAACACAATTTACCCTATTTATAAATATCTGAAAACGTGGGAGGAACATATATTGAGATGCTAACGAATACACGAAGTTAGAATCTTGTGCTCATTTGTGTCGCTTTCTTTATTATGGCACTGAGCATAAAAGATATAGATGTTAGGATTCTGTTTCTAATCGACTTCGTGTATCTTGCCATGTTACCTTCTACGAACATAAGATGTTTTCATCTCTCTATCCTTTTACATCATCCCTAATTGTTTGCTTCTTCACCAATCCTTCTATTGACCTATTTCTCGAAGATAACACACATGAATCTTCCTTTTTGAACTATCTACTCCTAATCTTGATGCAAGTGTATGTGATAATCCCACTTCGGCAACTCTTGACACGTCTTTGTCATTCGCGGATTCTCCACCATTGGATGTTCCTTCTTCTCCTGTTCGTCACTCCATACATGTAAGTCTAGTGGTGAGCAACCAAACCGGGTTTACCCGGTACCCGGATCGGCCCACCCGAAAAACAGGGTCGGGAATCGGTTCCCGTTGAAACCGGGCCGGGAACCGGTTCCAATTTTTGAGAACCGATTAGAACCGGTCCGGTTCTCGGGTCTAGGTATGAACCCACCCAGATCGGTTTATAGGACCGGTTTTTAGGCGATGTTTTAAGAAAAAAAACCCTAATCAAGTTTTCGAATCGCAGACTCGCAGCCCCTTACCTCGGCCTCCTCTATTTCCTTTCGACATTCTCTCGGCTCAATCTTGCACTAGGAAGTATTTACATTTGTAAATGCAGAATTTTTTTTTTTTGGTCGAATATGCACAGTTCATTGAATGAGTAATATGTATTCATTTTCGCATACAGGGAAACCGGGTAAACCCTGGAACCGGACCGAAAAATAGGATCGGTTCCAAAACAGGGTCCAATATAAATAGGGTAGGGTCTCGGTTCCAAAAATTGGGAACCGGTTATAACAGGGTCGGGTTTAGGGTCTAGGTCTGGACCCGGCCCACCCGGCCCATGCTCAACCCTATGTAAGTCAACCCTCTATTTGGCTTCGTGATTTTCATTGTTATTCTAAGATTGTTTATTTTCACAAGCCTTGCACATATAGAGAAGCTCGTACTAATCCTCTTTGGCAGCAAGTAATGGCCGATGATCTGCGAGCAATAGAAAAATCTCACACTTTGGACTTGGTTAATTTGTCTCTTGAAAAATCTAATATGGATTGTAAATGGGTGCACAAAATCAAAACAAAGGCAGATGGCATAGTAAGCATTACAAAACTAGACTAATTGCCAAAGGCTTCACTCAAGAGTATGGCATTGACTATGATAAGACATTTGCTTCAGTTGCATGTTTTACTTTTGTCTGCAGCCTCCTTTCTGTTGCTACTATTAAGAGATGGTATTTTCTCCAAATGGATCTTAAAAATGCATTCCTCAATGGAGATCTCACTAAAGAAGTTTATATGGAGCCTCCCCCTGGATATACTCACACTTCTAATAAAGTGTGTCGAGTATGCCGAGCATTATGTGGTTTGAAGTAGGCTCTCTCTGCATGGTATTCCAAGTTTAGTTCCACTATGGCACATCTTGGATTTACCTCTAATCCCTACAATAATGCTTTCTTCGTCCAATGAACATCTCGTAGGAATATTCTACTATTCTTATATGTAGATAACATGTTTATTATTTGTGATGAACATCATTGTATAACAAAACTACAACAATATTTGAGTCGACATTTTGATCTTGGACAACTCAATTATTTTCTCAGCTTGAAAGTTACTTCAAATTCTTCTAGGTATTACCTTTCTCAAGCAAGCAATGCCACTTATCTTATTTCTCGGCCTGGACTTACTAATGACAAGATTACTTCAACTCTCTGTCGTGACCCTCTAAAAAAAATTTTAAATTTTAAAAGGGGTTAACGGATTATTAGGTTAATTAGATTTGACTAACCTAACGCGGACCCTCCCAAGCCCTACCGAATCGCAACTTTGGTTTTTGTTTAAATGATTTTAAAATTTGGAGTCGCCACTAATCGTTCTTGGTAGGTCGATTAGAAGCCTAAATAAATTAGCGGGAGAACTAATTTATTCCTGCGAACCAGAGATTAGGAGCTCGGGGACTTGGTTACACTAGTTAATTAAAACTAATGCCCTTTCGGTACCTTAATTTCATGGATATCCTAATTCGGCAACTCAGACTTGGTTTATTCCTAAGGCTCTAATAGGGTATTCTCTTTTGTATTTTCACTTTTTAAATAGGATGCATGGATGGTATATATTTTTATTTGTTATATTTTTTTAAGTGTTAAAGATTCCCTGAAGCCGAAAGAGGGAGTGTGTTAACGACTTCTGTGCAGTATTACGACCTACTTATCTTTTGGGTCTGATGATTCAAAAATTAAATTATAGGAAGTACATGACAGTGAATAAACACCTCCAATGGGAGGCCTAGCATTGGCTTGGCTCTTCCCTTTGGGATTTAAGGTACAGGTATTTAAGTTGCAAGTATTTAAACTACTGTAAGTAAAAACCTCCAATGGGAGGCCTAGCATTGGCTTGGCTCTTCCCTTTGGGATTTAAGGTACATGTATTTAAGTTGCAAGTATTTAAACTACTGTAAGTAAAAACCTCCAATGGGAGGCTAAGCATTAGCTTGGCTCTTCCCTTTGGGATTTAAGGTACAGGTATTTAAGTTGCAGGTATTTAACTACTGTAAGTAAAAACCTCCAATGGGAGGCTAAGCATTGGCTTGGCTCTTCCCTTTGGGATTTAAGGTACATGTATTTAAGTTGCATGTATTTAACTACTGTAAGTAAAAACCTCCAATGGGAGGCTAAGCATTGGCTTGGCTCTTCCCTTTGGGATTTATGGTGCATGTATTTAAATTGCGGATGGACTTTGTCCTCTCCATTTTGGGGTATGAATTCTTTAAAATAAAATACAACGAATTGATTCAACAATTTGAAATTTGTGCGCGCTTGAGGACTCCTCCAAGCCGATTTTGTGCTTCCATAGGGTTGACCATTGATATAAAGCTGCGGCTTCCTGACATAAAATAGAGTGAAATGTCAGTATACAAAATATGTGCTAATCTGCACCTAAAACCAGAAGAGTGGAAAGAGTACTTATCTCCCATTTTTTTGGGAGGGATTTCTATAATTGATTTTCGCTCTCTATGTTCCCAATATAGAGAGTTTCTTTTGAATTAAGAGGGACTTTTAGTCACAGATCAGTTGAGAAATCGGTGGACAGCTTAGGAGCTTGTCTGGGCCGATTTTTGCATCTCTACGAGATTTTTGCTGTTGACGTAGAGATATCCTTCTCCTGACATAAAATATGGAAAAAAAAGAGGAGATGGAGAAAGTGTATACAATTTGTGCTAATTTGCAAGTAAAACCATAAACAAATGAATAAATAAAAACACTTAGCTCGAATTTGCTTGCTCGTTGACGAGGAAGAACTCTTGATTTATATTGATCGATAAAGGAATTTGTGATGATAACCCCTAGCTTTAAACTTCCATCATCTTCAAAATTCTCTCTCTTTTGGTATTTTCTTTCTCTCAAATTTTTCTTCAATCTCCCAAAACTCTCTCAAACATCCAAAATTTTCTCTCCAAAAAAAAAATCCCAAACACTTCAAATTTTCTCTCCAAAAAAATTCTCAAACACTTCAAATTTTCTCTCCAAAAAAATTCCCAAACACTTCAAATTTTCTCCCCCAAAAATTCTCAAACACTTCAAATTTTCTCTCCAAAAAAATTCCCCCCTCAAGCTCACTTCTTCCTCCTTTTATAATCTACTCATCTATCTCCCATTCTAATTTTTCCACTAACTCTATCTCCCATTCTAATTTCTCCACTAACTCTTCTTCATTTTCATCTTCCATTCTCCATCTCTATCTCACATTCTAATCTCTCCACTAACTCTTCTTCATCTTCATCTTCCCTTCTCCATATTTATCTCCCATTCTAATTTCTCCACTAACTCTTCTTCATCTCCATCTTCCCTTCTCTATTCTTATCTTCCATTCTAATTTCTCTACTAACTCTTCTTCATCTCCATCTTCCATTCTCTATTCTTATCTTATTTTCTCCATCCATTTTTCTCCAACTTCTCTTCTTCATCTCCTCTTCTCCATCTTCCCTTCTCTATTCTAATTTATCCACTAACTCTTCTTTTTGTTATTTGTAAAATAATCCTTCAAGAGTTAAGTATTTGCACTCTAGTCCTTGAATTTTAAGTATTTACAATTTAGTCCCTGAAAAAATATATTTCTTTAAGTCCAAATCTCCTCACAATTTTTGACACACCAAAATTTACCACATGTCAAATTTAAGCTCATTTCTTGCCGCTGAAAATAATGCAGAATTTAATTAAAGCCCTTTTGCAAAATTAAGTCATTCTGGGTATAATTGGGCCAAGATGAAAATTTAAAATATTAGAAGACAATGTCACAACTCATAAAAAGTGAAAATTAAAAATAAGTTGACTCAAATTAAATTTTTTTAGGCCCGATTCAAGATTATACTCGTGAAGGAACACGTGACTCGAATTGGATTTTTCTGAATTTGCGATAGCCAATATGAAAATAGATTTAAAATAAAAATATTAACTATCTTTATGTATTTTTTTTTGCCTCAAATGTTATTTTTCCAAAATTTTCAAGTATTTTTGTATTTTTTTTAAATTAAAAATATATATAATATGAAATTTTATTTTTTGTTAAAAATTGGTTCCCTAGGCTTGGTTAAGGTTCCCAAAGTTTATTTTTCAATTTTATGAATTTTTATGGATTTTCTATTAATTTTCGAAAATAAATAAATAAAAAATACGTAAAAATACTGAAAATATGAAAAATCGTTTTTTGGTCAAAATTGGTTCCCTAGGCTTGGCTAAGGTCCCCAAAGTTGATTTTTCAATTTTATGAATTTTTATGGATTTTTTATTACTTTAGCAATGGAAAAAATGATTAAAAATCAGGTGTCAACACTCTCGTTGAGACTAACGTCAAATTGGATGACAAAGATGGGACTCCTCTTCTGAATCCTAGTCTTTATCCACAGCTGGTTGGAAGTCTTTTTTACCTCACAGTTATTCGTCCTGATATCGCTTATGCTGTTCATGTTGTAGGTCAATTCATGACCACTCCGCGAACAACTCACTTTGCTGCTGTTCTTCAAATTCTTCACTGCGTCAAGGATACCTTATTTCATAGTCTTCACTTTTTTGCTAACTCAACCTTAGAGTTGACAGCTTATTCAGATTTCGACTGAGCTAGTGACCCTCTTAATTGTCGCTCTACTATAGGCTACTTTTTCTTCTTGGGAAACTCCCTTATTTCTCGACGAAGCAAGAAACAAACTACTGTTGCTCAATCTAGTACAGAAGCAGAATATGGAGCTCTTGTTGATACAACATCTGAACTATTATGTTTGTCATGGTTATCATAAGAAATGGGAGTCTGTCATCATGGTGGAACGATCATTTATTGCGATAACCGGAGTGCTATTCAGATAACCTATAATGATGTCTTCCATGAGCATACAAAGCATATAGAAATAGATTGTTATTTCATACAATCTCGCATGCTTTAGGGTAGGGGTCAATCTAGTTCTTCTCAAGAATCAAGAACCAGATCGATGGTTTCGGTTCTCAATTTTCAAAACTGTGGACTAAACCAAACCGACCAGTCCAATCTATTGCAGTTCTCGGGCGCTCCAATGGGATTGATAACTTATTCAATAATCGAGGAAAAAGAACACCAAATGAGTGAAATAAGATCAATGATGGCGTGAAGGAGCACAATATTCAACTCTACCCTTGAACAGAATTTCCAACTATAGAAAGCCCTTGAAAAGCAAATAAGAAGACCATAGATGAAAGAACGGAAGCTAGGTATTAGAATTCAACAACAATACAATGCATTCTCATTCGTAATCAAAAGCCCATTGAAAGCATGCCCAAAGGAAAAGAGATAGATCCTTCGAACAGAGAGGCGAGGATGCGTATAGGTAGGATTTCAAAATTATCACGAAAGAGAGTGAGGCTGAACCGCGTGAGACACGAGAGAGGTTGCGGAAAGAAAGTTTGGGAAAGAAAGAAGGAAAAATCAGATTTACGGTTACATTTAGAAAATTAAAAAAAAAATTGATCGATCCTGTCTGGGCAATCCAGTTTGGTCTAGTCCTATACCCCTAGAACTAGGAATCGGGCCGCCTGATTATTGGTTCCAATTTTAAGGTTCGGGAACTAGACCGTCTCCCTTTGAAATTGAGAATCAGACCACCGGTCCAGCCCAAACAATCCGATTTGCTCACCCCTATTTCGTAGTACTATTCGTCTTGTCACCATTTCATTGACTGATCAAACGGTTAATATCTTCACTAAGGAACATTCATCTGGATGTTTCAAGAGCCGTTTCTCCAAACTCCTGTTGACATCTTCAATGTCCCCTTCAGTTTGAGGAGGATGTCAAAGATATTGATAGGATCAAAATCTTTCTTGATTGATTCAAATTAATTGTGATTGATTTTGTAATAGTTGATTACCTTAGATAACACTTTAAGATAGCCTATACATAGGATTTTATATAGTCAGTTTTGATATAGAAAAATATACAGAAAATTACTTTCTGCTTCATTCGTAACAGCACAACCCAGCCTTGCCCCTGGAGCTTCAGTTGTACTGACTACTGTTGAATGTTTTGTTGACAGCAACTTGTATCCAAATTTTGCGGGCCTCCCTCCCTTCCGCCCTCTCTCCCTAATTACACTTTTCCATGCAAGCAAGGAACATCATGGTACCGTGAGCAGGTGTCGGTGCCAACATACGAAAGATAAATGTTGCCATTTTGAAGCTTCTTCCCTTGTATTACGAGTAGCTACGAAGCCTTTTATTTCTCATACGCACTGGTCCTTCGCTGCTCAGTTCAACCACAGCATGACAAAATTAACCAGCGACAGGGCCAGACTGACGTCAATTGAAGAATCCTCCATATAGGTGCATGGCAATTATGCGCGGGAGCATAAGATGTCTGCTGCAAAAATAATCAATGATGCCAACTAGGAAGTTAGGTCAACTCTCCGCGCAAAAGGGTTAGCGTATTAATCATTGATGTCTCCCTATTGGAGTTAATCACCATGCTCTGCCACTCGCTTTTAAGTAATATCAGCATACTTTGATCGACCAGACAGCAGTGTTTCCCTTCTTTTTAACGTGGAAAAGAAGACCATGAGTCGCGAAAGGAGTAGAGACACTGCTGAGTCGGCGTCGGCGACTCAGCACAAAGTCACTGATATACGCAATAATGCCTCCAGGCCAGGGTACGTCCTCCATGCCAAAAGAACTGACAAGAAAGGATAAAGGAGGCAACGCCGTGCTCTGGTCCTTGCTCTTTCTTTTCCTTTTCTCGCATTTGAACCCATTAAACTCTCTGTAATCTCTCCCTCCCTCTCTCTACTTGCCCCCACTTAACCCCGTGACCAATGGCAACTAATAACCAAACCTAACACAGCATTATAGCACTAGCTAGCGGTATCTGTGTAAGGTTAGGTAAAGCAGTAGTGAGGCCGGAGAGTCAACATTCTTGTCTTGTTGGTCCTTCACTTCTTGCTGGCACCATTTTTGTGGAAGTAAAGAAGATGGGCGAAGAAATGAGTGGGATCGACACGGAGAGCTACGGAGAGAACGGCCACGACAGGATCGACTACGTGTTCAAGGTGGTGGTGATCGGGGACTCCGCTGTGGGGAAGACCCAGCTGCTCTCCAGGTTCGCCAAGAACGAGTTCCGCTTCGACTCCAAGTCCACCATTGGCGTCGAGTTCCAGACCCGAACCGTTTCCATCGCCGGAAAAGTCATCAAGGCCCAGATCTGGGACACTGCCGGCCAAGAAAGGTCCGGTCCCCTTCTCTTTCTAAAATTCTTACCTACACTCGTCTAGTACTATTATGGACAAGTGATCTGAGCCGTTAAAAATACGTGGGAGTGTGGGACTACACCCCGTCTTATGTAAGATCCATCAGAATTAAAGGCTCAGATCCCCTCGGTCTATTTACTTTCAGGCCTTGCGTAGTTAATGCATTATGCAAATGCAAATGGTCGGTGGTTCAATAATCAATTGCTGCAAATGAATGGAGCAGGTACAGGGCAGTGACGAGCGCATACTACCGAGGAGCACTAGGGGCCATGCTGGTGTACGACATCACTAAGAGGCAGAGCTTTGATCATGTCGCCAAGTGGGTCGAAGAGCTCCGTGCCCACGCGAACCACTCCATAGTGATCATGCTCATCGGCAACAAAGCTGACCTCGCCGGGGACATGAGGGTGGTCCCCACAGAGAACGCGGTGGACTTCGCGCAAGACCAGGGCCTCTTCTTCTCAGAGACCTCCGCACTCAGCGGCGACAACGTGGAGGGCGCCTTCCTGAGGCTGCTGGAGGAGATCCACTGCGTCATTGCTAAGAGGAAAGCACTGGAATGCGGAGGTGGGGATCTAATTGGGAACAACCTTAATGGTAGGAGCAATGCCGCCTTGTACACAGGTTCGTCCAAGAAGATTCACGTTATGCCTTCAAACTCAGGATGTGCTTTGGAAGATGTCAGCGACTTGAAGAAGCCATCCGCCTGCTCCTGCTGAATTGGGTATCTAGTATCTAAAGGAAAAGTTCAAAAAGAAGATGAGAAAAAACACGGCCAAGAGTCAAAAAGGAGGAGCCAACTAAAGAAAACCTTTTGTGTCCCTTCATGTTTGATTTTTTATCCTTGTTATTCTACGCTTTTTCTAATGAAGTGGGGGTACTAAATTAGCTGGCGAAGATGCTTTTCCTTCTTACTGAGATTTAGAGATGCGATGATGATCCTATCTTGTATTAAAAATAACCCCCCCAACCTGCGAATCCAATTAAAAGTGTACAAATTGCGTTCCGTGTGTATGTATGCAGCTGTCTTCCCATTTGCAGTCGTTCCTTTGAGCGTTGTTTTGGCAACCTAACAATCGAAGTCGATGGAAAAGCTAACGAAATCTCCAGCAGCGAAGAGGCGGATATTAGAACAATCCTTGCATGACTTGTATAAGGGATTAACTAGCTCGCTAGCCAGTTTTGGAGCATAAGCAAAGAGTCAATGTGTCCAACATCATAGGCTGGGGTGGCCAATACAGGGCCACCTCCCTCATAAGTCCTCTTCATGTCTCTTTCCACAAATAACAATAGTTTTTCTTAGAAAGATTCATCACCTTTTTCTACTGGAAAATATCGAATCATGATCATCGCAATGATGGGAGTTAGGTGGATAGTGGATGCAACAAATCAACCAGAATATTATGTCCTTATCATACTATCCTTCCCGCGTAGAGTTATTGATTTGTCGGTAATGCTTCTTTCTTCTTTTTTTTTTTTTTTGTGTGTGCAGGCATTAACCATTTGGAGCCTGCTCAGTCAAATCCAGCCTCACATACTCAATCTTGTACACCAATGTATGGTGCTCTCCCAACTAGGTCGCCACTAGAAAAGCACTACTAACTCTTTCCGACATGAGAAGGAAGGAAGGCACTCTGCAACTAGGATAACAACCAGCGGATGTTAGCTAGCTAGGTTAGTGCGCAATGGGTTTCTTTGAAAGAGGGCGGACCCTTTGGGATGCGTAACAGATGTCGGATACCTCATTATGGGGGACTAGCAAAAGGTCCGAGGCAATTAGCACGACTAGCTGTGTTATCAGCTCCATACGAAATCAATAATCGGATGTCAGACTCAGCCAATGCAGTGATGGGCCTTGAATTTGCGATCAGTTTTTGAGGCCAATTCTTAGGATGACTGTTAAGGCCCGAGGCCCAAATCCCACCCGGGAGCACATGCGCCTCAAAAAGCGACCAGCTTTAGACATTCAAAGTTAGTTGCATAGACATGGAGATCGACAGACCTCTCCGTGAGATGTTTCTTTTGTGGTTTGGCTTTCATTCTTTGCAGAGCGAGGATTCATATCTTGATTGCTCAAGCGAAAGCCTTTCATCGGGAGCGAAACAGAGCTAGATATTCCGTAAGCATGCCAAGTAAGTAGGGAAGCCGCCCGCGCATCTCTCGACCCGCCTGTATTAGTTCGAATACGAGGAGATGAATAGTATAGTTGCTCTTGGAAGGAAACTTGTGGGTTGGGGTGTCCACCAGTTTGTATTGTAGGTCCATCCCAGGATTTGGTCTGGTCTTGGATGGAGAGAGCAGCATATGAAGGGGTGTGATTGAAGGGCAGCGGAGATACCAAATCTGATGATTTTTGTTTTTGGGGGGTGGGGTCTTTTTCCCTACAAAAGTTCTGGCTGGCATGCACCGCTCTCCCTCCCATCCTCTCCCCCCACCCCCCCACCCCCACCCCCCCTTCCGGCCATCTCATTTCTTCGTAAGGCCATTCCTTTGGACGATGAACTCCAAAGGTAGCAAAGGCCATGATATGAATATCACTTTCGTTCTTCATGCTAAAGACGAAATCTCGAAATTGGATTTTGAGGAGGATTATGCAATGTTTCTTGTTGAAATAGCAAGTTAATTAATTACTAATGTAATACTTGACGAAGATATTCGAACACTGTCCATCATTTACAATGTAGCACTACTATTTGGGACACGAGCGTATGTTGCATTTTTAAAATGGAAATGATTTATTATATATTCACTTTAATATTTTGTTAAGATATCCACTTAAACATGAGGTTTCCTGGCAAATGATTTCGTTTTGTAATGAATCTACACTGCCAATCACAAATAGGGAGTTTTTCAAAATAGTATGTTAGAAATATAGTTGTTTAAAGGGAAACGTGCATTGGAATTTTTAAAACTTGTCATGAAAGTGCAATTAAGTTCTAAAATTTATCACAAAATTGCATTTGAATCCTAAAATTTTCGAAGAAAATGCAATCAAGCCATTTCATTGATTGTACTTTTTTTAAAATCTTAGGATTCAATTGCACTTTTGTAATAAGTTTTAGGACTTTATTGCACTTTTGAAAGTTAAGACTTAATTGTACTTTCGTGACAAGTTTTAGGACTTGATCGAACTTTTTGATAGTTTTATGACTCATGTGCACTTTCGTGATAAGTCTTAGGACTTTCAATGTACTTATCTCGTTGTTTTACCATCCACTATTTAGTTTTTAAATTCTTCTTCACTTTGACAATTTGTTTTGCGCATTTTTTCGGAATTATTTGGTAAGTTGTCACTCAAACATCCTGGAAATAAATACAGCATTTTATACATTAATTTAATGATTTTACTTAATCCTAACCTATGTCTTCCGTTTTTCTAGTTATTGTATATTGAGAAATAACATTGAACTTTTGACTTTGGGTGCATGAGTGAAAGAAAGTGGATTTTGTGCATAATCAAGCAAGAGAGAGGAAGACATGTGGGTTTTAGTGGGAAGTGGAGAGGGAGAGGGACCGGAGATTACCCGCCACGACCAAACCCTCTCTATCATTGAAGAAGTTGAGCTTCAAAAAGAATCCGAAGCTCCATGTTAATGCTGCACCACCCGATGTTCCAAGGCCCGATCAGCGCGACAAATGGCTACCGGTCGAAATGAGCTCTGGCATTTGCCATCTTCTTCCATTCTCGACATGGAACTTCCCTTTTTCCCGGAATATGGGCTAAGAGCGACTGAATCGCTAATCAATGCAATGCAGTGCATCCCCTACCCCTATCGTTGGTTTTTGGACGTACTAGCTTGGGGCCAAACATACCTAGTTCCCTCTATTTTCATTTTAGGATGGGAAAGAACGAATGCGGCAATGATTCCCATTTGCAGAAAAACGCATCTTCCTTCAACTTCAATTGCTACGACATCTTCTTAGCTCTCTATTGACACACTCCTTATAATTAACAGTACAGTGGGCTTGAATACTATTTTCTGTACTAAATTGATGCATGAATATCATTTTGCAGAGTGCTTATTCGAAACATATGTATCGATGATGTTTATATTTATATAAATAAGTTAAAGTAAACATTTAGAGGGCTTTTTATGAATTAGGGTTCAAAAAAATCGCAATTTATAGATTTGGGTTTAATTTTTTAAAATTTACCATTTAGGGGTCCGTCCAGCAGCCTTGCTACTGAACGGGGCTCTCGTTCGGCCCCTTCGCTGAACCTCAACCCCCCCAGCCTTTTCCGCCCCCCTTTCCCCTTTTTCCACTAAAACCCCACCAAACGATCCCCCTTTCTTTCGGCATCTCCCCCCCCCCCCCCCTCTTTTTAGAAGAAAGCCTCTTTTCAAAAGCTTTCTTCTTAAATTTCACATGAAGTTTCAAAAGCCTGAGCTTCCGAATCCTTCACGTGAAGGATTTTGAAGTTTCAGGTTTCCATTAAAAACCCATCCGAAGCTGGAGAAACGACTTCTGCATTTTTGCAAAGACGAAGAGAGAGAACAGAGAAGAAATAGAGAGAAAGCAGAGAGAGAATTGAGAGAAAATCGAGAGAGAAAAAAGAAATTTGAAAATCGCTCGTCAATTTCGAACGTTTCCATATTCGCGGTCAATTATTCTAGTCAGCATTTTCTCGTCATCGAATCAGATAATGATGATTTACTTTATTATTTGTTTGCTTCTGGCATTTACATTTTTTATTTCATTGCTTGTAACGTTAATTTTTTTTACACGGTAGAGAAGTTAGAGGAGTGAAAGTATCAATTTGTCCCATCTCGACACACGCAAGATTTTTGAATTAAGGTAATGCCTATATTCTTGTTAAAACATGCTACATTTTAGTATTGTGTAATCACTGTTGCGCTGTTGTATTGTGATGTTTTACATGCTGTTTAGTCCGAAAAATGTCTTATTTTTGCTCTACATATATATATATATATATATATATCTGTTTTACAATGAAAAATATCTTATTTTTTGCTCTACTCATATCTCTATTTTGCATATCGATACATGTCTCATGAAAGATTTTGTGTGTATTAAACATGTATTTCATCATGATTTTTGAAATTTTGGAGAGTTAATTGAAAATGATTTTCAAATTACTGAAATAATAACTAAATCTACATGTCTAATGAAAACATTTGTAAAACCTTATTAGATATAGACCGTTTGTCTAATGTAACAAACATGGCTACCCACCTGGACAAATCGTCACCATATAATTTGTTTATAATAATAAAAAAAACTATCCCAAAGAATAGAAAATTTTGAAAAAAAATTGGGAAAAATATTTAAAAATAATAACGATATTCCTAAAAATTTGTCGTTTTATTACTATTTTTGCGCTACAGATATCTCTATTTTATATGTTGATACATGTCTCAGGAAAAATTTTGTGCTTATCAAATTGCATTTTCATCATATATTTGAAATTTTGTAGGGTTAAGTAAATATGATTATCAGAATACTAAGATAATAACTGAATATACATATCTTAGGAAAAATTTTGTGCAAAATCGTGGTTAGATCAGGACCATAGAATGTGGTAATTAGATCTAAGTCGTTATTTTTAGTCGCCTAATTCAAGGGACATGGACTAGCTAGGTAGGTAAACCTGGACCACACGATTTATCTCTGTAATAATAAAAAGTTCCCAAATAATAAAAAAAAATTAGGAAAAATGAACAAAAAAACATAATAAAAGAAAAGCCAAAAACTCTATCGTGAAAGTCCCGGTTCAAACCCGAGTGGGTTTGGGCCAGCTGTTCAATTTTGTGAGTTAGGTTGAACCGACCCAGTCTGGAAAATAAATAGGAAAAAGAAAGAAAAAATTAAATTTTTTAAAAAATAATATGTAATATTAAAAATGGATCTAGTTGATCCGGCTAGGAAAATATAAAAATAAAAAAAAATCACAAAACAAATTTAAAAATGAAGATCCAAATCATAAAATTTTCTAAAAAAATACGAAACATTCCACAAAGAAAATTTTAAAAATCTAAAGAATTAGAATTTCCTCAATTAATTAAGTAGATGCTATTGTTGATGATTTTGTTTCTTCATTCATTTCTAAATGATACTTGTATCCTTTATCTATAAATATTTTGAAAGAATACCTAAATTCATAAATATTTTGTGATCATATTTATTTCATTTGTTATATTAATAGTTATAATGTTCATTTCTTAATATGTAGAGAAAAAATTATAAAATTTTACATAGAAAATAATTTATAGATTGTTCGTTTAACAAAATGTTTACATTTTTTATGACTGTATAATGGGGAGGTACAATAGTACAAAATCAATTTGGATATGATTACGAAGGTGGACAATGTGCTATGTTTGAGTTTGAGAACATATCGACATTTGATGAGTTACGTGTTACAATTGAGCGCGAGTTAAATGTAACAGAAAATCAATGTATTGTCAATCTGCTGTATAGACAATCGATTAGAACAACTGGATATATGATGTTTAACATTGTGGATGTGCATAATGATAGCATAGTTGAGAGAATCCAACAGTTTGCACGTTTGACCGATTATATGAGGTTTTTACAATTTTATGCTACTATAAATGAACATCAATCGATAAAAAGTTTAATTGGGGAAGGTTCCAATATTGGTGAAGATGATATTGATATCGATAATCAGTACATGTAGTACAATGATAACGATGATGACGATGACGATGACGATGACGACGACGACGACGATGATGATGACGATGATGAAAATGATTCATGGTTGCGTAGTGACGATAGTGATAAAGAAAATGACGAAAGTGGTGATACGGATGCTTACTACATCACTTATTATAGTAATCCCATATTACCGTTGCCACATCCATCGCTCTATGCAGAGATTGACTATGATATGATGCAAGTATATACAAGAATCAAACCGAGCCATATGTTATTTAATCCAACTAAAGAATTTTATGTTTGAATATTATTTTCATCACAAGATGCAATGCAGTTGGCTGCGAAAGAATATTCTCTACTGAGAAATCATCGCTGTCGCAGTGAAGAGACAAAGAAAAGAAAATATGTTATAAAGTGCGGTAATCCAAACGAACCATGTGATTAGAGACTCCGTGCATTGAATAAAGTGAGCGAGCTATTTTGAAAAATAACTAAATACAGTGGGCCACATACATGTTGTAATCCACAAATGTCAATAGATCATCAGCAACTTGATCAAGTACCTCTTTAACCAAATAAAAGCAATGGTTACCATCCAACCAGATATAAAAATCAAGCCACTAATGGCAATGATTAAATATAAGTTGGGCTTCCAACCTACTTATCATAAAATCTGGTTAGCTAAACAAATAATGATTGTCAAAACTTTTGGAGGATGGGATGACTAGTACGGTTTGTTAAAAAAGTACGTGAATATGACGAAGCTGATGAATCTAGGTTTTCATTTTGTGATTGAGAATTTCCTCAAACAAGATCAGAGTTGCAACGTTTTAAATTGGATGTTCTGGACTTATAAGCAGACGATTGAAGGCTTCAAACGCTATCATCCCTTGATTTTTGTTGATGGAACTTTTTTATACGGTAATCATCAAGAAATGCTCATATGTGCAGCCTCATTTGATGGGAATAATCATATATTTCTGTTGACATTTGCTATGGTCGATCGGGAGACTGTTGATAATTGGTCTTGATTTATGAATCTGCTGCAAATATATCTCACTAATGGCCGAGATGATATTTGCGTAATATTGGATAGACATATCGGGATTGAAAAAGCAATATAGACGGATGGGTAGTGTCCTCCAAATGCCCACCATATATTTTGCATTCGGTATATTATTAGCAATTACAATAAAGACTTTAAAAATACCAAAGGGTAAAGAACTGTTCAGATGGCAGATAAAATTTATCAATTACGTAATTTGAGAAAATTACTCGTTTATAGAATTGTGTGATATTTATTATTATTGTAATATTTAGCTTACCAGAACCAAAAGCGAAAGTTTCTACACATCATAAACCGAATGAGAGAATTGCATCTACAAACAGTTGAATGGTGTGATCAGATTCCTTGGGATAAATGGACAAAAGCTTATGATGAAGGAAAGAGATATAGAGTGATAATCACGAATTTAGCGAAATCGGTTAACGGGATGCTAAAGGGATTTCACGCTCTGTTTTATAACTGCTATGATGAATAGGATATTTTATTAGTTAATCCATTATTTCGATACGATAAGAACTACATATAGGGCACAAAAGGTGGAGGGATGAATATATACTCAATTTGCGGGTAACCTTCTTCAGAAAAACTTTGAAGCTGCAAATAGATATGAGGTGACCCAGTTCGACTTTGATTCCAGAATCTTTGAAGTTAAAACTAGATATGATAGATCCAGAAGAATGGGGGGCCACAAACACAAGGTCGAGCTAAACCTACGAAGATGTACATGTGAAAAATTTTGAAAGATAAAAATCTCATGTTCACATGTAATTGCAGTCTGTCAAAAATATACAATTGATTATAATATAATAGTAAATAAATTCTACATTTTAGATAGAACATTTCAGTGTTATCGATACATGTTTCATTCATTGGGGGATCCAAATTACTAGTCTGAACTTGACAAGCTGCTATTAGTGACAGATCCGAACCGTATTAGAAAGAAAGGAAAACCCCGTGCATTATGCATACGTATGAAGATGGATTGGAGTATCCCGAGAAATAGTGATTCAACTAACCATTGCAGCTATTGTGGAAAATCAAGACACAACAATCAAACTCATGCATATAAATCAGTTTAAAGTTCTTTACCCTTTTAAGTTGTCCTACTTATTCAATAAATCTTTTTTATCTCAAAAAGTATATTATTTTCACCTTTTGTTAGTCATAATCGACATTCGTAAAGTTTTAATTGTTTGGCTATTCATTTTCAGGAAATAATTGAGGCAAATGATGATGGTTTCCTTCTTCAAACCTTAAAAGAAGTTATGGATGAGTCGACTTTAATTTATGAAGCTATATTCGGAGACTCGATAACATATCTAGCTAATTTAGTTTTTTAGTGTACTCGAAGGCAAATGTCATTTGTGTGAGCTGTCATTAAGAATGAACCTTACAAAATATTAGTGTATTATTGTTATGTATTTTTTCTGCTTTTCTGGAGTTTCTGTAATTTTTGGGTGATTTAGAGGCCAAAATAAAAATTACAATTGAGAAATATTGGGCACTATTGTGGTCAGATAAAAAATTCTGGGCACTATAGGGCGATGTCAAAACTCCTAAAAAGTGAAAAAAAAAAATTTAAAAAGGCTGAAATTACATTTTTTAAGCCTAAAATGGAGTTGTGTTTGTGAAAGAATGCACAATCCTCAATTGGATTTTTCAAATTTAAATGGCCTAACATGAAAAGGTACGTAATTTAAAATATTAAATATTTTTCCTTTTTTTTAGGTCACGAAATCTTTTTTTTTTAATTTTTGAATTTTTGTAAACATAGGAAAATATTAAAAATTATGAAAATTTCAAAAAAATTAATTCTTCTTTCAAATTGGTTCCTCAGACTTAGCTAAAGCTTCAAAATGGTTTTTCAATTTTATAGATTTTTTATGAATTTTCTATTAATTTTCTTTAAAAACTTGATTAAAATTCAGGTATCAACACATAGCAATATCACATTTATGATGTAAACAATTCTAGTAAATCAAAATTATAATAATATATAACAATCGTCAACCCTGATTACATTCAATGATGATGTCGTCCCCCTACATGGCCTCCTGTTCCGCAAGTAGGTCATCTCCGATGTTCGATAGCTTTAGTATTATACATACGACGAGATTTCGATTGCGTGGGTTGTGTAGATGACGAAGGCATATCATCTTCTGACAACCGTGGTTGTGATGCATCTTCAAATTGAGCAAACATCTCATGCTCAAACGGTATATATTTTGTAGAAGCATATTAGGAAAAATGAGAGAGATCAAATCCTCCAGCCATTGAAAAAATTACGAGAGTGTGGAGACGAAATCCCGCACGAAATGAGCCAGCGAACTAGTCGAACCCGAATTAAAATCTGTTCGACCGAACCCAAGGTTGAACCTAGGAGTGAATCTGTCGTATTATAGATCACGGGATAAGGGACGACATCTGTATCTCGATAAGCTCTAGTAGTTCTCTGGATTGATTGACTAGTCTGAGGAGGGTCATCTTCATACGATCTAATAGGTGTTGTGGTAGATGATGATTGAGGTCGTAGAATCATTATTAGCCATCTCTACTCATTGAAGGCATATAGCATTGCTATAGATATCCTCTCTATCTGCCGTATGGTCTCTCGCATGTTCTCTCGATCTGGAGACGTAGACCTACACATGATTTGTTTCACGCCATTAGCTTGTTCATAAAATCAAAGTTAATAGAAGTTATCAAATGCTAACAATTTATATTACTAAAAAATAATAATATGAAGTAAATTATAAGTGTTTGCACTAACAGCTATACCTACTGCACCTCCCGTGTAAGAAATCCACCGCTGTGTGCATGTACGGTACCACTCTATATATTCTGAATGGAAGTGAAGTGCCTTCATTGCAGGATCAAATCGGATTATGTAGTTAGAACGATTGTTCCACATTTCAACGTATTGTCTTTGCTTTTCGACCCAATTCTTTGTAATTGGCCTTAATTCAAGAGCATAAAAAGGTTTATGATCATTGGGATGATTCGGTATTGGTTGCTGCATGTCAAATTAACAAAGCACTCGGTCCGGATAATACCACTCAATTATGTGAAAATAGATGAGTGGGACACGAGCTGTCCAAATATCTTTTCCCTCCATACAATAATCTGGTAGAGTCTTGAGAATGTCATTAGTGTAGGACTCCCAAACAATCTTTTATAGTATTGAAACATATCAAATTAAATGAATAATTAATTTAAAAGCTAATATTATATTGAACTCCTTGGTTTCTATCATAACTTACATCGCTGGTAGCATTGATGTGGCAAAGTATGTATGGGCACTCTAGTTGTTTGTAGGGATTGAAACCAGCTGAAAAAATAGTTATATATATTGTTAGATGCACTAAAAAAAATTATCACTACAGTGTAATAGTGACAAAAAAAAGAACAATTACATATATTATATGGACCGAAAAAAGTTTATCACTCAAGGACTAAAAAAACACATATATCACATACAGACTACCAAGAGGTGCATCTTCCAAAGGATCACTGCTTCTAATGGATGGTGATACACAACTAAATCGATCCCATGCCCAAATTTGCAACACATATAGGGCACTACTGATTTGTTGCGCTGATGGATTAGTGGCATTGTATGGCCCCGATACAACCACGCAAACACTGCTGAACCCCAACTGTACGGCGAACGATCCATGAGGTTTTCTAGTAATGGAAGAACAATTACACTTATCCCTGCACTCGATTTATCAGAAAATATGGATCCCTCAACCAATTGCAGAATGAATGCTCTCGCATATTGTACTATGGTAATCTCATCTGTATTAGCCGAAATTTCATTAAAGCGTCCTCTTAGCCAGGTTATCTTACCATCGAATCACATATTTGACCGGTTGGGGCCGGTGACCAAGTAGATTCTCACAAACATCGCCCCAATTCCTATTTATCGGGCAAGTAATTGCATTTCCATTAATAAAAAGCCCTATAAGTATCTCGATATCCTGCAAGATAAGAGTGCATTCACCTTCTAGTATATGGAAGATGTGAGTTTCAAGCCTCCATCGCTTAACCAAAACTGTAATCAAATGGTAGTCAACTTGCCAAAATTCCATTTTCCAAACTCTGTAAAATCCCGAAGCTCGAACATATGGTTCTATGCGATGATCAAGTTCAACTTCGTATACTGTCACTCCATCTCGTTGACATTGAAGAACTTCATTATCATCTATCTCTGAAATATTACATTAATTGTTACTAGCAATTTTATTATGATATAACTGTTATAAATGACAGCTCAACTGATAACTTTTTTAATTACTTATCTCAGCCTCCAAAATGGTCTGCGATCTATATTCAGCCTGCTCTATAAGTAGTGAATTATTCTCAGGTCCCAACCGAATATACATTTTTTGTGCCATGACTACAAATGAAACAGATAAACTTCATAGATATCGCATAATTTTCTTGAGATGCTTTACCCATAAAAGGTACAATCGTCATTTACAAAGAAATGAACAAAAAATAATAAGTCCTATTCAATTAATTGAAAATCCTAATTTTTTACATTCTTTTGAACTTTTTTAGGAAAAATCATTAAACTTTCTCGATTTTTTAAGAAAATTTTTATGATTTTTTTTTCATTTTTCCTGACTGTCCATTTTTTATTTTCTAAATTTTTAATTTAATTTTTTATATTTTCGTACTAGGTCTAGGGTTTGACCCAAATAATGGCGTCTCTATTATATTTTGACTTCCAAATTAGTAATAAGGTTATTTTAAAAAGGGTCCATAAAAGGAATATGTTATATTTTGTTTTAGGGTTTTTTAGAAAGGGATCCTTTCTATTTATTTATATGTTTATTTTTTTATTTATTTTGGGGTATCCATATTTTTACTTTTATTTTAGTATATTTTAAGCTTTTCGCTTCGGGTTCAACAACCGCCAACCCCAACTGGTTTGGGATAAATGTGATGTTGATGTTAATGTTGATGTTGATGTTTTTTAGAAAGGGCTATAAAAGGAATCTGTTACATATATATTGTAAAGATTACTTTTCCTTTTGCCCAAGAAACCCTTTGTTTTTCCCTTCTTCTTGTTTGATCTTTTGATCTTTGATTGTACCCTTGTACTAGTTATTGAAGATAGTGAAACCCCTCTCTCTCTCTCGGTGGTTTTTCCCATTTTTGGATTTTCCACGTATATCGCGTCTCGTGCGTTTTATTTTACTTTCATCATTTGTTATTTCACGCTTGAATTTATGCATCTCTTGGCGTTTTCCATAACACTCTCCTATTATTATTATTATTATTATTATTATTATTATTATTATTATTATTATCATCTTCTAATTTTCTTTTTCCTTTTTTTCCTATTCTTTTTTCGAACCGAGACCGTTCAACCCAACTCACAAATCGAAAGAGTCGGCCAAAACCCACTCAGCTTTGAACCGGGACTAAAATGACAGAATTTTAGGAATGTTGTTATTATTTTTTAAATACTTTTCTCAATTTTTTTTTCGAATTTTTCTATTCTTTGGGATATTTTTATTATTATAAATTATATGGTCATGTTCATTACATTAGGCAACTAAAATCAACAGCTCATATTTAATCAAAGACCAAATCTACATTGTCCGATCTAATTATCAGTTCTTACGGTCTATATCTAATAAGGGTTTCCCACAAATTTTTTTGTTATCCCTATAGAATTAGTCATTATTTCAATATTTTGAAAATCATATCAAATTAACCCTCCAAAATTTCAAATTTCATGATGAAATACGGGTTTAATATGCACAAGATATTTCGTGAGACATGTATCAACATGCAAAATAAAGATATGAGTAGCGTAAAAATAAGCTATTTCTCGGTGCAAAATCAATATATATATGTAGCGCAAAAATAAGACATTTTTCGGACTAAATAGCATGTAAAATATCACAATACAACAGTACAACAGTGATTGGATGGTACTAAAATAGCATGTTCTAAAAAAGATATAGCCATTACCTTAACTCAAAAAGCGCGCATGTGTCGAGATGGGAGAAAACGATATTTCAACTCTTCTAACTTCTCTGCCGTCTACAAAAAATTAACGTTACATGCAACGAAATAAAAAACGCAAATAGCAAAACAAAAAAGATCATAAAGTGAAATATTACCTAGTTCGATGGCAAGGAAATATTGACGGAATCAATAATCACGGATACGGACACATCGGAAATTGACGAGTGATCTCCAAAAATTTTATCACTCGATTCTCTCTATTTTTTCTCAATACTTTCTCTATTTCTGCTTCTTTAGAGAAAACTCTTCAAGTGTCCCTTATAAGAGTCACTTGAAAAACTCTATGATAAATTATTCTTATCGCAAAGACGAATTTTTGCTCCGCTCGGCACCCTTTTTGCGCCAGACGTGACAAAAGGAGGGACATAGCGCCCGAAAAAGGAGAGGAGGGGGCGGTGGAAAAAGGGGGTGGGGGTCCTCTTCAGTTCGGCACTTGCCGAACGGTGCCGATTCGGCATCGGAGGCGCCAAACGGAACCCTTTTTGGTGTTTTTCCTCCAAAGAGATCCGAATCAGTAAAAATGAAATTTTTTTGACCCATTTCGTAAAAAGCCCACATTTGGAGGTTTTTCTTCTTTGCTTAAACTAAGTTGGTTGAATATGACGACGGTTGTCCCAGCTCCGTCCATTGTAGCATCATCTCTTTATCCACTACTATTTGCTGACTGTCGCTTTGGTTTGCCAACAAATAAGTCGCATCATGTCCATCTTTATATGGATGTGACTCGACTATGATTAGGTAATAGCGAATTCGTAATTCATAACGAAGCAAAACTCGCAAACATGCATGAGGTGCGACACACTCGAAGCGCACGATATCTCTGATTGTAATCCAACCTATCCTCGAAAGGCCAAAGCAGGTTCACTGAACGGTTGGGCATAGGCGTGATTGCGCACTCCCCCATGGCACCACATCGTTACCCTAATCCCGTTTTGTCTTCAAGCCTTGAGCTTCCAACAGAGCATTTTGTTCGCCCTTCCAACTGAACAGTCGTCACATTCAGTCATTGTTCTGTCACTTGTCGAGAATAAGATACTCTAAGGCTACCGTCTACAGCTCTCAATCTTAAACGGCAGTCCCCAAAGCAACTAGTATTGAGCCGAGGGTTCCCGGGACTAACCTGTTCTGGTATCGCTCGACGCAGCGGAAACGCGGGTGACACGAATCGCAATTTGCAGTACAACTAAAACTTGCGACACGCACAAAGGCGCGACAAGCTCGAAGCGCAGAGAGAAAAACTATCAATGTCATGATCGATTCAATGTCAAATCAGAAGCTTCTTACAGAAGAATATACTGCAAATATAGATAGCTTAAAATCCTAGAAAGAAACATTATAAAATACAGGTATGAGATCTTATTAAAAAGGGTAAAGAAAATCCTTAAGGATATAATCTAAGACCTAATTAGAAAAGAAATTACTCAAACTTGTATGATAACTCTCAAGTCCCCTATCACATATGTACTCTAAGAAGTTAAAGGTACATGGTTCTCATGATTGTTGCATATACCTAAAACTAGTTCTATGCTAAATCAATTGAAGGAAAATAGACTTTCAGCTAAACTCTAATTTTTTGTAGAATTTGCCAGTGCTGAGCTTGGTTTCAACAAAAAGAAGTACAAAGAGACCCTTCTCTTTGTTATGAAACTTCTTGCTCTCATAATATGCAATGACCAGTTTAATTCAAATGGATTAGTGAAGCCTCTCCCTGTCTTTCCGAATTGAGCAAAGGAGAACGCAACATCACGTCAAGAATATCGAGCTATCGATCGTGCCAGCAAGACGCAACATGGACATGGTTTGCAGCTGATCCGACATGCCATGTAGCCCCAAAGCAGTGTGGCCCCGCTCCCCCCGCCAGGTGTCCTCACGTCATTCTTCCACCGGGTTGCCCACGCCCCTTCTCTTCGCTTCCCTCTTCACCACCATCGTTGATTTGCCCTCGTTCATTCGCTCTTGACACTTTGTTTCATTTCAGCATCCGCCAACTTGCAGAGGGAAAATGAAGGTTCTTGCATTCACCCCCACATTACCGTTATTATTACGATCCTGACTTTCTTTTGCATGTCTCAGCTTGTTTGTTAATACTGTCCAAGTCGCTCACCACTTTCTGTCATCCTCTCATCAGATCTTTAACTGGGTGCAAAAGAGGAAGAGGTTGAATCCTAACGTCGTCCAAGGTTTGCGCCTGCAAATTTCCCCTACCCAAATGACGACACGTTGTTCTTTCTCTGCCAGATCCCGTGCCTCTGTCGAATGCTTTGGCGCATCAATGTCGTTGGAACGGTGTTCTAGAGCGGTTACTAACTTTACAGAAAGTTGCGGCGATCGCCATTTGAAAGTTGTTTTGTGTTTGTGCAGATCATGAGCTGGGCCGAAGCCTGAAAAAGCCTGAATCCATCACAGCGGATGCGCTGGCATTACTCGAAGGGCTCACGTTCGCGGGCGTGCTGGATGGTTGGAAAGATGGGATATTAACAATTGGAACTTTTGGCTATGACCCGCTGAAACCCTTGGACCAAGAAAAGGATGAGCTCTTCTTGGAGAGTCATCACGAGAGTCAGGAAGAGGAAGAAGATCAACATGATCTCGATCACTATCCTGATGATCGGGAGGAACCGGATGTGGAGGACGAGGAACAGAACCCTTTGATGTTGACAACATTCTGCAACAAAGGCCTCGTCCTCGATGATGAATTGCAACTACTGAATCCATACGCAGAAAAGATTGCTAAACCTCACAGGTCAATGGTGGTTGACAATGTTGAGCTGACCAAGGGAGTGGTGTTTGAAGAAGAAAAGAAGAAAAAAGGGCAGAGAGTGACACTGGCCGACCTCTTCTCAGCGGATTCTGAGGTCAAAGGAAAACCATATCCAAGTGAATTTGATCAACCCACCAAGCCGTTGGGGAAAAAAGAACCCGCTTCAACCAAGAAAGATGGCCAGTCTTTTGCCAAGAAGCTCATTCATCACATGGTGTCTGAGGATTCACGCCCCACTAGAAAACTACACTGGGTGAGTGTCCTTTTTCCCAACAAGCTAAGGTATCTTCACAAAGGGAGTCTTTATATCCCTTTTAGAGGTTAATCTTATTTCATTTTGGCTCTGATGAAGTTATTCAGATGAATGTACATCTTAATAATGTGGGGTATCGTGTGGATCGAATATGCGGAATCCTTAAGCTCCTTTTCATTTCCATTTTCAGCACGCATAAAAATTTCCTTAGGTCGTAAACAGTAAACACGGGCAGCTAGCAAACCCAATCTCAAATAGTATGTACTTTTGTTCTTGGAGACACGAACAACACTAATGACAAAATAAGGATAAAGATTATTAGATGTAGTGAATGCCAACCCAATGAATGCAGTTGATGAGGAAGATGTTGAAGAAGAAGATCCATCCGGAGCTGGGGAGCAAGATAAATGACAAAGACGATCAAATGATGAAGCCTGGTTGTATTCACCAACTCCTTGTCACCAACAACAATCAGCAGAAGGACGAGTACCACTCTCTCCTTCAATCTCCTCAAGGCAAGTTGTTTTTCTTCTTTCTTTATTTTGCATCAGTACAATGCCATAAGTATCTACGCTTGTTAAATTCCAAACAATAGATGTCGAGAGTAGGAGCAGTCCTCAGCTTTCAACTCGTGTCGTTGAAGTAAAACAGACAGAAAAGTGCAAAACAAGGACTGAACTTTCTTGTACCATGGAGAGATAGATAGATTTGATATGGTGATCTGATGTGCAAGATGCCCAACCTCCCAAATGAGTGGTCATAAATTGTTCTGTCCGTGACAAAAGCACATTGGCAATAGGCACCCATCTTCCCTTCAGCAAATATAATACATTTGATGGTCTTGACTGGATTCACCATTTATAAATCTGAGTGCTAAATCTGCCATATTACTATCTTCCCGTTATCATAAATCATGGCAAAGCCAGTGACATACATTTATACTTGAAGCTACCAAAAATACAAGTCCTCGCATAATTGTGCACGTTACAATGTGGTCATTTTTGCTTATCATGCTAACGACACGAGGAGACAACAATAACAAATTCTCTGGAGACAAGGCTTACAAGACATGTTATACGATAAGAATGGCTCCATGGGGGTGGCTATTGAAATGCCACAAATTTTTAGATAAATTTCACATAGTTCTGAAAGCTAGATTGACTACATATACCACATCAATCGTAGAATATGGGTGAATAACTTTTTATTGTTTCCTAAGACCTTTTACATAAGTAAACCGACAAACCTTTGACCCACAAGTTTGTATACCACATCTATTATTGTACGTTACTTTCAAAACAAATCGATAAGATATAACAAATAGGTCTTTCAACAAAGTATGTCAAGGAATACATAGGCACACAATCTCATTTGATCCATGATGCTAATTTGATTTATGAGTGCAGGGTCAATTGATAGAGATAGGTTTGCCTTAAAAAAAGTGATAAGAAGTAGTGAAAACATACACAAGTCAAGAAAACTTTGAAGGTCGTAACAACTAAATGAAAAAAAAATGTTTTTTAAGACTTACATTGGATAAACAAAACGTCCTCCGTAAGTGTCATTTTAGGGCAGTTCTGTAAGGGGTCTGGTTTTATATAATCATTTTCCTACGTGAAATGACAAGTCCTGTGATTAGAGGGTCCATCGTAGAAAAGTACCAAAGCATGAATCCAAGTAAGAAAAAGTCAGTGTAGTGGCTTTGATTGGTGATCAAGTTTGACGGTCGGCCCAGTGGGCCACCAAGTGTCCGCCACTCCATGGGCATAGGCATCTTTTCCTTTCTCTTGAAAAAATTACACAAATAGTAATGAAACTTTGACTCAATACGTAACGTGATTTCTAAACTTTTAATTTACTCAGTGTAACCCTTGAACTTTATGTAAATGTTCAAGATAATTCTTAGACTAGATAAAAATGTTTAGTATTGTCCCTAAACTTAAAGTAATGAAATAATGGCATTAGATATTTTCATATAGTTAAGAGATCAGTTTGTATATTTGTCGAAAGTTCGAGGACCACATTAAAAAAAATTAAAAGTTTCGCGATGACATTGCACATTAGAGATATAGTTTGAGGATCATATTGAAGAAATCAAAAGTTTTAGGATCACGTTATATATATCGAAATAAAGTTCATAAATCATTTGTATCATTATCTAGGTAAAGTATGTTTTCTTCCCTTTTTTCCACCAAAAAACACACCAAGGTTGAAATGAGATTAAATGGGCATTATGCAGTTAACCCTGCTGTTATCTTTTTTGTCTTACTTTCCACTTAACGTTGAGATCCGCTAGTTAAATACATATATACATGTACATATGAAGTTAGGTCTTTGATTCAACTAAATGTATTCTTTGTGATCAGTGAGATAGACATGCAAGATGGTCGGCTTGTCTACACGTCCAAAGAAATCTTATCACACTATTATATCGAAATTACGATATCGATAGGTCATTGCATGTGCATGTACAATCTTCATCGTCATCTTTCTTCGTTGTTCTTGGGTTATGGACACGTATTGTCTTATTTTTCCAGGTCTGCCGGCTGTTTTTGCAGATGCCATGGTGTGATCACAACTCGGACGTCTTCTCTGCCGACCATTCTTGTTGCTATTTGGTGCGCTTGGCTTTCCTTCTGAACGAAATTATCTTGTGTTGCAGCCGTTGCTAGGGTTTTATTTCATGTGAAAATTATTGACTCGTCGATGTTGCGCCTTGTGTCAGACCTAAACAGCGATTGTGATTGTGTTATTTTGCTTAATGCCAACCAGCTGATGAACGTGATGATGGGGTACCTATGTCCTCTTGATTAGGGCACAAAGGAACCTGCTCGATCATTCATTTGTCTAAACTTGGGATTCAAAGCTCTTCTTGCTCACGACAATCGACTTCTTGTCCATGTCCATGACCACAAGAACCACCAACGTGAAAGACTGCTCCATGTCTGCTGGCGTTCTATCATACTAGGTTTAGTCACTTCCTACATAAGTAACTACCTACCCTTTATTTAATCGGTTATATGTTTTACATCGAAGCAAGCTAATACTTTAATGGACCCGAATAAGATGGTAGAAAATTTTCAATCAGTTATTAACTTGTTATACGGATACCAATTTGGGTTTAGACTTTTAGATTTTGTCAATTTAGTCCTAAATCTTTGCGCGAAATTCAAATATAGTCATTTCGGCCAATTTTCGTTGGCATAAATTATCGACGATGATTGAACTGCCACGTCAACATTTCTCTGCACTAGAAAAGGATCGCTATGGTCATTCGAAAGGATGGGGATTCCTCATGCTCAGGATTGATCTCCGATTCAGATAATGTGTCAGAACACACTAATAATAATTGATCAGAAGAATTATATTGAAATTTAGAACAATGGTTTAGGATAAACTTAGCAAAATTTATAAAAAAAAATAATTAGACTGAGTTGACATATATACAATAGGTTTAGGAATGATTCGGTAATTTTGCCGGATAAGATCGACTTTTGCTTACCCATTATCCTTTGATAATGAATCACAACTAAGGTCTAAAGAACTTCAAATCACATCCTTTAATTTAACATTTCTTATCCCTTTCGCCACCTCTTAATAATAAGCAAGACACCTAGTAAAACAACTTCCAATGCGTTTGGTACATGATCGATTTCTCAAACGACATGGAATGTCCTCCGAGTGCACTTGTCCATCGAATCAACATTATCCAACCAACTTGTTGGCAAACTCTAATCTAGGTTTATCATTGTAAATAATTATCATCTTCCTTCACATACAAACCAAACCTTTTAAATCTCACAAACACCTCCACAATCATATTTCAACAATTTCCCCAACTTATCTTGAGACATCAGCAAAAAATCAGAAAGCAATTTTGAAGTGTTCAGACTCCAAAATGACATTGGAAGTTAAATAAAAGAATGTGCACTTTTACACAAGAATCAACATTAACTCCAAGAAAATTTGGTACCATAATTTATGAACTTTCCTCTTCTACTTAGTGATCGTGTGGATTACACAACAATATATAAGTAAGGAATCTTCAAAATCCTCATTTTTTTTTATATTTAAAGTAATCATTTTTTGAATCATGAAAAAGAGAGTTGTCGGGTGCTCGGACATGAGATTAGTCCACCTGTAACCTCTAAGGTTATTTTACCAATATAAAGAAGTTGCTTATGTTGTAAAGGAAAAGGAAGAGCTTATGGTATTAACAAATAACTTGAGGATAATATCGCATAAGAGTATGTAAGTATTGGTAAATTATGCAAATATATATTAGTAATTCTTTTAAGAAGTTGATAATTTCGAAGTGTACAAACAGAGGTAATCGGATAAAGGTTAGTTACTTAGATTTAGTTAGTAATTTAAAGCGAGAGACGTTGTCAACAATTCATCTTAACTTTGGTAATCTGGTATAAAATTTTGTTAGATTAAATTGTTGGTAAATTTATGTAAACAAAAGAAAAAATTGACCAAGGCTATTGGTTGGTTATTTGTCGTTGACCAAACACGGTGAATGGGCACAAACAGTAGAAGCAAGTCAGCCTGAAACAGTGAAGTCTGCCTGATTGGTCGTAATTGGTCGGCGGAAGGAGGAAGAAGAAGAAGAAGAAGAACTCATCACAGGGGCCATTCCGTCTCTCTACCGTGTAAGAATTTTCTGGGTCGATTCATCTTGTCCTTGGCAATCTCTCTCTCTCTCTCTCTCTCTCTCTCTCTCTCTCAGTGTCTCTCTGTTCTTTTTGGACAGATTTGAGTCTGGTTGCGTTGAGAAGTGATCCGTGGCAGCAGCAGTTAGTGAACTGAAGGGAAATGGAATCCAATCCTAAAGTTCATTCCTTTGATGAGGTCGCCGAGCACAACAGCCGCGCCGATTGCTGGCTAATTATCTCTGGCAAGGTCACTTCCTTGTTTCCGTTCTTTTTCTAATTTTTCCCTGTTCCGTATTTTGTAATTGGGAAGATCGTGAGCAAATCACCCGTGGAGTCTCGGTTGGGCCATTTCTTGTTTGTATGTGCTCTATTACAGTGAGCTTGCACGCTTGTGGATTACTTGCTCTATTGTTGGACTGCCATCGGTATTAATCGTTCTGGATCTGCCGTCCATGTAGCTTAATGTACCTTGGATTGGGTAGGGAAACTCCTTTATGCATGTTTACAGAGGCCTCGGTTCTGAAGATGCATTGCCCTTTTTCTGATGATTGAGGTTCTCTTTCTTAGCCCTTTGCTGTTTGGATGAGAATGTTCTCAACTTGTCAGTAGAGAGGGATATTGGGTGGTTGCTATCTCTGCCTATATGGCTTCTTTCTTCAAATTGCTTGGTGTCCTTACCTCCTTGAGGCGCGAGCCCCATTGAGCCAAGCTAAGCTACTTCTTGCGATTGTCCTTTTCTATGCTCGGCTTCTGTTTTTGACCTTTCTTTTTTCTGAACTCTTTGTATCTTGTAATTACTAGACTACACAGATCAGCTAGAGATCAAAGGACTTCCGACAAACCTCTTCATTCTTATATGTTCTTTTGCATGTTCTCCTGATGATTGAAGCTGCTATGGGTAATGGCCTGAGCTTTCGAAACACTCCAGGAGGAACTTTTGCTTGAGAGGGGGAAAGGAATTTATGTCCCTGAGGAGTTCCTTTTAGTTGCTCCGGTCAACTAACCTGTTCATTTGTTAATGCAATAATTAGATTTCCCTTTCAGCATATTGCATCAAGTGTTACTGGGCCTTTGCAAACCTGAATGTTTTTAATCACTGAGGTAGATGTTGTGGAGAATTCTCGGTCCGCCCAGTACATTCAGTTCTCCAGTTTCGTTAACACCATGTTTAAGCATGCATGCCGTTATAGTTGCCTATTTTTCCAACAGAAGCTTTTGTAAATAATCTGGAGAATGGACTGATGCTTCTTTAAAAAGTCGATAGTGTTGTAAAACATGAAATCAACATCAACATCAACATCACCTTTATCCCAAACTAGTTGAGGTCGGCGGTCGATGAACCCGAAGTCTAAAGGGTTCATCTCATAAGGGGTAGCTCTTTTTCTACGGCCGGCTCGCTACGCCTAACGCTAACCCTCCTCCTTTACCCTGGCTATGGAAATGAAAAATATATCTTTCTTTATTTTTTTTGTTTCTGTTTTGTCAACAAGTTCTCCTTTCTGTCATGATTCTTGAGATCATTTCCTTCGCAAAAGGGACCTTAGTTAGAGAATGACACGGAATGAAAATTCTTTGATTGCTTTCTGTATATTTACATGAATGGTTTTACGGATTCATTATGGACGTTATACAAATACAACTTCTTGTATCCAATTTTTACTTCTTCTAATGTGTTTCTTGATTTGATGTTGAATTAGTTGATCGCTGTTAAAAATGCGTTAAACATTATGAGCCATATTCTAGTACATGGCATGTGGAAATTTTACGGTTTTCTTTTGGGACTATATAAACAGCAAGTGGCTTTGTCTCAGGTCTACAATGTAACTCCTTTTCTGGAGGATCATCCTGGAGGGGATGAAGTCTTGCTAAACAATACAGGTGAAACAAATATTAGTCCCTTAAATTGCACACTGATGTGACCACATAAATTGTTATTTATCAATTGCACTGTCTTGGTTGTGCAGGGAAAGATGCAACTGATGAGTTTGAAGATGTAGGTCATAGTGAATCTGCAAGAGAGATGATGGAGAAATATTTTATTGGCGAAGTCGACAGCTCCACTCTTCCAGCACAGAGTGAGTACACTCCACCAACACAGGTGCCTTCTGGCCAGGTCCAATCTTCTGAGATTGTGATAAAAATCTTGCAGTTTCTGGTTCCCCTACTGGTCTTGGGCCTCGCATTTGCACTAAGGTACTTTGGCAAAACAGACTAATTAGAAGTCTGAAGAATCAGAGTGTTCACATTAAGCCATGTATGAATTGCCAGTGATCAGGTAGTTCCATTATTGTAGCATCAGAAGATTGCACTGTGCATCATCTGGCTATGTGTATGCGGCTAGCAGCCGAAAATCATGACACCAATGCTGCTTAGCTTGACATTTTGCTTCTCTATCTTTATTGTACTCTCTAAGTAACTTTATGTCTGGTAAAATAATTGCATCTCGCCTCAGTTTAGGCTACTTCCCATCTCAGCTCCTTTCCTTTGATATTTTTGGCTTAGGGAGATGTGATCTCTGCCTATCCCCTAAATTGCTAGGAGCATGCACGAGTTCTCGTCGGCCCTGAAATTGAGAATTCTTGAAGAAAACATCCCCAAGACATTATGTTCCAGGAAAGTGAAAACAAGAATTGGTGATTGGATTTGAGCATGTGTTGCCTTTAGAAATGGACTTGGTTGTATAAGTGCCTTCTGTGGCATCATGTATTTTACATGAAAATGCTCTCTAGTGTTATGGCACGATGAGTGTGTTGATCTGAAGAAACAGAGTGATCTATGAAGGTGTGCTCGAAGATAGTCTTATGGAGCTAGATTAGAAATGTGTGGCTAATAAGCAATCTAAATGACAGTTACAGATAGATGAGATAACAATATCTGAGTAGGCTTCGCCCCAGCCATGATAATCTATAAGAATCTTACAGAGGTTTTAGATTGTTGGTGGCTACATGTTCCATATAGAATGGCCAAAGACTTGGTAATTTGGACGACTGGTTTTATTAGCGGCATTATCGACGTCATATCACATCATTTATAGTTTGATTAAGCTAAGCATCTTATCAAGAAAGATAAGGAAAGAAGATGAGGCTGTCGTGGGCACACGGAAAGGTGACAGCAGATAGCAAATAAAACCAATAGAAGAAGCTGGTTGGAGCTGAGCTCGATGACCAGGGGTAACGTAATTCATCAGGGAAGTGGGCAATCTATTACGTCCTGGAGAGGGATTAGATAAGAAGGGCATGATCAGCGCTGAAAGTGACAAGAGAGTATGAAGTTAGGAATCGATGATTGTTGCTTCCTCATCCAGACATGGCAAAGTCTCCCTTCTATTCTTCTCTGTTTGTTGGCTTCCCCTTCCATTGGTTAAGGAATCTATCCACGGATGCTTAGCGTGGCTGTCTTCTTCATCTTGTTTATGAAATGGCTTGTACGTAGCCAAAATTGATGAGGTGAGGCAGACCTTGTCATTGAATTCATGTATTTTCTTACTTCTTCAGCTGTCTCGGTTGGACAGGTCAGATGAGACTAAACAATTAATAATCAATCGGTCAACCCTTGAGAATAACGTTAGATTTAGTGATAGTTCAATAACAAATAGGACCTGCTCTCTCATTCATTCTGTGTTACCTGGAAGTTAAAGACGAATGGGGTTTGACCTGGAGAATGAATGCGCAGCCTCCCTCCTAAATTTCCTCTTCTTCTCCTAAATTTCAATATGACCGGTTGCTGTTAATAATACAGAGAAGTGATTTTGTTCGTTAAACTAATCGAGTAGATACTCTAGAGCGCAATATATGGTATCCCCAACACATAGATATAGGATGAAATGAGATGTACGGGCCGCACATGGCAATGCTTCTGCTCTAAATATCAACTACTGGCTAAAAGTAGATTTTTGAGCGATACTAGATTGAAGAAGAGAGATTGATGTCGAGAGACTGGCCGTCGATTGTCCCTTTCTAATTTTAACTTCTGGAGAGAAATAAAATTAAAATGATTTCAGAACTACTACTAGAGCAAAAAAAAAAAAAGATTTTCAAAAGTTACGTTACCAAATGAATTTATGCTCCATGAGCATATCTGGAGCAGAAATTCTAATCCAGAAATGTTGCCATCATTTTGGATTATAGATAGATGAATTATGATGAAGAAGACTATTATCTTCTCATCAAATGATGGGCCAGAGTGGACTATTCTTTAGCGATTCTTTTTATATGATAGTGTATCTTACTGTCAGATTAGATCATCAGTGGATGGGTTTAGACATTTGAGTCTCTTTTCCTTGGTTAAAAAATCAAAAGAGACCCCTAATTACCGCGGTCGAGCTAAAGAGAAGGTCATCGTTCTTTAGGGGTGTAATACTCCATCATCAGTAAGACTTATCCACTTTGGCAAATGATTTGTCCTACTTTCTCTTTCTAAAGTGAAAGCAGTTAAAGGAATTCCAAGTTTGTATCTAAATTTTGATTAATGTCATGCTGTTGGACTTTTGGTGTTACTAGCCTGACGTTACTAATAAACCAACAATGCAAACGGGGTTGGGACATTTGGCCACCTGTTCGAACAAATAGATATTGTCACAGAGATGGACCGCTTCATTTCATTGATGTCATGCGAGGTTAATCGAGTTTGACTTGATTTGATTCCAAATACATCTTTCTTTTTATTAGTGTCGCTTCCTTGTGATCCTTCCCCACCAGAAAATGTTAGGTGCCGCCGGGACTCCACCTTACCATTTTTTTGCAATGGGATTCTGGACTGGAGTAGCCAAACTGGCTTGAAAAGAAAAGACCCATGAGAGAGAGAGAGAGAGAGATGCTATGCACATGGTAATGTAGGAACATACACAACCGCTAATCGCTTTACCTATGAAGTAAGATAACAGACACACACACACACACACACCTCTATTCAGATATTTATGACAAATTGCATGTTTGACCATGAAGGGCTAATGTCTGATCAACCAACAAAACCAGACTCGGGTACAACAGCTTCTTCAATCCCCCACAAGTGAAAATCCAGACATCACTACTTAAAGAGCTCTACGGCGAGGGCGCACGATGACCGTGAGTGGATATGCCATTTCGCAGGAAAGCCTGAGCACCTCGGTCAAGTCGACCCCGTTGCTCCGGTCCCAGGCTGAGGGTAACCACTCGTACTCGCGCAACAGATGGGCCACCCAATGAGTGACGGTGATCAGCCCCAAGCTCTTCCCTGGGCAGCTCCTCCTGCCCGATCCGAACGGGGCAAGCCTTAGATCCGAACCCAACACTGAAAGCTCCACCCCTCCTTCCTCACCCTCGACGAACCTTTCGGGCATGAACCGATGAGGGTCCTCCCAGACCTTCGGGTCCCTGGATATGGCCCACATGTTGACCATTGCTGTAGTCCCTGCGGGCACGTGATGCCCGTTAACCAATGTGTCCGCTGCTGCCAATCGTGCCCAGGAGAGGAGTGGACCCGGTGGGTGCAGTCTTAGGACCTCCTTCACCACGGCCTGCAGATAAACCAGCTGTGCCGTGTGTCCCTCGCCGACAACAACGCTGTGGTATTTTCCCACCACTTGGTCGAGCTCACTTTGTACCTTGGATTGCACGTCAGGATGCAGCACCATCCTTGCCAGAACCCACTCCATCAAGACGGCAACCGTGTCTGTCCCTCTGAATATCATTTCCTACACCAATTTAGCATATATTTAGGCAGTACAACTGACAGTCATCTGTGAGGCATGCAATGATTGGATAATAATGTACGACCACCACCTGTACTTTAAATTCCTTGATATCAAAAAATTCTTACCTCGTTTGTTTCTATATTTGTGAATTGGATGCTAGCAACATTTGCCACTAGATTTGTATAAACAAGATAAGGGGGAGAAATTGTAAAATGAGGTGTGCAGATCTAACTTATAAATTCTGCTTACGTACCCAAAGAACAGCAATAATATCGAAGTCGGACAATTTCTCAGAAGCTTGAAGAAAGAGCAAAATGTCAACGAAGTCCATGCAGTAGCTGTCGCCGGCCTTCTCTCTATGTTCCCTGATCATTCGGCTGACAAAGACCTTCACCTTAGGTAAGAGTCGCCAGCATCTGGCCCGAATGTTCTGAGGATCAAAATCAGACAGCCAAGAGAAGTGGTCCGACCAGTTGAGCGTGCCCAGCAATTGATACGCTTCATCGACCAACCTCTCCAGTTCCTCCGCTTCTTCATTCATATGATCCAGTTCATACCTGCGTCCAAACACTAGGAACATCATGTGGTGGAGTGAAGCTCGTTTGAGGACTTGGTGGACTGTGAAAGGTTCACCATGGTTGTGGCGACCCAAGGATGAAACCATCCCAGAAGCAATCGCACTTCTTTGATCCCCGGTAGCCTTGATTTGCTTTGGACAGAAGAAATGGGCGGCAGCGATTCTCCTGAGCACTCTCCAGTAGTCACTACAAGGAGCAAACCCAATGGCTCGATTAAACATCAAGCTGTAAGCGGACTCCTTCGTGGGACGATCTGCAAACACGGGGCCGTGGAGGATTTCTTTGGCCACGTCGGGATCACATGTGACAATAACACGCGTGTGGCCCAAGCTGAAGGCCATCAACCGCCTCGCGTCATGTGATTGAGCAGCGGCTGCAATCTGGCGATGCGCAAGTTGGTTGGCCATCAGTTTAATGCTGCCAAACCAAGGCAATCCTCTAGGACCTGGAATGGACTTGAAGTTACTGAAGGAAGAAAGCTTTCTCTTGGAAAAGCAGTACTTGCCCCAAGCAGGACCACCAGGATGAGCCCAGTAAACTAGGGAAATCGACAGCCAAGCTAAAGTGGCAAATAGGAGAAACGTATATGCCATCGCGACATGCGGTTGCATAAAAGCTCCGCATAGTTTGGGGACAACGGTAAAAGCCCAGGGGGTGGTATCGACGTCAGTTTTCATCGGAGGGCGAGTGAGAGAGGGAAGCTTTACAAGTTTGTTTCGCTATTGGATTCAGCTAAGAATGGATGGAAGTTGGCGACGGTAACAAGTCTTGAGACGAAGCCGAACCATATAGCACGTATATAATCTATAAGTTGGGGAAGCTGTAATCACATGTAAAGATGGCGTGATAAGTCATGGAAGATAAGGTAAAAAAGTAAGCGAGAAGCACTGTCAACTAACGAGTGCATGACGAGGCGTAGACTAGCAATCCCCCGACATCAGGAGGCACGATCCCATCACTTGGCGGAGGATTTGCCTTCATGCTGACGTTGTGGACTTCATAAATCCAAGGACCACCCACCACCACCCCAGCTTAACATCAGCTTTCTGCATTTTCTGTCTCTTGTGTTCATAATTGTTTCACTGAAGAAAGTCAACACTGTGAACAATGAGTATGATATTAGATTCCTCGATCTGAGAGCGGACCTTAAAGTAACATAACCCCAGCGCACATCATTGTAAACAGCGGTGAGACTTGTAAGCTATCGAAAAGGCTGTGTCGAATTTGAAATAGGTTCAAGTACATTTACTGGACAATCTGGGATTAGAATTGTCACAACCAAATAGTCGTAATATTGGAAAGCATGTGCATCAGACAACAAAATAAGGTACTTTCAGGCAGATACGCCAACGATTTCCAATGGCATCTATCTGAGAGCAGCATGCAATGCAAGGCCCTGCACCAGCAGTTGGCCTCACCAGCACAATCGTCGGCTTCTTAGATTATTCTAGACGCCACCTACGTCATGGGGGATTCAACAAATGAATTAGCTTTATGAACGGGGTCGCATTGCGTTCACCAAATTTTCCCTACGAATACACACCCCACCCAAATTTCGGTCAAGCTAGAAGCTCAATACTGGCCCAGATATGAAGACTCTGGGAAGAACTTCTGTTCCTCGTCTAAATTAACGCTCTTCCATAGAGTTTCCATAAAGTCAAATGATAAAAGTTGTGCAAGAGGGCATGTCTTTAGGCAATGAGAAAAGGCCACGATGAATTGGAGAGGCAGCAGACAGAACACTAATAGGAGTATTCCTTCTGATACGAGAGAAATTAATGACCATTATTGGACCAAATAGTCACGACATTATCAATCAATGCAACGAATAAAATCATCGGACTCCTGAATGCAATACGTGCTGACTAAATATTACCTATTCTTCTAGCAGTCGCTTTCTCTGCATAGCCTAAAGTTCCTAGCCAGGGAAGGGCCCTTCTTGGAACTGCGACGTCTCCTTTTTTTATTTACTATGGTAGCCAATGCTTTCAAGTAGCTTCTCAACAGTACTCTCACCAACTTGTGTTTCGTTAAGATTTTACCTCTCTCACGACCTTTTACTAGCTAAGTAAGACTAACATATGATCACCTTCAGTCGTTTTGAGCGGTTAGTGCAAAGAAGCTGTCCTTCTTGGAACTTGCCAGTTGTAGGCAACGCTTGGCCTGGCGGTCCTGTTCTGGGGGATCAGGAACATACCCATCCCTAGCTAGTTCTAGGAATGTGGAAGCAGACCACTAAGACCAGCCCGTGCCCCTCGTTCTACCTAGGATATTCTTTTAGACAATCCGTTTGGAAGTGGGCAAAAAATAAAAATAAAAATGCCATCTCACCTGTACAAATTAAAGAAAAAAGATCTTGGATGATGATAAGCCCAGAAATTAGAACATAGAGACATAATGCAAGACAAAGAAAACCTACTGAATTCCGTGAAATCATTCTTCTTCCCGCTTTTCAAAGGCCCTGATTGGAGCAGCCCCGCACAAGACGACAAGATTTGTCCAAATTTCACTGAAGTGGTTGTGGCCTGGGAAGCTCCCAAAGAGACGTGGTTTTGCAGACTACTTATTCTAGATCCCCGCAATTGTCATTTGAATTCCCAAGTTGCATGGTCGCCATAAAACAAAATGCTACAGAACAAGTCGAGCCGCCTATGAATATGTTAATTCACATGAGAGTCGATATCTTTAACGCGTTTGTAAGCTAAGCAATCAAAAATGTTTTCTTTACTTGAATTTCGATAATTAAAAAACAATCAAATAAACTTTAATTATCTAATTCAATAATTGATAACTAACTAACAAGTTATCATATGAGCGAGTTACCAGTCACTATTGCATAACCAGCAACATTTGGAACTTATCTATGTTTCTATTTCGTCAGAGACAGTGGTAAATGCTACTCTTTATATCACACACAAAATGCCGTGGTCGTCTGTGCTGTAATAAAGTTACGGCGATTCTGTGATCTATCTGTGAAATGGCACGATTTTGAAGACCCGTTAACACGAGGGTCTCGAAAAAGAGTTGCTACAACTGGAAAAGACAGTGTATACAATAGTACAAACTCTGTACATTTGATTACATAATAAAATTTCTCAAGACATACACTAATCCAACTCAGTGCATATTCTTGGTCATCTTCATCACGATGTACCAAAGTGGACGCAGGATAGTCGAATGACAGATCAAGTGCAACCCCCAGAAATCTCTCTCTCTCTCTCACCAAGTCCCACCACCAAGCTCAATACTCAATAGATTGTTCATAAATGTCTAGTTGCCAACTCCTCCCAACTTGTGACTCTCTTTTCCCGCAAAGAAAATAACAAAAATAGAATGAAACATTTAAAAGATAAGTGAGCTGAAGTGCACCCGCAAGGAAGGCATCTTCAACCTGAATTAAAGGCAATAATCATAGCATTTAAACTAATAGAGCCCCTTTAATTTTCTTTTTCTTTTTATCCTGCCTGCCCACCAACAGAGAGAAAAAGCGAAAGAAAACCTCCAAACCCTCAGAAACCATAAGAATTGGCAGATATATGTTGAACTAAAGAAAACCCCAAGGAAAAGAAATACTTCAAAAAAATAATAATAATAAGATTCTAATGTTGTCTGGCATGTGAACTGCGAAGCGTCACACCATGCAAAAATCTGGTATATCCAAGCAAATTAAGTTTTCCATCTGAGTTTCTGATCCAGTCTTTTAGGTTCAAGTGAGCTGCTGAAGGGTGAACATTCAATTCCTGCAGTTATTGGTAAGAGAATCACAATAAATGTAAGCATATTGCGCACGAGCACAAGATAAGCTAATGTTTCCTTTGAAAAGACTGATGTTTCATACCCGTGCCAACTCTTCAACTGAGATGACTCGGTTACCCTCTCGTTCAAAATGATCAAAAGCATCAGAGGCTATCCGCTCCCACCCTTCAAGAGCCTCCAGTTGATGTACACTGATTGCAGCTGCACAAAACTCTTCAAAGCCCATCCTTCTGTAAGCAAGAGGCTCCATCTGAAAATAACAACTATCAAAACAAAGTGGCGAAAGGTGTATTAAGATCTTAAATTCATTCGCTGTCCATTAAAATCCCATCTTTTTCAGACAAGAGAGAATCCTAAACAATATAGTTGATCACATTGCAATAGCAATAGCAATAGCAATAGTAGTTGGACCATGCGGATGGACAAATTATACGGGACTCAGTGCCTTACTGCTTTCAAAATCTCAGGAACCCGGGATTCCTTTGTAGCATCAGTACCATTTCGCCCAAGAACCTGCACATCATTGTCCTCATTAGTTTGACTTTACATAAGAAGAAAATGACAGAATTTCCACGAACTACCGATTTCCGTGGACATGCAAAAATGACAATAGATCGACTAGACATGGAATATAGTGAAAGGTGCAAAACCACAGTCCTCAAACACATCGAACAAGAGAAGGACCACATGAAGTGCAACCAATAATTCTCTTTGTCCCACAGAAAGACCAAATGATCACATTAACATATGAACGAAGAAAGCAGTACTTGTACCCTTCGGAAATTGTCAAGAGTGACGAACCCATCTTTATTTGGTTCCAGCAATTGGAACTGAGCTCTAAGATATACCAGCTCATCTTCTGTCAAAGCTTTCGAGAGAGCCTGCAAGTACCCAAGAACAAAATGAAACTTAAAGTCACAGTCAAGAGGCAAGTGAAAAGGACCCGCTCATTTGAACTTTGACAGTATGCACATTTTAGCAATTAAACAGGAGGGACCATATCATACAAGAGCGCAAATACAAGTGCAAAGTATTAACTTGTTCAGAGAAGCCCCAAAAAGTGCCCACAGAGAGAGAGAGAGAGAGAGAGAGATTCACCTTCAAAGCTGCTCGTTTCAAAGGCGTTGCATGAAGATACAACTTAACTAGCTTAAAGATTAATATGTCCAGAGGAATGGGACAACTCTCATCCCGCAACCAAGGGTGAGCTGCAATTAAACAAATACTATTTTAGTTATCAAACAAAAGCTTCAGTCCACTATGCTAATCAATCAGAGTTTTCCCAAGTTAAAGCCAGTGACTTAAGAGAACATAGCATAACATATGTTAAAGCACTCAACAATATACCCAAATTCCAAGGTCAGCGCAGTAATCTAACTTTCCACATGTAAGTGATGAAAATTACCTAGCAGCTAACTACTATTGCCCACTAAATTGGTAAGCAACAAAGACCAGATATCTGCAATAAGCATCCCCACATGCACATGCACAGGCACAAGCACGAGTGTGCACGGAGAGAGAGGGAGAGAGAAAGGGGGGGAAGGGAGGGGGAGGGGAAGTTGCATGTCTACCCATCCATGCATTCGCATGCAAATAGAAGCAAAATTAAGTACAGAAGGTAGGCAGAATTAATGAGCATAAGGGTTTCCCCTCGTGTTGGTGGCAGAGAGATCCTGGCAGAGAGAGCTTAAGGATCTCAATGCAAGGGAGAACCAAGAAGGTCAGCCCCAATGCCACACGCAGTGTTGTAACAATTACTTCTATTTGTGCACCCAAAAAGATTGTTGCCAAAGAAGCAGAAAGTGCTTAAGGGTCTCGATGCAAGGAACAACTGGGAAGGTCAACCCGAATGCCACTTAAAGTATTTTAACAATTAATTCTACCTCTACACCTAAATAGATTGTTGCCAAATAATTGCACACACATAAGCAGATCACTCTTGGGAGGCAGTAAAGTTCCAACACTGAGGTTGTGTGAACCAAGAAATACCAATTCAGCAACTTTCTGGCCCCGTGACATACTAAAAATGGTAATGGCAAAAACAAAGGCTAAAAGCTTGCGTAGCAATTAAAAAGTGAGTTGCTACAGGCAGGACTTACTCAAAGCTTGTACAGCTGTCATTCTTTTTCTGTAGTCCTTGTTCAAGAGCCTTTTCACAAAGTCCTTGGCCTCCCGAGAGACAGAAGGCCATGGTAAGTCCTCAAAATTAGGATCGGCCCTTAGCACAGCACGAAAAATTCCGGATTCTGTCCTTGCCCAAAACGGCCGGCTTCCACATAACAGAATATATGTGATCACGCCAATGCTCCAAATATCTGCTTCCAGACTATAAGATCTATGAAGGACTTCAGGAGCCACGTAGTATGCGCTGCCGACAATATCGTTCAGTCTTTCCTCTGTTCATATTGGAACAAGACAATTAAATATCCTGAGCTGATACTGACAGTAACCCAAAATGAGTATGTGGATGTGATTGGCCAGAATAATTGACATTGATTAAGCCTTAAGTTAAACTGTCTATGCATGATTTTACCCTGATAATTTAACAAACCACAAGAGGATATTCTCTACAGTCAACAGCACGGTTCAAGTTTCTAATGGTACATCTCTAATGCTACTTGTGTCTAAGCATTGCTTAGACTCTGGAATTTTGAGAAAAAGACTGTACGAGCATAAATCTTCTTACCCTTTAAGCTTCGACATTGCTTGTACCATTTTAAGTATGAGGGAGAGCTTTTTAAAAAATCAAAAATAAAATTGCCCACCCGTTCTCAAGAGAAAAGGAAAGCAAGGAAAAGGATGAAAAGAAACTTACTCCACTACTTTTCCTAACATACACTAGGAAAAAAAAAATTGTACATGAAACATCGGTTTCAAGAGCTTTGTACTGCACATATTTACAATAGTCTGCATCACACATGCATAAGATTGGGTGAATACCCATAGACACGTGAATGAATACGTGCCACAAAAAGAAAAAAAGACGCGGTATATAAGTTGTTGAAATCCCCATGACCTGTTATAAACAAAAGTTATCATCCCATCAATCATGCTCCATAGATAGTTACATCATCAACATCAACATCAACATCAACATCAACATCACCTTTATCTCAAACTAGTTGGGGTCGGCGGTCGATGAACCCAAAGTAAAAAACTTAAAATATACTAAAAAAAGCAAAAATATGGGTACCAAACAGAAAATAATAATAATAGTAATAATGAAAATAAAATAAAAGAATAAAAAATATATATATAAGAAATAAATATAAATATAGATATAAATAGATAGAAATATAAATATAAATATAAATGACTAAACAGGGCACTCTGGAACAACAAAATAGATAGTTAGATAAAACAAAATACATAAATCACTCAAAATGCCTGCACATTTGCTTCTGGATACTCTCTGTCCACTTTAATACAATTCATAACTTCAAGAACTGAATTTTTATTCACGACTAGAATCTCACTGTGATACTTGGATTGATCCACCACCATTCACTAGTTTTGTTGTCACAGGGTGCAGCTACTATATTGCAACAGGACATGAAAGACTTCATGACAGCTAGCCATTAGCTGCTACGCTTTCTTTATTGCCAAATACAGTTCTTTACTATATTCACTTAACTATCGGAATTCTAATAAGATGAAACCCGTGATTAAAAGAATGATTCTACTTCTTTCACATCTACAGGTATATGGATGTTACTCATGAAGGAAAATCAATCAGGAAAAAATTCTGAATACCTGGTCGGATGAAGTCAGAAAGACCAAAATCAATAAGCTTCATATCAGCATCTTCGCTTCTAGATGTGAAGAGGAAATTCTGTCCAGCAGCATTTTCCTGTAAGTAGTGGAATCTAAAAGAACATGCACATGTTATGTTATACAACACTTCTCTGTGTGTGTGGGTGTGCGCGCGTGCATGTGTGTTTGGGGTGGGTCAGTTATGTGTGTGGGTGGGTGGGTTTTTTTTTTTTTTTTTTGGGGGGGGGGGGGGGGTGTTTGTGCGTGAGAGAGAGAGAATTAGACACGCACTCACACCCCATCGGTGCCTACATGTGATCAAACATAGACACGCAAACCTGTGAGCACCATTAAAACCGTGGCAGGATCTTCGCATTATGAAAGAAAAAGCTGAACAGTCTTTTCATACCATAATTAGAGTAAGATTACGATAGCAGACCTCTGGCTTTAAGTCACGATGCACAACACCTTGCAGATGACAAAATGCAACGACACTAAGAATTTGCACAAGTATTACTTTCGCATCTTCCTCGGAATATCTTCCTCCTCTGTAGCAACAACAGAGAGAACTTTTCAAGGTCTTATTTACCATGCAAAAAATAACAAAACCAAATGTTCATGAATTATCCCCAACCTCGATAAAATTCTGTCAAGAAGTTCCCCACCTTCACACAATCTGACAAGACACAAAATTCAAAAATTGTCAGACATCAATAGTGAAAAGCTTTTTGATAACTCAGTAGTTGTGTAGATTCTTTTCCCTCTTCCAGTTTATTCCATGTGATCAGGAAGATTACAAAGCATATGAACATCTATGGCATGCCTTTCTTCTGCAGCTCGTTACCCTCGGTCCTCAATGATTTCCAAAGGCATAGTTCAACAGCTAAGTAGAACCATCATAATAATTCAATCTAAAAGCCAAAGTATGAATCCTAAGTTCTAACCCCATCATGGGCGAACTATTTTTGAAAATAAGAGACAAAAGCAGCTTTAGCCACGATGTAACTAGTAGGGGACAAAAAGAAAAGACATACTCCATGACTATGTAAACGTTATTGGCATCCTCACATGCATCATAAAATTTGACTAAGTGCTTGTGGCCAGATAGAGCCTTCAAAATTTTCACCTCCCTGCGGACATCTTCAATTGATATTGCAGTTGTCATCTGCCACAAAAGTCACGTTAGGACACAGATGATGATTATACAGCACTAAAATGAACGTAAAAATGCATTAGCGCCAAACTACTTTGCACCTGCAGAATACGACTGATACTTCAACCACACAATCAGGCCAATGAAAACGAATAAGTGAAGCAGGAAGAACTTCCAAAATGATATATACTCGAAATTAAAGAACAGCCCATAGAACTATCGCCAAGCTGACAATGCATCTCCTAGTTTCGGCAGACTTACTACGGCTAAATGATTTCAAGACACTATTATGCCAAGGATTCAGCCTGAATCATATCAATCGTGCCAAAAATCTTCAAATCCACAGACCACATTTTTTACATAAGTACAATAATCAGAAAATTTCTTGAGGTTCCTCGGGCCAGGATATATTAATTTTTGATTTCAGAAATTGCAAACATTACAACGATTAGGCAATGTTATTGTGACAAACAATGGCAGTGCACGGACAATAGCCAGTGACATCACATCAGAAGCAACATTGGCTACAGATATCGCATTCAAGAAAAAAACTGTAACAGGGCAGTCAGTACTATCCTGAATTTCAACAGGAACTGGAATCCACACCTAACGCTCGAATGCAGTGACAATTAACCTCTGAAGTCGGAATAAAGCAGTAAACAGATTGACAACCCAATGAAATATGCATGCCCGGATTGAATCATGCAATGCCAGCATTTTTATCAGGCAAAAGTCAATGTGGTACTGGTTCATTCACTAGCATCAACTTCAGTCCCAATAAGTTTGCAATTCGGGCACCCATGGATAGGTATGGGAGCGATCACGAAATGGGTACAGGAACAGTTATCGAATGCTCGTACCATCCGAAAAGGAATGCGAATCCCACGGGGAAAGGCGGGTACCTTAGCTTTGGAGATGATCTTGACGGCAAGAAGCTGATCTTTGAGGTCGCCCTTCCGGCCCTTGGCAGAGCAAGTATGACCAAAATGTCCCCTCCCGACTTCCTTCCCGAGCTCGTATTTGGCCCCGAAGTTCTTGTTGTACCCGAAGCTCTTATCCAGCTGCTGCACCTCCGCCTCCGCTGCCGCTACCCCACCTCCTCCATCTCCTTCTCGGCCTTCCTCGGGGATCGTCCCGTGCTTCGGGGACATGTACCCGAAGCGCTTGGCCAGAGAAGCCTTGATGTGCTTGGCGGGGGACGGCGGAGGGAATGGGCGCCTGAAGAACTTGCGACGTGGGGTGGCCCTCCCGGGGGACGGGGACACGCCGACGCCATGGGGATAGGGGCTGGCCCAGGGGCTAGGGTTAGAGGGCCTGGCGGGGGTGGCGCTGCCATGGCGGACTTGGGAGGGAGTAGAGGAGGAGGAAGGAGGAGGAGGTTGGGAGGGATTGTGATCGCCGGAGACGGAGATGGTGACGGCGTCATTGTCGGAGGCGGCGGTGGGAGCGGTCTTGCCGTAGCATTGGCCCATGTCTTCCGCTCCGGCGGAAGAAGATATAAATACGAGAGAAGGGACCGATGGGTCAAAGAGACTACATCAGACGGTGGAGAAGAAATGCAAAGGAAGCAGATCTGACCGCGAACACCAGGCAGATCCCAAAACTGGCGCAAAACGATAAACGAGGGGAATGAAAAAGGAGCGCCTTTTCTTTTTTTTTTTTTTTTTTGCGCACAGAATCAGAATCAGACAAAATGGAAGAGAGGAGCAGGGGGAGAAGGGGGGTGGCGAGAAGAGAAGTGAGAGAGAGAGAGAGAGAGAGAGAGAGAGAGAGAGAGAAACGACACCAAAAGGACCCTGTTTCTGATTCTTCTCTGTTCCTCTGTCCCCGTCTCTCTCTCTCTCTCCCTCCCTCCCTCCCTTTTGTCTTAATCTTCTTCTCTAGTCTTCGTCTGGTTATGCTGGTAATGCCGCGGGTGTGGCTGGTGATTGGACTAGAGAAGGAAAGAGGAATGAAAATGGAATAGGATCCACATCCATCCGCTCCCAATTCACATTTTCCCAGCACATAATATATACTCATTTCACGCCATCACAGACAGAGAGAGAGAATTAACAGTCGGGTCGGGCAAATTATGAGAAGCTGCATCTCGACCCGATTCGAAGGAGAAAGAGCCTGATGATGTACGAGGGAGATTTCTTACACGTGTACCCAGATTCTAACTCTCTCTCTCTCTCTCTCTCTCTCTTCCTCCCTCTGCGGCGCTGGTCAAATGGGTGAGTGATGTAGCCGAGGAGGAGCGTTGGTGACGTTGTCAACCCCATCTCTCCATTTGTTAATGCAGCGGACTTTTCCTTCGTCTCTTTTCTTTAATCTCCTCCGCCTCACCGGTCAACATTAAACACTTGCTCAGTTAACGAAGCAACCCACCCCACCCCCCCCCCCCCCCCCCCCCCGGCCGGCGCATCAAACTCACGCTGCCCTGCCCGCCATTTTGGTAAGGCCGCGATTCCATCTGACTTCTGAAGCCCAAGAGACGTAAGCATTTTTGGGTTTTAGCTGGCACCTTCCTGCGTTCGCGTACCAACCCATTTACGCCGGAGTGGAACCTCTGGGGATTGATCTGGAGGATCAACTTCCTCATTAACTACCCGATACCCACAATTTTATTTACAAGACTGGGATCGCCTGCTTCCCCCACGCTTTAAAATCCCAACTTTATCTTCTTACCGTCTCCCCATTAATTCTATTTACTTGCTGTGTTGAGCTCTGCGCTGTGGTCCAACGTAAAAACTGCATCTTTATTTGCAGTCTGCAAGGCAACTCCCCACTCCGCTGCATTGTTTATTATGGCTGCCCGGATTCAGCGTGAAACATTAAATTGCTCATTATTAGATCAATTAGGGTTGATTTAGTATATGCCATCTACACCCTGTGACAGAATAGAAGCTATCGTATCGTATGGGTAACTTATCTTGCTATAGGGTTAAAATTTCAGCTAATATTTTAGTAAACGCGAGCGAGCGTTACGACGAGAGACCTACTATAAGACAAGCCCTTATTATATGTTTGTTGCCTTCTCTTAACCAAAGAGAAATAATTTGAAAGAAGCTTGTGGACGGTCCGAGATATTTGCTAAATTTAGACATGCATGTTCACGTTTTGTTTCCTTTTCAAAATCCGACTTATTTTAGATATAACTTATACCATTTAAAGCATATTTGTTTAGAAAAAAAAACAAAATGAACAATGACAAAAAAAAAGAGTTCCCAAATCCACTTAATCGAAAATTGAAAAAAGAATAGAAAAAAAAAAGATCAGATAAAAGATAAGTTCATGAACTTTAATTTTATTAATCAAAACATGTGAAAATGATAAATTATCAAATTCTTTTTCTATTTTTAATTTCCCTATTAGTAGTTTACTTATCTAAATAATAAGTAAAAAAAATTTAGGCCGCGTCACGTGTGTCCCATCCGACAAAATGATTTTACATTGGTAATTCTTTGACGCAACGGTTAACAAACCCAAACAAAAACCCATGAAAAATTTAGCACATAAAGAAAACCAACATACACAGGATTACATTTACGAGTAGATGTGCGGGCCATGTGATGAATTCAATATTAACTTCCTTCCCTTTTTTGCAATCCTTATTAGGGGTGTAAATCCTGCAAAGATTTTATGATATAAATAGAAGAATCGTCTGGTTTAAGGTATAGGGTAGGAAGTACCGACATTCTCCAGAGGCTTCCGTATTGTGTTTGACGCTCTCCAACACTTTTGATTGTTTTTCAACATGCGATCAACACATATCGGCGCTCCATATAGGCCAATGACACATAAGTCCAATATTTCGACACGCACGTGGTTAATTTTAAGCATTTTCAATGAATTGGAAGTCAAAATATAAATTTATCAATAATATATAAACTTAAGTCAATGTACTTGGCCAGCCAAAAAAAAAACTAATCGTAAATTCTTAACACAAGAAAAAAAAACTCACCGTTGATATTTTTACAAACACATGATAATTTATCATATGTATTTAATATATAACGTATCTTAATGAATTGGAATTCTTTATTTTTTATTTTCTTAGAAATGACGTGTCGATGTATCGTATCGTGTGTCCTTTTATTGACGTAGGCACCATTTAAGATACAAGATAACACAGTATGTTATAAATCCACGGCGATCGAGCTTGTTGAATGACCCCTTGTGCACTGTGCAAGGTTGACCTGCAATGTAACCCAAAACTGCAGTTGAACTGTAATAAGATTCAAAAGCCGATCAACTGTTATTGCAATCAATTCATTTACCGATGATTATTGTCAAGATGCAGCTTATAGGAAACTTGATCTGTATTCTATAATTTTATGTTAAAAGCTGTCTGAAATATCGGAGAGAAGCAAATAGATATTTCAAAAATAATCGGTGTCACAAGAGAACACGAAAGTACTTTTCACCCCGTATGTGCATAATGGGAATAACACATGAAATTAAAGAAGATTCAAATGTTCTCATTATGGACGTGGCATATGACTAAAAACTCAGTAAGCGACATGGAGAATCTCTCCGGTACGAGGAGATCGAAAATCATCGGACTGGAGTCTACCCAATATCTTCACTAGTAAAAAAATTATGCAGACAAAATTCTTCTCTAGTTAATATTAGAGGTACATAGTAGCAGCAACACGAAGAACATCATTCTTGGCAATACATATTAATTTCGCAAGGGATCAAGGATAAATCTCACTAAAACTCATACTGAGGTCTACCCATGAAAAACCTTATGAAGGAAGATCCGAATGAAAATCAAACCGATCGAATTCGAGAACAATGTGTTGCAAGCAATTGGACCACGACTCGTCCTTCGATCGTCAGCTTGATGAAAACCAGAAAACACCATCTTTTCCAAATTTTTTGCCTCTATTTCTCTCTTATTACTGCCTCCGGGCAATTGTTCTTTGCTTCCACGTCATAAAATAGAGACGAACCCCATTTGGTCATATCAAATATAAACATCCCATTGATTTCCTCATATAAATTATCATATGAGCTCAAAGGATTGAGCTTGCATTTCATCGAGCTTCTTCCACATGGAAGTGAACCTAGCCCAACAATAAATTATGGAACGACAATTTTTATTTCTCTTGACGTCACTAACAATCATTTCTGATTCTTTCATTAATTTATCTACATACGAACATTAGGGTCATTTCCTTACCCAAAAAACATTAGGGCCATTTTGTTTTGTAGAAATTAGTTCTATTTTTAGATAACCAATTTTTTCTTATCGAATTAGTTCATTTTATCAAGCTAAAGCAAAAAAAAAAAAAAAGGTAGTCTGATAAATGAGTATCGAGAAAACAATGAAGTAATTTGCGGAAAAAAATTATCTCTTCGCGAGATTATTTATTGTGTTGAAATATACAAACGTCTTACTTTTGTTTGCATCCACAAGTTTTCTTATTGTAATTGTGTCAAATTATCACACCTAATACAATATGGAGAAGAACTACCTTTGTTTTACGGAAGTACTGAGATTGCATTACCAATTGCCTCGAAAGAGTAATACGAATGAATGGCATGAGAAGACATGTTTTCTTAGTACACATGAGTCGCATGCTTATCATTTAGCATGAGATGACATGCTTTTTTTTAGGGGAAAATTGTCAAAAAAAAGTCCTAAACCTATTGCACTTTTGCCGATTTAGTCCTAAACCTTTCAATTTTGCCGATTCAGTCCTAAACATTTTCATATTTTGCCGATTCAGTTCTAAACCTTTCGATTTTGTCAATTCAGTCCTAAACATTTTCATATTTTGTCGATTTAGTCCTAAACCTTTCGATTTTGCCGATTTAGTCCTAAATCTTTTCATATTTTTTTGATTCAGTCCTAAACTTTTTATTTTTTAAAAAATATCTTGGAAATAAATCCGAAAATTAAAAAAAAACTATAAGAAAATTATAAAAATATATTTAAAAAAATTAAAAAATTAAAAAAATTAAAAAAATTAAAGAAAATTAAAAATAAATAAAAAATAAAAAATAAATTTTTTTAAAAAAATTAAAAAAATTTAAAAAAATTATAAAATTTTAAAATTTTAAAAATTTAAAAATATTAAAAATATTTTAAAAAAATTAAAAAAACAAAAAAAATTAAAAAACGAGTGAGCCATCGCCGCCGCTGCCCCACCATCGTCGGCTCCCCCGTTTTTTTTTCAGCTTTATTTCCAAAATATTTTTAAAAAAATTTAAAAGTTTAGGACTGAGTCGAAAAAATATGAAAAGATTTAGGACTAACTCACCGTCGCCGCTCATCTATTTTTTTTTATTTAGCTTTTTTTCAAAATATTTTTAAAAAATTAAAAATTTTATGACTGAATTGGCAAAACATGAAAATATTTAGGACTAACTCACCATTGCTAGCCGGTGAGGGGCCTAAACTTTTTAATTTTTTAAAGTATTTTGGAAAAAAAGCTGAAAAAAAGAGAAAAAAACCGACGATTTAGTCCTAAATTTTTTAAAATTTTTTAAAATATTTTGAAAATAAAGCTGAAAAAAATGGGCGAGCCGGCGATGGTGGGGCAGCAGCGGCGAGGGCTCACTCGTTTTTTTAATTTTTTAAATGTTTTTTTAAAATTTTAAAATTTTTTTTAATTTTTTTTAACTTTTTTTTTAAAATTTTTTAAATTTTTTTTATATATTTTTATAATTTTCTTATAATTTTTTTTAATTTTCGGATTTATTTCCAAGATATTTTTTAAAAAATAAAAAGTTTAGGACTGAATCGAAAAAATATTAAAAGAATTAGGACTAAATCGGAAAAATCGAAAGGTTTAGGACTAAATCGGCAAAATATGAAAAGGTTTAGGACTGAATTGGCAAAATCGAAAGATTTAGGACTGAATCGGCAAAATATGAAAAGGTTTAGGACTGAATCGGCAAAATTGAAAGGTTTAGGACTAAATCGGCAAAAGTGCAATAGGTTTAGGACTTTTTTGACAATTTTCTCTTTTTTTAAGTAAGTACCATGTGTCACATGTTTATTATTAATCAACAAACTCATTCGACATTAACGAAAAACAATGATGTGAAAAAAGGATCATTTAGAAGATTTAGTCTTCTTCGTGGTAATGTGCGGGCCCGTTCCACTAGGCCTGAAAATAGAGGAGTGCCGGGAGATACACACCTAAATGAAGGTTTTTAAGGCTCGACTGTAAAAGAGGTGCCCTTTGGTCATGGTACAGCGGTTGGAACAAACTTCCCAAATTGGTATTATGAGGCTCCTAACTCCCTCTGAAAGAAGAAGAAGAAGAAGAAGAAGAAGAAGAAGCAGCCAGCCCTCCCTCCTCCCCAGACCCGCCTGTTGTATTTTGGCTTGTTAGAAGCTCTAGAAAATCTTCAGCAGCCGCGTCTTCTTCTCATGATATGCGTGTTGCATGTTCTGATCCGTAAGACCAATCCCACAAAAAAACAAGTATTAACCCAAGATCGCAGAACATTACTTTACCTTAGATAAAAGTATGATAAATAGGTATCATGTAAGATAAAATATGTGCTGTGAAATACCTCTTAATCTGTTTGGGAGAGCAACATGATGAGAGTCACTTATCTAGTGAAATCTGCATGAACCACCTTTAAAGCCCAACTTACCTATCGTACTATTTTTATTGAATCGGAGTATCCGGTTCGATTGGCCATCATATGGAAAATGACGCTCCAAAACACTTACGAGGTCAATAAAGTTGTTTAAAGAACGTCGGACGACTACAGTGAGTTCGTGTTGTTTTTGCCATTTTCCTTGTTTTTCCAAACTTTTCCAAAATACAGGTAATGTTGGGTCCAAATAAAGTTGGACAATGATCTAGTCTTTTGAAGATTCATCTGGCATCTTGGGTTAGTTAAGGCGCAAAGATGCAATGACCAACCTTGTCACGAAGTTCTAGACCTCTTCAAGCCCTCTCGTATCTTGTTTGCTCGGACGCTTCTTTAAGTTAAACTGGGCTCGCCCCAGAGTATGCAGGACACTGAAACCTTGCATATTCTATCAAAGCTGGGTGAGATCAGAACCAAAAGCCCAGGCATGAAGGCCCAACAGTAATCAGTGTTTTAGAGAGATGGCTCAAATGAAACCAGTCAGTCAGGCCCGAATCAAATTGATTAATGCGAAGGTGGGTGCCCAATGCCTCTAATCTGTAGCTGCATCTGACCCAATACGACCCACAAAATCAAACTTGGTAAGATTCAGTGTTGACAGGTTCATATCATTTGATGGACCCGGAAACACCTCGCTTGAAGCTATGAAAAGAAAGAATTGGTAAAATCGTTGAGGTAAGGTTTGGTCATAGCAAAGTGCATTTATTTATAAGTAGAGTGGGGACTGATCTCTGTTGGCTTCCCTTTACTAATGTTATTATGTCTGCTGGCATGGGACGGTGACCGGCACAACCTGCACGACGCCATCTAATTCGAGTTCAATACAACTGCACAAGCGATGAATGAACGGGGGGAAGATTCCTTGGAGAGAAAGAATTGTTTGAGTTTGGTGGGGTTGGTTTAATTTGAGTTGGTAACGCAAGATTTCTACCTAACCTCGCAATCCTCCAAGAAGAAGAAGAAGCCACAGATTCCTGGAGTGACTTCAAAGGAACTCGCCACCGGCAACACACGTCCAAAAACGCCAAGCACATTTGCCGTAGCTTGTCTTTATAAGCTGCGGCCTGTGTGGGCCTCTCCTTTTAAAAGAAGATTAGGATGGAGGAGGAGGAGTAGTGAGTTTGGTTGGTTGAGACGTTTATGGGCAAATGTTAATTCATGATCACGGAACCATGATGCGATGTTGGTTGCGCCTCATGGCCATGGATTGACACGAGTGCTACCTACACACTCGGCAACCCATTATGATCATATTATGATCTGATCGCATTCAAGTGACGGATTGCGTTGTCATGGATCTGGGTCAATTTCGCAACAAATCGTCCCCTTGAAATTGTATAAAGGGTCTAAGCGACATTGATCAAGCTGCTGACAAACGGAAAGCTCTAGGCATCCGATTCCGTAGCTTGGCAATGAGCTTTCCATTTGGAGGCTCAAGGAAACTTGGGCATGACGCAATTTGCTAATTGTTTTTTGGGGTTTGTGGGCAAGAAGACCAAGGAGATGGATGTTTGATTGTTTATATAGGGATTGAGCAAATGAATAAATTATATGCCCGCGGACTAAGCTAAACATTTCGAGGAACAAGCCACACACACTTTGAACATTAAACAGAGCGCCTTATCCCGTGAAGATTAATTAATTAATTTGGGAGCGAAAAGGGAGAACAAATCACCGTAGGATCGAGGCTATCAAGCGGCGGCATTGGCGACTTTCGCGATGGGTTCTTTTCCTATTCAAATAACGATACGAAGACGAGGAAAGCGACGGGTGATATATCTGTAGTCCGCGTCAATTGACTTAGCAGCATGTTCTCTCTGTTTTGACCTCTTCCTGGAGAAACTCTGGAATTCGTGGATGGATAGATACAGCACGAGAATGGTCCTGCTGATGGATGGTCCTATTTGTTGCTCATTTACTCCCTTCTCCTCCATTAGAGATTTTCTAAGAGCTCGGGATTATAAGAATGTGAACGGGACTCCCCATGGACGGAAGGAAGAGGAAGACACACAGAGAGAGACAGAGAGACAGAGCGGAACAGGGGCCATGTGGCCACGTGACTCTACTTTGGTGTCTCTGTCTTTTGGTTAAAATACAAGGAAAGAAGCTGCGTTACCCCCATCGCATCTCCCACGTTCGCTTCACCAACATCTGTGTAAAGATGGTGAACATGTACATATAACTATAGTGTCTTTCTTTTTTACTGCGACAGAGGCTCACTCACTTGTATGTAGGCTGGCTGGCTCTGGCTCTGTCCTTTGTCACGGAGCCTTGTCATTCACGAGAAGAGCTTCTCACCCTTCCCTCCTCCTCTCATTCACAGCCTTGCATCCCCAAAACTAGACCCAGAAGAAAATGACAAAGAATAAACAATCCCACATGTACCTTTTCTTAAATATTATTTTACGGAACCAAAAGATGTTGCTTGTGCTACAGCATGATAGCATTACGACCTATTGCTTTGCTTCCAAATCCTAGACTTGCTTTTCTTGCGGTGCATAGTTTGTGATTGTATGATTCAACCCCCTTCACCACCAAATCCACCCTATTTCTTTCTTCTTCTCTTTCCCAGTCATGAAAACTCTAATCCTCCCCTCTAGGAGATAGAGTCTCTCTTATTGCTTCTTTCCTTTTCTATCTTCTCTTTGCACTTTCTTATCCCCCACTGTAATCTTCTTCTTCTTTTTTCCTCTTGATCTCTCCGTCAGAATCTCGAAAGCCTTCCCTTTCCCTCCACGTTCGGATCCTCGTTTTCTTCACCCGCGGGGCAGAGGAGAGAGTCAAGATGACGAGGCTCTTTCGATCCAAATCTTGTGGACTTCCGGGAACGACAGGGTTCAACAGGGCTCAGCCAAGACCCCTCTTCCCCACTTCTGCCAAAGACTGCATCGACGTGGTAGAGTACGACGAGGAGGAGGAAGAGGAGGAGGAGGAGGAGGAGGAGGAGGAAGCGGAGGAGGAAAACGAATACATGGGAAAGAACGGTGGCGGAGGAGGAAGAAAGTGGGAGAGGCAGCAGCAGCAGATGCCTATATTGGACATTCTGGTCGGAGTGTTGAGGAAGTCGCTGGTGACATGCAGCGTGGAGAGAGACGACATCTCCTCCACTGACATCAGCTGGCCTACGGAGGTCCGCCACGTCTCCCACGTCACTTTCGACCGCTTCAACGGCTTCCTCGGCCTCCCTAACGAGCTCCAGCCACACCTCCCTCCCAAGGTCCCTAGTGCCAGGTGACCGTCTGCTTTAATTCGCTCGTGGAAAGTTCCTGACTGCTGTTCTTGCTATTGATTTAACGTGAATCTCACTCTCATCCCTGCGTTCCTTTGCCCGTTCTCGTTTCGTACATTCTGAATGAACGCAGCACCCCGTGTTAAGTGGGAGATGCTGCTGCGTTTTTGTTGATCAGATTAGATGGACACCACAAGAGCGAGCCAGTGCATGATCCACTTTCATTCATGGGATTATCCCGTTGCTCTGAATCTCGATGACGACATTATATTAATCCCCAGGTCACAATTGCTTAGGTGACTGGTTTTATTTGTACGGGTAGAACCCTTTTCAGCTTGTGTGCTTCTTGCAATTCAGAGCAGGGTGTTTCAACCTTCGATGCTGAAGTTCATTCTAACCTTGTTATCAGTTTGATTAACGGGAGATTGGCATTGAATGCAGCGGAAGATTAAATTCTTCATCATGCATAAAAACTCTCTATTTGTGGGATTTCGTGCTATTGATCACATATCCGTTGAAATTACGTTTCGTTGGATGAGGATGCAAGAATTCACTAAACCCATTAGAAGACTAGATCAATGAGGTTTGTAAAGAGAACAAGCACATAATGATTCTTCTTTTCCTTAAGGACCAAAGCATAGAGCCATATACCGAATCGCATTATGGCTAGCATAAAAGGTGACTCTATGTGAAATATGCCCCTGGAAGATGTGGTTGCAAAGACATATATACGTCAACAGAAGAAAGTACAGTGAAGAAGCATCTTCTGATACATATAGTCTATTCAAATTTTTGCCAAATGGCATGCAGGGTTTTATATGTCCCCGAGTTGGCTGTTAATTGCTAGGTATATCAGTAGTTGTTCTGCAGTTCTTATTTCAGGGAGATTCATTGACAGTTTGACACACTTATGTCCTCAACTAGCTAGAATCGCTCATTGCATGAACACGATCTGAAATCCAACATTGTATGTTGTCCGGTTTGGGTTTGGTGCTTCTCCAATTGATATGGTGTACTCTGTATTCTTTGCTTCAATTGATTCACTCAACCAATCTTGATTTTCTGAAAATTACCTTGTAATACTTATCTTTTCAGTGCCAGCGTATTCGGAGTTTCTGCCAAGTCAATGCAGTGTTCATATGATGACAGAGGGAACAGCGTACCAACAATTCTTCTAATGATGCAAAGGCGACTATATGCGGAAGGAGGGTTGAAAGTATGATCTTCTTTTTACTCTGAATGAAATAATTGCTAAATTGTGTTAGGAACTTCATTTTTCCTGTGACTTTGACAATTTAACTGGTCCCCATCTTCATTGAAGGCAGAAGGAATATTCAGAATAAATGCAGAGAATAGTCAAGAAGAGTGCGTAAGGGAACAGCTCAACAAAGGTGCTGTGCCTCATGGAATTGATGTTCACTGTGTGGCTGGTTTGATTAAGGTAAGCAATTGGTCATCATTATTGAACTCATAAAAAGTTACCCTTGTCGAAATTACTTGCACTCCTTTAATTCGTTGGACTGTCTCTTTGGACCTTGGCTCAGCTAGCCACTTGACTTCCATGCCTTCTGAGTCAGCGGTGAATGAACTGATTCTAAATCCTAATTCTGCTCTCCTCTTGGCCGGCCAAGTTGATCTCATTTTCTGCCAGCTATGCTTTATTTATTTTTACTTTTTTTTTGTGTGTTTTCCTCATCTGTAGGCATCAACTACTCGTAAAAGTAAAATGGTCTATGTCCATTTATCGTACTTAAACAAGCATCCTTTCCGGCTACACAACTTAGACTAGACTTGCTTTCCCTAAAGTCCATACGATTAACCGCGGAATGCAGTTTCAAGTGCAGTGGATTTGAGGCTTCCCAAAAAGGAATGCGTCTCCAGAGTCAATCTGTTAGAAAGGCATAATATGATGGATAGATGAGACCACTTTGCTGAATAAAGTTCTTGGAATGTATGTGAGAGAAAGGTTTGGTGTATGTTTATTGACCGAGTTTTAGTGACGGGAGTGCCATTTGATGCAGGCATGGCTCAGAGAGCTTCCAACAGGGGTTTTAGATTCTCTCACACCGGAACAAGTCATGCACTGCAACACAGAAGAAGAGTGTAGTCAGCTAGTAAAATTACTCCCTCCGACAGAAGCCACCCTGCTTGACTGGGCCATCAACTTGATGGCGGATGTGGTACAGCATGAGGCACACAACAAGATGAACGCGCGGAATATTGCCATGGTTTTTGCACCCAACATGACTCAGGTGATTGGGGTTGCGCATTAATGTTATAGGCTTATAGCTTTCCCTGCCTTATGTGGATGGAGAATTATTAGTCTTGATGTTACTTGAGGAATATGCAATTGGACACTCTGTTGCTTTCAGTTACTGAAAGATCTAAGCTTTTCCCCATGTCATCCAAAGGAATCTCATTCTCCATCGTGTCTACCTATTGCAGATGGCCGATCCCTTGACTGCATTGATTCACGCGGTGCAGGTGATGAACTTCCTCAAGACGCTCATCTTAAAGACCCTCAGGGAGAGGGAAGAAACAGCGGGCGCGGTCAGGTTGCCTCTTTTGTCCTTGAATTGTCCGACCAATGAAATCACCGAGCATCCTGCAACGATCTCGGACAGACACAGATCTCATTATCAAACTCCAGGCGCTCCTTTAGTAGAGGGGCCTGTGGCGATTATTCGCTTGAACGGCGGCACTTTGGATGAGTTGGAAACAACAACAAAGAAGGGATCCGCGGGATGCCAAACGAGAAGCGGCGAAGAGGAGGAGGAGGTGGAGTCGTCAAGTAGCAGCAGCAGCCTGGCTAGGTTGGAGGCTGGAGACGCAGAAGATGGGAGCGGGGACTGGCTGAGATTGAGAAAAGGAGTGAGGAAGTTGTGCAGGCACCCAGTGTTCCAGTTGAGCAAGCCGGCGAAGAAGACGAGAAGTTATGGGACGGTAAATAGTAGAGGAGGTGGTAAAGGAGAAACTTGGACATGAGATGTAAGCGTTTTGGTACGTGTGTCGGTTCATCGCCTCCGCTTGTATTGTGTAAGTAAGTAAGGATTGAGTAGCTCAAGATAAAAGATAAAACACCGTGGGAAAGCAGTAATGAGAGGAGCTGTGTGGGCCTCAAATTCATTCATTGTGGGGGTTACCACTTACCAAACCATGTCTGAAACTGAGAGAGGTTAAGGGGATGGATGACTGTGACTTTGTGACTGGCGAGGCCAGGGAAGTCGATCAAAACTGGATGGCCCAAATATACGAGCCTGGCCATCAGTGGGGATGGCCCATGACAGAATTGAATGATCTTTCGATGCTTTTACTATTGGGACCAGTTAGAGCATATTAATTCTGGGACCACGAGAAACGAAGGGTCGTTTCTTGAGTAAGACGTTGATTGCGACCGAGAAACTTGCAAGCAGTCATGCCGAATAGTGACTCAGCAAGTTGCTTATTAATCCACGACTTTTAGGGCAAATGAGACGGGAAACGCCTCTGTAATCTGTGGAGATCTCCACTTTTAACGAGATTCACGTGGGGAGCGGTAGATGGATGAACCTTCTGTCTGTCTCTGTCTCTGTCTCTCTCTCTCTCTCACTCTCTCTCTCTCTCGCTTTCTTGAGCCATTAGTAGTAATGCTCGTACCGCGAGCAGAGAACAAATGGATGAACTGCACATGTAGCAGCACATCACATCGTTTCCATGCGTTCTCCTGCTTTCTCACGTTACACAAACCACAAAACGTTGTGCGATTGAAGTGGGTCTAGATTTTCTCTTGATAGCGGACTCCTGCGCTTGTGATTCCATAAATTACATATTAGAGCACGTGGATAATACAGGAGGCCCCGTTCTTTGAATGGCCAAGGGGTGCAGGTGGGGCTGGTGGTGCCTGCCATTTTCCTCCGCAACATTCCGAAGCACCCCCACAAAGACATAGAGAGGTCAAGTTAACATCGTATCTTAAACGAGAGTTTCGAGTCGGATAAATAATGGAATTATTGATGGTGAAGCATACGGCGAAAGAAAGGAATACGGTTGACCTCATTTTATATATAAAATACGATGCGAGCGATATTTGCACCCATCTAATCTTAGCATATATAAAACTCTTTTCACTCTTTAAGTTTTAACAATTAAATTAAGCACGGCATAGTGTCTACATGTCCACCAACAAAATCTTATGCAACCAAGCGGGCGCTTATAAAAGCTGATCGATGTCAGGTGAGTTTATAGTCTTTGCAGTTGCCCGTTTGAAGGGTGAGATATTTATAAGGGTATTGTACGTCCGTAGCACTATTGTCTCACCCAATTTTGCCCTGTCCAATTTTCGACAGAAATCAACGGCGTGCATCCCGACGCTGCATACCAGTCAGCAATTCATTCAAGCTAAAGCATTCGTCAGAATAATACTTCTGGAAATCTATTTTCCCATTTTCAATGATGCTATCCTTGGCCTAACCCAAGGCTACTCTAGAGCATCCCCGTTGCTTTCAACGTTATAAACAAAAAGCAAATCCTACACAACACACGTGTATTTCATGGCGTATCAGTTTTCGAACATTGAAAACTTTCTCCTTTTCATATTAAGATTCAGACTGACTCCCTCCCTGTCGGTCCTCATCTCACCAACTTCGCTAAGGTTAATCTGTCTGTCAACTGATATGTTCATCTTGATTATCAATTTGTTCATGACAAGGAATTAAAATGAATACAAAGAGTTGGCTTAATTATCAGCTATTAAATTAACATATAACCTCACCCATAAAGGCGAAAAAGCTGCATTTCTTGGAAACACGAGGAGACGTAATTACATCGATAGAGAAAAATGATCATAGGGACCGTATATGTATTTTCGTTCATTTTCACTTACAAAAGTTGTGAACGATAAGAATTATTTTCTTTTAATCATATATAACAGAAGTTGACATAGAAAACATAAACAAACCTTGGTAAACTTTGATCGAAATAAATCGATATTCCCTCTATTTGAGGGTAGTAATTTCTAAAAAGAGTTAGTAAATTTAAAAAGTTAGGAAGTGGTGGCACAGTACGCCATTCAGTAGGTTAAGAAAAAAATAAAGTTAGCAACTTAAACGAGTTTTGACAATGTCGTATAATGGTTAGTACACATAGGCTGTTGGCATGAAAGGTCAATAAAATAGGTTTGAAGGTATTTTTTTTTTCAATCATAGACAAGAGAAATTAGTATTTTAAGCAAAACCAGATCGACATCGGCGACTAACTCAAATAGAGGTCGGTAATGTAAAGTCAGCTAGTAACTTAATTGAAAAGAAGACGGTAATAACTCGAGTTGAGGTTGGTAATTTAAAAAGCAAGCAGATGAGGTAAACAAAGGTAAAGAAATGTTGACAAGTCAAATGAGACTCGATGACTCAAAATTAATTGAGAACATAATGGGAGAAAAGCAGTTAGCCATTAATAGTCTCATTTAATAGTTGCACGTGTTGATGAAGATTGTAAACAACAATTTATAAATGATAAGATATTTATTTGGTAAAAATAAGGAAAAAATGATCATTTAAACAAACAAAACAAATTTCGGTAATCGACTCAAATAAGTTCGACTAAAAAAAATCAACTCAAATAAGAACTCGTGACACAAAACTTATCAATCACTTAATCGGAGTAAAATTTGATAATAGCTCCGACAAAAGTCTTTAATTTCTAGAGTGAGTCGCTAAATTTAACGCTTTAGTAAGGCAGACAAATAAAAGTTGATAACACTAAGAAAGTGAAGATACCTAATAAAAGTTGCAACGGTTGAATCCTATTAGGGCATCATCGTGGACATAATGTGTTATATGAAATCCAGCAATTGTTTAATTCGTCGTTGAAGCACGTGTTTTGAAGTCATGCATAATCATGATGTGAATGCCTTGTTGTTATTAAATTTAACTTCAAAGCAATAGCGCGCGATTATTAATTTATTTTTGCCATTGAAAGAAGGAGCTCAATATGACTCAAACTTTAGATCTAAGGTGAAATAAGGGGAAATGTTTGATCCTTTGCTTATGATCCAGGAGAAAATGAATTAATCCGACATTAAGGACAAAAAGAAGGAAGGATTAGAATTTAAATAATCAATTTGGATTACCTTTTGAAAAATCTGTTAGTAAATTTCATGAATACATGATCTCTAAGGCGCGAGGTTGGTAACGTTTTTTATTATCTGTTTTTCCGTTCTTTTGTTCCCAAAAAAAAAAAGAACAAAAATCCGTTTGGAAATATAAACTGATTTTTTTGTTATCGAGGACAGAAACAAGAAATAAAAAGAAGTAGCTTCTTTATTTTTTTTTTTTGAACAAAAAGAGAAATAATGTCATTTTAGAAAAATAAGTCTACTATAACCAAATGTGTTTCTGCTATTTTTCTATTTTTGGTAATTAAAATTTTTATACAGTAACCAATCACTTTTTTTTTCCTCACAAACTGATCCTAGGAACAGAATTTGGAAAAAAAAAGATTAATTTTTGCTCAGAAATTGTTCTCAAAGCAGAAATGTTGCCTAACGCACCCTATAAATGAATGTACTGAAGCAAAATTGTCATCACATTTGGATGGGAACATGTGAGAATTGCTATTTGGTCACAAAGGAAAGCTTAGACAGTTTATGAAATAGCATACGGAGAGTGTTTGCAAGAGATAACGTCTCTCTTGGAGGATTCAAACACACGGAAAACACCCAAAACCTACCAATAATGTAGTGCTAAATTAAGTATATATTCCGATTTTTCACGCGTATTAAATTCTTAAACTTAACGCATTTTATCATTTTGCATTCTTTTATTATTATTATTGTCGTCGTCGTCGTCATCTTCGTCGAACCATTGGCACTTCTATGCACATATTTAACTGTAAACTTCGGTAGCCTATACGTTGGCATCTCGTCATAGACTAGTCCCCACTAATAAAATAACTCAGCTGAAAAGTCATATCTTATCAATCATGGAAATTTATTTTAGGTCCTTTGCGCGTAGGAATTATGACAAGATGTGCGCAATTATGACCGAAGATCGAATATTTAGGTGGACTACACTTGTTATATTCCCCGATCTGGTGTTCTTTATGTATTTTCAACGCAAATTAAGGCTATGATTAATATAATAGACTTGTTTCAACGCCCCGAATTATTTATTTGCCAAGACATGATGGGATTTTGCATCAGACATGGCAAGAAATTATAAAAGAAAGTTGGATAGAATTCACGCACGTGATCGGTTGATTGCACACTTTCAAGGTGTTAAACCGCGCGAGCGAGGGATGGGTGTGTGAGGTTTGGGATGAGAAGTGGGTGTCTAACTAAAGCAGATGTGACTCTTTCTCTGTATCTTTTTCTGCAAAGCACGAAGTAGTAAAATAGAAGCAAAAGGTAAGATGAATGAGGCCGTATTAAATATAAAAAGGACGATCGCGATTTATGATCCTCCTTTAGATATGGGCAGCAATATTTAAAGACATAATATTCCCCGATCAGGACCACACTTGGTCATAAGAGGGGGGGGGGGGTGTCACCTCTAGGTTAATTTAAAATGCTGACACAGTGAGAAGTCTTTTACCCTTTGGCAAAAATGTCAACGTCACACGTTTTCCATTCCATAATGCGATAGAAATGATAGGCATTCAAGCTCTGAAAATCATTTCCTTAGGTTCAGCACCGCCGCCACGTCGATTGATCACGTCATCACCATCTTCTATTTACCGGTGGCCGGCGATCTAGGCGTTCGATAGGGATTGGATTGGAGTCCTCGACAATTGTACTCAATCGATGGCGATTGGTTCGGGCTGCTGACGATCAGATCCGAGTATCGAGGATCGCCGCTTAAAAGCACAGAGAGTTGTGCTTAATATAGAGTAGCCCTAGGGTTTCTCATACAACATCATCTTCAAACAAATTATCTAGCCATGAAAACAAGCCACTATCTTTTTACAGGGACGGTACTGTTCTACGAACGTTGATCGTGATTTTTTGAGTTACAGGTTGTGGATATCATGCATGCACAGAATTGATGAATAAGACCAAAGCTATATCCGTGGGACTAGACGTGAGGTTGGAGGGGGAGATGTTTGGCCATTAATTGCTGATGAGGAAGTAAGATTCATTGAAACTACAAGAAATGACCGCCCAAAAATTGATGAATAAGACCAAAGTGATACGGAGGAGGAGGAGAGGGCTGTCTGGCCATTATTTCACGTGCCCAAAATTTTTTTTTTTTTTTGGTAGTATAATGAATGGAGACAAGCTTCTGGAACCCACAACATCCAATTCCCACTTCTACCCCCCCTCTTCGTCGTCTTGCTTGCTTTCTTTCTTTGTTTCTTCACTGTCTCCTCCATGTACGAGAGACCTTTTCTTGTTCCCGCACGCGTCGCCCAAATAAAGGTACGACATGGGCAAAATTTATGCGTTGCTCCCAAGTTGCACAGATCATATAACTTCCCATCCCTTCCCTTGGCGCGTGCCCCTTCCCCCTTTCGTACGGAAAAGAGGTTTCCTCGGTGACGATGGAAGAGCTGATCCTCTCCCCCTCTCCATCTTCTTCCCTCGTCTCCAAGTCCTCCATGTCTCCCGCCGCTGCTCCCCCCGTTCCCGGCCTCACCCTCCAGCAGAGGCTTCAGCTCATGCTCCAGACCCACCCCCTGTGCTGCTGGTCTTATGCCATCTTCTGGCAACTCCTCAACCACGACGATGGCCGCCTCCTCCTCGCCTGGGGCGACGGCCACTTCCAAGGCTCCACCAACCTCACTCCCGCCTCCCTTTCCCTTTCCCACCGCAGGAAGCTCCTCCCCCGCCCCAACAACGCCACTCCCCCCCGCCCAGATGCCCCCGCCGATGCCGAGTGGTTCTACGTCATGTCCTTGACCCGTTCTTTCTCCGCCGGAGATGGTATTCCCGGGAAGGCCCTCAGCACGGGGTCCTTGGTCTGGCTCACCGGCGCTCGTGAGCTTCAGTTGTACAAGTGCGACCGAACCAAGGAGGCCGAGCTCCACGGCATCCGCACCCTCGTCTGCATCCCCACCGGCGACGGAGTCCTTGAATTGGGGTCGTGTGACGTCATCCCTGAGAACTGGGGCCTTGTTCAGCGAGCCCAGTCTCTTTTCGGCTCCGATCTGCTTCTTCCCAAGCACCCACCGCCACCGCCGTTCCAGCTCCACCAGGACCGTAGCGACATTTCTTTTGCCGACATTGGAATAATCGCGGGCGTTGAAGATAATGATTTTGCTCCTAAGGATGACCACGAGAAGAAGGTCGAGAAGAAGCCAGAGGCCCCCTTCGGTTCCTCCAGCTACCTGGTGGAGTCGGAGCACTCCGATTCCGATAGTCCTTTCATGGCGGCGGCGACGACAGAGAAGAGGACCCCCAAGAAGAGAGGAAGGAAGCCGGGCCTCGGCCGCGACACGCCGATGAACCACGTGGAAGCCGAACGGCAGCGCCGGGAGAAGCTGAACCACCGGTTCTATGCGCTGCGAGCTGTGGTCCCGAACGTGTCCAGGATGGACAAGGCGTCGCTGCTCTCCGACGCGGTGTCCTACATCAACGAGCTCAAGTCCAAGATGGGCGACCTGGAGTCCCAGTTACAAAGGGAGTCCAAGAAGGTCAAACAGGAGGTGACGGACGCAACCGACAACCTGAGCACCACCACGTCCGTCGACCATAGCAGCCCGTCCGGATGCGGCGGTTCTTCGCTGGAAGTGGAGGTGAAGATCGTGGGGTGCGACGCCATGATAAGGGTGCAGTCGGAGAACGCGAGCTACCCGTCGGCGAGGCTGATGGGGGCGATACGGGACCTGGAGCTCCACATACACCACGCAAGCATGTCGACGGTGAACGACCTCATGCTCCAAGACGTCGTGGTTAGGGTGCCGGAGGGGCTCAAAGGCGAGGAAGATCTCAGAGCTGCACTTGTTCGAGCACTAGATCAATGACTCAGAGTGGCTTTCCCAAGAACCCCCGTTTAATCAAATCGTTAGTGCCTAATGCCTATAATCCGGTGTGGTATTTGCAAATATGCATGCTGGGTAATGCGGTGTGTGTACTTAATGTAATGTTACGTAGCTGTAGTCGCGTAAGAAGACAAAGATCAACAGCAGCTAGGCTTTGTCCCAAGCATTACCATCTTCTTACTCCTTTATCTTTTCTTAGTTATTCCCCAGTCTTGTTACTATCCTTTGAAGAGGAAACTAGTGTTATAAAAGAGAAGGCATCATCTCTTTGACCAGAGCTTTGTTAAAGTGTGATGCTTGCTCGTGTTGATCAATTGGTTTTTGGGGACCGACTCTCACTACTCTCGAAGCATCTCTTTGCGTTTCTTTTTTTGTCGATTTCAACACATTAACGGACATATAAGGCATGGCATATGAAGAACCGGGATGATTCGACCGAAACCGAGCAAAAGAAAGGCATCAGCCATGGAGGGAGGGAGGGAGGAGGAGGAGGAGGAGGAGGAGGAGCAAGGACAAAGGGACAAAGGTGGACGTGGTCCCGGAGGTGAAAAAGGGGAAGCAAGACGAAGAGAGCCTCATTTTTCGCATGGCCTAAAACATCCTGTCATGTCCCACCCTCCCTCTTTTTCTTTTTCTTTTTCGTTTTCTTTTTCGTGGAGGAAACTGGAAAATGCGTCGCGTACGAGGTTGGGCGTGTCCGTTCGTGAAATATGCTTTCTGGCTTGCCCCACGCCCCACTACTTTCGCAACTTGCTGAGTCATGTGCTGCTTCGTGCTAAGTTTAAGGTTTCCATCGTCAGGTTCCCCCGACATCTTGCTTCCTTAGCTTCAGGCGAGTGTCGTTGGCTACCATCTTCATTCATACTGTTTGCAATGTATCCGACGAGTTAGAGGTGGAGGCCGGACGGCAATTTGTCAAATTGGAGCGATAAGTTCTAAAGCATAGTAATGATTTCCCAAAAAAAAAAATAATAATAATAATAGGAAATTAAAAATCAATTGAATTTAGAACTCAGAAATTCTTTCCGCAAAATAATTAGATTTAAATTCAGATAAAAGACGAGAAATTCATATAAGAAAGATTTACTTATCCACTTTCCAGTACGCTTAAGCAAAGTGACTTGCAATTATGAGATCCCCTAGAGTGAAGATCCTACCCTATTCCCTTATCAGGACACAACCAACCTTTAAAGTGTGGTCAAAGCTCAAAATCATAATTCGCTCTTTTTAAAACCTTGGAATGCTATTTTTTTTAATTGTTTATAAATCTTTCGTTCAATCAAAACCTAGCTCCCACCCACAAGATCATACAAGTTTAATGAGCAGAGTTCGAAAGGATGTGATAACCAATATATGGTTAAGTGACGTCATCAATCCTCTTACTTTATCGACCAAATAAAACCCTCCAATTCCCAGCGTTTGTACAAATCGATGCTCTAATTTTTATGTTGTTCAGCTATATCCTCTAATTTTCTCTATTTATTCAATTTTTTCTTCTGAGTTTTATTTTGTACAATCAAATCCTCTTAACTTTCTCGATTTGTCTAATGAAATTGTTCGATCAATTGCTCTCACTAAACCTTGCGATTAAGTAACTTTTTCGCATTTTCCTTGTGAAGCCCCCAAACGTCATGCACGATATATGATCTTTTGTTGAAAGGGGAAGTAAAAAAAAAATCACATCGCATGAGAAACGTAAATATATACATTTTTCCATCATCTTCCCTCTTCCTTGTATTAATACAAATACAAAAAGAAACAGAATACGACGTTTTAACAATGGGAAGAAGGTCGGGTCTTTGTCAATACTATACCATACTCATGCACCCAAAAACTTGGCGACACAAAGTCACATACTAAACTATGGATAGACATGCCGTCATCATGTGAAAACTAGGGGAACATCGAAGTCTCTAAGTAGTCCAACCAACTCGCCGGTGACATTAAAGTGCTAGGCAACAAGTCGATAAGAAATCCCCCGCGGGATCCCTATGTTGATCCACACAACAAAGCTACACTTAGTATAAACTACCATTGATTCAAGTACTAATACATATTGATATTTGTAGTGAAAATGCACAAGAACTTCGGACCACAATGAAGGGTGATCCATCCTATGAAAAAAAAAAGCGATGAGCCAAAGCTTAGTGAATGAAATCGTTAAGTTTAAGGTAGGAGATTATCTTGTCACTCAATCTAGTATCCATAAAATAATGTTAAATCAAGACGGGTGCAAAATAGCAATAATAGGCAATTGAATGGATAAATGCACTATTCTTCCTATCATGATATACTAATGAAAATCGATGAACAATGTTGCATAGGATCATGCACTTCAGTGCAAGAGGATGACATGCATGTTATGATGCATAGCTACCATTCATTAGTTCGTTGATAGACGAAGGTGAACATGTAGACATGTGAACAAATGGCATATATATGTATCACATTAACTACTAGCATATCATCTCATCCCTAATACTCTTGAGGCATCCTAACAAATAGGGCACCTTAACTCCGAGGCATTCTAAACACTCCTAAGACATCTCAACACATGTGGCATCATCGTCACTAATATATGGCCAACAACAATATGACATAATACTTTCCATATATAATCATATGGTAGCAAATGGCATGATAACATTCCCATCATATTATCTCCCTTGCATCAACAACGAAATTAACACTCGTTTTCAAGATCCTACATTTGGTACACAAAATCTTTTGATGGAAATCATTTCCAAAATAGAATTACCTTGCCCTTTTAATGATCATATAAGCAAATAATGATAATGACATGCTTATGACACAGGCCGAGGTTTTCGCGCCTCAATCGATCGATCATCTGGCCGAGAAGACTCCCAAAACTTACTATGTCTAGGTCCCCTAGGGTTTATCTAGGGCTTTTTATTATGTTTTCTAGAATATTCCCAGGAACAGGCGATACCGTAATTGTCCGTATTTTCTGAAAAGTTTTTATTTATGTCGATGATTAGGGAGATGGTAGATGTATTTTAAGCTTTCAGATGTGATAAAGATCAACGGTTGTAATGCTATATAAAGAGGAGCTCTCCTTATTATTTGATCATCCACAGAAAGAAATACAAAGCATTCTCGCAGAGTCTCTCTCTTTAGAACCCTCTCTCTCTATGAAGATCCGAGTGAAATAGACTTAGCTTGGGTGCTTCAACAATCCAAAAGATGCCCAAATCGATGCATGAGTTGACCCTTCACAATCGGCCCATGACAAGTGGCATCAGAGCCAAGTTGATACTCTTTGATCTCATAAACGGTCATCTCTACATTGCTCTGATGCCATTTGTCACGGGCCGATTGTATAGGATCAGCTCGTGCGGCAACTCGAGCATCCTTTGGACCGTTGGAGTGCCCAAGCTAAGCCTATTTTACCTAGATTTTGGTAGAGAGAGAGAGAGAGAGAGAGAGAGAGAGAGAGAGAGAGAGAGAGAGAGAGAGAGAGAGAGAGAGAGAGAGAGAGAAACTCTACGAGAAGGCTTTGTATTTCTTTCTGTGGATAATCAAATAACAAAGAGAGCTTCTCTTTATATAGTAGAGAGTCTCGAATTATAACTGTTGATCTTTATCAGATCTGAAGGCTGAGAATGCATCTATCATCTCCCTAACCACTGACATAAATAGGAACTTTCCATAAATAATAGACAATTACGGTATCACCCGTCCCTAGGTATATTATAGAAAACATAATAGAAAGCCCTAGATAAACCCTAGGAGACCTAGACATAGCAAATTTTGGGGGTCTTCTCGACTAGATGGTTGAACGGTTGGGGCACGAAGATCTCGACTCGTATCATTTCCTTGGAAAAGCCAAACAAAGAGTAGGAGGTGCCCACACAACCCCAAAACCTGATGCTAACCCAAGCGCTGTTTCTGAATATGGGAGATCTTGGAGCGGCCAAAACAAAAAACGAGTCATTAAGGACTCATGATGTGGTCGATACACCAACCAAAACTCAAGTCCCGAAGCAAAAAAAGAAGTGCTCTCAAGGACAAAAGAACAAAAATCAAAAGAGGCCATTGACCCGAGGAAAGGGGGTAAGCGGCCTAGTTACTGAAAAATTCAACCTCGAGCGAAGAGAATCAAGAATAACACTTGAATAGGTGGGGAAGAATGACACAGGTTGAGGTTTTCATGCCCCAACTGATCTATCATTTGGCCGAAAAGACCTCAAGACTTGCTGTGTTTAGGTCCCATAGGGTTTATCTAGGGCTTTCTATTACGTTTTCTAGAATATTCCTAGAAATAGGCGATACCATAATTGTCCGTAGTTTCTGGAAAGTTTTTATTTGTGTTGGTGGTTAGGGAGATAGTAGATGCATTCTAAGTCTTCATGTTGCGGCCCTAAAAATTTTTCAATTATTGGAAAAATTCCCACGTTAATGGATTATTAAGTTAATTAGATGGAATAACCTAATACGGGCCCTCCCAAGTCCTATCGAATCACAACTTTGATTTTTGTTCAAATGATTTTAGAATTTGGAGTCGCCACTAATCATTTTTGGAAGGTTGATTAGAAACCTAAGTAAATTATTGGGAGAATCAAATTACTTCTACGAACCAGAGATTATGAGTTTGGGGACTTGGTTACACTAGTTAATTAAAACTAATGCCCTTTCGGTACATAAATTTCATGGATATCCTAATTTAGCAACTCAAGCTTGGTTTATTCCTAAGGTTCTAATGGGATGTTCTATTTTTGTATTTTCACTTTTTAAATGGAATGCATGTGAATGATATTTTTTTTTGGTATTTTCAAAGCATTAAAATTTCCTGAAGCTGAAAGAGGGAGTGAGCTAACGACTTCTGTGCTATACTGCAACCTCTAGCAGGTGGCTCGGCCAACTCATTCTGAGGTCTAATGATTCCAAAATTAAATTGCAGGAAGTAAATGACAGTAAATAAAGACCTCCAATGAATGGCCCAGCCTTAACTTGGCTCTCTCCTTTGGGGTTTAATGGTGCAGGAATTAAATTACGGAAAATTAAATGGCGGTAACACCTCTAATGGTAGCCTAGCATTAGCTTGGCTCTCTCCTCTGGGGTTTAATGGTGCAAGAATTAAATTATAGGAACTTAAATGACGATAAGTAAAAACCGCCACTGAATGGCCTAGTATTAGTTTGACTCCCTCCTTTGGGGTTTAATGGTGCAGGAATTAAATTACAAGAATTTAAATAACAGTAAGTAAAGACCTCTAATGGATGGTCCAGCATTGGCTTGGCTCTCTCCTTTGGGGTTTAATGGTACGGGAATTAAATTATAGGAAGTAAATAACAGAAAATAAATGACCACTAGTGAGTGGCTCAGCCTTGGTTCGGCTTGCCTTCTCTGAGACCTCGGAAGGTAACTCGAACATCAGGAATGTATTACCTATTTAGCAATGTCAAAGGCAACATGTGTGAACATTTTCATCAATGAGTTCACTGGTTCATGCAAAACTTGTTTAGCTAAGTTTGCGATGATTAGAAGCAGTCTGTGTAATAACTCATGATGCGATCGATCAACATGTGAATCATGCAAAACTATTCTATCAAGTTTGCATTACCAATTTTGTTCAAGAACGTTATCATCGCATGAATACCTCGATTGTAATCTGAATGAGGAACTTCAGTTCAAAAGGGCTTTCTCTCGCTCTTGAAAAATGTTGTTTATCCTAATTGCAGAATTAAAAAGGAATCACTTGATCTTACCGTCATCGCATTCAGTAAGGGTCTGAGTAATCTTACAATTGGTACGATCACGCCGATCTAGAGGTCTTAATTAGGATCATAATGTAGGCTAGGTCAAGGCTTACCAAAGGGGACTATTTTTAGTCAAGGCCATTAACAAAAAGGTTTTCATCATTTGCTTTGGGTTTACAAGTCAAGAACCCTGTAAAAATGAGAGAGAAATAGTCTTGCTCGTACCTTTTCGGGCGATGCTTAAAATCTTTCAACTCTACGTTAATTCAAGCGCCTTAATCAGAAAAGACTTTCACGGGTTGTAACGTAGGTTGGGATTAGGGACCAAAGAAGTAAAATGGCTTATTTTGGCCCAGAAAACATATGAGGTAGGTTTGACATTAGTGATCATTGTATCTTTATCACCCGTCTCGGCCCTTTGAATAGTCCTTTAAGAATATCATCATTGTATGAGGATGGTGTCAATTTATGTTGATACCGTCTTTGTTCCCGAACGGTGTAAACTTCAACTATGTATATTTTGCAATCTGGCTCCTTTGAAGAGTTCTCTTTTGCATCCAGATCCCATTGAGGATTTACATTGATTTGAACGGGCATTAGCCTTACTTTTGACAGGCGCTTTGCTTTTTTATGCCAAGGATTAACTTTCTTCCTTTTTTCCTCCTTTTTCTATTTTTTGTTCTATTTAGAAAAAGAATTTTCGAAGATTGTGCCTCATGCATATCAATGGTCTAGCACACTTGAATAATTGACTTGGGAACTCTTATGTAGACCTTAGTCCTTCTGAATTTGTCTACTTTGAGGTGGCGACATCTTCGTCTTGGACTGGGCAATAACCACTAACGGGGTTTTAAGGAGCAAATATGCAGGCTCAATTGGGCGATGCAAAGGATGAAGGTGTATTGGATAGAGAAAAGAATACTTTTCGTCTTCTTAAGATACTTGAATTACCGTATGAGGTTGAAAGCAAAAAAACACTCGAAAATAGATGTTAGTCCGAGTAAGAAAATTTCTAACTATTTACCTCGTGCTATTGCTGGGACTACCTTCATTTGCCCCTAATGTAGATGTGGTTCTTGACAGGGGTTACGAAATGAAACCGCCGCTCAAATGGGTTATCAATGATCACCTGTAGTATTTAGGATAGAAAAGCGATTGCCTCCTTCCTTTCGGCTATCGTATCTTTTGTAAGAAAACCCATCGTCTTGGGGAATGCATAACCTATTTAGCATTCGACTCACCACGGATTAAAATGTAGGACATGTTTGGGGATAGCTTGCCTTTCATCATCCAGTCATATCCCATTCTACACATCCGATGCATCATGCGTGATTTATGTTCCAAGCTAGAATTGGTAAAATAAACATGCGGAAGAGTCATGCATAAATCGTGGAACGTGCAAACACAATGCGGATGTGGCTATTTTTAAGAATCATGCATATTTAAGAAATGTGCAAGTGTATCAAGAATAGGAGAATTTGAATTGCCCTTGGGCATTGTTGACACCTAAATTTTGATTTTTCTTTTTTCATTCATATTACACAAAATTGAGAATTAATTCTCACCAAAAATATTTCTCCATGCATTGCATATTTATTTTTTTCTACATTGCATTTTGCAACGACGGTGGGGAATTGAGCTTAAATTGACGAGCAATGGATCCGAGCAAGCTTGAGAAATTCAGCTAAGGCTAGGAATGAGTGTGCAGAAAATTATGAGAGTTTTTTTGGACTTATTTTTCAGATTTATTCTAGTCCATTATACTTTTGAAAAATCTGAATTTTAAGAATTTTAAGGAAATGAAACTCTTTTAAAAATTAGAATTTTGGATCCTGCGGTTGAAAGCTAATCCTATACTTCGAGTCTAATCTTACGGTCATTTGAATTCACCTTGTGCTTATATAAGCCAACTTAAGCTTAGGGTTAAAGAGGGCGAATTCCCATTCAATATGACACGGTAGAGCATAGAGAGAGACGGAGGAAGATCGTAAAAGAAAGAGCCTTCTTTCTCTCCCTGTTGTCTTCATATGAGTGCCATCCATTGAAGAAAACCATTGACCATTCCCAGAGGCCACACCTAATTGGCACGTCGCATTGTACAAAAGAAAAGAAATAAGATAGCAAATGGTCTTCAAGCACTGCTGCACATACGAAGAAGCCAAAGGAGAAAACACCAAAAGGAGAGTTTTTTTTTAGTCCCATGAGGACAACTGCAAGTGCAGTTTTTCGGCCATTGCTCGGGGGGACTTTTTGCCACTATTTGAAGACCAAAATCAGCCACTGTTCGTGCTGATTTTTACCAAATCAGCTGCTGTTCGTTCATCACTATTTGGGTCCTTAAAAGCTGCCTTTTGGAATCGTATTCGCTGTTAATTGGTGCTGGAATTTTCTGCTGATTAGGGGTCAACATATTGCTGCTTCGGAGTTGATTTTGCTGCTGTTTGTGCCGAAAACAGCAGTTATTCTTTCAATTACGTTTCCTGTTTTGTGCAGATTTCTTGATCGTAGTTCGGGGTCAATTACTACATTATTTCGGAGTTGAATTCCTTGTCTTTTGGTGCTAATTGAAGCTTTAATTTGCTGCTGCGAATTCCTCTTGACCGATCCATGCGATCCCCTAGCCGTCTGGTTCAAGTTTGCTTGGTCCTCAAGTTTAGATACGAGCTCTAATTAGGTAACATCTTTATCCCGACAAAATCTAAAAAATCACTTTGCTTGATCTGAATGCTCAGTAGATAGAGTAATTTTTTCAGATAAATATTGTTATCGGATTGAGTTGTTTTTTTCAAATCTTGACCATATCTTTGAGAGTTGCATATTTTTCGGAAAAATTGCTAAATAATTTGAATTGCCAAAATTTGCATAATAATGAATGGTCTTGTCCTTGATGGTCATCTTTGGCTTTTGAGTTGGTTGAATTGCACCTATCCGTTAATTGTTTGATATTATCTCATGTTGTAGATAACAATTGTGCTTGCTAAACTTTATCTAATCTTTGAGAGTATTTGACTTGGATAATATTGGACTTGTTGTGGATAATCCATTATTTTGAATGATTATCTCTTACATGTGAGTTGGTTGGATTACTTATCTGATGGAAATCTTATCTTATCTTTTGAGAATTATCTGAGTTCATTTGATTTGAGGGTGAGATTTAAGTTCGATTGAATAATTATCCTAATTTTGAGAATTATCTGCAATAAATTTGCAAATCTTTAGGGATAATTTTCTCAAGTCAAAACCGAACTTTGGATAAGGAAAATGGCCCATATATTTGAATTTTTGGCCATCCTTCACCATTTTCGAAAATTTGAGCGAGTACAGCTGAATTGACTTCTCATTTGGTTGGTTTTCATCTTTGGTCTTGTTTGTTTATTTTTCCTTTATTATATAGTTTGCACATTTATAAACAAACATCCCCTTAATGTATGTTCCCTTTTGTGCCTAGACCCTTCGGAAAATAAATTGCATGCCTTAGCCACGATCTTGTGGAATGGGACGGCAATTTAGTATAGAATTTCGTGTTCCGCCCTTTGGTAACAATGGATGATGTTATTCTATACAAATTATCCGCATACTGGCTCGAATCTCCGAGGACGTAGTAGATAAAATTCTTCTCTAGCCCAGATCTTTGGGAATGAGTGAATTTGTCGGAAAAATAGAAATTAAAAGGTATATTATGGGCATTTTTGTTTATTTTTGTTCAATCCTTGCATTTTAATTGTTTGTTTCATTAAATAAAAACCCAAAAAAAAAAAATAACTCTCATTTTTTTAAATAGTTATTATGCCAAAAGTATATTTTTATGTCACGAATATCATCTAATATAAGTTAAGACTTTAAGAAATCATTTTCTCATATTAAATTGGATGATAACCCATTTTAAGGTATGTTTTCATAATAGTCGTCATTTAATCCAAAAATACAAAAAAAATCATTTTTGCATATACATGGTCATTTATGTCATTTTCAAAGGAAAAGTCATTCAATTCACATTCATCAATGGAGAAGGATTTTTCATGAAATTTGGTACCGAAAGGGCATTAATTTTTCCAAATTAATGTAATCAAGTCTCCGGACTCATTTTCTCTCGTTCGTAGAAATAAATTAGTTATCCCATTAATTTATTTAGGTTTCTAATCGGCCTACCAAGAACGGTTAGTGGCGGCTCCAAATTGAATAAACTTTGCATGAAAAGAACCTAAGTTGCGATTCGGTAGGACTTGGGAGGGTCCGAATTAGGTTAGTCAATTAACCTGATAATCCGTTAGCCTCTAACTTTTTAGGTCGCGACAGGCATGGGGGCAAATCGAGCAAATAGGGAGCATGTTCTTAAGTCGATGAGTGACATGTTTCTCATTTTACCCTTGCACAATGACATGCGCGGATGAAATGAAGCATTTGAGCCTGTTTAATGACAACACCTATCATGGTCATCGGTCGAACTCCCTTGCAAAACACAGAAAGATTATCTTTGAAACCAAACCATATAAGGAAAACATAATCCCATTTTCACTTCAAGGCTTGCGATCAACTTGCCCCATTTTCATCAGAATAGATCTTATCAAGTGATCATGATTTTGCCCTCTTGTGTTGACACCTGATTTTTAATCATTTTTTCTATTGCTAAAGTAATAAAAAATCCATAAAAATTCATAAAATTGAAAAATCAACTTTGGGGACCTTAGCCAAGCCTAGGGAACCAATTTTGACCAAAAAATGATTTTTCATATTTTCAGTATTTTTACGTATTTTTTATTTATTTATTTTCGAAAATTAATAGAAAATCCATAAAAATTCATAAAATTGAAAAATCAACTTTGGGAACCTTAGCCAAGCCTAGGGAACGAATTTTGACCAAAAAATAATTTTTCATATTATATATATTTTAATTTTTTTTTAAAAAAATACAAAAATACTTGAAAATTTTGGAAAAATAACATTTGAGGCCAAAAAATACACAAAGATAGTTAATATTTTTATTTTAAATCTATTTTCATATTGGCCATCGCAAATTCAGAAAAATCCAATTCGAGTCACGTGTTCCTTCACGAGTATAATCTCGAATCGGGCCTAAAAAAATTTAATTTGAGTCAACTTATTTTTAACTTTCACTTTTTATGAGTTGTGACATTGTCTTCTAATATTTTAAATTTTCATCTTGGCCCAATTATACCCAGAATGACTTAATTTTGCAAAAGGGCTTTAATTAAATTATGCATTATTTTCAGCGACAAGAAATGAGCTTAAATTTGACATGTGGTAAATTTTGGTGTGTCAAAAATTGTGAGGAGATTTGGACTTAAAGAAATATATTTTTTTCAGGGACTGAATTGTAAATACTTAAAATTCAAGGACTAGAGTGCAAATACCTAACTCTTGAAGGATTATTTTACAAATAATAAAAAGAAGAGTTAGTGGATAAATTAGAATAGAGAAGGGAAGATGAAGAAGAGGAGATGAAGAAGAGAAGTTGGAGAAGAATGGATGGAGAAAATAAGATAAGAATAGAGAAGGGAAGATGGAGATGAAGAAGAGTTAGTAGAGAAATTAGAATGGAAGATAAGAATAGAGAAGGGAAGATGGAGATTAAGAAGAGTTAGTGGAGAAATTAGAATGGGAGATAAATATGGAGAAGGGAAGATGAAGATGAAGAAGAGTTAGTGGAGAGATTAGAATGTGAGATAGAGATGGAGAATGGAAGATGAAAATGAAGAAGAATTAGTGGAGAAATTAGAATGAGAGATAGAGTTAGTGGAAAAATTAGAATGGGAGATAGATGAGTAGGTTATAAAAGGAGGAAGAAGTGAGCTTGAGAAAGGATTCTTGAGAGAGAAAATTTGAAGTGTTTGGGAGGATTTTTTTGGAGAGAAAATTTTGGATATTTGAGAGAGTTTTGGGAGATTGAAGAAAAATTTGAGAGAAAGAAAATACCAAAAGAGAGAGAATTTTGAAGATGATGGGAGTTCAAAGCTATGGATTATCATCACAAATTCTTTCATCGATCAATATAAATCAAGAGTTCATCCTCGTCAACGAGCAAGCAAATTCGAGCTAAGTGTTTTTATTTATTCATTTGTTTATGGTTTTACTTGCAAATTAGCACAAATTGTATACACTTTCTCCATCTCCTCTTTTTTTTCCATATTTTATGTCAGGAGAAGGATATCTCTACATCAACAGCAAAAATCTCGTAGATATGCAAAAATCGGCCCAGACAAGCTCCTAAGCTGTTCACCGATTTCTCAACTGATCTGTGACTAAAAGTCCCTCTTAATTCAAAAGAAACTCTCTATATTGGGAACATAGAGAGCGAAAATCAATTATAGAAATCCCTCCCAAAAAATGGGAGATAAGTACTCTTTCCACTCTTCTGGTTTTAGGTGCAGATTAGCACATATTTTGTATACTGACATTTCACTCTATTTTATGTCAGGAAGCCGCAGCTTTATATCAATGGTCAACCCTATGGAAGCACAAAATCGGCTTGGAGGAGTCCTCAAGCGCGCACAAATTTCAAATTGTTGAATCAATTCGTTGTATTTTATTTTAAAGAATTCATACCCCAGAATGGAGAGGACAAAGTCCATCCGCAATTTAAATACCTGCACCATAAATCCCAAAGGGAAGAGCCAAGCCAATGCTTAGCCTCCCATTGGAGGTTTTTACTTACAGTAGTTAAATACCTGCAACTTAAATACCTGTACCTTAAATCCCAAAGGGAAGAGCCAAGCCAATGCTTAGCCTCCCATTGGAGGTTTTTACTTACAGTAGTTAAATACCTGCAACTTAAATACCTATACCTTAAATCCCAAAGGAAAGAGCCAAGCCAATGCTTAGCCTCCCATTGGAGGTTTTTACTTACAGTAGTTAAATACTTGCAACTTAAATACATGTACCTTAAATCCCAAAGGGAAGAGCCAAGCCAATGCTTAGCCTCCCATTGGAGGTTTTTACTTACAGTAGTTAAATACCTGCAACTTAAATACATGTACCTTAAATCCCAAAGGGAAGAGCCAAGCCAATGCTTAGCCTCCCATTGGAGGTTTTTACTTACAGTAGTTTAAATACTTGCAACTTAAATACCTGTATCTTAAATCCCAAAGGGAAGAGTCAAGCCAATGCTAGGCCTCCCATTGGAGGTGTTTATTCACTGTCATGTACTTCCTATAATTTAATTTTTGAATCATCAGACCCAAAAGATAAGTAGGTTGTAATACTGCACAGAAGTCGTTAACACACTCCTTCTTTCGACTTCAGGGAATCTTTAACACTTAAAAAAATATAACAAATAAAAATATATACCATCCATGCATCCTATTTAAAAAGTGAAAACACAAAAGAGAATACCCTACTATAGCCTTAGGAATAAACCAAGCCTGAGTTGCCGAATTAGGATATCCATGAAATTAAGGTACCGAAAGGGCATTAGTTTTAATTAACTAGTGTAACCAAGTCCCCGAGCTCCTAATCTCTGGTTCGCAGGAATAAATTAGTTCTCCCGCTAATTTATTTAGGTTTCTAATCGACCTACCAAGAACGATTAGTGGCGACTCCAAATTTTAAAATCATTTAAACAAAAACCAAAGTTGCGATTCGGTAGGGCTTGGGAGGGTCCGCGTTAGGTTAGTCAAATCTAATTAACCTAATAATCCGTTAACCTCTTTTAAAATTTAAAATTTTTTTAGAGGGTCGCGACAGACTGGCGACTCCACTGGGGACAGAGATTTTTAAATTTTCGAAAAAAGATACCAATTGGAATACTTAAATTTTTTCGAAATTTTAAGAGTCTTAGTAGACTTAGGCCAATGAAAATTTCATGCATATCTCGCTTCTGGCGATATTGTTTGGGACTCATTCTATAGGTGTTATATGTTTTTGCAGGATGGGAGTTATAAGGGGCGGAGTGTTTGGCTAACCCCTTTGTTTTGCAGGCTCGGTGTTGGGTTTATTTGTTTAATTTCGCACATTTTTAGAAGCGCTGTTTTGATATCAATTGTTGTGCGTGTCTTGCATACTCTGAGGATCACGACACCTGCACACACAAGCGTCTAAACCCAAGTCGCGAAATTCTTCCTAGAAAACCATAGATATGGATCGAATATGCAAAGCTCTTGCGTCGATTGCGCTTGGGTTGACCATATTTTATCCCGCTCATTATTTGAATTGACAATTCTTCCCATTGTGATTTGATTGCGCGGAGGGTAAGGTTGTCAATTCAGATAGTGGGGGCCTTTTAGGTCCATACCCTGTCTCTCATTCTTTTATTTTCTAGAGTCCACTCCTCACTTGAGTCATGCGCATGACTATGTGATTTGCATTTCTCCAAGGTAAAAGTAAGTTCTCTAATTTTATCTTGTATTTATTTTTGGTCAGTCTATGCTAGGTGTTAATTAGTTTTTGAGCTTGATATTACGACCATTCTTTTTAAAAGAAAATAAAAATTAAATTTGTCCCTCATTTCTTTTAAAAAATTTTTTTTGAAAAAATGATGTAAAAAAATCCCTTCATGGGAATTTTATTAACCAATAAGGGATTTTTGTCATATTTTTCCTGCTTCAATAAAAATAAAATTTTCCTGACAAATTTACCTCTGAAAATTTATTTTGATAAAAAGGAAATTCCTTCAAAAATTTTAGTAAACGTCAAGAGACTTTGTCACATTCCTTTAAAAAAATAAAAAAAAGAATAATAAATCTGAAAAAAATTATGTATCAGAAATTAACCCATTTCTTCCTAAGGAAATTTTTTTTTTCTTTCTTCTGATTTCTCTATAAAATAGAAAAAATCAAATTGGACTAATATAGGAGTCATGGACCGAAATTTCTTGTGTCGCATACTAATTATATCCTTTTCTTTTGCAGGGAGATCCTAGATACCCCAGACGGGTGTAAAAATTAAGTTCAATAATATATCAAGAATCATCTTCAGAAATACCAAAAGACGAAAAATACCGAGGCTTCAACCGTTAATTCTGGGGGGCAAACGAACATTGTCCATCTTTGACAGACAAAGTTGTGTCAATCCGTAAACTTGTATGGGCAGTGTATTCTGATATGACGGTGGATTTATACTGATTAAACATGGGGGTATATTTAATGTATTGCAGAGGATCCCGCGTCTTTTGAAAAACAATATGGATTATATAATCAGAACCCATGAAACAAATACCTTTACCTGATCAAATCAACAAGAGACCGGTCTTAAAATTTCCTCTTATCCGAAACATGCGGAGGGTTTTAGAGGACCGAGGTTCTATTAATGAACGTGGCCCACAGGAATTTCTCCCGACGCTACAGGCGACCGACACGAGTAAGTGGACGCCGAAAGAAACAAAATATGGATAAAAGTGGGCACACAACAGGTGGCCGGATTTACTACCAGCGCACTGATCGAGTTGTCATAGCGTTATTGTTCGTGATCTCAAGATGGATAGTGGGGGCCACCGCCGAACCCATCATCAATGTTCTCGATATCATCGTCTGGAGCAATTAAACAAGAACATCAAGAAGAACATTAAGCCTCGACATCTTCGGTACCTCAAATCGTTCTGTTATGCTATGCGGAAGAAACGATAGCAGGAAAAAAAAACAAAAAAAAACAAAAAACAAAAAAAAAACAAAACAAAACACATGAAGCTTTTCTTTCATTCCATTCATCAAAGAGTATCACAACAACTCACTGGGGAGGAAAGGTAAAGCCAAACTGGGCCCTGATGACCATTACGAAAGAGCTCAACTGACTCTCCAAACAGTTGATGCTCTGGATGCACCGGGCGCTCTCGGGATCAAGCTCCGCGAGCCTAAAGAAGAGGCGATCGCACTTCTCTTTAACCTGGGCCATAGTGGCCTCGTAATGCTCAACGGCAAACTCCAGGTCCGGAACCGCTGCCCTCTCGAAAGCAATATCTGCCGTAATGTCATCAAGTCTCTCCTGCAGCCAACCACATTTACACCTCATCACAATATTGCTTGGCTCCTGTTCAGCGTAAGTTCGGATCAAGGCCAGACGGTCCACCAACTTTCCCCTCTCACGAACCAGCCACGAAAGCTGATCGTTGGCAAACTTGAGGGCCTTTTTGTGATTATCAGCCACAAACGTAACTGTTGCCAGACGCTCGTGCCGGTCTCGGTAACGGGCTTTCACGACGGCGGTCACAAGGACCGTCTCATAAGCACGGTTATAGGCAGCCAGAAAATTGATGAAGAGGGTCGAGAAGTTCCGATACTCCTTCCCTAGTTGGGTACCCTCAACAGAAGCAGCGTCCACGGTCCTAAATAAACCGAGGATTTCAGCCTCAACAGTAGAGTTTTTGGCTATATGAGCGTAACCTCTACCAAGAAGATTGTAGAGTCTCTCCCACCCAGCTAGGACTTCGGCGGATAAGGTATGGTTAGGAGAATTGGCCATTTTTGAAAGCAGAATACGAAAGAAAGGGGGAGAGACGTGAGGCAGATGAGCGGAATGCGAAGATGGTAATCTGCTTTGAAGTAAATATTGATTTCATAGTGACGGTATCAACCAGTCAAGATTTCTCTTATCTACCATTCTCTATTGGCACCACCCTCGTTGGCTCGAATTCCCATCAGATGGCGACTGCGAGCTAAGCGAGTCCGAAATCTCCGCAGAAAGTTTGACGAGACACCGCCACTTTGAAAAAGAAGACGGAAAGATGAGCTGAGTGGAAGACACGGTAAACGTTAGCGAAAAGGAGATACGACTTGTCTTCATTGGAGGACCCGCCAGTAAATCGACGGTGGAGTTCTTGACAGGGGCCCTCTATCACGAAAAGAAAAAAGAAGACAAACTGAGCGAGAAACAAGGATTTCCCCTTTGATCAAAAGCTGAATATCAGATTTTCTCCCTCGGAAAATCTAATAGCGCTGCCTGTGAAGAGGGAAGTCGTTGCTATTGCCAGAGAGAGAACTTGTCCCCATTTGATAGTCAGAGTTCATTCGCAAGAACTCGCAGGAGAAAGATAGAGAGGAAGGAGTTCTTGTGGGAGAGGAATTCAAAACCTTCACCATCAAAGCATCGGCTTTCAAAGCCTGTTACGAGAAGCCATCGACGATCCCGTGATCCCTCAAGTCCAAGAAGACATCCTGAGGCGGTCTCGAGTCTGCAGTCCTTGTTCCAGAAATATGTCGAGCATTAGGGAAACGGGCGCATGTTCAACCCTGGTCGAAGCTGATGAAGTTCCTTACCCTGAGGGTCTACTGGTCATGGCCATTGACGGTAATCCAGTCTCTCTGTCAATCCTTGTTACCGTATTAAGAAAGTGCCGGTATAAGGTTGTAGCTCAAGCAAAGGCGACAGAGGCCTTAGAGATATTAAGGAGGAGTGGTGACCAGTTTAATATCGTCCTCACCGCCATGGTAGGGATTGACATGGATGTTTTCACTCTCTTGGAAGTCATCAATTCTAAATTAAACATGCCAGTCCTCGTAATATCGGCAAGCGATGATCAGCAAGCCATAATGAAAGCTGTCTTAAATGGGGCCCAAGACGTCGTAACGAAACCAGTTAGGGTTCAGATGCTTCAAAACATATGGCAGCACGTGGTAAGGAAGCAATTGCACGACCATGAGAACAAGCATCAAGCCTTCAATTTTGTTCCAAGCAACTGGAGAAAGAAGATGAGTTGGTCTCCCGAGCTGCATCGTATGTTTGTTAATGCAGTTCAGCAGGTAGGAATCGATTCGGCACGACCGCAACATATACTGGAAATTATGAACGTAGAGGGACTCACTAAAGCAAATGTTTCGAGTCATCTTCAGAAGTACAGAAAAAGGGTGAGAGAACACAATGCAGCTCAGAATCAAGAAAACCAAGGCGGGACTGATCCAAGCCTGAATGTCGAGTCTCCTCGCCACCATAAGTTCCGCAGGTTAGCATGGGGCGAGCCACTTCCCATCATCAACCAAGCCAGTAGCCGTGCCATCAATCCTCCGGGCGTTAATCAAAGTATCTCCCAGAATCACCCTGATGCTCTTCAAGAGTATAGACCGCAGGAGCAGTGTATTCAGATTCTTTGGTTTGAGCACCAACCTGTGGCTAGAATTCATCCCATGATCATCGCGCCTGCGCAGCCAGAGAATCAGACAAGAAGTTATCCTGAGCACTTCCACTTCTCTAATCCTCGAATGGAAGGAGTTTTTGGCAGTAGGACAGTTGGTGATCCCCACACTTTCTCGAGTAATGATGAAGGCTCCAGCACGAGAAGTCAAATTGCTCATGGCGAGGACAGAATGAGAAATCTACCGCCATCATTTGCCAACAACAATGCCCAATTCGAGCATCAGTTGCTGGAAGGTTCAAGAGATTACCCAGATGATGAGCTTACTGCCCTGGTCAACCAGTTTAGGGTTGACAGACGTCCCAAGCCGCGATCAGGAGCCAGTGAGTAGGGACTCTCAAACATCGGTCATCCACACCCGAACCAACAAGAGACTAGCTGATTATCGAAGAGCTACAGGAGAGGCAAAACTGACCTTGAATAAGTGCACCTTTCATTTCATGCTTAATTCCCCTGCGTATGATATTTCCAGCTTTCTAGGTGTCTAGATTTAATTCAGGGGCAAGGGGGTAATTTGTTTTTTATCCCGTCGAATGCGTGAATCCCTTTTTATGCTAGACTCAGGGCGGATCAATTTGTGGCAATGTCGCTGACTGCCATAATGAGAAATGTTGAATGGCCTCACGTAGGGAAATTTCAAGTGAAAAGCCCAGGCGAGCTCGAAGACGGGTAACTGTGTGTCGTTTCAATTTACCCTCAATCGTTGCAAAATGCTAAATTGGATTTATTCCATTCTCGCCTAGGGGATTGCAAATTTCCTCAAGAGTGTCGCAAAATGATATGACACAATGGAATGCGATATGACTCATTTGCCTCGAAGGTAACCTTCAAATTAAAGGAGCCCTCCGGTCCACGGACCCGATGGCATAGAAAATGATGATGGTCCAAGGAAACCCGAAAGAAAATAAGGCCCAACTAAGCAAAGCACTTACGTGGTAAGCTCAAAGTGAGGGCAACTTGGGACATACAATTCAATCCAGTCCAAATGAAGGAACTTCCTCAATTCAAATTCAATGGAAGTACACACAAGGGTAAAACAGTATCGTTCCAATTTTTCTAGAATATGAAGAACATATACTGCCGCATTCTCTTTCATTTTTGCAGGGGAAGTCTCTACTGGCCAGATTTTCCTGTCTAACATTCCCTATCAGTATCACCTCCGCTACTTGTTTCCAATCTCGAGCCAAGCAAATCCGACGTCTCTACGGCAAAGCTAGACGGGACGCCACTACTTTGAAAAAGAAAAGATAAAAAATAAGCTGAGTGGGAGACAAAGACATTTTCGGCAGAAAAGAGATACGGCTCGTCTTTATTGAAGAACTCGCCAGCAAATTGACGGTGGAGACAACAACAAGGGGCCCTCTTCCATGGAAAGATGGAAGGAGACGAGCTGGGCGAGAGATACGATGAAAAGAAAATTGAGAAAGCCAGAACACTCGAGAGAGGCAATACAGTTGCTAAACCCACGTCTAATTTTAAAGGAGGCATCTTCTTGATAATTCTCATTCGTGCTCGAAAGAGAAACTCTTAAAGCATACGCAGTTTCCCAGAAAAAATCCAGAGAGTGAAAATACAAGAAGAGATATCAAACTTTGAGAAATCGTTAACCAAATCGAAGATGTCTCAACCCAACACACTTGAAAGTTATCGTTGCTTGCTGAATATGGGAGAGGAAGAGTTCGAAGCCATGTTTGGGATCGAGCCTATGGAGCCCGGCCCTTCCACCGATGACGTCCAAGAGCCTGGTGAGGACAAGGACAACAACGGTAAGGGTCAAAAGAAGCGTTACCGTCGCCATACTGAGGAGCAAGTACGAAAGTTAGAAGATTTCTTCAGAACGTGTCCTATGCCAGACGGAAAACAGAAAATGGAACTGAGTCAGGAGCTAGGACTTGAACCTTCACAAATCAAGTTCTGGTTTCAAAATAGGCGAACCCGAATGAAGACTCGTCATGAGCACAACGAAGCCGAGTTTCTAAGAGTTGAAAATGAAAACCTCCGAGCGGAGAACAAGATATATAAAGAGGCTTTTGACTCCGCCATCTGCCCCAACTGCAATACTCTCCTCACCCTCGATGAAATGCATTATCTGAGGATCGAGAATGCACGTTTAAGAGGTGAGTTAGATCAGTTCATAGCAGGATCAAGTTCTGTTGGAGCAAGGTACGAAAAAATTGAGACTATGGGGCCAGCATGGATGCCTTCTGAGGAGGAAGAGAGGTATCACTACCAGGCAAGTGGCATTGACGACGAACTCCCCGCCATGATCAGGCAATTTGATGCTAATGAAGCACTAGGGTTTTAATGTGCATACGGATCCTGTATTTTAAAACTAGTGATCACGGGACCTGCAACACGGCCGACACGTACCTGATCCAGAACAACGCTAGCTGATCGCTCAAGAGCCTACAAAGGGAAGAAGATCAAACCTAGACGAATACGTCTACTTAGTTTCATCGAACGTTCTCGCCTTTTATCGATGTCCAAAATTAATGCACAAGCTAGAAGTAATCATTTCCCTTTCCCCCTATTAAATGCTCGAAGCCGTTAACCGCACCAAACTCGAAAAAATTAATATCGAGAAGAAATCCGCGTAAATCTGAAGGGTAAATCCGTATCGTTCCAAATTACCCTCGAACTACCCAGGTTTTAAATTTAATCCTTTCTATTTTCAGGAGTTTGCAAATCGACCCAAGAATGCAATCATACCCAAATACAAGTTGAACAAAATTTGGGGCAAATCAACTCATGGATATTACCACAGAGTGGACAGCTTCAGATAAAGCAAAATGCGAACGAGGGACCCGAACAATCTCAGACATGGGTAATTCTGTATCGTTCTAATTTGCTCATAATCATCGCAAGTCCTGAATTGTTTTATTCCATTCTTAACAGGGATTGCAAATTATCTCGAGAAATATTGTAACATGGCCCAAGTTGATACAACAGGGCCACGTTATCCCCAAGGATTAACCTTTGAAAAGAAAGCCCCATGGACACCTACGGTCCAATGGACCGAATGGTATGGGGGATGACAGTAGGTCCGAAATATCCCGAGTTCGATCCCCAAGGGTGGGGAATGTTGTATGTATTATAAATAAATGAAACAACTTTTTGTGCATTTTTTTTTACAAACAGGAATACTCGACGAGTAATATCAAAGTCAGTATTTTACCATAGTCTTCCCATAATGGTGAGGCGCCCAACAAAAGTCGAGGAAAATTCAATCCAACAAAACTGGTAAAAGACTCGTGCAAGACATTCAAGATGAAGGGTAAATCAGTATCGTTTTCAATCTATCCCTTTTAATACTGGCTGATATGTCTCTTTTTCTTTTTACAGGAAATATTTACACTAACATTTAACATGTTGAAGGAGACAAATCCAAAAGAAAATTATGATCATCTGACAAGATCTATTCTGGTGAAAAACGGGGCAAATTGATCGCAAGCTCTGAAGCGAAAAAAGCAAATATATCTTTCTTATCTCGTTTGATTTCGAGAATAATTTCTCTGCTTTTTACAGGGGCATTTAACCGCCAAACCATGGCGGTCGCTGTCACTAAACAAACCAAAATGCTCCCTCACCCATATGCCTCATCGTGCAGGGGCAAAACTTGAGACAAACCGCTCCTCGACATAAGGAGTGGCCTTCCCAATTTGTTCAATCCACCCACATACCAGGGGCAATTCAAATCCGCCCATGTTTGCACATTATATAAACACACATGATGCTAAAAATTATCACATCGGCATTGTGTTTACACATTTCACGAATTATGTATGACTATTCCGCATGTTTAATTTACCAACTCCAACTTAGAGCATAAACTGCATAGGAAACATCAAATGTGCAAAATGGGGCATAACAGGATGAGGAAAGGTAGACCATTTCCACACAGATCTAACATTTTAATCTACAGATAAACAGCCTTTCTCCAGAGTGAGAAAAAGCCCTTTCGGAATGAAGTCCCCTGTTCAGATTACATTCGAGACCTTCATACTATGAAAACCTCCTTAAACAGAATTGGTAATGCAAACTTGACAGAATAGTTTTGCATGATCCACACTTTGATTGATTGCATCATGAGTTATCACACAGACTACTTCTAATCATTGCCAACTTGGATGAATAGTTTTGCATGAACCGATCAACTCATTGATGAAAATGCTTGCACATGTTACCTCTGACACTGCCTGATAAGCAACACATTCCCAATGTTCGAATTACCTTCCAAAGTCTTGAAATTCATTTGGCGATTATTGAATGAACAAGCCTGGTTGTCGAGAAGCCACCAGGCATTTCTTCTAAATTCTCAGGTAAGTATATCTTCAACCTGGACCTTTCAAGAGAATGAATTCTGACGGTTGGTGAGGAACTTGAATCCATTGCGATACATACAGGTATCCACCTTCTTCAATAAAGCATGATTTGTCTCAAAGACAGAAATGTTCGAGACCTTTTCATCTCTGCTTCTTTGGTTTATTCCTAAAGCTACAGGAGAATATAATTAGGGTTTGAGCTTCTGCAGGATTCCTGGTCTCCCCAAATTTCAGAATGGCACCCTTTGAGGTACACCAAGTCCTTCTTACAGGCATAAAGTCCTTCTTACAGGCAAATCAAGTCCTTCTTACAGGCAAAACAAGTCCTTCTTATAGGCAAATCAAGTCCTTCTTATAGGTACAAAGTCCTTCTTACAGGCAAATCAAGTCCTTCTTATAGGTACAAAGTCCTTCTTACAGGCACAAAGTCCTTCTTACAGGCAAATCAAGTCCTTCTTACAGTCAAAACAAGTCCTTCTTACAGGCAAAACAAGTCCTTCTTACAGGCATAAAGTCCTTCTTATAGGCAAACCAAGTTCTTCTTACAGGCACCAAGTCCTTCTTACAGGCATAAAGTCCTTCTTACAGGCAAACCAAGTCCTTCTTACAGGCAAACCAAGTCCTTCTTATAGGTACCAAGTCCTTCTTATAGGCAAACTAAGTCCTTCTTACAGGCAAACCAAGTCCTTCTTACAGGCACAAAGTCCTTCTTACAGGCAAATCAAGTCCTTCTTACAGGCACAAAGTCCTTCTTACAAGCATAAAGTTCTTCTTACAGGCAAATCAAGTCCTTCTTACAGGCATAAAGTCCTTCTTACAGGCAAACAAAGTCCTTCTTACAGGCAAATCAAGTCCTTCTTACAGGCATAAAGTCCTTCTTACAGGCAAACAAAGTCCTTCTTACAGGCAAATCAAGTCCTTCTTACAGGAAAAGTAAGTTCTTCTTACAGGCAAAACAAAGTCCTTCTTACAGGTAAACAAAGTCCTTCTTACAGGCAAATCAAGTCCTTCTTACAGGCAAAGCAAGTCCTTCTTACAGGCACAAAGTTCTTCTTACAGGCAAAGCACCAAGTCCTTTTTACTGGCACCAAGTCCTTTCTACAGGCACCAAGTCCTTCTTACAGGTATCTCCATGTGGTGACCTACCATACGGGTCAAATCTCAATCAAAATTTAATCAGTAGAATCCTTTTATTAGGAATCTACCATGGTACAACCCACCATACGGGTCAAATGGTATGACCCACCATACGGGTCAAATTTTAATTCAATTTTTAATCAGTAGAATCCTTTTATTAGGAATCTACCATGGGTTGATCCACCATGCGGGTTCAAGTTCAACCACCCTAAAGTTTTTTTATATAACGAATCCTTAGGTTCTCATTTCATTTTCAGTGGAACAATCATGTCACGACTCTTTTTATTTACTTGTATTGAGTCGATAAGAATCCAGGTGTCATCTCGTCTTTGAAATGAACCTCTACCGAGCTTCCTTTCAAAGAGGGGCAGCTGTTGACACCTGATTTTTAATCATTTTTTCTATTGCTAAAGTAATAAAAAATCCATAAAAATTCATAAAATTGAAAAATCAACTTTGGGGACCTTAGCCAAGCCTAGGGAACCAATTTTGACCAAAAAATGATTTTTCATATTTTTAGTATTTTTACGTATTTTTTATTTATTTATTTTCGAAAATTAATAGAAAATCCATAAAAATTCATAAAATTGAAAAATAAACTTTGGGAACCTTAGCCAAGCCTAGGGAACGAATTTTGACCAAAAAATAATTTTTCATATTATATATATTTTAATTTTTTTTTAAAAAAATACAAAAATACTTGAAAATTTTGGAAAAATAACATTTGAGGCCAAAAAATACACAAAGATAGTTAATATTTTTATTTTAAATCTATTTTCATATTGGCCATCGCAAATTCAGAAAAATCCAATTCGAGTCACGTGTTCCTTCACGAGTATAATCTCGAATCGGGCCTAAAAAAATTTAATTTGAGTCAACTTATTTTTAACTTTCACTTTTTATGAGTTGTGACATTGTCTTCTAATATTTTAAATTTTCATCTTGGCCCAATTATACCCAGAATGACTTAATTTTGCAAAAGGGCTTTAATTAAATTATGCATTATTTTCAGCGACAAGAAATGAGCTTAAATTTGACATGTGGTAAATTTTGGTGTGTCAAAAATTGTGAGGAGATTTGGACTTAAAGAAATATATTTTTTTCAGGGACTGAATTGTAAATACTTAAAATTCAAGGACTAGAGTGCAAATACCTAACTCTTGAAGGATTATTTTACAAATAATAAAAAGAAGAGTTAGTGGATAAATTAGAATAGAGAAGGGAAGATGAAGAAGAGGAGATGAAGAAGAGAAGTTGGAGAAGAATGGATGGAGAAAATAAGATAAGAATAGAGAAGGGAAGATGGAGATGAAGAAGAGTTAGTAGAGAAATTAGAATGGAAGATAAGAATAGAGAAGGGAAGATGGAGATTAAGAAGAGTTAGTGGAGAAATTAGAATGGGAGATAAATATGGAGAAGGGAAGATGAAGATGAAGAAGAGTTAGTAGAGAGATTAGAATGTGAGATAGAGATGGAGAATGGAAGATGAAAATGAAGAAGAATTAGTGGAGAAATTAGAATGAGAGATAGAGTTAGTGGAAAAATTAGAATTGGAGATAGATGAGTAGGTTATAAAAGGAGGAAGAAGTGAGCTTGAGAAAGGATTCTTGAGAGAGAAAATTTGAAGTGTTTGGGAGGATTTTTTTGGAGAGAAAATTTTGGATATTTGAGAGAGTTTTGGGAGATTGAAGAAAAATTTGAGAGAAAGAAAATACCAAAAGAGAGAGAATTTTGAAGATGATGGGAGTTCAAAGCTATGGATTATCATCACAAATTCCTTCATCGATCAATATAAATCAAGAGTTCATTCTCGTCAACGAGCAATCAAATTCGAGCTAAGTGTTTTTATTTATTCATTTGTTTATGGTTTTACTTGCAAATTAGCACAAATTGTATACACTTTCTCCATCTCCTCTTTTTTTTCCATATTTTATGTCAGGAGAAGGATATCTCTAAGTCAACAGCAAAAATCTCGTAGATATGCAAAAATCGGCCCAGACAAGCTCCTAAGCTGTTCACCGATTTCTCAACTGATCTGTGACTAAAAGTCCCTCTTAATTCAAAAGAAACTCTCTATATTGGGAACATAGAGAGCGAAAATCAATTATAGAAATCCCTCCCAAAAAATGGGAGATAAGTACTCTTTCCACTCTTCTGGTTTTAGGTGCAGATTAGCACATATTTTGTATACTGACATTTCACTCTATTTTATGTCAGGAAGCCGCAGCTTTATATCAATGGTCAACCCTATGGAAGCACAAAATCGGCTTGCAGGAGTCCTCAAGCGCGCACAAATTTCAAATTGTTGAATCAATTCGTTGTATTTTATTTTAAAGAATTCATACCCCAGAATGGAGAGGACAAAGTCCATCCGCAATTTAAATACCTGCACCATAAATCCCAAAGGGAAGAGCCAAGCCAATGCTTAGCCTCCTATTGGAGGTTTTTACTTACAGTAGTTAAATACCTGCAACTTAAATACCTGTACCTTAAATCCCAAAGGGAAGAGCCAAGCCAATGCTTAGCCTCCCATTGGAGGTTTTAACTTACAGTAGTTAAATACCTGCAACTTAAATACCTATACCTTAAATCCCAAAGGGAAGAGCCAAGCCAATGCTTAGCCTCCCATTGGAGGTTTTTACTTACAGTAGTTAAATACTTGCAACTTAAATACATGTACCTTAAATCCCAAAGGGAAGAGCCAAGCCAATGCTTAGCCTCCCATTGGAGGTTTTTACTTATAGTAGTTAAATACCTGCAACTTAAATACATGTACCTTAAATCCCAAAGGGAAGAGCCAAGCCAATGCTTAGCCTCCCATTGGAGGTTTTTACTTACAGTAGTTTAAATACTTGCAACTTAAATACCTGTATCTTAAATCCCAAAGGGAAGAGTCAAGCCAATGCTAGGCCTCCCATTGGAGGTGTTTATTCACTGTCATGTACTTCCTATAATTTAATTTTTGAATCATCAGACCCAAAAGATAAGTAGGTTGTAATACTGCACAGAAGTCGTTAACACACTCATTCTTTCGACTTCAGGGAATCTTTAACACTTAAAAAAATATAACAAATAAAAATATATACCATCCATGCATCCTATTTAAAAAGTGAAAACACAAAAGAGAATACCCTACTATAGCCTTAGGAATAAACCAAGCCTGAGTTGCCGAATTAGGATATCCATGAAATTAAGGTACCGAAAGGGCATTAGTTTTAATTAACTAGTGTAACCAAGTCCCCGAGCTCCTAATCTCTAGTTCGCAGGAATAAATTAGTTCTCCCGCTAATTTATTTAGGTTTCTAATCGACCTACCAAGAACGATTAGTGGCGACTCCAAATTTTAAAATCATTTAAACAAAAACCAAAGTTGCGATTCGGTAGGGCTTGGGAGGGTCCGCGTTAGGTTAGTCAAATCTAATTAACCTAATAATCCGTTAACCTCTTTTAAAATTTAAAATTTTTTTAGAGGGTCGCGACATCTTGGAGCTGTCTTTTCGATATGTTAAATGTTAATATAAACATTTCCTGTTAAAAGAAAAAGGAAGTATGTTAGCCAGTGTTAGAAAGGATAACTTGGAAATGATACGAATTTACCCTTCATCTTGAATGCCTTGCACGACCCTTTTATCAGGTTTTACTGAGTTGAGTTCTACTCGACTTTCATTGGCTACTTCACCAAAGTTGTGGTAAAATGTTGATTTTAGCATCGTTCGTCGAGTATTCCCATTTCTTTCTTGGAGATCGAACGCGTAACGTCTTGAACAATTGTCATTCGCTATGCCATCGGGGCTCATTGGGCCGTCGGTATCCATGGGGCTTTCTTTTAAGTGTTAATTCTTGAGATAGCGTGGCCCCATTGTATTGTGTTGGGTCATTTCACGTTACTGTGCTTTTCAAGGCAATTTGCAATTCCTGTTAAGCATGAAATAAAACAATTCAGGACTCAAGATGATTATAGGCAAATTAGAACGATACAAAATTACACATGTTTAAGATTGCTCGGGTCTCTCATCCGCATTTTTCTTTGCCTAAAGCTGCCCATCCTGTGGTAATGTCCACGGATCGATTTGCCCTCAATTTAGCCTGACCAGGGAATTTTGTTTTTGGGTACGACTGTATTCCCGGGTCGTTTTTGCAAATTCCTGAAAATATAAAGGATCAAATTTAAAATCGGAGTTGCCTCCCTGGGGATTAGTCGGTCGCCGTCGGTTTGAGCGTCAGCTTGCCGGCACGGCTGGACACCCCCGGTTATAAAAAAAATAATTTAAAACCGGAGCAATTCGAGGGTAAATTGGAACGATACGGAGTTACCCTTTCGAGTCTACGCAGATTTTTTCTCGCCATTAATTTTTTCCAAGTTTGGTGCGTTAACGGGTCCTAGCACTTAATAGGGGAAAAGGGAAATGATCACTTCTTGCTTTTGCATTAATTCCAGATGTTCATAAAAGCAGAAAATATCCCATGCAAGATAGAGGATATGCATCTATTCAGGATCAATTTTTCTTCCTCTGTAGGCTCTCCAGTGGCCAGCAAGCTTTATTCCGGATCAGGTGCGCATCAGCCATGTTGAAGGTCCGGTAACCACTGACTTCGAAATACAGTTTCTGTGCGCATGTTAAAACCCTGGTGCCTCATCAACATCAAACTGGTTGATTATGGCGGCGATCTCGTCATCGACGCTACTTACTCGGTGATGATGCATCCCCTCCTCCTCGGAAGGCATCGATATTGGCTCCATAGGCTCCATCTTTTCGTACCCCGCCCTAACAGAACTTGATCCTACTATGAACTGATCAAACTCACCTCTTAAGCGAGCATTTTCGACCTTCAGATACTACCTTTCATCGAGGGTGAGGAGGCTATTGCAGTTGGGGCATGCGGCGGAGTCAAAAGCTTCTTTATATATCTTGTTCTCCGCTTGGAATTTTTCATTTTCAGCTCTTAAAAACTCGACCTCATTGCGCTCATATCGAGTTTTCATTCGGGTTCGCCTATTTTGAAACCAGAACTTGATTTGCGAAAGTTCCAGCCCTAGCTTTTGGCTCAGTTCCATTCTCTGTTTGTCGTCTGGCATAGGGCACGCTCTAAAGAAATCTTCAAGCCTTTATATTTGCTCCTCGGTGTAGCGACGGTAACGCTTCCTTTGACCCTTACTATTGTTGTCCTTATCCTTATCGAGATCTTGGACGTCGTCGGCGGAAGGGCCAAGTTCCATGGTCTGAATCCCAAACATGGCCTCAAACTCTTTTTCTCCCATATATAGCAAGTAACGATAGCTCTCAAGTGTGTTGGGTTGAGACATCTTCGATTTGGTTAATAATTTCTCAAAGTTTGCTACCTCTTCTTGAATTTTCACTCTATGGATTGTTTTTTGAGCAACTGCATATGCTTTAAGAGCCTCTTCTGAGCATGATATCTCTTTTTAAAATTAGGTATGGGCTTAGCAGCTGTGTTGCTTCTCCCGAGAGTTCCATCTTTCTCAATCCTCTTTTCTTATCGTGTCTCTCGCTCGACTCGTCTCCTTCCATCTTTTCGTGGTAGAAGGCTCATATTGTTATTTCCACCGTCGATTTTGCTGGCGAGTCATTCGATAAAGACGAGCCGTCTCTTCTTTTCTATCGAAAATTTGTTTGTCTCTTACTCGACTCATCTTTTCCTTCTTTCATTTTTCAAAGTGGTGGCGTCCCCTCAAACTTTTTTCGCAAATATGTCGAATCTACTTGGTTCGAGGTCGCTGCCTAACTGAAATTCGAGCCAACATAGGTGTTGTCGATAGAGAATGACAGATAGGAAAATCCAGCCAATAAAGACTGTCCTGTAAAGTCAATATTTAACTTGAAGCGGATTATCGCCTTCACATTCCGATCATCTGCCTCACCTCTCTCTTCCTTTCTTTCGTATTCTGCTCGCCGACTCTGATTTTTTCCTCTATCTTTTAACGAAAATGGCCAGTCTTTCCACACAGATCTTCCCGGCTGAAATCATGTTCAGATGGGAGAGACTTTACCATCTTCTTGGCCGAGGCTATATTTACATAGCCTATCATCCGAGTGTCAAAACTGAGATCCTCAGTCTGTTCAGGGAAATAAATGCTTTTTCAGTCGAAGGCACCAACTTGGAGAAAGAATACAGGGCGTTCCTACATGTCTTCATCAATTTTCTAGAGGCCTACCAAAACACCCAGGAGACGGTTACCTTAGCCCGAGTCATGAAGGCTCACTACCATGATTGATCTGAATACCTGGAGTTTGCAGAAAGCTCAGTTGCTCGATACAAGGAGGCTGTCAAGTCTGCTGATGAGCGAGTCTCGTTACTAGTTTATGAGAGAGAGAAACTGGTGGAGCACCTAGTTTTGAATCAGACTTACTTTGAGCATGACCCAAGGGATGTTGTGATGAAGTTCAGATGTGAATGGCTGGAGGAGAGGCTTGATGATCTATCGGCGAACATAGCTTTCGAGAGAGGCCTGATTGATAATCTGAAATTCGCCGTTGAACTAGCGCAACTAGGCACAAAGAGAAATGTACCCGCCTGTTCTTCAAGCTCGCAGACCTCGAATTTCAGATCGCTCAGTGTAGGTAGAGCATCAACTTCATGGAAGAGTCAGTTAAACTCTTTTGTTATGCTTATTATGGGTCAATTTGGCTTTACTTTTCCACCTCAATGACTGTTATAAAGCTTGTTCATGACTGGAATGAAGGAAAAGTTTCGCATGTTTATTCCTTAATTTTCTTGCCATACCCTCTCCTATAGAGCGATTTAAGGCGCTAAAGACGTTGAGGCTAAACGCACTTCTTGATGCTCTCGTTGGCTGCGGTAGATGATAATAGCGAGAATTTTGGCAACGAATTCGACGGTAGCCCTCCACTAGCCGCTTAGAGACCCGAGTTCAATCATGTAAATTAATAAAGCCGTAGCCACTTGGTCAGTGCACCAATAAATCAAGCCACCTGTTGCGTGCCCCACTTCGCTCATGCTTGTCTCTTTCAGTGTCCACTTTATATATCGGTTGCTTGTAGTATCGGGAGAAATGCCCGTGGGCCATACTCAATAATATAAGCACCGGCCCTCCATTAAACATTTTGACTAATTTAGTCAAGAAGGCGTTACGGGCTTATCTCTTGGGTTTTGATTATACAAACTATTCTTTTTTTTTAATCAAGCACAAGGATCCTCCAATACATTAAGAATGCTTCCACGTCTGATCCAGATACATTCATTGTCCCTATCAAAATACATGGTCCATACATTTTCACTTATTGACACAATTCCGTCTCCGAAAGACAGACTTTTTCGCTTGTCCCTAGGGTTAACGGTTAAAGCCTCGGTATTTTTCGTCCTTTCGTATTCTTAAAATTTATCCCTGATGTATTGTCGAACCAGATTTTACTCCCGTCTGAGGTATCTGTGATTTCCCTGCAAAATAAAAGGAATCAATGAGTACATGATCCAAGAAAAGTCGACCCATGATTCCTACATCATTCCAATTTTATTTTTCCATTTTATGAGAAATTAGAGAAAATTTTCTTAGAAAAACATAGGTGAATTTTTTTTAGAAATAATTCTCTTGCAGGTTATTATAACTTGAAAAATGTGATAAAATCCCTTGACGTTTAACAAATTTTCCGAAAGAATTTTTTCTTTTTATCAAAATGAATTTTCAGAGGTAAATTTGTTAGGAAAATCTCATTTTTATTGGAGTAGGAAAGACGTGACAAAATCCTTTATTGGTTAACAAAAATTCCCTGGAGGGATTTTTTTCTTCACATTCATTTTGAAAATGGGAAACTAATTTGATTTTCTTTTGAAAAAATGACCACGATGTTAAGTTCAAAATTTGACAGACACCTAACATGGACTGACAAAAAATAAATATAAAATAAAGTTAGAAAACTTACTTTTACCTTGGAAAAATGCAAATCACATAGACATGCGCGTGACTCAAATGAGGAATGGACTCTAGAAATTAAAAAAGAGAGACAGGGTATGGACCTAAAAATGCCCCTACTATTTGAGCTGACAACTTTACCCACAAGCACAATCAAACATTAAGTGAGAAGAATTGTCGATTCAGATAATGAGCGGGATCAAATATGGTCAACCCAAGCGCAATCAACGCAAGAGCTTTGCATATTCAATCCCTATCTATGGTTACCTATGAAGGATTTCGCGACCTGGGTTTAGACACTTGTGTGTGCAAGTGTCGTGATCCTTAGAATATGCAAGACATGCACAATAATTGATATCAAAACAGCGCTTCTAAAAATGTGTGAAATTAAACCAACAATCCCAACACCGAGCCAGCAAAACAAATGGGTTAATCAAATACCCCACCCCTTATAACTTTCATCCTGTAAAACCATTTAACACTTAAATGATGAGTTAAAAAAATCGCTAAAATCGAGATATCCATGAAATTTTCATTGGCATAAGTCTATTAAGGCTTTTAAAATTTCGAAAAGATTCAAGCACTCTAATTAGTACCTTCTTTTTTCGAAAATTCAAAAATCTCGTCCCCAGTGGAGTCGCCAGTCTGTCACGACCCTAAAAATTTTTCAATCATTGGAAAAATTCTCATGTTAACGAATTATTAGGTTAATTAGATGGAATAACCTAATACGGACCCTCCAAGTCCTACCTAATCGCAACTTTGATTTTTCTTCAAATGATTTTAGAATTTGGAGTCGCCACTAATCATTTTTGGTAGGTTAATTAGAAACCTAAGTAAATTAGTGGGAGAACTAAATTACTTCTACGAACTAGAGATTATGAGTTCGGGGACTTGATTACACTAGTTAATTAAAACTAATGCCCTTTCAATACCTTAATTTCATGGATATCCTAATTTGGCAACTCAGACTTGGTTTATTCCTAAAGTTCTAATGGGGTGTTCTCTTTTTGTATTTTCACTTTTTAAATGGAATGCATGTAAATGACATTTTTTTTGGTATTTTCAAAGCATTAAAATTTCCTGAAGCCGAAGGAGTGAGTGAGCTAACGACTTCTGTACTATACTGCGACCTCCAGCAGGTGGCTCGCCCTACTCATTCTGGGGTCTGATGATTCGATAATTAAATTGTAGGAAGTAAATGACAGTAAATAAAAACCTCCAATGGATGGCCTAACCTTAACTTGGCTCTCTCCTTTGGGGTTTAATGGTGTAGGAATTAAATTACAGGAAATTAAATGACGGTAAGTAAAGACCTCCAATGGATGGCCTAACATTGGCTTGGCTATCTCCTTTGGGGTTTAATGGTGCATGAATTAAATTACAGGAATTTAAATGATGGTAAGTAAAAATCGCCACTAGATGGTCTAGCATTAGTTTGGCTCCCTCCTTTGGGGTTTAATGGTGCAGAAATTAAATTACAGGAATTTAAATAACGGTAAGTAAAGACCTCCAATGGATGGCCTAGCATTGGCTTGGCTCTCTCCTTTGGGGTTTAATGGTGCAATGATTAAATTATAGAAAGTAAATAATAGAAAATAAATGACCACCAGTGAGTGGCTCGGCCTTGGTTCGGCCCGCCTTCTTTGGGATTTAATGATACAGAAATTAAATTGCGGGAAGTAAATAACAGAAAATAAAAGACCACTAGTGAGTGGCTCAACCTTGGCTTGGCCCGCATTCTCTGGGATTTAATGGTACATGAATTAAATTGCGGGGAAATTAAATTGTGATAAATAAAAGACCTCCAACAAAGGGATTAGCCTTAATTCGGCCTACCCATTTTGGGGTTTTATGGTATAGAAATTAAATTGTAGGAAATTAAATTGCAGAATAAAGGACCACCAGTGGGTGGGTCGGCCTTCCCATTTTGAGATTTGACGGTGCAGGAATTAAATTGCAGAAAATTATAGTGCGAACGCTACATATGGATATGGAAACATATGAGTACGACATGACATAATCGAGATTTAAATCAATCCATTTGGGTAACGAAATTCTTGAAGATTTTAATGGCTGGGATCGTTACCTGATTTGACGGATTTGATGGCCAAATTCGGACTTCGTATCACCTTGTAGATTAAGATTGGGGTTCGAACGACGGGGATGAGCTCTTGATTTATGTTGATCGATGAAGAAATTGGTGATAATAACCCTTTAGCTTTAAACTCCCATCATCTTCAACATTCTCTCTCTCTTTTTGATATTTTATTTCTTTCAAATTTTTCTTCAATCTCCAAAAACCCTCTCAAACATCCAAAATTTTCTCTCCAAAAATAAATCCCCCTCCCAAGCTCACTTCTTCCTCCTGTTATAACCCGCTCATCTATCTCCCATTTTAATTTTTCCACTAACTCTTCTTCATCTCATTTTCGCTTCTCTATTCTCATCTCATTTTCTTCATTTTCTGTTCTCTATCTCCTCTTCTCCATCTTCCCTTTTCTATTCTAATTTCTTCACTAACTTTTCTTTTTTTATTTACAAAATAATTCATCGAGTGTTAAGTATTTGCATTCTAGTCCTTGAGATTTTAAATATTTGCAATCCAGTCCCTGGAGAAATATTTTATTAAATCTAAATATCCTCACAATTTTCGACACGCCTCTCCTATGCTTAGTCGAAATTCATAGTATGTCAAATTTAAGCTCATTTCTTATCGCTGAAAATAACGCAAAATTTAATTAAAGCCCTTTTACAAAATTGAGTCATTCTATGTATAATTGGGCCAAGATGAAGATTTGGAATATTAGACAATAATATCACAACTCCTAAAAGTGAAAAATGAAAATAAATTGACTCAAATTGAATTTTTTTAGGCCCCAAATGCTATTATTTATTAAATGTTTTCTTAATTTCTAAAAAATATATAAAAATATAAAAAAATATATGAAAAATTATTTTTTATTTAAAAATGGTTGCCTAAGCTTGGCCAAGGCTTCCAAAGTTGATTTTGCAATTTTCTCATTTTTTTGATTTTTTTTTTATGAATTTTTGAAAATAAAAATACTGAAAAATATTGAAAATATGAAAATTCATTTTTTGGGTCAAAATTGGTTCCCTAGGTTTAGCCAAGGTCCTCAAAGTTGATTTTTTTTTTAATTTTATGAATTTGTTCGAATTTTTTTATTAATTTTCAAAAAAATACCGAAAAATATTTAAAATATGAAAACTATTTTTTGGTCAAAATTGGTTTTCCAAGCTTAGTCAAGGTCCCCAAAGTTGATTTTTTAATTTTATAAATTTTTATGAACTTTTTTTTATTAATTTTAAAAGAAAAAAGATTATTAAAAATCAAGTGTCAACACTTCAAATCTGATAAAAATCATCGGTTTTAATTCGAGACCCTCTACTATATAAAGAGGAGCTCTTCTTGTTATTTGATCATCTACAAAAAAAAAATACAAAGGCTTCTCTCGGAGCCTCTCTCTTTAGAACTCTCTCTTTCTCTACGAAGATTCAGGTGAAATAGGCTTAGTTTGGGCTGTCTAATGATCCTAAGGACGCTCAAGTCTCCACACGAGCCGACTCTCCGTAATCGGCCCGTGACACTTGCCTCTTTTTATTTCTCATGTAACCAATGATATTTTAATCAAAGATTGTAAACAACAAGTCGACAAGTGATAAAATTGATAACGTTGGATCCACAATTTAACAACCGACAACTTGGTACACATCATCTTTTGATGCAAATCATTTCGAAAATACAATTGTGTCGCCCTTTCAATGACCCTATAGGCAGGTAATGATGGTGACGTGCTTATCTCCTTTTCATTTTCTCACGTAACCAATGATAACTTAATCAAAGGTAAGTAAATTCATCGGAAAGTCGATAAGTAACAAAATCGACTACATTGGATCTACAAATTAACGATCGATAACTTGGATATCAAAAACTTGGGTCGTGTTCGGCAAGTCAACTTAGAAATCGACAACTTAAAATGGTGTAACCTGATCCTTCTCATTTGCTATTGTTAAAATCATACTAATAATTTTTTTGTGCTAAAAATACTGAAATGATTCAACGTTTGAAGAAAGGGCAAGCCAACACCCAAAGATGAAGCAAATGACAAGCGGGCAAGCTCTCAGGCCAGAACAACAAAAATGAATCGGCGCGGAAATTCCTCCATCGTCTTGTCTTGATCATATCATCCTCCTTCTCTCATAAATGTAATGATATGTGTAAGTAATGTTCGTTCTTTCTTTACAATTTCATGATTACTGCCATGGATGCAACTGTAAGCTTGGCATTTGCATGTAAGCTGAGCGTGCCGAGGGTCGACAAACATTTTTTTTTTTTTTTGGGTCGAAGTAGACAAACAGTGTTAATGAGCATAAAGTAACCTAGACCAAGTACCGACAAATTCCTTTCGAATTCCGGCTGCCGCGTCGGAATCCGGATCGGAAAGCTCTGGCTCGCGATATCTTGAGACGGCTGTTCCCGTCCCGGACCAGCAGGTTCGCACTCCCTCCTCCGTCTCCGATTGGAATTGGATGCGGCTGCGGATGTGGAAATGCGATGGACATCAACCTCTTCAAGCTTTGCTCTGGCCTCAAGTTCCTCGGTTACCTGATGATCCTCCTCGTCCTCGCCATCGTCGCCGTCTCCTACTACGCCGTCGTCGTCCTCACCTGGGGTCCCCGCCTGCTCCGCGGTGGTCTCTATTCCTTCCTCGCCTTCTTCTTCCTCGTCCTCTTCCACCTCCTGGTACCCTCTTTCTTTTACCTTTCCTTTTCTTGCTTATTCGTTTCTCTATTCGCCAGTCCCAGCACCTTATCTTAAGTACAAGCTGGGTGCTGCAATTGCTTGAAACGTGGAGTGCCTCTTCACGCCACTGAATCCAGTTGCCCAAAAGAGTTAACTTGGGTGGAGAAGTCTCCTTTTCTTAGTTTGCTTAATAAGTCGGCCATTTGTTTTGCAGCTCCTTCTGTTATCGTGGAGCTATTTTATGGTAGTTTTGACGGATCCGGGTTCAGTCCCGGAGAATTGGAGAACAGTTCGAGATGAAGAGAATTTTGAAGCTGATGGTTCTTGTTTACCACATGAGGCCTCAGGGTCAGGGTCTACCTGGCCTTCCTCAAATGGATCGGAAGGAAGACCGCCTTTGGGATTCTGCATTCATTGTCAAAATGGAAAGCCACCTCGGTGTCACCATTGCTCTGTTTGTGAGTGTTTCACTCTTGGTCATCTTGGTCTTCAACATTGGTTGCCCTTTTCTTTTTTCTTTTTTTAAGATGTAGGAAATTTTGGGAGTAAGGGTCGGTAAAAAATCGAATGCTTCTGTTGCTAGATGTATTCGAGCAATTGAATAATATCACTTCCTGCCCCAGAATGCTGTGCATTTTGATGGTGCTTGTGGGTTGCCTCCATCTTGCCTATGGTACTTTTCGATGTCTTAAGTAACTTGCCTCTATTCTTCTGCAGGCCAGAGATGCGTTCTTAAGATGGATCACCACTGTGTCTGGGTTGTGAATTGCGTTGGTGCATGCAACTACAAGTTCTTTCTTCTTTTCCTGGTATTGCTGTTTTTCTTTCAATGCTGAAAATTGGAGTTAGATGATAGTTGCTACTTCATGTATAGAAGGCGGTCGGCAGAACCTTACGCTTTTTAGTCTTTGTAATTGTCTGGACTCGCTGAACATTTGGGTAGTGGGTAGGTTATGTGGTTTGGATGGTTGTCGTGATGATGTCATTGTGATGTATTTCGTATTTGAAAAGATTATGGTTATTCAAGTAATTCAGCAGAAGTAATTTACGACAAAACTTTCTGGAGGTTGAATTGCTGATCGCTTATATCTGTGTGCTTAACAGAGATGGCGAATATCTCCTTTTTCATAAAACAAGCAGATGCTAGGCACAAGTAACCTAGACTGGTGGCACTGTAAAATGTCTTCTGCATTCATGGAATTTCTCTATGATCTGCAATGCAGTTCCTCTTTTCCATCATTGAGATTGGTATTTCATGACTTGAATTTGGCCTTTTCAGCTGTATACCTTCTTGGAGACAACAATGGATACTTTACTACTGCTTCCAAGCTTCATCAATTTCTTTAGTGAAGCCAAGAATCATTCCAGCTCTCCTGGCGAACTTGCTGTTATTTTCGTTGCATTTGGTAAGTGCTTTGGCAGCGAGATCAATTCGGTCTTCTGAATTTGTAGATAATACTTGCATACATCTTCTCAAGACTGCATAATAATTACAGAGTTTGTATATTGATGCAGTTCTTAATCTAGCTTTTGCGCTGAGTCTTCTTTGTTTCCTTGTTATGCACGGGTCTCTCGTATTCAGCAACACCACTTCCATAGAGGTGAGGAAAAGTTCTTGTCTTCCTCATTCTATATTTCCTTCTGGTTTATAACTGATTAGTTAAACTGAGTTATGCTTATGTGTCATGTTGGCTGCATTAGCATATAAATTGAACTTATACGGATTATTGTCCTTGAAATTGTAGTGGACCTTGAGCCACTTAGAAAATTACGACTAGTAGTTTAGGGCAATGCTTTTATAATGTTGTATATTAACTTCATACTTGGTGAGATGCATATCCTGGATGCAGGAATGTAAAGTGGTCTACTTAGTGCAAATAACTGAGATATTAATAGGTTGCCACCAAGAGGGCTTACCTGCTAGTTGTTTATGATCGGCATTGTATCAAGAGTTATGAATTTGCAAAATATATAGCTTTGTGGGAAGGAACCAAAGATAGGCTGATTCTGGAATTAGGAAACAATGTGCCTAATGTCGTTGTGTCTGAAGTTGTTGTCGCCTTTTCCCAGCTTCTGAATGTTTGAATTGAAGATCAGCTGTTCCAACTTAAGAAAAAGGAAAGAGTTCAGGATGGTGAAATATCAGAAACCTAATCAACACGATTGCCTAAAGGTTTGGATAGTCATCACGGAGCATTATGAACAGTATAATTTAGCAAAGCAAGAAATGAATCATTCACCTTATTATTTTTGCTGGAAATCTGATACAAGAACAATTAAGCATGTCCTCAATATTGATATCTGCCGATGGGTATGCATGACCCTCTGAAATTGACATTACAGGTTTATGAGAAGAAGAAAGGGGTCAGGTGGAAGTATGACTTGGGCAGGAGGAAGAATTTCGAACAGGTGATAGCACTTAACTCTGATCTTCTCTTGGCTAGTGATTGCAAGTTATCATGTGCTACGTCCAATGATGCCATTGTGCATATGCCTCTCACATTCAATGTGTTCACCTTTTAACTTTCGGCCATTCTGTCAATGGTGTTAACTTAGATCAGCAATGTTATCCATTCGTCATTATGATATTTCTTTAGAATTGGAAAAGAAGTGTTGGATCATCTCCTATGTTGGCCAAAAAATGAAAATTAAGGGGAGGTAATCAACTTGTTGGATTCCTCTGATATGACTTCTAGATGTGTGATTATGAGGTTATCTATCAAGGGTAAATAATAGATTTCCTGTTCCCTGCTGTCTTATGGTAGAATGAAATAACTTTTTAGATAAGAAATCGAAGAAGTCCCCTACGGAAATGTTTCTAAAAGTTTACTGATATGCTGTGCTCTAGTACGAGATATTATCTTCTACCAGGATTCTTTAGTTTCCCTTAGGTGCATATTATGTCTTGATTTTTTTCATTGAGTTCTCAGGCTCATACTCTTGATCTTTGTTTATGTGAAGGTTTTTGGCACCAAAAAAGCACTGTGGTTCTTTCCCTTACTTTCAGAGGAGGATTTAGGAAAAACACCAGCACTTCATGGCTTAGAGTTTCCAACTCGCTCAGATGTTGAGGCATAGAGGTCTGAATCGGTCTTCAGGAGTCATTGATGTTGCCCTTAGATGGCTAGAATGGAGCTGACAATCTGATCTTGCGAGTTGTTGGTTTGCCTGTACATTCCTAATTTGAATATTGGTTCCATAATGCAAATTTATTCATTTGAGCAGGTGATGCATACGACTGTCAGGTGGTCATCTGGAAAAAAAAAAGCGAGAAACTAATGGAAATTATGCACTGAAAGTAATATCTCAGCCACTTGATTCTGGTACCTTTGAATGCCGTAATTTATAATGCATTAGTTGTGGCTTGTCTTGATGTTAAGTGATCTTTTAGTCACATAAGGCAAAGGAGGAAGCAATGGGACTTGAACTTCAATATTTTGGGGAAGTATCAGCCGTGAGTCAATCAGTGATCTCAGCTTTGGCAGGATGGCACACAGCAGGACTGGCTAATACCAGGATTCGAAGCTGGTATTTACTGTAGGGCTTTAATGTTCCAAGTGCAATATGGCTGTCCTGTCGTTTAGAGTAATGTGCCCTTGAACTTGCTTGATGTAACAAGCCTAGGAACTGAGGATGTAGTGGTAAAAATCAATTTCCTGATTCCTATGTTAAGTTTGCAGTGGCATCATCCTGGTGAATTATATTCTATGGAGAATACTTGAGTTGAGGGTAACTGGTGTTTTATAAGGAGAATTGGTAAGTGAGGAAAATTGCTGCTCCTGTCAGTGTCGCATGAGGTCTTCAGTAACTCAGCACAACTTATCCGGATGGATGAATTCAGAGCATTCTTTCTTTTCCGATCCTTCTTGACTTAAGGTGCCTGCAAATCACGGGTCACTGAAATCTTCTCTGGCCAGCCAGGTTTTTTACAAGGGAGAGCAAACGTGTTGAATATGATTATGTGCTTGTCATCTGTACAGTAAGGATAGACAACTATCTTACGTGTTTGTGAGCTCCACCCGCTTATGTTGCACTCTCTTTGTATTAAGCAAGATGATCATGGTAGATAAAAATAACACGTTTTCTGGAAATTTTACTTCCCAAAGCGGAACCCGGTCAGGATTTCCTAATCCTATTTTGCTGCGAATTCTCATTGCAGTGTTTTCTGCATTAGGACTTCTATACATGTACTTTTGCCTCCTTTGATTGATAATTCTCGTACTGAGGCGCACTGTAGGAAAAGAACAGATTGTGGGGGTGTGTCTTTTATGGAATGATTCTATGAATGATTACTGAACATAGTCGATTACAGTATACAACACTATTGTGAAAGCTACTTTCTGTTTTTTTTTTCTGGGAATTCGATCCGGATCTGATTATTGTTTGATATGAGATGATCTGGATAATAAATTTAGAAGGCGGAGTTATGGCGAGTAAACTCTATAAAGACTTGGATGATTTTTATTGGTATGACCGGTGGGTAATCCCCAGAAAACCTTCATTAGATAAAACCTGAACTGGGTAAGGCTCAGTGTGCGTCTTGTCCAGCTAGATGAAGAATAAAACCTAGCTTCCTCTTTTTTCTTCCTTCGTTTATCTAATGGAAAAGTGGTCAAAGTTGAGGGGGAGGCCTAATTATTGCCTATTATGACCTAATGCCCGTATTATTTTTGTTTTCAAATGATGAAACTAATGAAGGGGGAGAGCTGGTATATACTACTAGGGAGAATCAATTGCAGTCTCTTATTGTATATACAGAGAAGGAATGAAACCATGCCTTCTCTAGGCTACATAACATAAGCACAAGCATCGAAATCCTGCATGTCCGTGGGTATTTGCCGAATCACACTAATTAAAATTTATCTCCGGCAGGCTTCCACATGATTTATGCTGGCTTCCCCCAATCTGCGTGCCTTCATCTTTCTCCTATAGACCGCACTGTTCTCAGTTAACATATTGTTCACTGAGCGACCGGGGAACAAGGCTTTCTCTCACCGCTTAAGAAATTAGAAAGAAAGGGAATCTGTAAGGGCCTGCTTGTACACTCTCAACTAAGTGAACCCCTTCAGCCGACTGGGCCAGCTGTATATAGTTATCGAACGCAAGCAGGGCTTGATCCCCCATCTGCAGCTACAACTACAACTTCAATGGAGGCATGTGGAGTTGGTACTAAAGAAGGGTGATGATCCCTGGAAGAGGAAGAGAAAGACAAGTCCGATATGATGAGGGAGAGCCAAGCAAACAGAGGAGTGAGGAAGAGGATGAGGCCAACGGGCACCATCCAGAGCTGACGGTTCTTCGGGTGGTACTGGTACTCCCACCAGCCCAGCATCAATCCTCCGGCCATGCTCACGGCAAATGCCCACCCGCATCCGCATCTGATCCACCTCCTCCCCTTCTTCCCAGCTTCCTCTTGACTGATATTCTCACATGACGACGACGATCCCATGAGATTGCTGCTTATGCGACCTCCACCCCTAGCTTTTTTTCCACTTCCTGTACTATGTGCGGAAAAGCGCATACGATGAAGAAGAAATATCGGGTGCGTTTGTGTTATGTAGCTGCTGAAGAAGGCTTTCCTGTATGTATTCTGAAGAGAAAGAGACCCAGCTAAGGCAAAGCGTGCCTTTCCGTCGAAGTTGAGGATTTGTCAAAACAACGTGCATAAACAAGTGATTGCGTCCCCGTTTTTAACTCTTGCAGAAACCACCCCAGCCACGGAGAGATGCTTTGCGACCTATCCGGGGTAGAAGTTCTCGTTTTTTCTTCTGCCTGTTTATGTTCTATCTATATCTACCTAATGTTACATGTTCTTATGACGTGGAGGTCACTTCTGATGCGTCTGACAAGAAGAAGCCCCATTTTCAAACGGCAAAGTTCCACCTTTCTTTTTGTACCATAACGTTCTGTGGTTGCCGCAGTGCCTGCCTAGCTTCACCCAAGAGTTCTCTCTCTCCATCTCTCTCTCTCGACCAGACCAGAGAGGCGGCTTAAATAGACAAATAGCAAACTACGACGATGGAATTGGAATCAAATCAACAAACACACAAGTGTACATTTGCTTTGCACTTCATACTGGAGTTATTGCCAAAACACGGCTCTTCCTCTGCCTACCCGTGCATGTGAAATGGGAAAGCGACTGGTTGATTCTAGACGATGCCTGAAGCAAGACCACAAGTTTGTACTTGACTAACGGTCGACCCTGTCCAATTGAGAAGGGACTGCTCTAGAGCAGTTCCAAGTGCGCAAGCGACGAGCCCAAGCAGAGCTTCACGCATAGACTTGCGGCTTCGTGCTCGATCCACTCTTCCCTTTCACCGTGAATATTATCCGACTGTTGCGCGTACTGGAAAGATTTAATGACCGACAGCGGGCAATTGAATGAAAAAAAAGTAGCCATAACTGGCCAAGCCGCTAGCTTAGCTAATATACTACCTGTTAATAGAACCATCATCTTGTTGTAGCAAGGCCTTGGAATCAATATTCATACCCTACTGGATTCGGATAGGGCCAGACAGCCTTTTCGCCATTAAAAAACAAGAGAGTTTTTTTTTTTGGTAAAAAAAAAGGTATATTAAGTGTTTTGTTTATGGGTTGATAAGTATATAAAATGTTTTTTTTTGTCGAAGTATACTAAGTATTGAAAGATACGTAATATTGAGATTTTTCATTTTAATCGTAGAAGGAGCTGGTAGTCAGTTTATAAATGTGAGGGAAAGACTCATCATTTGAGCTAGGTTTTAAAATAATAGAAGTTCAAGACCATTTAACATTGGTATCAGAGCTTAGGTTATCAATAAGTTTGGACCCAATAGGCACATGAGAGAGATACGGATTGTTGCGGCTTTGATTCAGGGCTCGATATGTGAGGGAGGAATTATTAAGGTTATCCCATATTGATTGTGAAAGGGATTAGTGGTCGATTTATAAGTGTGAGGGAAAGTCTCATCATTTGAGTTAATTTTTGGAATGAGAGGCTCAAAACCACTGAACACTAGTATCAGAGCTTATGTTACTAATAAGTCTGAATCCAATTGTGACTAGAGAGATACGAGATATTGCTGCTCCAATCCAAGGCTCGATGTGTGAGGGAGGGATTATTTGGGTTATTCCATATTGATTATGAAAGAAGTTGGTAGTCGATTTATAAGTGCGAGAGAAAATCACATTCTTTGAGCTAGTTTTTGGAAAGAGAGAGACTTAAGATTAGACTTAAGATCACCCAACACTAATATTAGACTCAATATTATCAATAAGTCTGAACCCAATAAGTACACATAAAAAAAATATAGATTGTTACAGCTCTGATTCAGGGCCCTATAGGTGAGGGAGAGATTTTTAAGGTTATCTTATATCGATCATGGAAAAGGACTAGTGGTCAATTTATAAGTATGAGGGAATTTGGATTCAATAGTCGTACAAAAGAGATATGGATTGTTGTTGTTTCGATTTAGGGCCCAATGTGTGAATGGGATATTGTTATGGCTATTCCACATTGATTGTAAAATGGATTAATGGTCGGTTTATAAATGCGAGGAAAAGTTTTAACTTTAAGTCAGCTTTTGAGATAAGAGATACCTAAGACCACCAACACATAAGCGTAATTATCGTTGACACCTAAATTTTGAATATCTTTTTTAGTCATTAATAATTAAATCAATTTTTTACATTAATTTTAGCAGTCATGCATTGCATTAACATTTAAGTGGACTAGCGGCAAGAAATTGAAGCAAATTTGACGTGTGGTGGACCAGAACTTAATAGAAAAAATTCGGCTAGCATAGGGAAGGAATTCCAAAATTCTCAAGGCCAATGGGCCTATTTGGAGCTTAATTCAGCCCATTCATGTTTAATTAATTGAAAAGGCTTTAATTAAATATCTGTTATTCGTAAAAAGCCTAATTAAGGAAAAAAAAAAGTTAACAAGCCCACATGATGCATAAATTTCGGCTAGCTTAAACACATTGGGTCTGGCCATATTCTCTAGGAGATTTAAGGAGAAATTTGTGCAATTTGACGCTTCGGGACTTAATCCCAATCATATTTTGATCCTGGGGCCTATTTTACGAAATTAAAAATATCAGACGCCCTCGACTTGGAAGCTTTCTCTCTACAGATACGGGCTATGCCTAGGGTTTTACACATTGACAATTGCTCAGAAAATTCAGATTTTCACTTAGAAAATTTGAGAGCAAAAAAAGGGCGAGAGTGAGATAGATATGGTTCTTCGGTAGTGATGCCCCTCCTCGGCAACCTCTTCTTGCCGACCCTTCCCCCGAAGTCACTCCCTAGCACCGGCGGTTGCTGCTTGTTGCCACCATTGCCGGCGTTGCTTGCTATTGCCACAACTGCTGCTGATCCCGTCGCCACTGTCCCTGCGTCCGCCAGAAATTCCATCACCATTCCCGACTCACGAGGACTTAGGAAGCCGACGATAGCCACTGCTGGTTGTTGCCGCTGCACAGTCCGCACGTTGCCTCCCGTCACGCTTGCATGGCGAGCTCACCTGAAACTGTTGATCGTTGTTGCTCTCCCGAAGGGCCCCCATGAATCGCTCAGCCACGTCCCTTCCGGTCCTGTGAAGAGCCATCGATGAAGCCGCTGCTGTTCCTAGATGCTTCGAACCCCTTGCTGGCACCGGAACCATTGATTGGAAGTCATCCCCACCGTCATTGTGCTTCCAGAGGTGCTATGGAGCCGCTGGTAAGGTCTTCCTTATTAGCATCCCAAGCTTATGTTGAATTGAGATTTTCTTCATCTTCTTTGACCCAACGGGGAATAAGCTCTTCTCTTATATGCTGTTCCCGCGGTTCTCTTTCTGTTGTTGAAGGTAGGGCTAATTTTTTTTTTTTTGAGAACGGAATCATAGCATAGTTTTGTAGCCAAGTTAAAGACGTGCCAACTTCTCCTACTATTTTTTAAGCGCTGATTTTGCTTTCACTAGATTTTGTTGTTTTTCACGCATTTGTTTCTAGTGGACGGATTTCATTTGGATTTTGTGTCTTATCTCCTTTTATTTCATGTTTATCTCATCTTTTATGTTCATGTGATTTAATTTGCACACTAATAAATAATTATGCCTATAACGTATGTTCTCATGTGCTTAAGTCCCAAGAATTTGTGCAATAGGGCAAGCATCCAACTTCAACCTTGAAGAAAGATTGTCATCCGCACATTGAAATTTTTCATCACATCCATCACCCTCTGGATTGGATTGATAATTCCATGAAATAGAGTTTTATTTTTTGACTCATAACATTTGGGTACAAATTTAACTTTATATAAAATTTTACTCTTTGACCCAATTCCCTGGGTACAATGTGAATAAAATTCCCCATCCAACCCAAACCTATGGGTATGAGGCAAATTAATTTGGAATTTCAAAATTAAAAGGTCCATTATGGGCATAATTAATTATGTGTTCAAATTTCGTGTTTTTTCTTGCTTAATTAACTTCCGAAAAGAAATCCAAAAAAATGCTCGATCTTTCTTAAGTTAAATCATGCTTTTGTTCACTTGTACATGCAAACAAAAAAAAAACACGTAACATAAATTGGGATTTTGAGAAATCATTTTCTTAAATTATATCGGGTGTTATTCACTTTAAGATAGCTTTTCACTTCCATTTTTCTCTAAATTAGAAAATTTATACAAAATACCCCCCCAAAAAAAAGTCATTCATGTTGCATATCATATAGTTTAAGATTGCATAATTGCCATGTCATCTTTCCATGTCGCATAGAGTAATTGCACGTGCATCGCATTTAATGAGAGGAAACCTTAAAAAATTAATCCATGTTGCCTATCAAACGATTTTCATGAAAAATTGGTAGAGTTTGGAAGAGCTCGTACCGGGTTAGTTTAGTTTAATTAATCTGGTAATCCATTAACTTGAAATTTGAACTTTAGGTCGCGTCAATTAGGCAAGTGTACCACTAAGTGCAGGTGGCAACAACGTCCTCAACGGGTAACGACAAAGAAGTGTGGTTTGTCTTCCTTCAATTTCTGGTTGCTTATCCGTCTACTTGGCGGATGCCCTAAAGAAATTTTTGCGGTTTCGTTGCGCTCATTGTGTGTGCATGAGGAGGCACCAGGGATGTGTAGACCAAGTTTGGTGTCCATTGTGATTTGAAGAAGTTGGTAAGAGGGTGCTCGAGCCTGGGTCGAATAAACAAATCTGATTCAACCCAATCTACTTCCATTACGTTACAAGGCGATGCAATAAGTGGTCCATAATTTAGGATCTTTCATCTGTTGGCGTTGCGTAAGCCCAATCTCGACCCAGTATTCTTTTATCGGAGAAACTAGGCTTCGGCCTTCAGAGCGTGGACCAAAGGCCCAACGTGACGTCCCCAGATAGAGATAAGCCATAAAAACGACCATGGAAGAAGGATTGGCATATCACGGCAGATATTTCCATCCCACCACCACTCGATTGTGCTTGTACGTATGTGAGTGCTTTCTCTGATCAATTATTGGTGCACAGTGGGGTCCAAGTCCCATCACTCAGTCGGGGCGGCCACACCATATGTGGATGTTAATGAATGAAGATGTTAATGTTGCGCTTCTCTCTAGAATTCCCCCGAGGACGTTCGTTCGTTAATTACTTACTACCTTGCTCTGTTTTTTCCTCTTTCTTTGTTCGCGGTTGGGGGGTCAAACTTGGTGCGTTGCGTTGCGCTGCGTACATATCAACAACAGTATCATACCCCGACGTTCATCGTATTCCAACCCCTCGAGTCGAGAATACTTGGGTCTTATTTGATGAGCCTCGTCAAAATCTGAGAGAGAGAGTTTACTGTCGTGGAATTACTTTCTTTCTCGAGGTGGATTAGGACCGCCAATTACATAACGAATAACCGGGTAGGACCCTAGCCTCCCCCCACATCATCATCATCATCTTCTTCTTCTCTATCATCTCCCCGACGCGGGCCACCCTTTCAAGAGAGATTTTCGCTCCCGTTTTACGTCCCGCCCTGCAAAGAACTTGCTCTTCCTCTGCCTCTTTTGGTGTCCACCCATTTAAGAGAAGGAGACAAGGTCGAGTCTTGCGACGAGAAATGACCGCCAACGTACCTGCGACGAGGACCCGCGTGGGGCGGTACGAGCTAGGCAAGACCATCGGGGAAGGCAGCTTTGCCAAGGTCAAGTTCGCCAAGCACCTCGACTCTGGCGACTCCTTCGCCATCAAGATCATCGACCGTCATCACGTCCTCCGTCATAAGATGGTCGAGCAGGTCTCTCTCTCTCTCTCTCTCTCTCTCTCTGTAGTACCGAATCCTACGCTGTATCCGTGCAGCTCCTACACCACCCATCATGTCTCCAATGCCGTTTACTTCTTTCGTGACTTATGCGTTCATTGAATGGAACCTTGATATCGTCATGTCTAACTCAGCCATAGTGCTTGTCCACTGTAGACCGTCTCGATATCTTTTCTTCGCCTTTTGTTTTTTGGGTCTTGGTTGATGTTGAGGAATTTGGAAATATGCTACCTTCAGCATTCCTTTGTTACTTTGACCCGCCGCACCCATACCCATTCTAAGGCAATTGCGGGGCATTTCCTTTCTGATAGATACCGGTTAAGTTGAATTACCCTGACGGACATGCTGTGAAGTTGGCCGCATCTGCTTCGTCTCTGATTATCAGACGATGGGGAGAGTAGCTGCAGGAATTCTTCATACTGCCTGCCTGTGCCGCGATTTCTTACTTCCAATGTTCTTCTTTTTTCTTCCAATGTTGATTGCGCTGCTTTTGTTTCTTTTGAACAGATAAAGAGAGAAATAGCAACCATGAAGCTGATCAAGCATCCAAACGTTATTAAAATTTTCGAGGTATTCATTCTCTTCATCTTTCTTCCTTCACAGTGAAGCATTCTACTTTTGCTCCGAGCGATTGCCCCTGTATGCTTTTACAGGTAGTCGCTGATCATGCAGTTGCGCGCCCTTTTCAGCCCACAGTAGTCGCTGCTTTGAAGCTAAGATACTTCCATTGTGTATATCGCCTAACAAATGTCTTCCATTTTGCACGTACATAGGTCATGGCCAGCAAAACAAAGATCTACATTGTTCTTGAGTTCATTGATGGTGGCGAGCTCTTTGACAAAATAGTAAGCAATTGTAGCGACGCTTGGCCTCATATTTCTTGCAGCACCTCCATCATTGTCTGCAATCAGCGAAATCCTCATCTTCTAAAATGGTGTTATGATTGACTCCCAGGCAAGACATGGAAGGCTAAGAGAGGATGAAGCCAGGCGCTATTTTCAGCAACTAATTGATGCTGTGGACTACTGTCATAGCAGGGGTGTTTACCATAGGGATTTGAAGGTCAAAGAGATTCTTGCTTTCTTGTTTGCACTTTTAATTTGATTTTGCTTATACATGTCCTATATTGCTGAATTCTGATAAGCATTTCTATATAATATTGCTCTTGTTGCAGCCTGAAAATCTGCTTCTAGACACCTATGGAGTTCTTAAAGTTTCGGATTTTGGATTGAGTACATTCTCAAAGAAAGTGAGGGCAAGTACCCTTATCTATAACTTGAGATTTATGTGGTCACTTCTCTATGTCTTAACAGTATTAGGTCACAATTCATTGCTTTTCACTGGTTATTTGAGATACGAATGTTAAAACAGGGCTATGGTACAGTTTTCTAAATCTGTTTCTTCTTTATTTGCTAATGGGGGACCCGATTTTGGTGTACCCAAAATCTATCACCTTGAATACTTTATAAGTGTTCCTTTCCAAAGCATTATTGTTCTTTAAAAATGTCCTTTTCCTTTTCCATAGGAAAAAGCATAGTCTTGTTCACACTTAAAAATGTTATGATGCACAGCCAGTACAAATTAACACCTCTACATTTATGATGATACATCATGGTCTATTTTTTGTGAGCGCTACTGAGACTAATATAGGGTTGGATGTCTAGAGAAGACGAGTATCTATTTTATGAGCTTAAGGAAAGATATTCTCCGTTTTTATTTATTTATGTATGTATGTAGGAGGATGGGTTGCTTCATACCACCTGTGGAACACCAAATTATGTAGCTCCCGAGGTATGAATCTCAAACTTGAGAGGCTTCATCTCTAGCTGTCCTTACCTTCTATGTATTCTTTAATGTATAGCACATATTTCCTTTTTCAGGTCTTGACTAATAACGGATATGATGGTACATCATCCGATATTTGGTCTTGTGGGGTAATTCTTTTTGTATTAATGGCTGGATACTTGCCTTTTGATGAAGCCAATCTCATTGCTCTGTACAGAAAGGTAAGGATATTCAATTTTTTCAAAATCCAACCTTGTAATATGTCCTTGTTCTCATGAGAATCTTTTCAGATCTGCAACGCTGATTTTTCATGTCCTTCATGGTTCTCATCTGGTGCAAAGAATCTCATTAAACGGATTCTTAATCCCAGTCCTCTCACGGTCAGCTCCGACTTCCTCTTTCATTATCTCACACTCATACTTTAGGAGGCTGGTTTACTAGATGATTTTGCATGTCCTTCATGGTTTTCATCTGGTGCAAAGAATCTTATTAAATGTATTCTTAATCCAAGTCCTCTCACCGTCAGGTCCAACTTCCTCTTTCATTTTCTCACACTCGTACTTTAGGAGACTGGTTTACTAGATGATTATGGTAGTTCTTTAAAACAAGAAATTGAACTTGTTCAGCGAATAACAATTCCTGAAATCCGGGAAGATGAATGGTTCAAGACGGGTTACAGGCCACCTCACTTCGAGCAGGAAGAGGAGGTAAATCTTGACGACATTGATGCTGCTTTCAATGATTCACAGGTAGGGAAAATTTTATTTCATTTGTCTATACTTCGCTGAGTTTATTATTTCTTAAGAGTGCTAATGGATGTCTTTTCACTGTGATTCTTTTCTCTTTATATCCTTATGTACAACTACGAAAGTTTTCTCGCGTTATTATTTCCAAATCTTGCATGAATCCATTCTTTTGTAGCATGCCGTTACGTACAACAAGGGATAGTCTAAACAACTTCACGAGGGAAACCTCCATTTTGACCATTATTTTTCTTCCCCAGGAACGTCTTGTAACAGAGAGGAAAGAGAGGCCTGAATCCATGAATGCGTTTGAGCTTATTTCTAGGTCGCAAGGATTCAATCTCGAAAGTTTATTTGAGAAGCAGATGGTACGTGCTTATGGTATTGCCCCAAACTGCTAAATAGCAGAGTTCATTTCTATAAACTACTCATGTGTTATGTATCTCTTCATAGATGGAATCATATTTAATAAAGCATTCGTTTCTAACTGTGTGGATCCAAGATGTCACAGAAAGGTGGATGAGTGAGCTGGAGTTTATGCTTCATGACGCATATTGCATAGTGTCTTGAGTTTGTGCTCATCATTGAGTGGGCCTTCACCTGACGTACAGAGATGACTCTTTTGGCACTTGTTTTTTAATTTTTTGAGAAGTCTGCAGTGGTATTGTTGTGTGGACCTCTGCTTCCTTGTGTCCATAAAAACTGTTTGTCAACTTATTTCGCAAGTATGATATGAGATGGAGATTCTACGTAGTCGTGAGGGAAGGGAGGTTGCATATTCCTGACTTGAGATTTGCACTCTATAGACTAGTGGAGGCATAAGCTTGATTCTTGAAGAGAAAGTCTGGTGTTCTGCTCAATTTACAGCATTCACTGAAGTTTCGGTTATTGTTTACCGTTGCTGGGTGATTTTGGTTTAACTCTCTTTTGCTTGGGTATGCTGATGTAGGACCTTGTGAAGCGAGAAACCCGATTTACTTCTCAGCACCCTGCAAATGAAATCATGTCTAAAATTGAAGAAACTGCAAAGCCTTTGGGCTTTAATGTTGATAAAAGAAACTACAAGGCAATCACTTGGCAAAGACCGTCTTGCAACTTTCTCTGTTTGTGGTACTTCTGTTTTAATAATGTTGCTGATTGTTAATTTTTCGAATCATTGCAGATGAAACTGCGGGGTGATAAAACTGGAAGAAAAGGCCACCTGTCTGTGGCTACAGAGGTATGGTGTCCTAATAACTTGTAAGGAAAAACTGTCGTGATTTTTGGATACAGAATCATAGGAGTTAATACTCTAAAAGAACCAAGTTGGTGAATCATCACAACAAAGGAGATAGGTTAAGTGACAGCTAGGTGGAAACCCTCACAGGAGGCCCCTCGCCCCTGCTGACAGGTTGTGAAAGTAAATGCAATGAAGGAACCAACTCTTTTGCTCACCCTCATTCAATATGAGTATGGAGCTGCTTGACTTGGTTTCCCAAGCTTGGGGTAGCCTGATTATTAATCACTTAAGGGTCTTGCAGAAGGGCAGGGTCTTTCCATCTTCATATAGATGATGGATGGAGTTGATTCTTGGGTGACCGTTTCAATCTCAACTTGTGCCGTGATTCATTGAGATTCTAGCTCAGTGGATATGGCGGTGTACCTCATGCAGGCTCTGCCTTTAATGTAAACTGTCGTTAGCTAGGAAGGACTACTGTAATCCATTTTCTTCTAATATTTTATGCTCAATTTTAGACTAGCCAATACTTTCCATTGTAGTATCTTTGGTATTATTTTTATAAATTAAAGAAATGGTCTCTTCTTCACTTCCAGGTCTTTGAGGTGGCTCCTTCACTCCACATGGTTGAGCTTCGTAAAATTGGTGGGGACACATTGGAGTTTCATAAGGCGAGTACTTATTTTTCGGTTTGGTTTGCTTTTGGAACATATAGAAGTAAACAGCTGATCATGTTGATTGGACACACGTATTTATCCTAAAAAAAGTCAAACAGAAACATGAAGTTCGTTTTTGCTTTTTCCTTGATAAGTTTTTATGGCATACTTTTAATTTGATAGGAGTAATCCCACTATAAGCTCTCACATGTCTCGAAAAAGCTTTTGAGGTCTCTTTTGTGAAAGGAAATTTCTAGAAGAGCATATTTTCTATATAGTGGTTTGGCGGTTTTCCGGACAGATCCTGATTTTTTCTTTCTTGGATATGATTTTGAGCATCTGTTTTTATGAGTGGACAAATTGATGTATGATTGAGGTAATTTAGTGCTAGGTGGGTTTCTAAGAAGGAATTCTAATAATTCAAGTATCTGTTATCTACTTCCTCTTCATAAATTTTCAAGGACGCTTGGTCGTCATTATTCTAACCTCATGAATAACAAGTCAAGTTTATCTCGAGTTAATACTATAGTAAATTGACTTTTTAAAGCAAGCCTTTTATACACTCCAAAGATTCCATCTTTGGTGATTTAATGATAAGATGGTAGTCCATTACTATAATTTAGTAGATTTTGAGAATATATAATATTCAGGAGGTGAGGACCCTTTCAATTCTTATGCATCTATGATAAGAATATCAGTTCTTACATTTGAGCCATAATCAAGTAGTTTTTAAGTGTGACACTTCATCTGCTATTCAACAAATTGGACGAACAAATTTATGGCTTTTGATGTCTAGCATTTTGTATGCTGAGTAATGCGCCATATGGCAGTTCTATAAGAGCTTCTCGTCGGGCTTGAAGGATATAGTTTGGCAATCTGATGAAACTGCTCGTCGGGCTTGAAGGATATGGTTTGTCAATCTGACAAAACTGCTGATTTAAGGTCTCTCTCTCTCTCTCTCTCTCTCTCTCTCTCTCTCTCTCACTTGCTTGCCAAAAATGTTGAATTTACAGCTGGTATCAAAGAACTCGACTCTTTCTTAATATCCTTGTTTTCGTGATACAGAAATGAGACCAAACTTATCGTCAGATATGGTTGCGAAAGTTTTTGTGTCTTCATCTGGTGCACATTTAATCTGAGCACTGGCATTCCACATAAGAAAAGGATGTGTGGAGGACATGGCAGCTTGTGTCAGCGGCAGCATTTGAAGCCATCTTTAGTGAAGGAGATTGAACCTTTGCTGAACACCGTCTTGATTCTTACATTTCTTTTTCGTTTCTCTCTAGTATAAAATCACCGTGTTTGACAGTTTTTAGGAGGTAAATGTGCAATTGATGCCATCATGGAGGCCTTCTACTTATATCTTAGGATTTCCCATGATTGAATATAGCAAATTACTTGCCTCTGTGATCCAGCTGCCAACTTTATCGCATCATGAATAGGGGGGATGACTAGCAAATTGTGAGGTTGCTGCAAAGCCAACGGCATTGGTTAGAAATGCTTTGGAACCAGCATAATCAAGGATACTGCCTGGTTCCTCTTAGTTGTCAGAGCAAATGATTTTTTTTTCCCTGACATCCAGTTTAATAGGAAAGCTTATGAAGGTGAATTTTGAGCCTTACATGTCGGGACTTGCTTATGTTGGGCCACAACCGGTGAGGATTAATCAGAGGCAACTCGTGTTGGATGCCCTGGTGATATAAAAACAAAACAAAAACTAACTTTCAAGCATTTTTTCGCACTCCATGCAGAAAATAAGCGAGAGGAGGAGAGCTCAGTCACTTGCTGATATAGTTGCTGTGAATTATCTCTATATCAAGCATCTTACCCCAGAATGAGTTCAGCTAGATAGATCTTTTCAGTGTGGATGAGGATGATTGTTGATCTTAGAACAGCAACAATCACCCTTGCATACGCTTCAAAATTAACCCTTGCTGCCAATATTAGCATGCTTTTGGGTCAAAACCAGTATCAGTAGCTGACTAACTGCTAACAGCACCATTGTCTTCCTGTAACTGTAACGACTCTTTCTATCATTTTATTTAAGCCACATAATGTATTTTATTAGTTCTAGTCAGTAGTTCTTGTAGTCTAGATTGACTCTGCGACAACCCATCTTGAACATACACCCCTTCTCATGTTCAAGAGATATTGCAGAAGTGTACTATTTAACGTTCAGCTTCTTCAATGGGGATGCTCAATCTAATCTGGAGATGTTCCACCATAAAGCTTACTTGACCAGCAAGACGCATAAATCTTTATCTTCTGTAGCTTCCAAACCGTACAACAGGAGCTGAATGTATAATGTAAAAAGTATCGGATTATGATTCAGCTGGGTATGCTCTTCAATCTAGGTCTATGAAAGGGAGATAGCCCTATAGACATCTCCAATATCCAGAGACATTTACCTGATTAGTGACTTTGGTAGATACATTTGTTACCGACGCTGCAGTCATATCAAAAGATGGACTACTTCAAGAAACACAACACGAAGAAGAGCAAACCAACATAAGAACAAAATACAGTACATGGAGGACGTCATTTAACTCTGGGAGAGGCTGCAGTAGTCTGAATCGGCCACGGAAGATGCTCCATTACCAGCAACGTGACCAGACTTGGCCACAGTTCGGAGACTCTCGATCAGTGCCTCTGTGTGAGCCTCCTGAGACAGTATCTCGGTTAACTGCTCAGGACTTATTACTAACTTCACCTTCCACACTCCTGCGCTGTTGCATCTAGGAAGCACCTCAGGGTCTGCCTTTCCGAGCATCATTCCCTGATGATCGAGGGAAATGCGGTAACTGGGTCGAGATGTAGCCGATATGGATCCCCTAAATGACTGAAGCGGAAGCAAGTAGTACAATTCTCCGGGATGGAGCTCTTCGTTGTGAAGAAGAGGGCCTGAGAAACAGTCACTGCTCCGGAAGATTGCATGACCTGGGAATTCATTGGTGATGCATTGGGGTGTGATGGGTACCTTGAACTGCATGATGCCACTGGCAGTCGTCGCCACTTCTACGGTTTGTTCGTCCTGCCTGAACCGTCTACTAGAAAGGCAATTGCCCATGTTGCAGATCCAGCTAAGTAAGCTACTTCTCGTGCTTGCAGCTGATCAAACTTATGTCCCAGATGGATAGAAGTCAGAGATCATTTGTTAATGGATGTGTACGTGTTGGCTCAGCTCGCTGCTGCCTGAGGCCTCTCCTCTCCACAACGGCGATTCCAAAAGACACAGAAGCTCCTTTCTCTGTAGTTCTCTGCGTACCCAGGATTGTGTGATGATGGCCCCGTGGCACTGCTTGATATTCCCAGTCTTGGCCTTAATCATCCATAATTATTATGTAGTTGACATTTGAAAAGATTCTCTTGCCCCCAATGCATAAAGTCATATGTCATATAAAATAGAAAAGAAGTATTTTGCAGTTTGCACGGGGCAAAAGAAAACAAGAGATAACGGTAAGAAAGAAAAAAGGGCTGGAAGAAATAGGAGAGAATACCCGCTGTCAATGCAGACCATCATTCCGTCCATTCCTTTCGGCTCTTCACTTGCCTGAAAAGAAGAACATCGTAATGTTGTTGGGCCTAATCCTCTAAACTCATCATAAACACACTAAAGGATCCAAATTTGGATTAAACTCGGCCGAATGGGATGAATCTCTGGCATATTTCCTGTTCTCTATTTTATTTTTTTATTTTTTTTTTGGAAAGGTAAGATATATTGATGCAACTCAAAAACGCGAATACAGGGAGCCGAAACATAAAACCTCGCACCAACTAAGACACGGGTAGTGTCCCACTAGGTACAAAGGCGTAACGGCCAAAAGGGAGCCAAAAGACAGCAAAATACACGGCCAAAGAGCCAGCCAGCAAGCGGAAAAACAACCGCAAAAACTAAGAAAAAATAGAATGTGAAATGCCCCAATTAGCTTGAACCTTCCCGTTGCGAGGAGTGTCCTTCACTGGATGGAGGGACAACCCTCGGACTTTCACCAACTTGAAGAGATGAGTTGTTTATTTATCCAGAGAGAAGAAAAAGGTCAGGGAACAAATCCCATATCTTAGCTTTGTTGATGAACTTTTAGAAAATGTAAGATAAGTGTACGTAGAGATGGCCACGGGCCGGTTCCGGCCCGGGTCAAACCCGGAACCGGCCCGTGTGGGACAGGTCGGTTCCGGGTTGTAATTTTCCCAAACCGGCCCGGAACTGAACCGGCGGTTCCGAACCGGCCCGGCCCAAACGGCCATTTTGGCCGTTTGGTTGACCAACGGCTATATAGCCGTTTATTATTATTTTTTTGTTTTTTAATAATTATTAAATAATTTTTTTTAATTTAAAAAATAACTATAACCATTATAAATATCCATCTTCACCTTTCATTTTTCTTCACAACTTCCCTCAAATTCTCTCATTTCTCTCATTTCTCAAATTCTCTCAAATTCTCTCAAATTCGCTCAATTTCTTCCGCTCAATTCTCTCAAAAAATGGCTAGTGGAAGAGGAAAGAGCCTGATGATTCCCGAAGAATCCAATTATTCTCATGATCCTCGTGAGTATGCACATTGGGGATACGATGACGAAGATGATATCAACGTTATTCCTAATGTCGAGCACATCCCGACGCAAGAAAGTCTACAACCAACTACCAATACCGAAGAAGCATCAACAACAAAAGAAATGAGTCGAGGGAGTGCATCCATCATATGGCAACACTTCACCAAGCAACATTTAGAAGGTAACGACTACAATCTCATATGTAACCATTGCAAGTATACAGGTTTACAACTGGAAGCGGCTATGGAACATATCGTCGACATTTGGCGTCAAAACATCCAACGGAATTCGGGATCGACACGAGGCAACAACAAATTTCCAAGTTTGTCGATTCTAACACTTCTAATTTATTTCGTTACGATAGAAATAATTATGAGGAAGAACTTGCTAAATTTACTGCCGTTGAACATTTAGCGTTTAATTTTGGTGAAAATTTTGGTTTTAATACTTTTGTACAAAATGCATGTACTCCACAAGAAAAACCTGTTTCGAGAAATACGGTTAAACGCCAAATGTTTAAACTGTATAAAAAAGGAAAAGATGATTTGAGAAATTTTTTTGCATTTTTCAATGGACGTATGCATATAGGTAGCGACATTTGGAGTGATCCTTGGCAAACTCATTATTATATGGGTATTATATGTCATTGGATAGACGATGAATGGAACATTCAAAAAAGAATTATTGCATTTCGAGTTTTTGATGAATCGCATACGGCACATAATATTTATAGAATAATTAAGCAAGTTTTAGAAGAATATTTATTGGTTAATAAAATTTTTTCAATTGGTTTTGATAATGCCGCGTCAAATACTGCTTCTGTTCGCGAGTTAGAAACAATTTGTAAACCCGCTTTTGGTGGAAATTTTTTTCACATTAGATGTGTTTGTCATATTTTAAATTTATGCGTACAAGATGGTTTACGAACTCTTGAAGATGCTCTTCGTCCAATAAAAACAGCAATTACATATTTATGGAAACATTCCCAAGTTATGAGAGAATGGGGTAAATTTTGTAAACAAAATGGAAAAAAACCAAAAAAATTTCCAAGAGATGTTCCACATCGTTGGAATTCTACATACGAGTTGCTTAATTAATCTGTTTCATATAAAGAATTATTATGTACATATTTTGCGAATTATGTTCCTCAAAGTAATTTATACCCACAAGAGTGGGATATTTGCAAAAGAATTTTAAATTTGTTAAAAGTTTTTAATAATGCAACTTATACTTTATCCGGTGTTTATTATCCTACTACACATTTATTTTTAACAGAGTGTCTAAATATTGTTGATATTTTTCAAGAAAATGAAGGCGATAATCAATTAGGTCCAACTATTATAGCAATGCGAACGAAATGGATGCAATATTATACCAAAATTCCTATTATCTATTTGGTTGCTTGTGTTTTGGATCCACGTACGAAAATGGAGGGCTTACTTGATGATTTGAATTCATACTATGAGTGTTTACATTTGATTGAAACCGTAAATATTAGAGATATAAAAAAAGAAGTTAAAGATATAATAGTAGAATTGTATAATAATTTTTGTAATAGATATAATATAGTTGGTGATAGTGGAACTTCTTCCCAAGTTAGTGGCATGCAAGGTAAGCACCTAGGTAGAGGGTCTAGAAATCTAATAAATAGACAAAAAAGACAAAAGGGAATAATGGGAAATATTTCTGAAATAGAAATTTATTTAACTACTGAATTTGAGTTTCCTCAATCAGACGGCATTGATTTTCAAATTCTAAAGTGGTGGAATAATCATTCAACTCAATTTCCAGTATTAGCTCACATTGCAAAAAAGATTTTAGCAACCCCTTGCTCAACCGTTGCGGTTGAACAAGCATTTAGTATTGGAGGTAATATTTTGGATGATCGACGTTCGAGATTATCTCTGGATTCAGTTGAAGTTCAAATTTGTGTCGATGATTGGACGAAGGCGGCATATCGACAACAAGAAATGGATCGCAACAACGAAGCCGAATTCTTCAATGACGAAGATATCACCGCCATGGGTACCACCGCCACGGGTAGCGACGATTGATGATGAGGTAAGTATGGGGTTATCAAAGGTAAAAGAACTACATGGGCTTTGATTCTTCTATCCCCAAGAAGATATGTAGGCGCTTAATGATAATTCATTAAGTTCAAGCCCTTTCTTCCCTCCCTTTTTTTTTCCCCGATCCATAAATTTGATTACAATTTGTATTTGAAAATTTATTATTTCATAATTTTATCTTTTTTATTTCATAATTCATTATTTAAAATTTTTTTATTTCTTAAAGTTTTATTTGAAAATCGGTTTGAACCGGAACCGGCCCTTGAACCGGCCCGAACCGCCGGTTCCTGATAGTCCGGAACCGGAACCGGCCCGATTTCAAACCGTGGCCACCTCTAAGTGTACGTAAAAGACATGGTCCACCGCTTGACAAGGTTGGGTAAAACGGAAATCCAAGAGTAAGTATGAGGTTACGTGATGAAAACGATGGAGGGAAGATATTTGGGAGGTGCCCTGTTCGGTTCTGTGGAAGGTGGGACAGAGCTCAAGAAATGAGAAAGCTATCCAAATCCATGGGGAGGGGCAGAAAAGGCTCTGGTGCAGCCATGTCAGCAACAATATCCATCCGCAGTTCCGCACCCCAGCAACAGCAGCCAACCGCCCATAACCTCTCTCTCTCTCTCTCTCTCTCGCGTTTGCTTTTTGCTTCTTCGTGAGCGGGGGGGCGGACTTTGGCTCTTAGCAAAAGAAGAAGATGGCGTCGACAAGCACCGCCTCATCCTCCTCCGCGTTGTCCACGCTTGTGGTGGACGGCAAGGCCCCTCGTCAACCCCAGCCCCAGAGGAGCCAGACCTCCCTCCTCACCTCCCTCCCCCCTCCCCCTGCTCTCCACTCTCCCCCTCTCTCTTCTGCTTCCGCTTATTGTACGACATTCCCCTCAACTCTCTCTCTCTCTCTCTCTCTCTCTCTCTCTCTCTCTCTCTCTCACTGACCCCCCTTTTCTTTTCTTTTTTGGGCTATAAAACGCGCGCTTCTTCAGGTCGTAAGATTGCGCGCAATGTGGCGGCTATGGCTACTGGTGAGGTTCCTGCCGAAGTCGCCGCCGCCGAGCTCCCTGAGATTCTCAAATCCGCCAAAGAAGCTGTAATTCTTCCACCACGCCTCCGCCCTTGTTAATTTTTTTGCCCTTGTCACAACAAAAGAAAAGGGTTCAATTTTCAAAGTCGATTGATTTGTCGGTATTGTATTGTACCCTGATCAAACAAACAGTGGGACAAAGTGGAAGATAAGTACGCCGTCAGTTCGCTGGCTTTCGCTGCTGCGATTGCCGTCTGGGGCTCTACCGGAATGATCTCGGTGAGGCTCTCCTTTTCTCTTTGTTTTCGCATTTATGGACTAAAGAAAAAAGGGGAAAAAAAAAGGATGGTCATTGGTACTTCTGACTGAGCTTGTTGCGGGGATCGATTCATTTTGGTTTCAGGCGATTGATAGGCTTCCCCTGATTCCCGGCGTTCTTGAGCTGGTGGGCATTGGATATACTGGGGTGAGTTCGTCAGGCTTCCAAAATCTGCTTCTTTAGTCCCCTTCCCCCAGAAGCAGCATAACTACCCTCGTTCTGAACAGTTTATGATTGTGATGCTACTGTCTGATAGCGGTCTAAGAGCTCATGACATCAGGTGAACATGTGGTTTCATGCCATTTGCGTGAATTCTACTAGATGCCCTTTTCAGCCTCGATCAACTGAGTTACTGCGCGCTTGTCAGTTTATTCATATATACATCTGATAATGTTGTCAGTTTATTCATATATACATCTGATAATGTGCAACCATAAGTGTGATAAAATCCGTAATTCTCATCTCATATTGCACTTTTGTGTCTACTTTTGCAGTGGTTTGCATACAAGAACCTTATTTTCAAACCAGATAGGTAAGTTGCCAAATATGGTTTTAGAATTTTCACTCAAACACTCCCAAGACATCCTGTAGTTTTGATCTTGGGAGCATAAGCCTCTTCAAACATCTCAGACCTGACATCAGGCCAATGACATTCCAGGGAAGCTCTATTTAGGAAAATCAAGGATATATCCAGTGAGGTTACCGGAAGCAGCTGAAACGGTGGTTGCTGGTGAGAGTTGCAATATTCTCTGTTTCTGCAATTGGAATGAGCAGAGCACATTTCGGCATCAACAACCTTAGACCAGAGCTATTTCCTGTGACGTTCTTCGAATGTTTCTTATTATAGTCCCCGCCAATATCCGTAAACTATCAGCTTTTGTAAATTCCAAGCACCGGAAATGATCTAGTCTTATTGCACTGATGTAACCAGGAAGGGCTGTCTTAGTAATAAACTATAGCATTCATCTGATCTTCCTAGCAACAAAGTTGCTCGACTGGAATTTCGTTTTCAGTCAATGTCATCAGTTGATAATCTTTTCTTTGACCTAGTTTTAGCTAAGCTGTGGAGACCGGAAACCGATCTAATCAGATGGGAGTTCTGCAAGCCGGAAATGTGCACACTTGATTGAGAAATATTGAGTCATGGTTGAAAAGAGACGGCAGCCACGAAGTCAGTAGCCATGAGCTTTTCCTGTGGAAACGGATAACTGCTTTGTAAAGCCTCTAAACCTTGAATCATCGAGACCAAGTCGAGTCAGTCACTTCAATGGACTTGAAACAAGTCCCCAATCGATGTGCTGAATTTAGCAGCTGACCATCTTTGCCTAGTATATTTGTTGCAAACCCTGGAAGCAGGCTACTGTGTTCGTCTGTCAAGTTCCTAGCGTGGAGGATTCTCTCTTTAGATGGGTGGAGTGGAGGTACTTCTGAGATAGTCTCCTCCAAAACTGAGGAACCTTTTTTTGGTAAAAAATCTGAGGAACTTGAGGCAGTAGAAATTTATCAGACAGGCATGTGGTTTATCATCCGTTTGTGGCAAATGGTGAAGCACACATTTTATCAACCTCAAATTCTAAGAAATTGGCATTTTATGAATGAGATGAGGTGTTCTGGGTGCCACCTAAGCAAATGTCATGCATTCTGAGTTCAGTAATTTGTAAATGATTGATTATTCTCTTTGTAGGTAGCACTTGCATGTTTCACTTATTTTACTTGGGAAAAATTTCAAATAAGAGCTTGAAGTGCCATAATTTTCTTTTAAATAAGCGTTTAAAGTGGATTTTATTTCAAATAAGGACTTAAAATTGTTATATCAATCTAAAAAAAGTTTGAGTGTACTATAAGATATCATTCTTACCACTTGACTCAGTATCAAACAAAACCACATGAACTCAAGACCACTAATATCACATATCATCTAGAGGAATCGCTATGATTCAACAAATACCGATCCAACATATTCGTGAATTCATCTTTTGTGAGTATGTATTGTAACATAAATTAATGAACATATAAAATCCACATATTCATGAAAAGATGTTATGAGCACTATATTGGGGTTTCCCTTTGGATTCAACATCAACATCACCTTTATTATTTTTCTTTTTAGTACTCATATTTTTGCTTTTTTAGTATATTTTAAGCTTTTCACTTCGGGTTCATCGACCGCCGACCCCAACTAGTTTGGGTTTCCCTTTGGATTATTTCTGTTAAATTTGCTGAACAAAATCCCTCCAAAAGTAGGATGATCTTGACTGGAAAACCAATTTTCTGTTGTTACTCTTCTCTCTTAATTAGTCTTGCCAAACACAATTGATGATTTTTAATCCGCCATTTTTCTCTCCTGCGCAATTGCAATAAAAGCACAATGGTGAAGGAACTGACAACCATCCGGAGTACCATAACACGACCAACCTAATATTTACCAATTTGTTCCATGAACCAACCCCAACAAACCCCTTGCTTGATTTTAAGATTGGACTGCCATGATGATGATGACGATGACGATGGTTAGTTGTGTTGGGGGAATTGCCATGTTTTGCGCATCTGGGGAGGAGGCATCCATGGATCCAGGATCTCAAAATAACCAACCAAACCCCACCCCTCCAACAGGTGGAAGTACCACCTGTCTCCTCTCTGCTTAGCGCTCTGACAGCCAAGCTCATATTTTTAACCACTCCCGCCTCTCGCGTATATAACATTTGCCCCTCTCTTCTCCTATGTTCCTCCTCTTACAATCCTTTCTGCCTCTGCAGGTACGCTGTTCTTCTTGCTTGCTGTCTTGTATCCGCAATCTAAATAGAATCACAGCACCTTTCTTTGATCCTGGCGCAGTTTAGTGCAGCCTATTTGCTTGTTAGACAGAGAATTTGTGACATGGCGAGATGGGACATTATCTCCCACTTCTCAAGTTTCCGATCCAACTCTTGTCTCTCTCTGCTTGCAGTCTCTCACGAGGTCGAAATGAGTGAAAGTGATGGAAGCCATCCAGATCGACCAGTTCCGCGCCTGAATGAACGCATTCTTTCCTCCTTGTCGAGGAGATCAGTTGCTGCTCATCCTTGGCATGATCTTGAAATTGGTGTTTCCCCATCCTTCGATTGCTGATACATTGTCATCATCAATTCTGTGATGACTATGAACTCGCTAATATGTTTCCCTTAATCTTCTCTCCAGGACCTGAAGCTCCGCAAATTTTCAATTGTGTAGGTTTCCATCCCAACTTAATCGTGTTAATGCGAGTGCTGATTATGATAAGCTTCCACTTTGACTCTTGAAGAGGAACCAAAATGTTTACTTTCTAGGAGTCTATTTTTTCATATATTTCTAGCTTGGCATACAGCAAGATGGATTGAATTTTGCTTGTTCTATCAGAAACGGAACTAGTTCCTGATAGACTTGGATAAACAATTAGTTTTTCTGAATTATCTCCTCAAACCTATACGTCCCAGCAACAAGATTTCGTGTGCTCTCTAATCTTTTTCCCTTACCTTTCTTCCTCTAACAATTAAGGTTGTTGAGATAACAAAGGGAAGCAAGGTCAAGTATGAACTTGACAAGAAGACTGGACTCATTAAGGTATGAGTTTCATCCGGGGCAAAATCTCTTGTGGATCTAGCCCTGCTAAGTGTCAGCTATGTGGAGATCATCGTCTGCCATTTCAATTTTTAGATGTTTCTACATCATTTTGTCCATGTTTAGTAGTTACCATTCATGATTTGAAATTGTTGGAATTTGGAGAAATGACAGATGAAACTTACCAAGTGGATCACGTTCGTCCCAATTTGAGTTTATTTTCTCCTGCTTAAACAGTTACCCCTTTTGTTTCTTTAACGCGTCATTGCTTTCCTGAATCACTGTACTATTATGCACAGGTTGACAGGATATTATACTCATCTGTAGTCTATCCTCATAACTATGGTTTCATTCCCAGAACATTATGTGAAGACAATGATCCACTTGACGTGTTAGTTCTCATGCAGGTGATCTCTTTTACTTCTTGATTGCTGTTCAGTATATCTCCTTAAACTTGTCAAACTAGATGAAGGGCCTTCTGCTATAATAATTTTATCTTAGGTTATTCAATTGCTAGTATTGTGATAAGAAAGGTCGGGCTGATTTGGTGAACTCATAGCAATTTACCGATAATTGCTAACAGCAAATGGTACATGGTTTTTAATTTTTGGCTTTTCCACTTTTAAGGAATTCCTCCTTTGTATGATCCAACATATGGCCGGCCGTTCCTCGGTACCTTTGGGAACTTGCTCTCTGAGCGAAAGGAAAAGATGAATATTGTAAATTTGTATCACCCTAGCTGACATTCTACAAGGGAAGTCATTGGCTAAAACCCTGCTTTGAGCTTCCATGGAAAGCAGATGTTAGACGCCAATAGTGTATTTGGTTGTCTGAAGATATAGATTGTTATGAAAGCACAACACTGTCCTCTCTAGGTTACATATTCAGATGATTTTTAAATGGTACGAAACATGATGTAAAAGCAATCTAGATTTAACTCGGTGAATGAATTCAACAGGAACCAGTCGTTCCCGGTTGCTTTCTACGTGCAAGAGCCATTGGACTGATGCCCATGATTGACCAGGTACTTCCCCCTCCTCCAAAAGGAAAAAAAGGACTCTTTGAAAGAAACAGAGATGCCTGCAGTTGCTTTTGCATAATGATTTGGGTAACTTATTTTGGTCTTGTCCAGGGAGAAAAAGATGACAAAATAATCGCAGTCTGTGCTGATGATCCTGAATATAAGCACTATACCGACATCAAACAGCTTGCGCCTCACCGCCTTTCAGAAATACGCCGCTTCTTTGAAGATTGTATCCTTGTCACCTTTCAGATTTTTCTGATGTCTGTGATTGGAAGTCACACTGTCTTCTTTAATGACTGATTGTTCAGACAAGAAGAACGAGAACAAGGAGGTCGCTGTGAATGATTTTCTACCCTCGTCAACCGCAACTGAAGCCATTCAGTATTCCATGTAAGTTGACAATCAACAGTCGATGACGTCTCAACGCAAAATCAAGAAACCAAATAGTTGAGCACAAATCAGTAGACTAGAGAACAGGGACATCACATATGTTTTGTGCCCGCGCCGTTAAGCAGATTTCATGTACATTTTTGCTTAGCTAAGACTAATTTAATGTCAATGATGCAGGGATCTTTATGCAGAATACATATTGCACACGTTGAGGCGATAGGCAAGCATTGCCGGTGGCCCATTCAATAATTTTTGGAGATGTTGCATCAATTTTTTGTTGTTGTTGAATAACTTGTAATTGACTGGTTGCTTGGACATTGGGGTCCAGTCCAGGATGGAGAATAAGCAAAAGTAGTCATTGTCTAAGATGGTAATAATGTATTCTTGGGACAGAGGAAGATGCCATAATCCAGCATTGAGGTCCATTCTCCGAAATCAAGAAGAAGCCTTTTTTTTTTTTTTTAAATAATTTCTTATAGAATTGCTTATTGTTATTTATGCTCTACTCGATCGATGTATGTGCGTTGTTGGGTTTGAGTAAAGACCTTTTTTGCGGGAAAATATTACGTATTCCTGATATAACGTTAAGCGGAAAAGAAAGAACAAGTACAGAGAGAGCTAAGTTGATTTTGGTTAAAAATACTTTCGATTACCCACGGTAAGCAAGTGAATATGGCCAATTTGAGCTTCGCATATATTCGTTCTCCGATCACATTTTAAGTAGACAAATTAAGAGAAAAGTGATTTTTAAAGCTGATGGTTTCTCAGCAAGAAATGAGTGATCAAATATTTTCGAAAAGAAGTGATGCAACGCGCACGACTTGGTGGTAAATCATCCTTAAAGAAGCAGAAGAAGACCTGGTCGGAAAGGAGGGTAACTGGGTGAGGGTAATTGCCTCTTGCTTTATCTCTTCCGTCTGCACTGGGTCAATTCTGAGCTTGACCTCTTGTTTCTTCTTCTTCTTCTTCTTCTTATCATTTGCTGATTCACCCAATTTGCCATCATATGGTAAAGCAATGGAGTTGGCGTTTGGACCTCCGTTGTCCTTCCGGCCTGCAAAGACGGATACCCGCGAGACTGATGGTTTTCAACCAAGTCGCCATCACTCCTTCAAGCTACACGATCAAGGAGGAGCTCGTTCGGTGGCTTGTTGCGCTACTCAGAGAGCCCAGGTTACCTGATTCTTCCCCTTCTTCTTTTGCGCACTTTGATTATCTCGGTATCTTTGGCTTACCTGTTGTTGGCCTTCAAGGTGCCGCAGCTTTCTTTGGAGAATGAGAAACACAACCTTCTAAGAGCTATCCAGGACACCCAGCGAGGTCTTGTTACCAATGCCCATCAACGTTCTAACATTGAAGAGGCTATGGCATGGTTCCCCTCCTCTTAAATTTTAAAAAACTCTCTCTCTCTCTCTCTCTCTCTCTCTCTCTCTCTCTCGCTCTCGAGTTCACAAGGTTCTTACCTTTTGTAAACAAAGTCCTCGATCATCAAAGAGAAGGTTGTGTGTGACTGTGATGCACTGTTCCGTATAAAACGCTGGCAGGTGAACCTCGAGTGTTACTGTTCCGGTGCATCGATTGATCTGATGAAGTTGGATGGGACATGGCGTCTGCAGTATACATCTGCTCGCGATGTTCTCATTCTTCTTGAGTCTGCCGCTACTTTCCCTTTCTTCCAGGTACTAAGATTTGAAATTTCTAGTTCCTCTTGCGAAATAGCATACCGTGAGCAATTCGTTTCTTCCAGTTATTCTTGGTTTAGCTTCTTCTCTGTGTTGCTGGGGACTGCCATTCATAGACTCTTCTTTGTCTTTAGCTGAGAGGAAATCTTTGCTTATACTGGTCTTTGGAACATTTTCTTCCTGCTGTGCATATTAATAATCACAGCAACTTCGCTTAAACTGTATTCTCTGTAGAGATCAGGGGCACCTTTCAGATTTTATGTCCCCTGATATATGTACATTTATCTCACATCGTGTCCAAAATTGCTACTACTTGTAGGTTGGGCAGATATTCCAAAAATTTGATTGCCTGGATCAGTCAAATGGTGGCGTCATCTACAATGTAGTCAAATGGAGCATCCCGACCTTGCTAGAGGTAAATTTGTGCCCTTTCTACCATCAATATTGTGTTGTCTTACTTGCTGGGAAAATGCTCTGTGAAGTATGTATTTGCCTTTGGAACGTGCCATGAATCATACTTTACCCATCAACTTCAAATTTTGGCAATTCCACCTTGAAACTATAGTTGTTTTCCTCTTTATGGACAATATTATCATTTGGTATATGTTTCTATCTGAATGGTACTTTCCATACTTGAAGTAATTTTGGACATTTTGACTGGAAGCTGAAACTGAGCTACGTTATAGATTAGTTTTGACAAAGCTTTCATGGATAAATTCTTAATGCACGAGTACTGCAACGTTTGCTGGGATGATCAGAATGTCAGAACCAACTCTCGTGTTCACAATTTGGAACATCCGATTATGCTTAACTTGAGTAATAAGGGAATCCCCAGAAACATTGTTGATTGGGGAAGCACCATATCAGAAGTGGTTAAGGTGTAAGGATTTGGATGTAGAAATTGTGAAGTTCATTTTTTAACACCTGGGAGTTTGTTGAGAGGGAAGCTAAATGCTTGAATAATTCTTTATAGATGGATCAAGGTAACTTGAAAGAGAAACTGAAGAAGTCCTCAAAAAGCATATTCTCATACTGTTTTTGTTTTAACTAACAGGAAGAAAATGGTGTTACTCTGCTTGTTTCTGCAAAATTTTCAGTCCTTTCTGCTCGGAACATTTACCTTCAGTTTGAAGAGGTCAGTACTTCTTATTCTGAGAGACTCATTACTCTTTTTTTTTTTTTTTTGGGCTGGGGGGGCGTGGGGGAAGGAGGGGCTTGTACGAGTTCGAGATGATGTGGTGAGCCTGAACTTTAGTAACACAGTCAATCTTTTCGTTCTATTATTTTTCTCCTTCTCCTTCTCCTTTACATTCTTCATTCTTCTCTTTCTCCCTTTCCTTTCTTCTTCTCCCTCTTTTCCTAGATTGGTGTATTGGAATGCCAGAATGTTCTATGGATGCAATATGCTTGTTTCACAAAATATTTATGAAGCTTGTAAGGCATGTGCAGGTAACTTTGGAACATATAAACATCAGTGGGGAGCTGCAAGCTCTAATAGCCCCGGCGCTGCTTCCACGGTCATTTTTGAGCTTGCAGGTATCTTGTTCTGCTGATTTACTATCAATCTGCTTTTTCATCCTAGACTAGATGCATGCAATTTTCAAATCCTTTTATCCTCAGTGTACGATTGCTTCCTGATTGTCATGCTTTCTGGAGAACTTGATGCAGCTTATTTGTGTTTGCCAGCATAAGTTAGATGACTGCATGTTTCTTTTATTGGATAAGTAGACGACTGAATTGATGTCCAACCATCACATAAGTGCAAGAATCCCTGCAGCTGTCTTTTCCTCTTTTTTTTTTTTGTGTGTGTATTCCCTGCCAATCTCGGTGCACATAAAATCTATGGATGGCTAGTTGAGAGGTGGATATGTTCAAGATTCTAAAATTTGGAATTATTGGTGGGCTCTGGCCTCGCCTGCTCGGGCATGAACCTTTAGAGCAGGGCACAGGGTAAAACATGGGTGGGCAGGGCCCGTCCATCATGCCTGAACTTTAGGGATTTCTGTTATCCTACTTTACTACTTTATCTGAGTTTTATACTAGATTTCTATCACACATTAGTAATTTTGGTTCTTTTGTTCCATTAGTGTTATAAATTTCAATTTCAAATTAAGGTTACTACTAAGATAGAGTACATGCACACGCGCACACACAAAAAAATGGGTTGGCCAAGCGGGGCCCTAAGAAATCTGGCCAACCTCACCCATTTGTAGGTGGGCCTCAGCTGGGCCGTCGATTGCCTATCCGTTTATCAGGTCTAGGCATAGGTACATGGTAGGTTCCAGGGTATGAGGTCATTCTACGTTGTAACCATCCTACATCTTTGTTCTATGAGAGTAGCTTGTGGCGAGAATCTTAGGGAACACTTGTTGATAAATTATACATCTCTTATTCTTTATATTCACGTTAACGTATTATCAAGTATTTGAACAACGACTTAATATTCTTCTAGTTGAACCACTAGAATCTTAGAGTTTGGAAATTCAAATGCATAATTATGGAGATTTTGGTGGTAGTTCTATCTCTCTTTGTCGTACTTATTTCTCTAAGCCCCACGTTTCTTGGTTCTGTAACTTTACCCTCTATTGACGAATCATATGTTCTCTACTGTGTGATTTGCTGTCATGTTATGTCAAGTACCTTGGTATCCAAGGACTATTCTGGTTGGTGAATGATTGGAAAACTACTACAGAGCACTCTAAAACGTGTTGAACCTCAATTTCACAACTTTTGGGGTTGTTCCCAGAGCTTACAGAGCAAGTTTAAGGTTCCAAAAATTACGAACAAGTTGGCTCTAGGGAATGTTTGATTGTCTACTCGCTCGGAACCCCGCACATTTCCTAGTTACAATGGCAGTTGCTACTGACCAGTCTGCCCAAGTCTGGTTTCTGCATATTTTGCCACAGTAAAATTGCAAGATTTTCTTATGGGAGCTGAAGGATTTTTAAATGCAGATCTTGCAGTTTATTCGTGCGTTTAAGGCTCGGATTCCTCTAGGGAATCAAGATAGGTAATTGCACGTTACCCCAGTCCTACTCCTCGCATGTTTCCCAGTTTGCTTACAAAAAGGAGAATGTGAATCCATTTGCAGGCCGTCGGTTGGCGGACTATACTATCTTTCATATTTAGATAACGACATGCTGTTGGGGCGGGCCATTGGCGGTGGGGGAGCTTTTGTTTTCACCAGAGCTCAACCTCTTGAGTCTTGACTAATGAGAGCAACTCCACTCCAACTTTGCCCAGATGACATCCATGCGGAATATTCGTGCAAAGTGAAACTATCTGCAAAGTGCCACCACATTGACAAGGTTTTATCCAGCCGATGGTGAATTTTAATTTGAAATTTTTTGCCATTTCATTTCTTTTCTATCCTCGGCTCATGAATACAGAAGTAAGAGCTCGAATGTACTTCTGCTATTAATGTATATTACCCAACCAGGATTCGCCTACATTGTCACTTTTTGTTAAATTTGTCCCCCTTAAGATAAATTCGGGAGTTCTCAGATGATTGCAGAGTGTTTTCCTTAACTCACAATCTTTCGGCTCGACGGTTGAAATGCTCATCGGATTAAAGAATTCCTACAACAATACTTCCAAAGATTAAATGGCCACCCAAATCTCAATATATCCTTTTAGAAACTGTCACATCATTGCATGGACCAAGGTACCCATGGCATACGACTTCATTGCGAAAGTAGATCATCATCTCGTATGGCCTTCAAAGCTCTTGTACCATGCAAACGCTTTAAAATAGATATTAACAGCATTATGTCAGTGCCAACTCAGCATTTAATGGTTTCACCAACACAATATTGGTAGTGTAGGAATAACACAAAAGAATTCAGGAAAAAAAAAATTAAACTACAGCTGACGGAGAAGCACCGTTGTTGAGATATCTCCGCAATCAAGCCCAAATAATAAGATATAATTGTGACGACCACGCATGGAAGAACAATTTAGTATAACCCTTTCCTTCACACCAAAAAATCTGAGTTCAGCATTCAAAGAGAGCAAACGCAAAATGATAGAGATAGCAACGCTGACAAAATAGCAATATTGAGAGATTGCACAACCAAAAATTCAAAAATTTACAAAGACATGATAGATTTGGCTAAATAATAAGACTTGGACAATTAGGTGAACAACCTTAGCTGAGCATACTGTTCCATCGAACCTTAAGGGCTCCATATGCTTCTACGCAGGGAGTAGCCTGCAGTGAGGCACTTCCATTGATACGTCTTTCCCTGACTAGACCTAACCTCATCAAAGTCTCCGTTGCTTTATCAACTGGCATGTCAACCTGCATGGGGCTGACATCCCTAAGCCACTGGAGGCAGACAATAACGCATGAAAGGGAAACATTCGTACCTTCACTTTAAATGTATTATACATGAATTTCTCACATTCGTCTCCAATGCACTGGCGACCATTTACCTGCACTTACCACAACTGTTGGTAATATTGAAGTAAAAAATACAGAGACTTTGACATATGCATTAAGTCCTTCTAAAAGCTATTCATACATACTATCAATCCGAAGGAAAGGTGTCAAAGATCAACTGATTGCACATATAAGTGAGTATAATGGGATAATCCACATTTTGGAGCATGTCATAGTCGAAGGAATCTCGGAAATGCGCTGGTATTCCAGAGTATGGGGGATCTACAAATTCATAAAACAGCTGCTGCAATAGGTAAAAACTCGTTGGATGTTTGTTGAAAGTTGGCTATGCGTAAGCATGAGGTGTTCCATAAGCATGAGCAGACCCACTTTTTCAAACAACAGGTTTTAGAACTTTTCTTCCTAATTAAAAATTGTATGGTGGCTCTCGAAATAAGATATGAAGATAAGGACAGAAGACTGCCCTGTCCAAATCACAGGCGTGAAGCAGGAAAAGGGCCATGCGACAACTCAAACTCTTTCAGAGTTTCAAGGAGCCTCAGATATTGAAAGGACCAGTAATAGAAAGTAGCAATGATTTTGGCAATGCTGACAGAAAACCCCCTCATGAAATCAACAATTTTACAAACAGAAAGGAAAAGAGTGAAGTCCTAATTATATAGACATTGCACCTGATGAAGGAGGACTGGTGAATATGAACCTACGTTTTCAAGTGATGCTGATTTGGTAGAGCGATTATAGTTGCACTCATCCACATGCAGCATCTGGATCTGACACTACCAATGCCATTCCCCATGAATCAACTCAAGTAAGTTATTTGTTTCCTCTCCTCTATATTTAAATATTAGCCGATGACTCTATATCGCATGCTGACTCATTCCGAATCTAGCTTTTTATTAGAAAATTGAATGAAAAAAAGAGGCCAGCAATTTCTGACACGAATAGACACTATCAAACGCAATTGTTTAGGAAACGCGAAAGCAACATGAATTGATACCAATTTGATATATATGGATTTTTTTAAGCATGATTAATGAAAAAATAATGTCAACTTGACACGATTACAAAAAATGACTTCGACACTTATAACACAAAGCAACTTCACAGGTGTTTAGTAGAACCATGTTTATGCGGCATGTACTGGGGAATTTAGACTAGTTGCTTTATGCACACTCAGTAGAACAAACCAAACATTAAAGGGAGAAAGAGAGAACCTGGTCTTGGTTTGCTTTTAGTAGGATTGCATAGGCCAAAATAGCTTCCTTGTACTGCATGCAGAAATCAAAGATGGTAAATTATGTAATGTAAAATAAGTATTCTTATTTCACTATTAAAATGCTTCGCGTTACTGTAGTGCTGATATGAATGATTTGAAAACCTGACAAAATTTCTAAAGCAATCCAGAAAGGGGACAGTATTAATTCGGTTTACTACCAATTCCATGGAGCCAGCTACTGATCAGTTTAATATTATTTTCTGTCCTACAAACCTATACAGGGTGATTTCTGAAAAACTTGTATTTACTACCTTTATTGCATTAAGTCCTATCAAAAGAATGTGTTCATGTACTTGAAGACCAAGTGGCATAGTTAATGGCAAAAGGTTGAAGATTCGATTGCCTAAAAACTGAAGCCATTTGTCCATAGTTCCAAATTATCTACTGCTGATAATAGGCTAATCTCACGTCTCGAAAGCAAAAGGATATCTTCTTACCTGTTGCTGTTCGGAAGCATCCACAAGAAAATGAACTGAGCCAAATCCACTAGCCAGAGTTTTCTCATAAAGAGTCCTGTTCACCAATAACTGTAATAACATATCATCAAAAGTATCATTAGTATAATCTCAACTAACAGTAACAGTAAAAAAAGCATGCTTCTGTGGTCAAATCATCACATAAAAGTAAGTTATATTTGCTTACTTGATACCTATCTCGTGTCTGCTTGTAACCCAGCACTGCACGAAACAGAAATATAACAAGGGCGCTAATGGCAATTGCATCAAGAAATATTGCTGACCTACATTAGTTTTAGTGGGAAAATTGAGTATTCTGCAAAGGGGATGTTAAAGTCAAAAATTGGAAAATTCTGAAATACTCATCATAGAGACATAAGTTCAATCCAGAAGCGACATTGACATAATTTTGAAATAAAGAAATCAGAATGGAAGGGTTTGCTTTGACCGTTAAGAGTAGGTAACTAATCTTCTTCCTTGAATCCTCTTGTTCCCTTTTAGTCCCCTAATCTTCTGTTTTTTTTTTCTTGCTCCACTATACCATATAGCCAAGCCAAGCCAGTCAAGATTTTCAAGAATAGGCTGAAGCTCCCTTAATACTTTGTGTTGGTTTTGATTTAACATAATATTTCTTGCTGCTATTTACTATGTATTATGAACAACAAAATTTGCATAATATTGGTAAGGTTTCACAAATTGCATTTCACCTCCATCTTAGTCAATGTCCCAGAGGCTTTCATTACGCAATATAACCAACCTTAATAGTCAAATTTTGCATCTAATCTCTGCGGTCTAATTTTGCAGTTCCTATGATGTCTGTTTAACTACATGTACCATTACATAGAGGACGCCGAACCATCAGTGCTCTAGATGGAAGAATTCAAAAATTCAATCAAACTGATATTGAGGGAAACACAGTGGAATATGTTAATATTTGCATCAATATGAGTCAAAGACTCTGTAGTCCATCCACCACAGAAACGAAAAGGCACAGCAGTTTCCAAAGCATAGCGAAAGACTTCCATCTTTTTCTTTTTGTCTCATCAAAGATCATGGGATAATGGACAAAGCCCAGTTAAAAAGAATAACCCTAAAGCTTGATAATTGTCATCTTTAAATAGGCATAGAAACTTGGGGCCAAAAAAAAAAAAAAGGAATAGCAGTTGAAATTCTAAGTAACCAATCTTTAGGACAATCTGCATGCAATATGGTAAGACAACTGAAAGGCTCAGAAGCAACAAAAATCTCATTAGTAATCGTTATAATCTATGCCCATAGCTACAAAACAGTCCAACCTTGAGAAATGTAGCACTTAAAAAGTTGATCAGTTTTTTTGCTTCCCTTATTTCCAAGATGGCCAGCTTCCTTATCCACTATTCATTAAGTTCTGAAGCATAAACATCATTTCTTATCCATATGAACTCTGATACCAGTTGATTCATGAACTTCTATTCTTCCAACAAATTTCATCCATTCCATCCCAAACCCAAACTAGAACTTCAGTGCCATCTTATATATTATATGCACATCTCTCACACTTTATGTCATCCCCAGCAAGGCCTCCTGGACTCTTCTACACGAAAAGCTGGTTTCAGTTCATGATGCAATGGCATTATCCTTAGCGATTGCCATTGCATCATGAACTGAAACCAGCTTTTCGTGTAGAAGAAAACATATAAAATCCAATCTACCATTTTAATAGAAGACTACCGGGTGCCCAAAATATAGAGTGTAGGTTCTATCCTATGTGCAATGTCCTATCTTCTGGAAGGAGGATTCTCAAAAACAGGTGAAGAATTGTGCAAAGGCAGATATTCCATACGGTGAGGATACTATATCTTCAAATTTGTAGTTTATGATGTAGGCCAGGAGTCCCAATATTGTGGCAATGTCCAAGCGCACCTACAAGTTAAGTGCATATCTGATCAATAGCCTGAAATGGGATAAAAACTGATATTGGACAATGCTGTTATGTCACAACTGACCCACACGATCAAGGGAAATATGTCTATAGCAACTACTCACTACATCACAAAAATTCTAACATGTGTCGTCGGGTGTAACGCCTTTCCATGTCCAAGAGTCACATGTGTTAGGTGTAGCGTTCAACTAGGAAAAAGAAAGCCATGTGAAGGTAATGGCAGATAGCACAAGTTCTTCAGGTACATAAGATTTCACAGAAGCTATGCTGCCAGCTTTTGAATAATAAATGACTGGAAAAAATGTTACCCTACAACACTTGGTGGCGTATCGGTTCATGGAATCATTGGAGAGAAAATTTTGATTGAAAAATCAGGTTTATAAAGAATGTTGCTGCTTGGACATCTAGACTATGGGTGATCGGTTCTAGGATGAGTCAATTTCGAGGCTACAGCCTAGGACCGACCTTGGAGGTATTGGTTACACTTGATATGCAATTGGCCTGGACACGAGCAATGCAAAATAACATACAACATCTATGACCTGATTTTCACAAGAGAGACTCTGCTCATGAATTGCGCGATTCATTTCCAAGGCCAGAATCGGGAGCTGAATCAATTATGCTTGGCTGATGTCAGGTCGGTTTCCAGTACTACTCGAGAACCAGGTTTCTTTTGTGAAAATTAGGTCAGATGTCATACATTAGTTTATGCAGATGTTGTCAAGTAAGCTCTTGTTAGCTTGGTGGTATTATGCACATACCCCATGCTTGAGGTCTTGGATTCCAATCCCTCTTGGTTGCAACTTGCTTTCCTCTTCTTCTTCTTCTTTTTTTTTTTTCTTCTCTCTCCCTCTCCAAATAATGTGTAAGACTGGTTCGAGATTGATTCCAGCCTAGAATCAGTTTGGTTGGTGAGTCCAAGGTCGCATGATGGTTCTAACATAAGAGCCAGGAGTCAAACCAGATAAAGGCCAGTTCCACTGTTTCAGTATTGAGAACTGGACCAGTTTTTCTGGGACCAACCTGGAACTAGAATTGATCAGGATGGTTCTAGCCAATTCTTGTCTTGAAGTGGACTTGGTGCATACCGGTACTCCAAACTCTCTAACTAATATCAAGAATATAGGGTGAAAACCCATAACATGTAGTCAACAGCAAGCCAGAATTGAAGTCCTAGAGCAATTTGTAACTCTTTTATGTGCGCACAAACCACCTATAAGTAAGCAATTATCAGGAGTATCAAATAATAGATTCAGGTCTTGCATGCTCTTATTTTGACACAGCTCAACACCTTTCCTAAATATTAAAAGATTATTATGAGTCAATATTGAGCAACTTAACACTATTTAATGAGTATTGGGATTTAAGGTCTTCTTATCAAATGGATATCCATCTTTTGTACCTTGCTTTATTTTGACCATGAAAGTTTTGTTCTTATCATTATAATTAACCGTAGAAGTTACTTGAAACGGGGTAAAAAAGGTAGGGAATTTTGGTTTTGGCAATTAAACAAGAAGCCGTGGATGATGTGGATGGAGTAATATAGATAGATCACTTTCTTTAGATCTACGTCACTGAAGGAAGAACAAAATCTAGAGAAATTAAAAGAAGTTCATTCGATACATGATGAGAGCAGATCTTCCACATACCGTGTCTATGATACGGAATGATAGCCTTTTGTGAGGAAAGACAACCTAGTCAATTGCAAAAAATGTAGCGAGTTCAATTCTAGAAGTTCAGAGCTTATTGATTGATGTAGAAATATTAAGTAAATGCCAAACATGGTAATGTCAGAAATCAAAAGTATTTACCGGCAAATCCGGAATGGGGATTCTCTCATAGATCTTTACTTGCAATGATTTGAACTCAGATTCACCTTCCACATCACTACCATTCGCTTCTTCATTATAGAGCAATACCAGCTCCTGGAAGGCTGCTTCCTAATAAAGACAGTAGAAAATGACAAATAGGGAAAGGCTTGGTTATGTGATAGTATAAACAAGGCTGCTTCCTAATAAAAACAGTAGAAAATGACAAATAGGGAAAAGCTTGGTTACGTTATAGTATAAACCACCTAGTAGTGCACAGAGTCGTCCACTAGTACAGCCATACCACAAGGACATCAGGTCAAAAAATGAAAACACATTCAAAGGGGATTTTTTCAAGATGTAAAAATGGTTAACTCTAACCTTAGATGTAGAGCACTATAGCCTTATTGCTTTTGTTCACCAAAACCTATTCAAAATTGTTAAGGGTATAATGGTCTTCAAGGGTATTTTGATATGTATATATACTCTTTATTCCTATCAATAAAGTAAGATTATTCCACTAACATGGTATCAGAGCTAGGTTAACATGTAAACCTAGATCTGAACCCTAAAACCACCATCAACCACGTCTGAACCCCATCTGAACCCTAGATTTATCTCTGGCAAACCCAGATCCAGACCCGACCCGACGGACCCAAATCCAAACCCGACGGACCCAGATCTAGTCTAGCGACCCCTGTCAAGCGTCGCCTGACGCCGCGAAGGGTCAGCGACCCCCTGTTAGGCGTCGCCTGACGTTGGGAAGGCTCGGCGACGCTCTCTCAGTTGCCGGCGACCCCCTATTCCAGTCGCCCAGCTCCAGTGACGCTGCTACAAGGCCGGCGACCTATTTCCGATGTTCCTTGAGGCCATTGGCTGAGGAGTGACTCTTCCTTGATGATTACACGACCTTGAGGTTGCCTGATGTTGCTGGTTGAGGCACGATCTCCTTTGATAATCGCTGTTTGAAGTGTCCTATGAAGTGAATAGGTGTTCTGGGAGTTAGGCGTGGCTGCTAGTGTGCTTGAAGAGGGTACAGTAGTATTGCGTATGATTTTATGTGTATTGGTGCTGATTTGTTATCGAGAATGTGGTGATTTATGCCCGTTGGTTGTGATGCTGGGTTCGGTTGGTGCTCTTCTGTTGATGTTTGCTGTGAGCACTAAATTGTGGGGTGTGTTGTTGATTCTGGAGTCTTCGCTATTGGTTGTTGGTGTTGGTTATTCTGATTTGTGCAAAGGCTGAAGCTAATTAGTGGGAGTTCTTAGACTTGAAAATAGGTTTTCTCGGGAATACTTTTTCTCTGACATTGATTATTCATTTATAGGATTTTACAGCATATACAAATCCTTAGAATCAGGAAAGAAATCACTAATTTAAGGAATATAGTTAATACTAGGAAGAGAATAACTATAGACATCTACTTCCCTAAAATACAAAGATTGACAGCAAATACGCTAATTTACAGCTTTACAAGGAAAAATTCCTAAAAAACTATTTCCGGTTTTCCAACACTCCCCCTCAAGCTGGTCTAAAGATATCTTCCATAGCCAGCTTGCCAATTAACGGATCAAACTGTTTCTTGGTTAGTCCTTTGGTGAAGACATCAGCCACTTGTTCCTCCGTGGGAATATAAGTCATGCACACTAAGCCATTATCTATTTTCTCCTTAATGAAATGTTTATCCACTTCTACATGTTTTGTGCGGTCATGGAGAACTGGATTATGAGCAATCGAAATTGCAGCCTTGTTGTCACAGTACAACTTCATAGGAGATGACTCCAACGACTTTAATTCCTCTAGAATTCTTCGTATCCACATAATCTCACATATACCGTGTGCCACAGCTCTAAACTCAGCCTCCGCACTACTTCTAGCTACCACATTCTGCTTTTTACTTCGCCATGTAACCAAGTTGCCTCCTACAAATGAGCAGTACCCTGAGGTAGATCTCCTGTCCACTATACTTCCAGCCCAATCCGCATCAGTGTAGGCTTCAATTTTTAGATGTCCCCGTGGTTTGAACAAAAGACCTCTACCAGGTGCCCCTTTTAGATATCTTAGAATCCTGTAAACGGCTTCAAAATGTTCTGCTCCAGGTGAATGCATGAACTGACTGACCATGCTCACAGAAAAAGCTATGTCAGGGCGTGTATGAGACAAGTAAATCAGTCTCCCTACGAGTCTCTGATAACGCTCCCTGTCCTTCACGTTCTCGGCTTTTGCAGGCTGTAGCTTTACATTCGGCTCTATTGGTATTTCAGCAGGCTTGCACCCTAGCATACCCGTCTCATTAAGGAGATCGAGCACATACTTACGCTGATTTACAGAGATATCTTCTTTAGACTTGGCAAACTCCATTCCAAGAAAATATTTTAATGTTCCCAAATCTTTAATTTCAAATTCTTCAGCGAGTCTTCCCTTTAACTTCTCTAGTTCATCATAACTATCTCCGGTTAACACTATATCATCCACATACACAATCAAGATAGCCACTTTACCTTCCTTTGAATGTTTGTAGAACATAGTGTGATCAGCTTGACCTTGAGTGTATCCATAACGCTTTATCACCTTGCCAAAGCGTTCAAACCAAGCTCTAGGGGACTGCTTGAGTCCATATAAGGACTTCTTCAGTTTGCACACTTTTCCAGCTTCAAATCTTTCTTCAAATCCTGGTGGCAGATTCATGAACACCTCCTCCTCTAAGTCCCCATTAAGGAAGGCATTTTTAACATCCAATTGATGTAGGGGCCAGTTAGAATTTACTACAAGGGATAACAAAACTCTAATTGAGTTTATTTTAGCTACTAGGGCAAAGGTTTCTTGGTAGTCTATCCCATAGGTTTGAGTGAAACCTTTTGCTACAAGTCTGGCTTTATATCTCTCAACACTTCCATCAGCCTTACTCTTTATTGTAAAGACCCACTTACACCCAACAACCTTCTTTTCTTTCGGCAATTCTACAATCTCCCAAGTACCATTTTTTCTTAAAGCATTCATTTCCTCAAACACTGCTAATCTCCAACTCGGTTCATTTAATGCTTCCTGAATGTTTCTAGGTACCACAAGTTTTGAAATATTTGTAGTGAATGCTCAATGGTTATCAGAAAGATTATTGTAGGAAACATATTGAGAAATAGGATGCTTAGTGCACGTGCGGGTTCCTTTTCTAAGGGCAATGGGAAGATCAATGTCAAGGATCTGTGTAGGGATTACTGGGGCCAATTCTAAACCAGGTTCGGGTGTAGAAGTTTTAGAATTAGAGTGTGATGGCAAAGAATGAGTACATGTAGAAGAAGAAGAATTACCTGAGACATTTGGAAGACCATCACCCGGGGTTTCTGATTGAGCATGTGTTGGGATGATTGGTTGATCTCTACTTCTTTCAGGGATATTCTTCCTTGCATAAACCATAGGCTCAAGATTACTACGATTTTTGTGCAATCGTAGTATTTCTTTTTCTGACAGACCAATGATATCAGATTCAGATATAGTGGGATCAGCCTTTGTTCCTTTTTCCATTGAAACAGAGATATCCAGAATTGGATTAGGTAAAGGTTCAACAATTTCCCAAAAATTTGGTTCCACTAAGATCTCCCCCTGAAGAAAATTTTTGGTAAAATAGGGAGTATTTTCCATAAAAGAGACATCCATGGTTGTGTAAAATCGTTTTGTAAGAGGATTAAAACACTTGTAACCCTTTTTATTCGGAGTATATCCCACAAAAACACATTTTTCTGCCCTTGGGTCTAACTTAGACCGGGACCGTTTTGGAAGGTGAACATAAGCAGTACAACCAAAAATTTTTAAAGGTAATTCAGAATTAATTCGAGAATCAGGAAATACCTTTTTAAAACTCTCTAACGGAGTAGTGTATTGTAAAACTTTTGTGGGCATCCTATTGATTAGATATGAGGCAGTTAGTATGGCATCCCCCCATAAATATTTTGGAATGTTCATGTAGAACATCATAGCCCGAGCTACCTCTAACGGGTGCTTATTTTTGCGCTCAGCTATTCCGTTTTGCTCAGGAGTATCTGAACATGTTGATTGATGTAAAATCCCTTTTTCCTTTAAAAAGGTTCCCAAGACCTTATTAAAATATTCTGTTCCATTATCAGATCTCAAAACACTGATTTTTGTTTGAAATTGATTTTCGATCATTGAGTGAAAATCTTTAAAAATTCTTTCAACTTCAGATTTCTCCCGCATTAAATACACCCAGCAAAGACGTGTATGGTCGTCTATAAAGGTTACAAACCATTTTTTTCCTGAAGTAGTAGTGACCTTCGAAGGTCCCCAAACATCACTGTGAAACAGATAAAAAGGTTTTGAAGCTTTATAAGTTTTTTGAATATAGGGTTTACGTTGGCTCTTTGCCAATAAACAACTTTCACATTGAAATGATAGAGGATTAACCTTCTTAAACAATACTGGAAATAAATGTTTTAAATAAGAAAAACTAGGATGGCCCAATCTGCAATGCCAAACCATTATTTGATCACGATCAGAAAAAGAACTAATACTACTAAGTCCTTGAGCAATTTTATTTCTAGGTAAATTATCCTCGAAATAATAGAGACCATTGATCATCCTAGCACTGCCAATCGTCTTCCCCGTGCTCCGGTCCTGAAACAGGCAATGGGATTCATAGAAGGTAACACAACAATTAGAATCTCTAGATAATTTACTGACAGACAAGAGGTTGCAAGTAAGTTTAGGAACATGGAGGACAGATTTAAGATCTATCCCCTCAGAAATTCTTATCAAACCTTTTCCTGCAATAGGTGAGAAGTTACCATCTGCTATCCTAACCTTTTTATTTCCAGGACACGGTAAATATGATTCAAACAGGTTTGAAGAGTTGGTTATATGGTCGGATGCTCCAGAATCAATTATCCATGGAGCAGATAAATTGAAATGATAGGCTCGAGCATTGAATTCATTACCTGTGTATACCATAGAAGCACTAGGAATACCAGATGTTGAGTTGTTTTTCAGCAGTGTAAGAAGTTGCTCCTTCTGCTCCTTGGTGAGAGAATTAGTTTCGGCCTCTCTAGCAGCAGTGAGGGCATGCCCTGGCTTGTCACCCGTTTTACCTTTCCAGTTCGCAGGTTTCCCCTGAATCCTCCAACAAGTTTCACGAGTATGGCGAGCCCTGTTGCAAAAATCACACCAAAGGCGTGATTTGTCATCAAATCTGCGCTGATATGCAGTGGTTTTATTATACCCCCCACCTGTGGTCGCCAAGGCTGAACCTTCAACAGCAACTCCAGGTCCCTTCTTGCCCAGCATCACATTTCTCCGACTCTCTTCTCTTCTAACCTCCGAAAACACTTCACCAATTGAAGGCAGGGGTTGTCTTCCAATGATTCTACCCCTTACCTCATCAAATTCGACATTGAGGCCAGCCAAAAATTTGAAGATCCGATTATCCTCCACGGTCTTCTTATGATGTTGTCCATCCTCGGTAGTTTTCCACTCATAGGTATTGAAGAGATCCAGATCCTGCCAGATCCGCTTCAAGGAATTGAAGTACTTTGTGACGTTATCCTCCCCTTGTCGAATTTCACCTAGTTTGAGAGTCAATTCAAAGATTTGAGATTGATTCCCTAAATCAAAATACATCTGATTTACATTTTCCCAAAGCTCTTGCGCCGTTGGATAGCACATGTAATTAGCACTAATGTCTTCTTCCATAGAGTTTACGAGCCATGTCATCACCATGGAATTTTCTGCGTCCCATGTAGCATAGTCCGGATCATCCTCCTTAGGAGCCTTCTTGTCACCCGTCAGGTAGCCCATTTTTCCATGTCCTCTGACATACATCCGGACTGATTGAGACCATCTCAGGAAATTTTCACCATTCAATCGAATTGTGGTGATTTGGACAGAGTGGGATTCTGAGGTGTTTGCACTGTTTTTTGTGGAATCAGATGTGGTGGGGTTGTTCGAAAAAGATAAAGGAGCAGTAGGGGATTCATTTGAGATGTCCGACATGATGATTGAGATAGCAAATAATTGAATGAAAGAACGAAGAAGAAGAATTTCAGCAAGCAGTTAACCTGCTCTGATACCAACTTGAAAATAGGTTTTCTCGGGAATACTTTTTCTCTGACATTGATTATTCATTTATAGGATTTTACAGCATATACAAATCCTTAGAATCAGGAAAGAAATCACTAATTTAAGGAATATAGTTAATACTAGGAAGAGAATAACTATAGACATCTACTTTCCTAAAATACAAAGATTGACAGCAAATACGCTAATTTACAGCTTTACAAGGAAAAATTCCTAAAAACCTATTTCCGGTTTTCCAACGCTTAGTTTGTGGAGTTTTATTTGGTGGGAGTTCTTTGACTCCTAATTTACCGGTCCTTAGATTGTTTCTTGAGTTACTTGGATTACGGCAGAGGGCAAAGGAGTAGTGACTGAAGTCGTATCTGCATCCTCTAGTCGTTTAACAGAGGAAAAGTTAGAGGGTGTCTCCAATTTTCAGCAATGGAGGAGAATTGTGGTGATGGTGTTGACTGGTAGAGAGCAAAATCACCATCTAACAGGTGAAAGATCTGATGCTGATACAAAATGGGATACCATAAATGTTAGAATTCTTGGACAAATGTGAAACTCTATGGAATCTCATGTGGCTGCATTGGTTACACATGTTACTATAGTTAAAGAGTTATGGGATTCCTTGAATGTCCTTTATTCTAGACAAAATAACTTATTCAGGATTTATGAAGTTTCCCAAGATTTCTTTAGAGCAGACAGGAAGGGACGGCCTCTTACTCAATTCTTTGCTGATTAACAAATGTATGAGGAGCTTAACTATTTATTGCCTATTACCTTTGATGTTAAGCAGATGTAGGAGCAGCGAGAGCAATTAGCTGTTATGGGTTTTTTGGGAGCACTAGGACCGGAGTTTGATTCAGTTCATTCACAAATTCTTGAAGGAAGCACTGTAGCTTCACTAATGAAGACTTTCTCTCGTGTTTTACGAGTGTCACGTGAACTGTTTAAGGATAGGTTTTCTACAGGTGAGAGCTCAGCCTTGGCTGTCCAAGGGAACCGTAGTGGTGGTCGAGGTCGTGGTGGTGGTCGTAGTGGTGGTAGTGGACGTGGTATCGGTAGTGGTAGCCGTGGGCTTGGCAGAGGCCAACCACAGTCATATAGTAGTACTTTTGGTGACACAAGGAGTAATACAGGTGTTGCCCGTATATGTCATTACTGTGGTGTTCCTGGACACATTCAACGTTTCTGCTATAAGCTTCATGGAAGGCTCCCCATTCAACTGTGGCTAATGTAGCTAATGCAGTGGAGTCAGGTGCTTCTTTGCAGTCATCTGAAGGAAGCACATTGATTAGAATGTCAGAAGAGGAACTTGCTAGGTACAATCAGTTCCAGATTTCTCAGCCAATTTCCTCCTCCACGGTTACTTTTGCTCAAACAGGTAATGCAACAGCGTGCCTTTCCTCTAGCTCTTGCCCTTGGGTCATTGATTCAGGCGCTACTGATCATATGACTGGATCGTCAAGTACTTTCTCTACCTTTTATGAGTCTACGTCTAGTGTTACATTAGCTGATGGCTCTCTATCCACAGTAAAAGGGTTAGGCACAGTCCCATTGACATCCTCCATATCTTTATCTTCAGTCATGTACCTCCCAAAATTTCCGTTTAACCTTATGTCTGTCAGTCATATTACCAAAGAATATAACTGTTCAGGAACCTTTTATCCCAATTCGTGTGTGTTTCAGGATTTGAAGACGAGGAAGACAATTGGTAGAGGGCACATGTCAGGGGGGTTATATGTGTTTGATAATGCTACCAGTGTCGCTTGTTCAGCAGTTTCTCTACATCAAGTTCACTATCGCTTGGGACATTCTTCTTTGGGAAGTTCGAAGAAGCTTGATTCTCGATTTCATTCTTTATCTAGTCTTGAGTGTGAGTCGTGTCAGTTTGGAAAATTTCATCGTATTGGTTATAGTCCAAGAGTCAATAAACAGGCTTCTTAGCCATTTGCTTTAGTTCATTCTGATGTTTGGGGTCCATGTCCTATCACTTCGAAATTGGGTTTCAAGTACTTCGTTACTTTTGTAGATGACTATTCACGACCCACTTGGCTATATCTAATAAAAAGTCGTTATGAGTTATTTTTTATTTTTGGCATGCTTCTGATCCTATTCCACCGTATCCTGTCAGCTCTCCTATTGCTCACCGTACTCGGTCTCAATATCCTCTTTCTCACTTTGTTTCTTATGATAATTTAAGTCCCCAGATGTCTACCTTTGTGTCATCCCTTGCATCTGTGTCTGTACCGAGTAGTGTGCATGAGGCTTTGATCCATCCAGGTTGGGCTCATGCTATGGAGGAGGAGATAGCTGCATTACATCATAACAAAACTTGGGTTGCTAGCTAATAAACAACTGGTGGGTTGTCGCTGGGTTTTTGTTGTCAAACACCATACAGATGGTTCAATTGAGTGCTTGAAAGCACGTCTTGTGGCAAAAGGCTATACACAAACTTATGGTATTGATTATGATGAGATATTTTCTCCGGTAGCCAAAATTCCTTCTATCCGCATCATTATTTCCTTGGCTGCTTGGTTTCAATGGACTTTTCATCAGCTTGATGTCAAGAATGCATTCCTTCATGGTGATCTTCACGAGGAAATATATATGGAGCAACCACCTGGGTTTGTTGCTCAGGGGGAGAAGGTATGTCGATTGCGAAAAGCCATTTATGGACTTAAACAATCTCCTCGTGCTTGGTTTGGCCGCTTCAGTGATGCAATTATTACTTTTGGCATGCATCGGTGTAGTGTAGATCACTCAGTATTTAGTATGTTATCTTCAAAGGGATATGTTATTCTAGTTGTCCATGTTGATGATATCATTATCACGGGTAATGATGTCGAAGGTATACAACGACTCAAGCAGTTTCTACAGAAGGAGTTTAACACTAAAGACTTAGGCTGTCTTCGATATTTTCTTGGTATTGAAGTTGCCTATTCTAATAGCAGTATTGCTCTCTCTCAACGAAAGTTTACTCTTGACATTCTTAGGGAGGTTGGATTACATGATGGTAAACCTGGTGATGCACCTATGGACCTGGAGTGAGACTTGATAATGAAAACGGAGGACTTCTTCATGACCCAGAGAAGTATCTCCGGTTAGTAGGCAAGTTGAATTATCTTACCATTACTTGTCCAAACATTTCATTTGTTGTTAGTGTGATGAGTCAATTTAAGAGCTCTCCTCGTACTACTTATTGGCAAGCCGCTTTACAGATTGTTCAATATTTGAAGGGAGCTCCAGGTCAAGGACTTGTATTCCATAATCAGGGTCATCTTCGTATAGCTAGTTATGCTAATCCTGAATCTTTGGAGGTGATAGGATATTCTGATGCAAATTGAGCTGGTTGTCCTATGGATCGTCGATCTAATTCTGGATACTGTGTTTTCCTTGATGGTAACCTTGTGTCGTGGAAAAGTAAGAAGTAGTCTGTTATTTCTCGATCTAGCTATGGCTAATGTTACGGGTGAACTTTAATGGGTTCGTATGTTGTTAGCTGAGATTGAACTACCTATGACCGGATCATCTATTCTGTATTGTGACAATAAATCTGTTATTCATATTGCTAGCAATCCAGTGTTCCACGAGTAAACGAAGCATATAGAGGTGGATTGTCATTTTGTTCGGGAAAAGGTGAATTGTGGGAACATACAGTTGGTGCACACGTTCTGAAGAGCAACTGGCGGACATCTTCACAAAGCCTCTTCGACGTGGACGAGTTTCACATATTTGTCATAAGTTAGGTGTATTTGATATGTATGCTCCAACTTGAGGAGGAGTGTTGGTTTTATTACTTTAGAAGTATTAGCAAGTTGGGGTTAATTATGTAATTATACTAGGCTTAAGGTTAAGCCTATAAGTACTTATCTTGTTTTCAGAAATAAACAATCTGCTTCTTCTCTCTTTTATCTTTAACAGTTAGTACCGGTGAACAACTAGCTGATATTTTCACCAAATCTCTAGGGATTAGTAGGATTGAGTATATTTGTAACAAGCTGGGCATGCTTGATATTCATGTTCCAGCTTGAGGGGGAGTATTAAGGGTATAATGGTCTTCAAGGGTATTTTGATATGTATATATACTCTTTATTCTCATCAATAAAGTAAAATTATTCCACTAACAAAAATCAAGTGGTTCATGCCACAGATTTTAGAAGAAATCTCTTTTGGTTGTAGGGAAAGAAATACACTAAGTAGAAGACAAGTGAACAGAGTATGGCTTGCCACACACTTTGCGAATAAAACAAAGGAAGTTAGCAGCTCAACCTGCATTTAAAAATTGGGCAGAATAAAAATTACCAAAATGAACTTGGTGTGGTTTGGTTTGGTAAACTATATTAATGCAGTTTACTTATGTTGGTGTCCAACAGAATGAAAAAGGACCGTGCTCACCTCCACTCTCAACAGTGCAAAGTGTTTATTAGCCTAATCGACAACCTACAACTTAAAAGGATAGATCAATGAAAGTTTAAGATGTTAAAAAAGAAGTACATGTCATGCAGAAGAATACCTGAAGGGTAGATTGCGAGAGGAGAATGGAAACTCCCGTCTTCAACACTTCCCAAGCATTGTTTGCCCAAGATTTCTCCGTAACTGGCCTCCATACATCACTAAGAGAAATCCTGGTTATGGAGACGGGTCTGGGTGAACATAAACAGTTAATCCATTAGGTTAAACAAAATGCATTCTAGTATCAAAATTTGATCAACAAAATATTGAATGATTTTATAGACAAAAGGAAGAAAACTGAAATTGAGTTCACAAACCTTAAATAAGGTTCAGATTCGTCATTATCACCCTTGAACTTGAATGGGGTCTCTGGCATTGGCGGCAGAAGTCCAGTCCATGTAAGCAATTTCCTTAAAAGCCTTCCACGAGGTCCAGTTGACGATAGGATGCCTTCATAACGTGTCACTGCCTTTTGGGCTGCAAGCCAGATAGGAAGCTCCTGATTTAACTGCGATCCTACTTCAAAGGTACCATTGAGGATCTCTAGAAAATCTGGGTTCTGCAATTCAGAAGCTTCTAAAACCCAATGCTTAAACTTCTTTGTCCAATCACTGATTTCTTCAGTTGAATAAGAGCCTTTCAGTTTCTGTTTGACACAATAAATTAAGCCTTATTCTCTAAAGGGAAAAAAGCAGATGATGCTTATGTTAAGGGCAATTCATATTCAGATATTGTCCTTTCTTTCTGTTAGGAAGTACATCTTGATATAAGTAAAAACTTGATTTTAACTTCATCTCTTTTGCATTTTGAAGCAAGTTCCTAGAGAAGAATTGCATTATGTAGACTTTACACATTATTAAGAGAATCACATTTCTTAAATTGCAGAACCCAAAGGGCAAGCCTGAAAAAACCTTCGAGTATGTTTGGTTCACCAAATTGCAAACCATCATTTTCTCTTTTCATGGGAAATAATATGGTACAGAGTGTGCTTGTGACACACTAAGAAAAATTATTTTGTTAAACACAAGGGAACTGCAGTCTATTTTCAGCTAAAGCTTGGATAACAGGCACAATGAATTTTTTTAGATTTTTCAGCACAAAAAATTCGAATATATATATTGCAACAGCTGCAATGCTGTCATTATTCAAAACAGCTGTTTTGAACTCTTTTGTCAACTAACAGAAATCTTCTAAAATCATCATTTCAATTATAATGGCTTAAAAAACATTGTTATCATCTTTCGAAACAGCTTCCATGGATATGTAACGAGCTCATCGATGGAAAAACAAATCTACACTCATACGAGGCCAAAAGATTCCTATCAAATCAGTTTTGCTCCTGAACTTCCATCTCCACAATTCTCCTTTCATCTTTTGAAATTTCCAACATTCACTCTATATTCTTGCTATCCAAAAAGTTCTTTAGATTCCATTGTTCTGTAGAAAAAGGGATTCCAGAATGAAAAGCATATTTCTCCTGAACTAAACTAGTACATTCTACACTTATATCTACAAGCATTCGGTAATTACAAAGAAAAGATGAGGTCCTTGGGTGTAAAAACATGCTGCAGAGAAAAGAATGACCTCAATCACCCACGCCCCAAGCTTCCCCAATGGTTTTGATATGGTAACGAGAATTCCTTGCAGAAGTTTGGACTGTATGTAATCCAATTTTTCAACTAACAGTAGGCCCTTCTGCCTCTCAGTTGCATAACCCCGCCTGCATGATATGAGGTGATAATGATAGACTGGAAAGAAAATGTAAGCCAATAGCAAGTCATCTACATAGATTCAATGAAGAGATTGCAAATGAGAAATACAGCATCTTCATGTAGCACACAGCTGCAGAGAAGTCACAAATTTTTCCTGCAATGAAGGTAAAGATCCATTGACTGAAAAGAATATCCAACTGACGTCCTTACTTAGAACAATTAGACAGATCAACAAATAAAATTTTACTGTCAGTATATTTGTAAAGAAGCTATGTAAGACATCCAAACACCTTCTTATTTACTGGACTGTACTAATGTAAAGCAATTAGCGGTACGATCTGGATTTAATGATTCTTCACTGGCAGAATAAAAATCTAAATAACTCAAGATATAGTGGCAGAACTCAGAAATGGAAACTCAAACTTAATAGAAGCATAGCCAAACTTCTTGGTTGCTTTAACTGTAAGAGAAACTAGCCTCTTATCCCACTAAGTGGGATCAACAAAACACACTCGTAATTATAGTTATGCGTTTAGCATTATGAATGTATTTTGTATTGGGTTCCCACAGTCCTAATTTGCCCAAGTGTTTGTATGTAAGAACAGAGCATGCACTCTCATCTGAGCAGCTTTTTCACATACTTGATAAGCTGATATGTAGCAAGCACATTAGTACATGATGAGTCAAAGGAAAATAATTGCGACAAGGTTATTTGAATGTAAATTGTCCAACAGTAGTACATCTTTTCAGTTGGCATTTCCGAAATTGTGGTAGAGATTGACGAAGTCTCAAACTTTCAACACCTCTGGGATATGTTTACCTGTATATTATAGCATTGGCCTTAGAAGCTCTCTTCCAATCAACATATATGGGCAATGTAAGAAGATAGTCGGTATTCAACGCGGACGTCAACATTAAATCGCTAGCCGATAGTTCTTCAAACTGTGCACTAGAGAGAAGTTGCATGAAAGCCCGCTGGAAACGAGTGGCCACAGCAACTCTAACAAAAATGGCCGTTGTGAGTCAGATTTGCCTGAGCATGAACTGGAATAACAAATTAATGGTGACTCAATGAGATACTTAATTCACTTCAATTTTTAAGCACGTTTGCCGCTTTATGGCATCATAACTAACCTGGATGGATCACCACTGCATTTCCTCCTATTGTTTCCAGAAGAACCAACCAGGTTCTTCAACACGGTAGCGGACACTAGAGGAAACTGCTCCTCAACTTCTATCTTACCCTCCTCTCCACTCGTGGTCGGGTCAGACTTCATCTTATCGGCGACGTGCTGGCCGCGCCTCCCATCATCAACCGTTTCCTTCTTTCCCGCGAAACCCGAAATGATGGAATAATCAGCCCGCATGTCTTCTAAAACCACTTTATGTTCAGCATGAATAATGGCGTCCAAACACCTTGGTCGGCGTTCGATGGAAGTAAACGAGTGAGGAACTACCATCAAGTTTTCGCGAGACAGTGAGGACGTTGAAAATGAGGAGTAGAGAGGAAGTCTTACCGAGACACATTGAGAAATTGAAGGGCTTCATCTTGACTGTCGAACAAGGTCATCAAAATGGCGTCCAAAAGCTGTGCCTTAGTGACAGGGATGAACTTTTGCCGGGGCACATGGACAACCCGCTCTGGTTTCTCATCGTCATCGTCCTCATGCTTTTTTTCTGATGATGAGGACTCCATGTCAATCGGCAATTCGCGACATTTGAGAAGGAGGTGAAGGGGACGATCAGGAAACATGGGATAAGTAGACATCCTCGGCAAACGGCCGGACCGCGAAGAGAGAGATGCCGGCAAACAATACGACGGTAGAACGATGCCGGTTAAGCTTTGACATGATAACATGAGAGACGACGACGGGGGATTCCCACTTCACGCTGCGACCCAGTTTCTCCCTCTTTGGAAAAGGGTCTCCTGACATCTGTGCTGGCGAGATCATTTGATTTTGTACTGCCTGTATTTTTCCCAAATATACAAATTGAAGGCTTCCCCCTTCTGACTCTCTATTTTCTCGTCTCATTTGACAATTCAATTGGAATGGTACTTCTATTGTGTTTAACAAGAGTTCTCCATTGTTGGGGAAAAAAAAACTCCCCTAAACACTTTTTATATGATGCTCCTAAACACTTCAAGTAAATAGTGCAAGGAAATTTTGATTTACTTTTTATGTAATGCCCCTAAACACTTCTTATTCACGCTATACGATCTTTGAATTTTTGCATTTGTATTTCAAAATTCAAAAGATTCAAACTTTGTATTGGGAAATATATATTTCTTCAATTTTAGATTATCAGAATACATCTTGATGTCAGACTACACAGAAATAAACACGACAAAATGTGAATACCGAAGCATTAAACAAAAAAGGAAGAATGCAAGAGAAAAGAAAGCCCCCATTTAAATGTTGTCTGGAAAATGAAAATTGATAACTTTATATTGTTTTTAAAATTTAGAAAGAAGGCTAGTATTCATCTTATATTTTTATCAAGTAAGAGGTATCCGTTCGAAAAAAACGAAGACAAAAGAAAGAAGATATCCCAAATTTCTATTTTTAGATTTGGCTTATCAACAAACAATTGCTTTTCTCATTTCAAAGATAAAATGAAAAATTATATTTTTGAATAATTGACTGTTTTCAATAAATAAATATAAAAGAAAATGCAATAAATAAATGTAGAAAAAGAAAAGTGAAAAAGGAAATGGTAATTTACGATTGAAGAAGCAAATGGCTGATGAACCCGTAACCCTCTCACACTCAATTATTCCCGTTGTGGGCAATATCTATTTTCTCCCTAATTCATAAGACATTATTAATCTTTTTAATTGCTAATTATATATGATATGAGAAAAGTCAACAATTTTTAAATTGTTAAATGTTCTTAATTGATTACTTAATAAGTACTTGTAACACTTATTAAGAGAAATTTCGAAAAAAACGCTTCCATGCTATGAATGCAAGGAGTTAGGAAACTGTTGTAATTGAAGTTCGGCAAACTGCTGTAATAAATGTTTTTTATTGACTAAATACTTTTTAATAAAAGCGGTTATTTATATAAAAAAAATTCTTCATTATTTATATTGCACAAATCAAATAAAACTTATGTGTATACATTTTTTCAGTTTACCTATGAGCCTACATTCAATATCAATTGCAAGGTTTGGTGCACGATGTGTTCTTACTTTGGTAATTATGTTTATTTTGTTGTTCAGTCGTGCATTCGATCTAACAAAAAGCCAATTAATAAGAGCTTTTCTCTTAAAAAATTTATAATATGTTTAATTCACGAAAAATAAATGATATGTATAACATTTCTTAAGAAAAGATGGATTATATCACTTGACATAAGAAAGTAATAAAAATATTTCTCATATCAAATAATAATTAATATATAATTTGTGAAAAAACATTTTTTGTTTGTTTATTTTTATAGACGGTTTAGAAATATTTTTCACGCAAAACCACTTGTGCACATGTTTTTTTTTTGTTTATTTATTGGCTTAGCCTAATCGGTTTAGAAATAATTGATATCCTTTTTTTTTCCCTCCTCGAGGACTGATTCTCTCTCGACTCTCAGATCGAGTGTCTACCCCTCGCACTCAGCCTTGCCCCACGCTTGCCCGACGATCGACCGGCTTGTTGCTGGCACGCCTCGCTCGACGCTCGCATGACATGCTCGATGATGCTTTCCTGTCGCCCCTTAGTCCTCTTTTGGATATATATATTTTATCAGACTCTTTCGGATATCACCCCCCTCGAATCCGCCTACTAATCGGTAACCCTATTCTTCTTTTCATTTGCTCTTCTTCTATTTTGAATCTATGTGAATTGCTGCAAATTGCTTAGGTAAAGAGAGAAATTTGGGGTTAATCTATGTGAATTGCTGCAGATTGCTTGGGTAAAGAGAAAAATTGGGGGTCCTTTGAGTTCTTATCGGCATTGGAAGTGAAACTAGCGATCTGACTACTGTGTCCCTTTATGCATCAAACAATCGATTAGGCTAAGCCACCCCACAAACGGGTCTGAAAGAGGCCCATTAACACCGGCCCGCACTCCGCACATCCCTTGCCATCACCGCTGCCGAGGTCTCTCTCGTCGACGACACGATGCGACCCACCTTCGTTCCACTCGGTTCCCCCGGCGTCGAGTCCCTTGTGCCGGACCGCCATGGCGTCGAAGCTCCTCCACCAAGTACGCGCCGTCTCTGCTCGTCTGAAATTTCGACGGACGCTTTCGCCGACCCTCGCTGCCTCACCTCTTCGAGGCTTCTCTCCGACGTCGCTCCTCGGTCTCTTCCTGCGACCGCGACTGGCGATTCTCCTCACGCTTCCGCTTCGCCAGCTCCTCGATCCTCCGGGAAGTTCAAGCATAATGCGAAGAGTTCCTCCGTTCGCTCATCTCTGAAGGATCCCGAGCTGGCCAAGTTCTCCGCCATCGCCCATTCTGTAGGAACCAAATAAAAAGGAAGGAGGAATTTTGCGGAAGCTTGGAGGATTTAGTTTGGAGAGAATAACAAAAACACAAATGAGAGAGCAATACTACAAAATACCTTTGCCAAGGTTTTACACAAATAAAATCAAGCTTTGCTCTAAGCTTGTTCTTACAAGAACTCTCTCTCTCTCTCTATTTCTTCTCCTCCTTGATATGAAACTTACAAGAAAAACCACACATATTTATAGCAAATTCTATACCTAATTTTTGTCAAACTTAAATGTCTTTATTTGACTACACTTAATTTTATCAAATTCAAGCACACCTAAGTTGTTCATTTTTGACAATCAATAGTCAAAAATTGAGGCTTAAGCACACCTAAGTTGTCCATTAATAGTCAAAAATTGAGGCTTCTTCTTTTTTTGACTTTCTTCCAAAATTTATTTTAATATTTTCAATAGCCTCCCTTAAAATTGATTTTGGAAGTTCATAACGCCAAGCATCGTCTTCAATCTTTCGAACAAATCAGCCTTCAATGGTTTTGTCAGGATATCTGCAATCTGGTCTTCTGATCTGCAGAAATTAAGTTCAATTTCACCATCTTTGACTTGCTCACGAATATAGTGATACTTGATGTCGATCTGCTTGCTCCTGCCATGAAATACAGGATTCTTGGCTAATGCAATAGCCGACTTATTGTCACACATCAATTTAGTAGGACCTGCTTGTTCATGCATCAATTCACGCAGCATCCATCGAAGCCATATTGCCTGACAGGCCCCTGAAGCTAATGCCATGTATTCTGCTTCAGCTGTCGAGAGTGCAACAACCTGCTGTTTTTTCGAAGACCAAGAAATTACTCCTGATCCAAGAAAGAAAGCATACCCTGAAGTACTCTTTCGAGTCTCAGTATCACTTGCCCAATCACTATCTGTATACCCCAACAGATCAAAGTTGTCAGTATAAGAATATAAAATTCCATGATCACGAGTTCCACTGACATACCGCAAAATTCTTTTTGCCGCCTGTAAATGTGATTGGTATGGTTTCTCCATGAACCTACTAATAATTCCCACTCCATAGGTAATATCTGGTATTGTAGAAGCCAAATATCTTAAACTGCCAACAATGCTTTTGAAATAAGTAGGATTTACCAATTCACCGGTTCCTTCTTTCTTCAGCTCCAAACATTCAATTACGGGAGTTCGAATTGGTTTGAGCGATTCCATTTTTAATCGCTTCAGAATATCATTAGCATATTTCTGCTGTGAAATAAATATGCCATTATCTGTCTGCTTCACTTCAAGCCCAAGAAAATAGGACATCAATCCTAAATCAGTCATCTCGAACTGGCTAGTCATAGCCTCCCTGAATTCTGAAAACATTTTTTCACAGCTGCCTGTAAATATCAAGTCATCAACATAAAGGCACACAATTATTATGTCACCGTTAGTATTTGACTTGATATACAGTGTATGCTCATACGGGCACTTTTGAAAATCACGCTCTAACAGGTATGTGTCGATACGTGTGTACCAAGCACGAGGTGCCTGTTTTAGCCCATACAAAGCCTTCTTCAGTTTGTAAACTTGATTTTCATGCCCTTTCTCATAACCCTGTGGTTGCTCCACGTAGACTTCCTCTTCAAGAACACCATTGAGGAATACTGATTTCACATCCATTTGATGGATCTTCCAATGATTTTGAGCTGCAAGTGCTAAGATCATCCGAATGGTATCCATCCGAGCCACTGGTGCAAATACTTCAAAATAATCAATACCTGGCTTTTGCTTGTAGCCCTTTACAACCAGTCTGGCCTTGTAACGGTCCACCTGACCGTTGGGTTTGTACTTCGTCTTGTACACCCACTTGACACCAATGGGTTTCTTACTAGGTGGTAAAGAAGTTAGTACCCATGTGTCATTCTTCTCAATGGAGTGAATTTCTTCATCCATTGCGTGAATCCATCTTTCATCTGCAGCTGCTTCATCATAGGTTACAGGATCACATTCAGCAAACAAACAAAAGTTTACCAATGTTTCATCAGTGATTCCGTTATTATCACTGCCATCGCCTCCTATGACCACGTAATCCCTGAATTTTGCTGGCGTCTCCCTCAGTCGTTGTGAACGACGTAGTGGTGGTTCTGAAGCTGCTGTTGGTGAAGATGTACCACTAGTTGAAGATGATGGAGGCTCTTCTATTTCTCTCTCCAATGGTTCATCTTCGATGGTGATGCTTTTCTGGTCACCCTTTTGGTTCCAGTCCCAAGCTTCATCTTCAAAAAACTGGACATCCCTGCTGATAATTACCTTTTCAGTGACTGGGTTATACAGCTTATAACCTTTAGTTGTGTCACTATAGCCAATGAAGATGCACTTCTCGCTTTTGTCATCCAACTTCTTTCTTCGTTCATCTGGTATATGGGGATATGCCACGCACCCAAATACTCGTAGAAACGAAACATCTGGCTTGTTGCCGCTCCAAGCCTCTTCTGGGGTTCTTCCAAGAACACTCCTTGTTGGACACCTGTTTAGTACAAATACAGCACAAGCAACCGCTTCTGCCCAAAAATTCTTAGGCAATTTTTTGGCTTTTAACATACTTCTTGCCATTTCAAAAATTGTCCTGTTCTTTCTTTCTGCTATACCATTTTGCTGAGGTGTATAGCTGGCAGTCAACTGACGTTTTACTCCATGAATTTTACAAAATTTGTCAAATTCATTTGAGGTAAATTCTCCTCCTCTATCCGATCTCAACGTCTTTAGATTAAAGCCACTATGTTTTTCAACATAGACTTTAAATTCTTTGAACTTGGCAAATGCTTCAGATTTTTCTCTCAAGAAATATACCCAAGTTTTTCTGGTAAAATCATCAACAAAAATCAGCATGTACCTTTTTTGTCCGACTGATTCAAGCTCAACAGGGCCACGTATATCTATATGTACCAGCCCCAAAGGTTGCTTTGCTCTTCTGGCTTTCCCTACTGGAAATGATTCTTGATGTTGTTTTCCAACGAGACATCCTTCGCATGGACGATCTGGACATTCGATTAAAGGCATGCCGGTCACCATCTTTTTCTGAACCAGTAGTTTTAGTCCACGAAAATTTAGATGACCGTATCGAAGATGCCACAGCCAGTTGTTGTCTTTCATCATCGCTTGAAAACTCAAGAGATTCTTCGTCTGAAGAGTCATGGGAAACATCCGGTTCTTCGTCATTTGCACTGTTGTGATCAACTTGTTGTTGACACCTCTGATGGTGCAAATTCCATTTTCAATGTGAACTTTATGGCCTTTTTCGGAAAGTTGCCCAACACTTAGCAAATTCCAAAAAAGTCCTGGCACAAAGTAAACATCTGCAATAGCAACATTAGTACCATCTTTTGACTTGATATTAATGTTACCTTTGCCCATCACGGGAATTTTTGATTTATTCCCGAAGTTGACTTCACCACGACTCGTCTCATCCAATTGCGAGAATAATTCCTTCCGGCCAGTCATATGATTGCTACAACCAGTGTCTAGATACCATATGTTGGTGTCTGCAGTACTTGAGTCATCCTTCGTACATGCTAGCACCATATATTCTTCAGCATCGGTGGTATGTGCGTGCTCCGCCTGCTCGTACGTCGCCTTTGCATGGCATTCGGATTTGTAATGTCCGAACTTGTTGCACTTAAAACACTTGACTTTTGATTTGTCACGTGTTTTAAATTTCCCGGTGAAATTGGAATTTCCACCTCTTCCTTGGCCTCCTCCGCGACCTCGACCTCCTTGATAGCTTCCTCGATTTGATGGAACAATACGACTTTGCAAGGCTTGCTCGGGATATGAACCGACGGACTTCTGATTCATTCTTTGCTCATGCGAGCATAATGAACCCATCAACCGCTCCAACGTCATGGTTGATATATCTTGGCCTTCTTCGATTGCCGCAACAACGTAGTCAAATCTTTCAGTCAAAGACCTCAAGATTTTTTCTACGACTCGTACATCTTGGAGTGTTTCACCATTAACCCTCAATTGGTTAACGATGTTTTGTACACGATCAAAATACAAAGAGATAGATTCAGAATCATTCATGCGTAAAGACTCAAAATCACCTCGAAGTGTTTGAAGCCGAACTCTTCGAACACGATCGTCGCCCTTGTAGGATTTTTGCAAAATATCCCACGCTGCTTTGGCGGTCTCGGCATTCGATATTTTTTCAAATATCGTCTCCTCCACGGCTTGAAAGATCGCATATAATGCTTTCTGATCTTTTTTCCGGGATTCCACCAACGAATCCTTCTCCTCCTTTCTCATGGCATTGAATTCTTCGTTATTAGCTACTTCGATGTAGCCATTCTCCACCAGGTTCCACAAATCTTGCGATTTGAACAAAACCTTCATCTGGACGGACCAGTTGTTGAAATTCTTTCCGTTCAACTTTGGAAGTTGAAATTGAACGGAACTTGTGGATGCCATAACTTGGCTCTGATACCAAATGTAGGAACCAAATAAAAAGGAAGGAGGAATTTTGCGGAAGCTTGGAGGATTTAGTTTGGAGAGAATAACAAAAACACAAATGAGAGAGCAATACTACAAAATACCTTTGCCAAGGTTTTACACAAATAAAATCAAGCTTTGCTCTAAGCTTGTTCTTACAAGAACTCTCTCTCTCTCTCTCTATTTCTTCTCCTCCTTGATATGAAACTTACAAGAAAAACCACACATATTTATAGCAAATTCTATACCTAATTTTTGTCAAACTTAAATGTCTTTATTTGACTACACTTAATTTTATCAAATTCAAGCACACCTAAGTTGTTCATTTTTGACAATCAATAGTCAAAAATTGAGGCTTAAGCACACCTAAGTTGTCCATTAATAGTCAAAAATTGAGGCTTCTTCTTTTTTTGACTTTCTTCCAAAATTTATTTTAATATTTTCAATACATTCATGGTTAGTTCGTTAATTGCCAATTCGTGTCTTTTGTAAACGGCGATTTTCCTGATTTGGAGCAGCTGAAACAGCTTAGCTGTAGTTATCTTCGATTTTTCTGGAACTATAGGAAATTCAAAGTCTTTGAAATGCGTGGTTGTTTTGTCTTGCAAGTTAGTAGGTTGAGGCGTAACTTGCGTTGCTTTCATGTGCAAATGTGATGATAATTGGTCTCTCCACGTGCTGTGAATAGGTGGGATTCTGAAGGCCCTTTTAAGCCTCTGCACCTGATGAATCCTACAAGACTCGCTTTCATTCGCTCCACTCTTTGTCGACATTTCGGGTGAGTGAAGTGTCATCCTTCACTACTAGCAACTTGTTCGCACAATCAAGTTTAATTACTGCATATAATGGCTTCACGCCTAATAATGGTTTCAAGTTCGCCACATTTAGTTGAACTCAATAACTCGAGACAGAACTTCAACAATATTGGAATTTCTGCAGTCATTTCAGTTGATTGACGTCTAGGAATTATAACTCAGTTGCGGTGGCTTCCGTGAGATACATTGCACTATGTTCTTCTTTTGTTAATGACATTTTTTTTTATGAGAATGAAATAGTTTTTCCCTACTAACTGTATTTTGCAGATTTGTCTGACTTTTCTTGATTTAGGAAGGATCCATACTCTATGAGGCCTTTTGAAGGTTTGAAAATTGTAGATGTTGGGTGTGGCGGTGGAATTCTTTCAGAGGTACGAAGTCCATTCTTCCCCTATTCTGCCTACTTCACATGAATTGCCAGATAGAAAATGGGACTAACCACCTGCGGGAAGGTCCTAGACAGCAGAGTTTTAAGGTTTAATGCGTCAAATGCTGAGCAAGTTTGTTGGTCCTAATCATGTGTAACGAAGTCACTGTGCGCCCGTGGCCATTAAATCTGTCTGCATGCCTCTAATGGAGCATTTTAGTATATCTAATTCTGTCATAGTCATATGGTAGACAGCGGCACGTTCCACTCTCAAAAACGAGGTCTAGGTTTGTTCTTTTCTCTTGAAAATGGGTAACACGGCAGATTCCACATGCTATCTTATTGGTGGATTTGTGTGGGAACAGGAGATAAGGAGTTTATCTTAGGCCGTGTTGAAGTTTCTTCAATAGTTCTTGTATCTAAATATCTTCATCATTCGATGCTGGAAGCTGGACTTTGAGGTAGCTTCCATTACATAAATTTCAACAAGATGGACACCAGTCATTAGCAATGGTGATGGGGCAGTGGGCATGCCGCACCATATGGTGGAGCTTGATAAAATGTCCTTTTTGGCAAAAATGCTCGTCGCCAACCATCAAGGCTGCTGGTTTTGATCTATGAGCAACATGAAGGTTTGACTAGGACTGTTGCAATCATGAGGCTTGTTTTGTGTTGTGTTAGTTTATGTAGTGTGGATGGTTTGAGTCGTTAAAAATGCGAGAAGGCAGCAGCATTTACCATAAGAAAGAAAACAAAGCTTGTCTTTGCAAATGATAGCATAATTTTAATAGAGGAACATTTCTGCATAGTTATTATGTGTCACGCAAGTGGCTGGTTAATTCTCTGTTGTACTTTATACCAACTGTTGCGGATGTGCTGGCTGGTGTGAATTGTAATTGAGTTTCATTTCATTGCTGTGGGAGCATGAAAGGTGTCTGGACAGTTATACAATTGTAATTAATGGCTAGAGTTTGGTCAGCAGAGGGGATTGTGTACTCATTTCATTGAAATAACATGATATTGGTTGTCTTTCAATTCCAAGTTTCTTGCATTTTTAGTTTGGTCGGCATAATCGGACATTATTTACCATCTTCAACGGTTCAAGCAGAGAGGGCTATCAATTAATACTTTTTTTTTTTGGCCTCTTCAGCCGTTGGCCAGGATGGGAGCTTCGGTAACAGGTGTGGATGCTGTAGACAAAAACATCAAGATTGCACGCATTCATACAATATGCACATTTCTCCATAACAAAGTGGACATTTTCTTGTTAAAGTTTTGAAGCATGACTTACTAAGATGATTTGACTTCTGTTGTTGATAGGGTATCTTTAGTATATATTATATGGCAATAGAAGATTCTCTTGGAGCTGTAAAAACATTTTACCTATGTACATGCATTGAATTTATTGGATTCTCAGTGTAAAATCCTAAGAAAAACCTACAGTTGCCACTTGACTCGTCATCAAGAGTCAGCAATTGCCGGACTAGCCATCCTTTCTTTACTTATCTTTTGATAAAATCAATTTCTTGCCCTTTTTCCTGCTTGGTATATTGTTTAATTTTTTCCTCTCTTGGGGCAATAAAAAAAAATGAAAGTGAATCTGGGTTCGCTGATGCAGTAACCCTGGAATTAATGATGCATTCCATTCGCCAGGGTGCCCTTAAGATCTTATAATTGGAAACGTCTTTTCTTACCCTTGCTTGGCTGTTCTTCCAGCTGTAGGTTGAGTGGGTTGAATCTTCAGTATGCCTATGGTCTGAATATTCTAAATGAAACATAACACATGCTCAATACTTGGGAAGAGTCTTGCCCTTTTTCCTGCTTGGTATATTGTTTAATTTTTTCCCTCTCTTGGGCAATTAAAAAAAAAAAAGTGAATCTGGGTTCGCTGATTCAGTAACCCTGGAATTAATGATGCATTCCATTCACCTGGGTGCCCTTAAGATCTTATAGTTGGAAACGTCTTTTCTTACCCTCGCTTGGCTGTTCTTCCAGCTGTAGGTTGAGTGGGTTGAATCTTCAGTATGCCTATGGTCTGACTATTTTAAATGAAACATAACACATGCTCAATACTTGGGAAGAGTCTCAGTAATTGATGAGTTAATCCAGCTATCGAGAATTTTCTGGCAGATTGCGTAATTGACTATGAGTCCACAACTTCACTGTTGTTCAGTCCTTTTGTTCTTTTGATCGTTCTTGTTTGATTATCACTGTTGTTAGCTATGAAGCCTTTGATAACATTTTACTTGATAAGTAAGTACTGGATTGTTGCTGCAAATCCTTTTAGAAGGGTTTTGCTGGTTGACATTTGAATCTCTGGGTAATATATTCCCATAATATTTGTTTGTTGCCATAAATATATAGATTTTTTCCCTGATTAATATTTGGACGAGAGTGATATTACAAAGTGTAATTTCTTAATTATCTGAAAGCAATTTTTCCTAATGATCATGATAAACTTTCAGGTTTTAACTGGATGGTTGCAACATTCTTTATCAACGCAGGATTTGGATCCAGTGACTTCAACGATTGAATATTGCTGCACAACAGCTGGCATGTTGATCTTACATGTAGATCAAGCATTTCGCTCTGATAGTTATTTTCATAGATCCCTAATGCATATTTTCATGTTTTAATTGGATCTTGATACTTATTCTCCTTGCGTCCATAACCGCTCGAGCAGTTATTCTTTGATTTCAAACCTTTGAATTTTAGCGCCACTGCTTGTCTTTTTCAACCCACGATCCTCAAAACTGATCCGTTCCAATCTGGACCCATATTCTCTGTGGCTCGCAACCGAATGAGTAACTGACCCTTTTTGAATAATATCTCTTTACTTTAAAAATCTCTTCGCGCCCATGAGTTTTGTCTCGTGCTTCCTGAATTTCAGTCTGAGACCTTCACCCTACATCATCATGATAAGCCGAACTCAAGTACACCATTTCTTTAATTCAGGAATGCCTGCTCTCAACCTTCCCGAATAACGCACGAATCCCGAATGGCAAAGCGTTAACTTGTCATTCTGCGTAACATTTCTTTTATTTCGGGATCCTGCCTTTTAACTTTCCCGAATAACGCGTAGATCCCGAAAGGCAGAATGTTGGCTCGTCATTCGGAGTAACGTTTCCTTCTCGTCGTCTTTCGGGATCAATTGATGGCACCCTTTCTCGTACCTGCCATTCCCAAGATACCGAATTGAATGACAATATTTTGGTGTCAACAGCTCTTAATGTGGATGGAGCATCGAAAGAATGGGAACTGAAGAACATTGCTGATGGGGTAACTTGTTAACTCTTGAGTTTGCGTGACTTGCTATGTTGTCGATTTCTATTTTCTGGCCTGGTAAATGCATGCTTGGTTTGCTAGTGTGTATCTGGAAAAGAGATCATTGCTAATGTAAATTACTAGTCAATATTATGACATGTCATTCTTATATAGTATGACTGACATTTGCCCATCGCATCACCATGGTTTATCACTGCTTTAACCACCGCCACTAGCTAGCCAACGCAGCAATGCTATACTGCTATTGTCTCTACAACTACCACCGATTCCACCGATTACGTAAGACTACTGCTGCCAAGGTCGCGTAGGACCAACTTCTTGGACCATTTGAGTACCATATCTTTATCAACGACATCTGGGGGCCATTGCCGAGAGTTCCAAACTTATTACGGATAAGTTTGAACTTACTTTTGATCGTGGAAAGTCAGAGAACACATGGCAAGATTGCCAACCAATATGTAGTTGATGTTCTTGATGCCATTGCTTATTCATGGTCTAGTTCTTGACAAGGTCAAACCTACTCCGTCCTCGAGCGAACAAGTTTTCAATCCTTCAAACAAATGAAACCTCCCTCCTAAGCTTGTCCGAACATTCCTTTGCAGAAGCACAACGGGTCCTGATGGCGAAGCTTCCATTTGTCGCTCCTCCTTTATCTACCAACTTGCACCTTCTCTCTCCGATGTGCTCTTCATCTGCAAGGAAAAATTTGAAGCTTTTTTGTAGTCTCACACTCAGTCACGTATCATCCTCATGGGAATCGAAGAAATTGTGGGATACATTCCAGTTTCTTTCTCTTTGGTTCATCGGTGGTAGTATGACGTGTTCGCGAGCTTCAGAGGCGAGGACATAAGGAAGACCTTCGTAGCCCACCTCTTCTGCGCGCTGAAGCAGGCGGGGTTCTCCTACTTCAAGGACAAGGACAAAGTGGAGGTCGGACGAACTTAGATTCTATTTGATTTGGGTGTCAGTATTTAGGGAAAATTATAAATATAAAAAAAATCTTAAATTTATTGCACTTATGCCAAATCAATTTTCAATCTTTCGATTTGATCAATTTAACCCTAAATATTTGACAATTTGGTTATTCTGAAAAATTTTGACTAAAAATCGCTTATGTGAACTCCGGCTGAGTGGACGATTTTATAATTTTTTAAAAGAGATTTGGAGTTTCTTTTATAATCTTTATGTTTTTTTTTCCTTTTTTTCTTTCTTTTTCTGCTAAGCTTGGAGAGGGCCGCAACCCTAGCCCAAATGGCTTTGCGGGCATCGCCAGATGCCATTTGGGCAAGGGGTGGCCATTGACCCTCGCCCAAGGTCGCCTATCGACCCTTGTCGAATTTCGTAAGAAAAAAAGGGAAAAGAAAGAAAAAAATAAAAAAAATAAAAATTATCCATGCCAGCATCAACTATCGTATGTGGCGACGATGTTTTTGGGAATTTAAAAATTGTTCGTATAGGACTTCTTGACCCAGAGGTCCTTATTTGATTTACTAGTTCTTTTAATCTACCACAAAATTGTTAGATGGTCTCAAGATATTGTATATTAGCATTTTCGAATCCCTTTCTCAAGATTGAAGTCTAATGGTGCGTACCTTGCTTTACAATAGTTGAATATTAAATCAAACATTCATCTAACAGCTTGAACGTTTAAAATAGTTGACAATGATCCTACAAAATATCACATGATGTCAAAGTAGGAAGTGCTAAGGTCAAATCCTTCCAGGCCATAGTTGTCTCTTCAATTAAATATGTCCACACCTAATACAAGTCAAAAAGACCAGATTAAGTGTGAGAGGAAAGAAAGAATAATTAAATATTAAATAAGTTGTTAAAACAGTTGGTGTTGATTCCACAAAATCTCACAAGGTCTAAAATGGGTCATGAGTGTGGCCTGCACCTTCACAACCCATTTTGAGGAACAACTTCATTAGTTTTTATTTTTATTTTTTTAGTTTAAATTTTATATTTTTATAAGTAAAAGATAGAAAAATTATTTTTTGGTCTGAAAAGAAAAAAATATAAAAATTATTCATGGCCGCCTGCCATAGTAGGCCGGTCGCCGGAGAAAAATGAAAGAAAAAAAAAGCAAAATAAAATAAAAAAATGCTTTTAAAAAATATTTTTAATAGTAATAAAAATATTTTAAAATTAAAAAATATGAAAAAAAAAAATTCATTATATTATTATTGTATAAAAGTATTTTAGTAGTATCATTTTTTATTTTGTTTACTAATTTTTATTATTTAATTTGCTTTTTTTATTTGATGTGAAGTTTTTATCTGTTAAATATTATGTATATATTTTAGGTCTAGGTGTCTAGGGTTTTCCCTTTAGTGTATGTATTTACTTTTATACCATTCATTGTATGTATATTTATATCGACCTTGTGCCTAATTGTAATCAAGCATTCCATTATTTTACTTCTCTAAATCTATCATGATATTAGAGCTAGGGTTTGCTTATTGAAAATACTGTACACCAATCCCCAATTACGGCGATCCCGCTTCGATTGAGGAAACTAAACAAGGAATTGTGTCGGTCACTAGTGTTGTCCTCATCACTTCGACTTTGCGATTCGTCTGACTTTGTCTTGACTGATCTTCTTCATCTTTCGCCTTATTCTTGCGATCGACCTTGGGTTCTGTCTTATTCGCTCATATCTATATTTGTTTCCGTTTTGATTTATTGATCTGAAAATCATGGTTGATAGTGATCAGATTGATCGCATTGATGTTAAGTTGGATGGCTCTAATTATGTTATTTGGAAACTTTCGGTGATGGCTGCTTTTGTTTATCGTGATTTATATGAGCATGTTGATGGTACTCGTTCTTGTCCTGCATCTTTGCTCATTACTGCTGACCCCAAATCCAGTGCTGATCAGATTACACGACGCGAATATGAAAGTAGGGCTTGGCATGTCGCTGATCGGAAAGCATGGGCAATCTTATTTGTTTCTATTAGCCCCGATCTTCACCCCCAATTTACTCAAATTGTTGGTGCAAAATAGTTATGGGATCAAATTGCTGAGATGTTTACACAGACAAGTTCTGTTCGTGTTTATCAACTTATGCACGAACTTCTTCGTGCCACTCAGGGTACACGATCTGTTCGTGAATTTTATAATTATATGACATCTCTTTGGTCCCAACTTGATGCATTGGCTCGTCCAGCATGTCCCACGTGCGCTGGTTGCAATGTTTGTACTGCATTTAAACTTGAAAATCAAAACAAGAATCGTCTTTACGAATTCTTGACGCAACTCTCACCAGATTTTGAGGGAGTTCGAAGTTAGATTCTTTATCGTTATCCTGATGCAGTTAAGGAACTTCAGACTAAGGAAACTAGACCGAGGAATTCTTGGTGCTCCTCCATCTCTAGATCCCTCTGCAGTACTAGCCACCTCACAGCCTGATTTCCAGTTTGGCTCCTTTCAGCGTGGTTTCCAGCTTGGCTATCCTCAGGGTGGTTTTGTGCATGGTTCCCAGCGTGTCTCTTCTCAGCAAGGTTCACGTTTTTATTGCAACTACTATAAGCAAAATGGACATTCTGAGGATCGATGTTTTCAGAAGATATGTGATTTCCTTGATGCACCCTCGCGCTCAGTTGCACCTGTCTCTTCTCCATCCGTGGATCGCGCCACTTCATCCTCCTCTTTGGATGATCGTCTTGCTAATATTGGTTCAGCTTTCTCGTTTAGCTCAGTTTCATCTTGGTTCTTCTGGTACATCCTCCTCTGTTTCTACCGCAGCTGCTGCGCAATCCCTTAGGTGATAATTCTTCCTGGATTTTTTATTCTGGAGTTGCTCATCACATGACTGCTTCTGCTCATCATCTCACTCAGAAGATTGCACTAAAAAATCCATAAGGGTTCTTTATAGCTGATGGATCTTCTCTTACTGCTACTATGCAAGGCCATCTTACTATCCCTGGCAGCTTTAATGTGATTAATATTTTGCATATACCAAATTTATCCCTTAATCTATTATCTGTTGGGCAACTTGCTGATATGAACTATATGGTGACATTTAGTATTGATTCTTGTGTTGTGTAGGATCGTACGAGTAGCCAGACGATTGGCAGGGGTAGTAGACATGGTGGATTGTATATGATGCAGTATCTCCAGCTTCCTTTACCTCAACCCGTTCTCGCTATCTTCGACCTTAACTGTTGGCACCAGCATTTGGGTCGTATATCTGCATCCTGTTTATCTTTTATGTCAGCAAGGAGTGCTTGAGCTTGTTTCATCTACTGTTGTGCGTCCTTGTACTAGTTGTCCTTTAGCTAAACAATCTGCACATCTTTTTCCTGTTAATTCTTCTGTTTTCACTACTTATTTTAATTTAGTATATTCAAATATTTAGGGTCCTGCTCCCCAACTATCTAGAAGTGGTTTCAAGTATTATTTATCATTTATTGATGACTATTCTTGTTATACCTAGGTTTATTTCATGCGCTCTCGTGATGAATTTCTTTCTATCTATAAAAACTTTACAGCCATGATCTTTACTCAATTCTCTAAAACTATGAAAGTTTTTCATTTCGATTGGGGGGGGGGGGGAGTATCTTTCTACAGCTTTTTGTACTTTCTTAACTTCTCAAGGAACCTTACCTCAGTTGTCTTGTCCCGGTGTTCTCACTCAAAATGGTATTGCTGAACGAAAACATCATCATATTCTAGATACTATTCGTGCTCTCTTGTTGTCCAATTCCGTTCCCACTGAATTTTGGGCCGAAACACTTTCTACTACTGTCTATCTCATAAATCGACTTCCTTCTCTTATCCTATCTAAAGCCACCCCTCACCAACGTCTTTTCTCAAAACCATCCACTTATCACCAACTTCATGTTTTTGGCTGTACGTGTAATGTGCTTCTTCCACCGCATGAGTGAACCAAACTCTATGTAAAGTCAGTTCGGTGTGCTTTCTTGGGCTATAGCACATAACATAAAGGCTACAGGTGCTATGATCCTTCTTTACTTCATATTCATATCTCTTGTAGTGTTCAATTCTTTGAGCACCTGCTGTTCTTTTCCACCACTTCTACTTCTTCACAATCTTCTTTATCTATTTATGGATTTTCCTCTTGATTCATCTCTTGTTCCTCCTATTATATCTTCTCCATCTAACCCAGTGTTACCACCTTCTCCTATTCTGCCTCCTTTGTCTACTTCACTTGCCACTTAGACGCCTCTTGATGATTCTCACCCACCTTCCCCTCGGTGGAATCCTTCGTGAAATCTTCGTCCATCGGCTAGGTATGTGGCGGCTACGAGTTATTCTGATGAGTTTGGTTCCTTTATAGATGTTGTCCACACTTTGCAGGAACCATCACATTATTGTATGCCGTACAATATGTAAAGTGCCATGATGCTATATCTGAGGAGTTATCTGCTCTTGAGCATGCTGGTACGTGGGATCTTATGTCTCTTCCATTAGGAAAGTCCTTAATATCTTGTTATTAGATCTACAAAATCAAGATTCACTCTGATAGTAGTATTGAGCACTATACAGCGCGTCTTGTAGCACGTGGTTTTGATCAGGAATATGGGATTGATTATGAGGAGACTTATGTTCCTATTGGCAAAATGACTTTCGTTCGCACTCTTCTTGCAATAACTTCTGTTCGTAATTGACCTCTTTTTCAACTTGATGTGAAGAATGCTTTTCTTCATGGGGTCGTTCATGAGGGACTCTATATGTAACCACCTCCTGATATCACGCCCCGATCTTTGGGCTCGCGACATCCCTACCAAATCGCTTCAGGTCATAAGGTTAACGTCCCATGCATGCTAACGACCTATCGAAATTATTGCGCATACAAAAACGTACAAACACTACCGGACAAAACATGAACAGGGATATTATAGTAGGAAATTCAACAATATTCATACATCATCCAAAAGTAGAAGATTGCTAATCCTACGAAGCCATACAGAATACTACAATCCCATTTTTTGAGGCGACTCCCTAAGACCAGTCAAAAAGATAAGTGGGTCGGGAAGGGTTAGCTTCTCATCTAATCCAAAAGACAGGCTACGACACCCTTGTCCTCACTTTAGTCCTGAAAAGGGGTTAACCATAACGGGGTGAGAAATAAATCTCAGTGAGTTAGCGCTTAAGCCTGGCTAGGGCGCTGATTCATTCAGGCATCCTATACAACAGTATATCACAACAATATATATAACCAATTACATGCAAGCTTACCACGCCTTGGATCACGCATATGCAAGACTCGACTTGATAGTCAACAACCAAGGTAAACGACCAGAATACCACAACAACTTGCAATCTTGATACTCCACACGTATTCTGATTATTAACGGCCACTGGAGCCCAGCGCATACGACTGGTGTGGCTTAACATTACGACTAGCAGTGTCTACTGGCATGACCAGGCATCGTCCCTTACTTCCGGCGACGACTTTCGATAGTCTGTAAGAATTCGTACGTCCGGCATGACACGTCACTACCAGGTATTCCTATAAGGGCTTCGGCCTTTCACCAGCTATGACCAGCATTCGGTAATTCGTAAGATTCGTACGACTGGCATGACACGAAAATACCGGGTATCCGTACGATTAGCACAGACCGTACGATTAGCAAATATTTTTATCCCAAGAAAACCAAACAATTGGCACGGGTTTATCTCGAGAGGGCCGTACAACTGGTACGGACTTATTCCATCATATGACCACACGAGCACACCGAACAATCAACCAGTTTATAATTCCGCATTTAATCCAATACCCACACAGTCGTGCTCAAAACTTGGCCACATACCATTTTCATGCTCAAATATGCAATTTGGACTCACACGTGGTCATATGAATGCACAATTTATCCACCAAACTTTGCATCTATATAAACGGGTGATCAATCCTCATACAGTCAATCACAAATCATTTGGAGCATTCAACAGATAGGCATTGATCATCACCTCAAGCAGTCGATAACAAGTTTAATAAACTGCGTTCGGCTAACTGAACTAACCATGGACAGCTAATCTGTCAGCCGATTACCCGGTCAAATAATTCATCGACCACTTGGCTTTAACCAATCACTTACTCGCGGTCAAACAATTCAATCAATCTAGTAATCAATTAGCCACAGTCACCTAACTAGTCAGTTTGACTTATTTAATTGCGATTATTTACCTTACACTCAGTCTCTAACTAAACTTACCACAATTAATCTACCTAACTGCCTAATTAAACTAATTAATCTAAATTCGAACGTAATTACTGAACTAACCGAGGATCGGGGGCTAACTCACGATATTCTAACAATCCCGCGACGATGACGACGACGGTGACGAACGGCGGCGGCAACCTTCGACATGCGGTGGCGGCCTGTGAGCAGCGGTGCTACGGTGGGCGGCGGCAACGACACTGGATGAGGTTCTAGTAGCAAAGCGGAGCTCGTGGGGCTGCTGGTGGCGTGAAACAGGACTGGGCAGCGGCGATTCACTGTAGCGAGCTCCGGCGAGGCAGCTCAGATCTGGGCTGGACGGAGCGACGGATGGCAAGATAGGGCTGGGGTTGAGCGGCTGAGGCTCAATCAGGCTGGGATTCGGCTGCAGGGGACTGCGGGGGCTGGGTTTGGGCTAGAGCTGCGACTGGCCGAGGGAGCTGGGTCTCGGTGTCGGGCGGAAAGGGAAGGTGACGGGCTGGCTCGGGTTCGAGGGCGACGACGTGAGGACGAAGCGGCTGGTAGAAGTGGCGGGCGGAGGCTCGAGTTTGGGTCGAGGCTGCAGGGGTGACGGAGGGAGGTTGGGTGGATGACGCGTGACAGGGGACGGCGGGGGTCGAGCTGTGGGGGCTCGGAGGAGCGGCTGGGGTAAAGGGCGGCGGCCGACGGGCTTGCGAGCTCGGGCTAGGGTGGCTGGCGACCGGGCGAAGGAGTTGCAGCGGCGGGCGGCACCAGCAGCTCGGCGAGACGAAGAAGAAAAAAGAAGAGGAAGCAGCAGCAGCAGCAACCTATTCTTGCGTGAACAGGGAAGGAAGAAAAAGAAGAAGAAGAGAGAGAAAAGAAGGGACGTGAGGGGGATGGGCCTAGTGGGGCAGGCGTACGGCAACAGGGGGAAAACCAACGGTAGAGAGAGAGATGGGGGGCTCACAAGGTCACATCAAATTTGAATAATTTTGGATTTTATGCATAATGCCATGGATATTTTGTCAGGGTTTAGCTCAGGTATGAGGGGTTCGAGATGCTAAATTTTACAACGCGAATCGCGGACCGACGCTTTCGAATTTTTCGAAAATCCTTTCCCTAATGAAATTAAATCGTGTCCAATAATTATCTCTTAAATCCTCAAAAATCCAATTTTATTTATTTATAAACCTTAAAATTTTTGGGACATCACACCTAATCTTATTCATTCTCCTAGTTGGGTCTGTCGTCTTCGTCGGGCCATTTATGGTCTTAAACAAACTCCTCGAGCTTGGTTTGAGCGCTTTATCGATTTTGTTCGGTCAGCTAATTTTGTTCGGAGTGAGAATGATCATATTATGTTTACTCACAATTCTCCTATTGATTGTACTATTCTGTTACTCTATATTGATGATATGATTATTACTGCGGATGAATCTGCTCATATTGCTTATACTAAGCAACATCTTCACCGCCAGTTTGCTATGAAGGATTTGGGTTTCTTAAGCTATGTCGCGACCTAAAATTTGGATAAATTCCAGGTTAATGGATTACCAAATTAATTAAATGAATTAACTAACCTAGCCCGAGCTCTCCCAAGCTCTACCAATTCGCAACTTAAGGTTTATGTTCAAATAATTTAACTTTTGGAGCCGCCACTAATCTTTTCTTGGTAGGTAGATTAGAAACCTAAAATAAAGTATGGGAGACTACTTTATTTTTTGCTAACCAGAGATTTGGGTTCGGGGACTTGATTATGTTAATTTTTTTAATTAACACCCTTTCAGTACCATTCCTATGAAAATTTCTTAATTAGAAAATTCAATTAATTCAATTTATAGAGTAAGGTGCAATTATATATTTTTTTTTGTTTTTCGAATTTTTTTATTTTTTTGGGATTTTTTATTATTCAGAAAAAAAAAATTAAATCAAATACTAGCATAATAAACCTTGAGCATAGTACACCTTTATATCCGAATTTTCCGATGGATTTGCTTCACACCCAATGATTAGGGTTGGAAGGGAATTTCATTCATGTCGTACCCCGGGGTTGGGGTCAGATGGTGAATTTAATTAAATTGTCAATTCGGTCTAAAAGATATGAGATGGAATAGACAATTTGTGTAGATGACGTCGTACCTCGAGGGTGAGGTCAGATAGTCATCCACATCTTTCCGAGGGACAAAGGCACAATAGAGCATGTACTATACTCAAGGTAGATTATGAAAATATTCGAATTAGATTTTAAATTTGAAGAACTATCGGCTGCTAAGGATAAGCCGAGATTTTAAAGGGGATAAGCCCCTATCCACAAAGGATTCACATCCTTTTTTAATTAGGAAAAATAATCTTTAAAGATTTTCAAATTGTTTAGATAATTTTCCAAATTTAAAGATTTGTTCAAAGATCCAATGCTCATATGATATCCTAAAGATTTCGAAATATTTCAATTCGATTCCAGTTTCTAAATCAAGCAAGCATGAGATATCACAAAATCTTATCCCATATTTCGAATTTCTAAATTCAGCGTGCAAATATTCTAATCAAGGCAGGCAAATATTCGATATTTGCCGATATACACGAGATATATTCAAAGATTGCAAACAAAGTTCTAAATCAGGAAACTACCTTGTCCGCCAAGATTCGCTTTCCTAATTTGAATTGATGCCAAACTTGACGTCCAAGCCCGAAATCTTCGAACCAACTAGGCTGGTCAACGATGGCAGGAGGCGTTCCGGCGAGGTGGATGACGGTGGGCCCGCGTGGACGCCCGGTGAAGTGGTGTCGTTGGGCTGAGCTGCAGCAACAACTGCGGCGCGATAACAGGGGGACGCCGAGGAGCAGCAGTGGAGCCTAGACGTCGGGATAACAGAGGATCGAGGAGCAGGGGATGTCGTTGGCTGGAGCAGAGGGACAGAGACGGTGTCGCGAACTCGGAACAGCAGGGGATGTCGTCAGGAGCCGCTGGAGCAGTGGAAACACAGCAACGTTGTTGGTCGTAACGCAGGAGCAGCAAGAACTTCTACGCCGAGGGGGCTGCAGGGGACGTCGGCGTCAAGGGAGCTGCAGCGGTGATGCAGCATGCAGGGGGCAGCAAGACGTTTACGTCGAGCTGGAGCAGGGGTGCGCGACAGGGACTCGATAGGGGCGGTGCAGCAGCTCCGTCGGGCAACAAGGCTGGCGTCGGTGGCTGCAGCTGACGTCGGGAGCAGTAGCGCCGGCGGTGGAGGCAGCAGCGCTGGCGGTGAAGCAGCGGCGATGGACAACAGCGTGAAGCTCTCGGCCTCTCTCTCCCTCTCACTCTATTCTGCTCTCTAAAATTCTGATCTCAAAATTAATGAGCAGCCCCCCCTTCAATTAACCCTAGAATAAGAATATATATATATATATATATATATATATATATAGTGTAGAGCTAGGGTTAATTGTACGCCATTAGATCTAGGCTTATTCTTCAAGAATAGATTAGGACCGTTGGATTGAAAAAATTAAATATTCAAGAGTCCTAATTTATTCTTCAATTTTCGGCAATAATAGGAAAAAAATAGGGCCAACCGAAAATCCTGTTCTTGTGGGCTTATCGTGCATTTTTGGGCTCGAATCCGGCTTCAATTAATTAAATAATTAATTAATTAAAACCCTTTAATAATTAAAATGAGCTAAAATGGGCTGAATTAAATTAAAATATGGTCCAAGCCCCTTTATAAAATTCGGTGCACTCTATAATGTCCCTAAAAAAAAAAATTCGGGGGCTATGCCCCCGAACCCCCTCTTGACATTTGTTCGTACGCCTATAGAGATTTGTTCGCTTGCTTTGGGTGGGCCTATCGGCTCACCCTCTGCGTCACAAACTAAATCTCCATTTTCGGGTCACAAAAAAATTTTGTCGAGTCAGGTTTGTCGCTTGCCCATTTGAGCTCGATTCCTCTGCCGATCCAAATTTTAATGCAGATGCAATACGAAAAATAAATATGCAATGCATGAACCATTATTTTTTGTGAGAATTAAGGCTAATTCTCATTTTTTATGAAATATGAATTATTAAAAGGAAATCAAAATTTAGGTGTCAACAAGCTATTGTCTCGGAATTGAGGTTGCTTGCAATCGACGTGGTATTTTTCTCTCTCAGCAGAAGTACATTGCAAACATTCTAGCTCGTGCTGAGGATACTCGTACTGCGGCTACTCCCGTTGAACTTCATCTACAGCTTCATTCGGATGATGGTGAGCCTTTAGCTGATATCACTTGTTATCGGGTTCTTGTTGGCAGTCTTGTCTATATTACAATCACTCGTCTTGATATCGCCTATGTTGTTCATCTTGTTAGTCAATTTGTAGTGGTTTCTCGTACAGTTCATTATGTTGTTGTGCTTCGAATCCTGCGATATCTTCGTGGTACTTTGACACGCTCTATTTTTATTCCATTGACTTCCTCATTTGCTCTTCGTGCTTACTCTGATGCTGACTAAGCAGTGGATGTTACTGACTGCAAGTTCATTAGGGATTTTGTGTCTTTTTGGGTGATTCTCTAATTTCTTGGCGTGCCAAGAAGTAGCCTGTCATGTCTCGCTCTTCTACTAAGTCTGAGTATCTTGCTATGGCTGACACTACAATTGAGATTATTTGGCTTCGTCGTCTCTTTGATGATCTTGGTGTTACCTCCTCTGCTCCCATTCCTCTTTATTGTGACAACAAGAGTGCTATTGACATTGCTACAAATCCGATTTTTCATGAACGTACCAAGCACATTGACATTGATTGTCACATCACGCGTCATCAGCTTCAATCATGCACCATTTCTCTTCCCTTTGTGGCCTCTATAGCCCAACTTGACGACTTGTTCATCAAAGCTCTTACATCACAAAGATTTGTTGCTCTTCTTTCCAAATTCTCATTGGTTGATCCACCTTGAGTTTGAGGGGGGTGTTATATATTATGTATATATTTTAGGTCTAGGTGTCTAGGGTTTTCCCTTTAGTGTATGTATTTACTTTTATACCCTTCCTTATATGTATATTTATATCGGCCATGTGCCTAATTGTAATCAAGCATTCCATTATTTTACTTTTTTAAATCTATCAAGGTAATAAATACATATTTAAAAAAGGTTAAATGAGTTGTATAGGTTTTCTTAGAATATTAGTGTGTTTTAGTAATATGGGTCAAAATGGGTCAGGTTGAATATGAGTCAATTACTGGTCAAGTTGGGTATGAATCATTAAATATGGGTTAAAATAGGTTAGACCGATCAATATGAGTTAGATCATATTCGACCTAATTCAAATCCAACCCAACTCATCCATTTGACACATCTATCTCTCCATCCACCATTTTCTTTTTAACATATCCTAGGTAACATGTTATACACAATGCTTTTGTGCGTTTGCTTCAATTATTAGTCAATTAGAAACTTTTCCGACAACATTCACAATATGTTATAATTTGAACCACACATATCACGACAGACTCGTACATCATATTGTCATTAATTATCACCATCATGGAGCACTAAACTGCCCAAACTACCACCTTAGATCTGTGAGGTAATCTTTGTATCACTTAGATAAACTTGAAAACTTCAACTTTATAAATATACATTGAAACTTGCTCTTTTTCTTTTGTACGAAAAGTTTGCTCTTTTTCTTTGTATCACTTAGATAAACGTGAAAACTTCAACTTTACAAATATACATTGAAACTTGCTCTTTTTCTTTTTCTACTTTTGACAAAAAAAAACATTGAAGTTCTACTGATAGCTTTAAAGTTGAACTTACCACTAATAAGGTTCAACTTATATAAAAAAAATGACTGGTAGAGCAAACTTCTATTCCATGACGAAAGTTATTATTGGATGTGGGAAATTTACTTCGTTGCAACTTACTGAACCCCATATAATGTACTTACCATGTTTAAAAATTTAAAACTAGCTAATGAAATTCTGCGTTTTCAAGTTTAAAAAGTTAGTAAGGGCGCGTATGGCAACACTTCTGCTTCAAAAATCAACTTCTGGTAATAGGTTGATTTTTCTTTTAATTTCTACTCAGAAGCAAAAGTTGATCTTTTTATTTCAGCTTCAGAAGTTGATTTCTTATCAGAGAAATTCGTTTAGTAACAATTGAAAATTTATACTTTTGGAACAATATAAAAAAAAATCTTTGATAAAAAATTATTGCCGGTAGCAAAAAAATCTACTTCAATTTTTTATTTTTTAAATTTCTTTAAAAAAATTAATTATTAAAAAATAATTTACTTTTTAAAAATAAAAATTAATATTTATTTTGGCAACTGGAGACTGCGACTCCGCTATGGCAGCGGTGGTCGGTTGTGGTGGCGGGTGGCGAAGGTCAACGATGGGCAGCAATGGCAGAGGCAAGGTCGGGAGAGAGAGAGGGACTAAAAATGAAAAGAGACAAAAGTGAGAGGGATATTAATGTTAATATATTTCTACTTCTGAAAAAAAGTAACATTTTTTAACTTATGGAATTGGCTAAAAAATAACTTCAGAAGTAGAAATATAATATTGCGTAATCAAACAGATTTTTCCTTTAGAAGTTGTATTACCAAACGAATTTCTACTTTATAAGCACTTTTGGAGCAGAAATTTAATTTTAGAAGTGTTATCATGCGTGCCCTAAAAATGTCGTGGATTTTAACCTTTTTTATTTTTAATTTCGATGCTCCTCGCTTTTGTCTAAAGAGAGGGGAAAGTGAGGAGGAAGAGAAGCTGTCCATGAAATAAAAATTAGTATTTAACATGCATCATCCTTGGAGATTGCGTTTACGTCAACAAGTTTTCACTGATTCGTAGAATCTTCTTTCCACCAATCAACGCGCGTAGTTTAAAAGCTTCAGATCCACGTGTGCGATTTCAGACTTGTCTCCGTGGCGCAGACCAAGCTTAAGCAAAAGAAAGGTGGGTGGTTTCATGGTCTGGTTTGACGATTCAAACCTAATCGGCCTCCACCAAGAAAGACTTCCTCAGTTCTTTGTAAAATTGATGAAGTAGTTGGTCGGGACATCCATTGGAAGAAGCAGAGCTTTGTTGGCGGCGAAGCTTTGATTTTTCGTCCCTTCTCTTTCGCCACTTGCGCCTTCGCTCTGTCAATTATACGCTTCGTCTGCGAGGAAAAGTTTCGAGCTTTTTCGCTTTCTCTCGCTTAATCCCGGATTATAATCATGGGAATCGAAGAGATGGAGGGACTCGTTCCGTCTTCTTCCTCTTCGGTTCATAGGTGGAAGTACGACGTGTTCGTGAGCTTCAGAGGCGGGGACATAAGGTTGAACTTCGCAGCCCACCTCTTCCGCGCGCTGAAGCAGTCGGGGATCTACTACTTCGGGGACAATGACAAAGAGGAGTCCGGGATTCTCATCGAGGCCAAGCTGCTCGACGCGATTCGCCATTCTAGAGTTTCTCTCGTCGTGTTCACCACCAACTACGCCGACTCGCGGTGGTGCTTGAACGAGCTGGCGGAGATCCTGGAGTGCAACAGGAGGTTCAGAGATCATCAGGGTCATGTGGTTCTGCCCATTTTCTACGATGTTGAGCCACGCGACGTTCGGAAACAGAGCGGGCCATTCGGGGAAGGTTTTGGAAGGTGTTTGGCCACCCACATGGACGATTTGCTGGTGCAGAAGTGGAGAGATTCGCTTAAAGAAGCTGGGAATTTGTCAGGATGGCACTTGAATAATGATGCTAACGGGTAATGCACCATCTTCCCCAAGAAAATTATGTTCTTCTTAGTCGTATTCGAAGTTGTGCTTGATTGATTCGTTCAGTCACCGCAAAAGCTCATATTGGTGCTCGATTTGAACTCTACTGCTGATTGCATTTAGTTAATGTGTTTCTCTCTTATATATGCTGATGGCCTCTCCGGGCTATACCTTGTCATATTTGAACTTGTTCTTCCCATACAATTACAGGAATCAATCGGACTTCATTGCGAAAATTGTAGAACATCTCTTGAAGATTATTCCCCGAACAAGCTCTCCCCACGCTATTGGGGTAGATTCCTTTGTAGACGATATTATATCGTTGTTGAAGATTGGGTCAGAGGATGATGTCCGCGTGGTTGGAATATGGGGAATGAAAGGAATTGGTAAGACAACGGTGGCCAAAGCCGTCTACCATCGCATTTCCAAGGAATTTGAAGGCGTTAGCTTTCTCGAAAATGTCGGAATTGCAAACCAATATACTCTTTTACTTCTTCAGAACAGACTTCTCCACGATGTTCTTAAGGTACAAGGTCTAGGAATGCATGATCTTGACAGCAACGTCAACGAGATAAAAACTAGGCTCTGTCAGAAAAGGATCCTTCTAGTTCTCGATAACGTCACTGAGAAGCACCAAATAGAGTTTTTTGGTGCTGGAGATCGGGAATGGTTCCAATATGGAAGTAGAATCTTGATAACTACAAGAGAAGAATGGCTTCTGAAAGATCTCAAAGTGGATGATAAGTACATTCTTCCTGGACTGGGTTCTAAAGAATCACTCCAACTCATGAGTGGCCATGCCTTCGGCAAAGACCAACCTAAAGAAGGGTATGAGGAGTTGTTCAAGAGTCTTGTCCACTATGCAGGCGGTCTGCCAATGGTTCTTAAGAGATTTGGTTCCTTTCTTTCTAGCAGGAAAAACCAGTGGAATGAGATATTGGAGAAGCTGGTAAAGGATCCTTATCTCGATTCAATTGGAATAAGTTTAGATCCATTCTCCTCTCTTCATCCCTCTGTAGGACCATTTGGAGGCCATGGTGGAGATTCTTTTGATGATCAAACATTCAGTGACATAAGAAAAATAACAGTCGTTCTGAGAACAGTGATTGAGTCCATTACTATTGAGTATGATCACAATGGGTGTTTGGTGCAGTCGCCAAGACATGGTGGATCTTTGGGAGGCCACACATGGGAGGTGAGTCCATCATTATGGTTTGCTCTGTTGATTTGCAATATTTGCTTCTAGTTATGTTATTCTCTCTGAAAATATCAGTTGCTGTTCATTTGTGGAATGGAGGTTGAGAAAAAGACTGTCACGGAGTCATAATAGTTGGACTCGCTTGAAACATATCAACTGGGTTCTTCCACGATGCCTGATCATCGCCCAATATCTAGATAGTTTTGTTGTACTTTGCTAAGATTTCTCTTTAGGGTGCCAAAAAGGAAATGATTGCACTAGCGTCATCCACCTACTCTGACGTTACAATTAATCTGAGATTGCGTCAGTGCTTGTCATTGTCAATATAGAGCATCAAGAATGCCATTTTTGTAAGACTGGTGAAGAAGACAAACTCTGCTCCAAAATAAGAGAAGGAATACAAGTATACGTGACATAGCGTCTAACTAGTACTCCAGTCGTTCCAGGAATTAGATATCGTTTGTTTTTGGAAGACTTGACCTAAATAATGCATCTAGAGAACATAGAATTTCCCCTTCTTCAAGGGTGACTGATACTCACTTTGCTCTTCTGCAATTGCTGCAGGTATCTTTAGATTATCCAATTGAATACTTGACTTCGGTGTCAGGCTACATTAGAGAAGATTCTGATCATGTCATCAACTCTCTTACCTTCCACAGCAATAAGAGGGCACATGGGCCAGTTGGCAGTGAGAAAGGGAAGTTTTTCAGGTTTCCACAAGTAGATGGAAAGATCATTGGTTTTCATGGAAGGTGTGGCCCTTTTCTGGATTCGATTGGAGCTTATTTTGGCCCTATCTCTCGTCCATATCCCTTCGAAGTTGTGGGGCCATTTGGAAATGGAGAAAATCGGTGGGATGATGGCAAGCGTACAGAAGTCAGACAAATTGTTGTAGTCTCTGGTTCTGCAATTGAATCTATCAGTTTTACCTATGAGGACAGTCGTTCTTTCAGACACGGAACAAGTGATGGTGGCAAAACAGATACGGTACACTTATCTAGTAGGAACTCGGTGTTGGATAAGCGTTACCCTTATATTTTGAACGATGCTTATCATGCCATTGCTGAAGATAGGGTTTGGGTGAAATTGATATGCTGTTAACGTTGTAACTTTTGTATGTGTCACCATCAACAGGAAGCAAGTTTTTATAATGACAAAAGACTTCTTAAAGAAATTTGTCATAAATCAAGTACTTTTTAAATTTTGTATTTTGAAACAGTCGATAAGGGACAGTGAATCAATTTTCCCCATCTGTGGACTTTCTGCAGATAGATTTTCGTCTCTAGCACAAAATCTAGTTACAAAATCAATTTTCTCCATCTGTTCCTGACAAAGAGCATGAACAATGAGTTACCCAAGAAATACAGTTTGCAACACTACTGCTTGTTCACGGAAATCAATGATTCATGAAACAATTTTGTTTTTCCATCATTTAAAAATTAGTCAACAGCAAATATTTTCTTTTTCAACAACTTATTTCCTAACATTTTCATAATGATCAAAATATTTTGCCTTAGTTCAATTTTGTATGCGATACAGTGGATTAGTCTTAGGAAAATATTTTCCAAATCATTCACTTTCCACAAAATAAAAGCACACGGATTATCTTTTTTCTTTTTTCATCTAACATATGTTGATGTGATGTTGAAGTAGGCAAGATAATCTACTATTTTTCTGACCATGCATCATCATCTCAATCATCAAGAAAGTGGATCATGCACAAGTCATTCTCATCTACCATGCTTTTGTTTCCTGACTTGTTGCGTTAACTTTTCTTTACCCTTTATATGGTTGTTTCAGATAAATCTGGACTGGTTGACTGAATATCTAACTTCGGTTTCGGGATATATTGCGAAAGATTTGGGTTCTACTATCATCCATTCACTCACATTTCAAAGTAATAAAAGAACATACGGACCATTCGGCACTGAAACCGGAAGGAAGTTTTCATTTCCAGCAACTGGTGGAAAGATCATTGGATTTTATGGGAGTTCTGGTTCACATCTTGAATCTCTTGGAGCATATTTCGAACCAGTCTCTCATCTCTATCCAATCAAGTGTCTTGGACCATTTGGAGGCCAAGGTGGAGACCCTTGGGACGATGGAAAATTTAATGGTGTGAAGAAAATAAAGATGATGTTGGAAAATGTTGTCAACTGCATCTCTTTTGAGTATGACACATGTGGCGAATCTATTTGGTCCTTTACACATGGTCACAGTGGCAATGGAGATATCTGCGTGGTGAGTTCATTGGACATTTTCCATTCATATCACCATTGATCCTCTCTCTCTCTCTCTCTCTCTCTCTCTCTCTCTCTCTCTCTCTCTCTCTCTCTCTCTCTCGTGCCGCACGTGCACATCCACACACAAAACTCATTCTTGATTCTTCGAGGACTTTTATGCAAGCCTTTCATATACTTCTGTACGATGGAAGTTTTGTTTTTCTAGAGTGTACCCTAATTTTTTGGCCTATTGTTCTTCTGATGATCGACTCAACTTATTGTTCAGCAAGTTTAGTAATGAGCATACAACCCTATTGTTCCGATTGAAACAAAAACCTATGATTATCTTTTCAGGAAATTTCCAAACGAACAATTTCAGTGAAATCTTTTAATTTTCTTATTTGCTGTATTTAGCTCTATGTATTCCTATGTCCGTAGAGTACATTGAATGTGAAGTAATGGCTATAACGGAGTTTCTCTTATTCATATTAACATTTATTCTAGGAAGAATGTTTTTATGTTATGTGGTATGGTATGGCGAAGTGTGAGTTCGCCATGGCCAGAGGAGGAAATCAAGAATCCGTAAATATGCTCGGCTAGAAGGTACCCAAAAAAGATGCATTTAGATATATAGAATGAACATTGCAAAAAGGGGGGAGATCGATGAGGATGTAAGTTATAGAATCAAATCAAGTTGGATGAAATAGCGCAATACAACAGGGTCTTTGTGTGATCGCAAAATTCCTCTTAGGCTAAAAGAAAAATTTTATAGAACAACAGTAAGACTTGCAATGCTATACGGGGCTGAATGTTGGCCAGCACAGAAGCAACATGAGCATAAAATGGGAATAGCGAAAATGAGGATGTTAAGGTGGATATGTGGTCATACAAAATTAGATAATATAAGAAATGAAGATATTCGACAAAAAGTTGGAGTAGTACCAATGATAGAAAAGATGAGAGAACATAAATTGGAATGGTTTGAGCATATTCTCCGTAGACCTTTAAATGCCTCGATAAGAACAGAAGTTTGTTACCGAGAGCATGACATGAAGAAAGGAAGAGGTTGGCTGAAATTTGCTTGGGGAAAAATAATAAAACAAGATTTAATGAAGTGAGAAATTTATTAATGTAGGGTTTGTTTTAGAACTGAATGGAGGAAAGCTATTCGCATTGTGGAGGAGGAGATTTTCTATGTTCCAAACTATCCTTTTTAGCCATTTTCCCCTATATATATATTCTTATTTTTTTATATATAATTATTTATTTTCCCCCAATTGATTTTGCTTTCTTGTATTTTTATTCGGGTTCATCGACCGCCGATCCCAACTAGTTTGGGATAAAGGTGATGTTGATGTTGTTGGTATGGTACGGCGAAGGTCTTCGACACCTACCACCGCCCTATGCCACTATTATATCTTTTTTTTTTTGTCAAAGTGCCACTATTATATCAAGTAGTAGTTTTTCTAAACTTATCAAAGTGAGCTATGAGGGATAGTCACGTGTATACATAACGTATAATGATAAAGGACGGGTTGCGGGAAGCATCTCACGGGGAGATGAAGCCATCCAATGTACTGAACGATTGAAGTTGTCTCCTCGTCATTTAATTTTCTTCCCTTAAATTTAATTTTATACATGACACAAGTCAATTTATATGCTTTATGTGAGATGGACTCCATGAGAGTGACCTAGTACGATAAGTTTTCTTTTTTATTGCTAAATGAAGTGAATCAGCAAAGTTGTTGACCCCAAAAGTATGATGTAAGAATAGTAGTCCATCCATACGTTAGTTTTATAAATTCTTGGGTCTAGGATCAAATTCTAGGTTTTATGTGGATGCACTGTTGGCTTTGGCCACTGGGGTCTATCTATCTTCTTTGATAAAGATCAATGTACAGTTCAATTCAATAGATACTTGCCAATTCTGCAGGTTAACTTGGACTACCCTCGTGAGTTCTTGATCTCAGTATCAGGTTATATCAGACCTGATTGTGCTGCTTTTCAATCACTCACGTTCAAAAGCAATATAAGAAGGCACGGACCCTTCGGTAAGGAAGAGGGAAGGTTCTTTAACTGCACCTCGACATGCAGCAAAATTATAGGCTTTCATGGAAGGTCCAGTGTCCAGATTGATGCATTAGGAGTCTACTCTGAACCAGTTTCTGATCTTCGTTTCGTGAAATCCATTGGGCCATTTGGAGGTCAAGGTGGCAGTCCTTGGGATGATGGAGATAGCACAGGCGTGAGAGGAATAATTGTAAGAACGGGATTAGTTTTTGACTCCATCACTTTTGAGTACGACAAGAACGGGTCTGTGGTTCGGGGCCCTAAACATGGTGGAGATGGAGGAGCTGAAGTCGAGGTATGGCCTTCAGACATTCACTCGATCTTATAAACGTACCACCTCTTCGATTGTTGCTAAGGTTTGGTTTTAAGTGGTCGGGGATTGATTGGCGGTATTGTCTATTTATCTATTACATCGTCTAACAAAATTCAACTTATCAAACCTGACGTGTTCTTTTTATGCTGATTTTCAATATTCTACAGTAAAGGGTTGGGATTGATTATGTTTGTGTTTCTAATTCTGCAGATTAAACTCGATTATCCTCGAGAGTACTTGACTTCATTTTCTGGTTACTACGGAGAATATTGCGGGTATACTCTCATACGCTCTCTCACATTTCAGACCAATGAAAGGACTTTGGGGCCATTCGGTTTAGAGATTGGGAAGTACTTTTCTTTTCCATCAACCGGAAAAAAGATCGTAGGGTTTCATGGGAGATCTATAACCCGGCTTGATTCAATTGGAGCACATTTTGAGCCTTAACATGCTAAGCTCCACCTTTATGTGCGCCATGCAGTCAATGTTTGAGTTTACATATAAATGTGTATCGTCACCGACATTCTTAGAAGTCTCATGTCTTGAGTTTAAGCTCGTGTGAGGAATCTCTAGAAATTCTTTTGAAGGCACGTTAAAAGGATTATTTTTGGGAAATAATATTCAAAATATTATTTTATTGCCCACGAATCGAACAGAGTATCTTAGATCCGTACATTCCACATCTTTGCGTTGCTTGTGATTGGTTGGTCAAAAGGATAAACTCCTTTCACTTTGACAACTGCATAAAACAAAAGGAAGAAGACCGAAATAAAAGGGTTTGCTTCTTTTCTCTTGAGCTGCAATCAATGCACCGTACAAGGAAGGATAAAACTTACGTGGGGCCCATAGAAAAAGAAAGGGAAGTGCCGCACAAGAGAACAGCTGCACGAAGGAAAGAAAAAAAGAAGAACGTGAAGGACGATTTGGTTTTTCCTTTCGGCCGTACGTGCGCGACTTGTCTAGGCTTAAGCGATTTGTGCTCCGTGAGTTTATTTTATATCCAATTGAGTTGTTCTATTTGTAAACACTTTGGGTTTTGATATAATTTAGGTGCTGGAAACACGAGTGTATTGAGCGATTGTAATTTCGATTCTTCGATTCTAGTGGATTATTCTTATTGGCTCTCCCTGTGGATGTAGGTACTGATATTCGGACCGAACCACGTAAACTCTGATTTTTCTGGACTTTTCGCATTGACTTAATTTGCAAAATCCTATTATTCCGCGTTAGTTTTACAACATCTCGAGTGCCAGTAGTTTGGTTTGAATGTATACTCCAAAAATAAGAATAAAGTGTCTTAAGGCATTATTTACTATAGTGAATTCAATTTCATCAACTAACCTTGTAACTTAGGTATGACACCATCAACAGGAAGCAATTTTTTATTGGAAAAAAGATTTGTTTAAAAAATTCGTCATAAATCGAACACTTCTTTAAATTTCGTATTTTTAAAACGGTAGCTAAGGGAGAGTGAATCACTGTTCTCCATTTTAGTGACTTTCTGCAGATGGATTATGGTCGATAAGACGAAATAATCACTGTTCTCTATTATGGTCGATGACTTTCTGTAGTTGTTCCACCAATTGAGATTTTTTTCCTGACAAAGAACACCAACAAGGGCTCTCCCAAGAAACCCACCCTCCAGGTGGTCGCGTGATAAGTTAGACCCTGCTGTGGCCTTCGCTGAGTAGTACTCACGGGGTCAAAACTTACTCGCCTCTTGGTGGCTTACCCGGAATGCCATGGTGGTGGGTTCTGCGGTATCTCCTCGGGAATTAGTCGGTCGCCGTCGGTTTGAGCGCAAGCTCACTGGCACGGCTGGACACCCCGGTTATAATAAAAAAAAAACAAGGGCTCTCCCAAGAGATATTGTTTACAACACTATCACGGTTGTTTATTTATGAAAAATTAATGGTTTAGGGAGTATTTTCTTGAAAATAATTATTTGTGTCCCTTAGAAAAATTAATCGACAGATATGCATTATTAACAATAATTTACTCCTAGATGTTTTCGTTGATGAAAAAAATTCATCAATAAGCAATAGCCTCAATCAATTCTAGAATTTTTTTTTCTAAATCGCTGGCTGAATTGTCGTTTTTCTTATTACATCTAATAAATGTTGAATATGATGTTGGAGTGGGCAAGATAATCTTCTATCATGCATCATATTCGCAGTCATCAAGAGCAAGGATCGTATACTAGCCATTGTCATCTACCATGCTTTTGCTTCTTGACCGGTTGCATTAACATTTCTTTACCCTCTATATGGTGGGTGCAAAGAAATCTGGAGAGGTTAATTGAATATATAACCTTGGTTCCAAGATATATTGCGAATGATTTTGGCTCTACTATCATCAATTCACTCACATTTCAAAGCAATAAAAGAACACATGGACCATTCGGCATTGAAAGATCATTGGATTTTATGGGAGTTCTAGCTCCTATCTTGAATCTCTAGTGTATTGGATCATCTGGAGGCAAAGGTGGATACTAATGTTTGCCTCATTCTTCTTTAGATGATTGATCCAACCTCTGATAAAAAAAAAGATATGTATCTTGGTTATATATCATCTCTTCAACAAGTTTAGCAACAAGCATAATTGGCCTCCAGTTTTAATGAAGAGAAAAACTTAAAAGTTATCCTTTCAATGAATATCCAAATAAACAATTTCAACGATTCTTTCAATTTTTTGTTAACTTTTTTCAACTCTATGTAAGCCTCTATATGGAGAGTATACTGAATGTACAAGAATGGCTATAATAAATGTTCTCTTATTCGTATTAATAGCTATTTTAGAGATATGTTTTTACGCAATGCAAGTAGGTACGATGAATATATTTATTGTGTGAAGACAACATTTAAAGCTGATCGATCACATAGATCTAAAGCCTGTTCTTCCTTGTGGGCGAGCCTATTCTCTCCATTGTTGTAGTGGGGGAGGTGGTAAGAAAACGAGACATGTCCAGGTTGGTTTCTCGAATACGTTCATTGTGTAAAGACAACATTTAAATGCAGAACAATTGAAAATAATTTATTCTTTCGTTCAAAGTGAAAGGTTCTTAGGATAAATTGATATGGTATATGGTACTATCTTGTAAGGCACATATCAATCTCTCGAGTGGATCTTAACTGGACCCGATGGAATGTGTTATTCATCTACTCAACGGTTTCGATGGTCACAATCTATATGGATTTTGATCCTTGCACAATTAGGTCAATACTTACTTTCATGCCTCAGTATTCATCTGCTCAACGGTTTTCATAGCCTCAACCTATTAGGATTTTGATCAAAAGGGCTCTTATTTGTTTTTTGTGTGACTACCTCAATATTAAAATCCGCTAATCACATTGACATAATTAATAGCAACAATAATCGTGTACACATTCTCCAAAAATTACGAAATATTTCAAAACTAGTAATTTCATGGCCTAAACATTCTCATTTCGTAACAAAGAAAATTAAGAATTTTAATATGATTAGAATTTATTCACATGATGCTCGGTAGAGTTTCATATCAGGCAAAAACAATTGGTATATTATACGTGAATCTGAAGTTAATTTCATTAATTAATCGTATACAAGCGCACTTGGTGGAAGATCATCAAAACCAGTAAGAAGAACCACAGAAACGCAATCGGTCCATATTCACTTCCCGACCGTCTCCTCTATTCAAATTCTCGTTCTCTCCGAAACAGTCGACCTCCAATGGCCTTAAGGATTCACCCCCTTCCCCTTCCCCTTCTTGCCCTGCGACGACACCCAAAATCCCGCCTTCACCCTATCTGTTTTACTGCCCACAAATCTCTTGTCGTCTCCGTGTCATGCACGGGCAAGGAGATCGGCGACGCTGAGGTCGCGTCCGCTTTGGCCGAAGAGGTCGCGAGGGTGCACGCCCAGAGGAAGCAGAAAGACGAGGCCTTGAGCAAGAGCAGGGCCCTCTTGTTCTCCGAGCTCTGCGGCTACTTGTCGCTGAGGGAGGACGAGTTGCAGAAGAAGTGGGAGAGGATGGAGGATGGCGAGAGGAGGGATTTGGCGAAGGAGTTCGTGTCGAATTGGAGCGTCCATTTCCATCCTTTGTCCGCGAGGTCTGTCATGGAGATGGTCGAAGAGCATCTGCAGCAAGAAAAGAAGCCGTCTTTTTTGAACGATTCGACGTTTTTTCCTAGTTTGAAGAGATTGATGGGTTTGGGTGATAGCAAGTGAATGTGTCTGGGAGTTATAGTTTTGTCGGGGGGGGGGGGGGAAGTGTTTATTCGCTTTGCAGTTTCTTTCTTCTTTTCTCGGATGGGAAGAGCAAAGCAGTGAGTAGTGACTGTCGGTTTACGATCTCCTTTCGATCAATTGATTGTACATGTTTACACAGAATTATCGTGGCAACTTGAGTCTTTGCTCTTGCTTCCCCTTCTTTTTCCAATGGAGTTTTGTTCGTTGAGTTCTGATTGATTGGCAATGCTTATCGTTCGAACGAACCTTCAGCGTTTGATGGGTATTAAAATATGAAGCAGAATGAATCAATTGGAACCGGTCAATTTTCAATGATGGGAGGTTTGATTTGAGTGACTACTAGATAAAGCATTTTGCCTCAGTTTGGCTGTTCTGACATCGTAGTAGAGCATAATAGAACCGGGCAAAGAAGATCTCCACCTCCTTGACTCTGCCATCCTCAGTCGTACTTTCACTCTGTAATATGCCATTTGGGCCTCTGTCTAAATGTAATCGCAAATTGACTTGAAGGCTATGTATTGCGACCTCTTGCTTTCTTGGTCAATGTGGATTGCCTGTATTGCGACGGTTATTTGGGTTGTCTTCTCCATTTATTTCTTGAACGACTTCTGCAAGAAAAGAAGCTCACAATTGTTTGTAAAATAAAATGTGCCACAAGTCAATGGCTACTTGCCTGTCTCGCTTGTCCAGGTAAATAAGCAATTTGTCCGTCGCTGCTAACCAGGATACGATTATGAGTTTTTCTTGTGCTTTAGGGTATCAGATACTGACAAGGGCTTCACTTAATTTCTCTATGATAGCCGTATAGATGCCGATGTCAGGGCCTTCAAAGACAGTGAGGAAGCTCCATGAAGGAGGAGAGATTGGCCCTGATCTTTTAGAAGCCATCAAGAACTCAAGGATTTTCATACCAATTTTCTCTAAAGAGTAAAGATTATGCTTCTAGTAGATGGTGCCTCAAGGAGCTGGCGCCAATGGTTAAATGCAGGGAAGAAAGGAAACATGTGATCTTTTCAATCTTCTGTTACGCCCCATGAGTTCGGCACACAAAAGCCTTCCCTCGGCGCAAGAAGCACTACAGCCACGAGACCATTCAAGGATGGAGGGATGCTCTTAATGTGGATGGAGCATCAAAAGGATTGGAACTGAAGAACATTGCTGATGGGTAACTTGTTAACTCATGAGTTTGCGTGACTTGCTATGTTGTGGATTTCTGTTTTCTGGCCTGGTGAATGCATGCTTGGTTGGCTAGTATGTATCTGGAAAAGAGATCATTGCTATTGTAAATGACTAGTCAATACTATGACATGTCACTCTTATATAGTATGACTGACAATTGCACATTGCATCACCGGGGTTTATCACTGCTTTAACCACCACCACTAGCTAGCCAATGCAGTGGTGCTATACTGCGATTGACTCTACAACTACCACCGACTAGGTAAGACTACTGTTGCCATGGTCGTGTACGACCAACTTCTTGGACCATTTGAGTACCATATCTTTGTCAAAGACATCTGAGAGCCATTGCTGCAGCAAAAGGGTCTTGAATATTTGCAGAGTTTACTGGTCGCTAACATCCTTAATGGTGACTACTCTGTTTTGGTAAGTGTCTATGAGGGAATCAAAGAGCTTGAGCAGAGATTGGGGAATAATAAAGTTCTCATTCTTCTCGTGAAAAGCTGAAGCTCTTGTATCTTGGAAGTAGCGGAAGTCTACGTGAGATTGTAGGGCTTGAAGAGACGGAAACATTGGAGTTGCTGAACATTTTTTGGTGCAAAGAAATTCAAAAACTACCAAACCTTTCAAAGCTGCAGAGGTCACGAAATGGATAAATTCGTGTTTGTGAGAAAGATATAGATCCAGGGTCTTGAGGTACTTAATTCTCTGAAATTGTTGGACACTACAGGATGTGCACTTGTACAGCGCTTGAAAATGTACCTGATATGCCAAGTCTTACAATTAAGCATTAAGTCTAGTTATTTAGCAAAGATGGAGGTTACTTATCTCCCGAAAATTACGATACCCCTTTCTAAAGGAGTTTGATGCGATGGCCTCTCTGTGCAACTTCCAGCAGGTAATTACCCTAATTGCTTGGTTCTGTTTTACTCAATTTCATTTTTCTGTCTGCATAGTCGTTGAAGAAATTGCTTGTTCCGATGAATTTCTATCCCAACATCCAAAACATCGTTGACAAATAAAGAACCGCAGAAAATAATACCCCTATATTTCCCCGTATGTCGAATTAGCAAATAGCTGCCGTACTATTTAAGTTCTTAAATATATGTCTAGTCTTTGAGAAGTGTACTTTCTTTATCTTTTGTCCTCGTGCAGGATCACATACCAAATACCCACTCGAGTTAGATTTCCCATTTCCATGCATGCTCCCATCGGCGAGGAGGATATATATTGTTGATTCATCTGCTATAGGCGCCGATGTCCTGAATTTTGGCCTTTTCTGATTGTATTAATGAACAGGTCCTCTTGCAATGTTTCCCAATGTCATGCTGAGAGAAGTAGTCATTTCCGTCAGTAGTTATATGTGTCGCTTGGTGTCTGAAAGAACTTAGTGCAGTGTGTTTCTGAAGATGAAGCATGCTTGTATTGTAGATCTGTACATGAAATTACCAATTTTTTTGAATTCATCTACCAACATTGTTCGCATTGTTTCAGTAGTTTACGAGTATTTGTTTGTGGAACTTACCAATGTGTTAAATGATCAACATTTGAATGAAATGTCACTAATCAGATTCAAAAGTTGCCATCATCTTCCTTGTCGTGGAGAATGTTACAAGTTAATGTGAAAAGTGAAAACTTAATAAAAAAAAAAAAAACTTTCTAAAACATGTCAAAACTCCCTCTTTGCTTTTTACGACGAAAAGTCAAATCACTACGTTTTTAAGCTATCTTCTGGTAATTTGACAGTTTCAAACTTATTACCGACAAGTTTGAACTTACTTTTGACCTTGGAAAGTCAGAGAACACATGGCAAGATTGCCGACCAATATGTAGTTGATGTTTCTTGGCGCCATTGCTCATTCATGGTCTGGTTCTTGACAAGGTCAAACCTATTCCGTCCTCGAGCGCACAAGTCTTCTTCTCGCTCGTAGGCTTGTCCGAACATTCCATTGCAGAAGCAGAACGGGTGCAGATGGCGAAGCTTCCATTTGTCGCTCCTCCTTTATCTACCGACTTGCACCTTCTCTCTCCGATGTGCTCCTCATCTCAAGGAAAAGTTTGGAGCTTTTTCGTAGTCTCGCACTCAGTCGCGTATCATCCTCATGGGAATCGAAGAAATTGTGGGATGCATTCCATTTTCTTGCTCGTCGGTTCATCGGTGGAAGTATGATGTGTTCGTGAGCTTCAGAGGTGAGGACATAAGGAAGACCTTCGCGGCCCACCTCTTCCGCGCGCTGAAGCAGGCAGGGTTCTCCTACTTCGAGGACAAGGACAAAGTGGAGGCTGGGATTTTCATTGAGCCCAACCTGCTCGACGCGATCCACCATTCCAGGGTCTCTCTCGTCGTTTTCACCACCAACTACGCGGACTCGCGGCAGTGCTTAGACAAGCTGGTGGAGATCCTGGAGTGCAACAGGAGGTTCCGAGATCATCAGGGTCCGGTGGTTCTGCCTATTTTCTACGATGTTGAGATAAGCGACGTCCGGAAACAGTGCAGGCGATTTGGGGATGGTTTTGGAAGGTGTTTGGCCACCCACACAGACGATTTGCAGGTGCAAAAGTGGAGGGATTCGCTCAAAGAAGCTGGGAATATGTCGGGATGGCATTTATCCGGTGATGCTAACGGGTAATGCATTATCTTCCCCGAGAGCATTATGTTCTTAGTCGTATTCTCAGTTGCGCTCACCTGCAAAAGCTCATATTGTTGCTCGATTTGAACGAACTTAGATTCTGTTTGATTTGGGTGTCAGTATTTATGGAAAATTATATATATAAAATAAGTTATAAACTTATTGCACCGGTGTCAATTCAGTTTTTAACCTTTCAAATTGATCAATTTAATATTAAATCTTTGACAATTTGGCCATTCCGGCAAATTTTGATTGAAAATCACTTACATGGACTTTGGTTGAGTGGGCGATTTTATAATTTTTTTAAAAATATTTTGTGTTTCTTTTATAATCTTTATGTTTTTTTTCCTTTTTTTTCTTTCTTTTCTTCTAAGCCGAATGAGGGTCGTAGCCCTAGCTTAGACGGCTTTGCGAGCGTTGCCAGATTTGGGCAAGGGTTGGCCATTGACGCTCGCCCAGTGTTGGCTGGTTCTTAGAAAAAAAAGGAAAAAGAAAGAAAGAAAAAGAAAAAGAATTAATATTATTCACGTCAGTGCCGACTATCCTATGTGGCATTGCTTGCTAATATTCATGTTAGTGATTTTCGGCCAAATTTGATAAATCGTCAAAATTTTGAGAGTTAAATTAGTCAAATTGAAAGGTTTAGGACTGAATTACAACAAATGTAATAGATCTGGGAATTTTCCGATAATTTACCGACTTTAATATGAAGGTGTGTATCCACCTGTGCTTGCGGGACAGCCCGTTAAAGGGTATTGGACGAGAAAGGATTACAAAGGCATGTGGATGGATTTAGCTTCTCAAGTTGGTCTTGTATATGAGAATAGAGAACTACAAGCCTATTTATAGGCCTCTTTAGCCGACATGCTCCGCAAATTATCTGTGGTCGCGTCAGAGATATTTGTTGGAAATACTGAAGATTGTGACATCTCGAAGATTACGATAATGGGATCAAATTGATCCGATTGATTCAGATTGATTGTAGGATCTTGTATATTTCGAGAAAGGACAATCTTGTATATTTCTTTCCTTTATTTTTCCTCTTTCTAGGGCTATATATGATCATATGTACAGAATATGAGATATAACAATACACACTCTTCTCCCAACTCTGTGTATTTTTCCCAAATACTACGTTTCTTACATGGTATCAGAGCTTCCTTTCTTGACCTAGCTTCCGAGCAAAACTCCCGATTGTCTCCCGAATCGTCTTGCTTTCTCGTTGTTGCAAAAAGGCTAGCCCACCTGCAAAACACTTAAGCATTCCATGTAGAAATCATATTCACAAGACACCATGAAGAACGACAATGCTGATTTCGAAGCTATTGGGGAGTTGCTCCCAAACTTGACAGAAGAACTACCTCCAGCCTCGAATATCCAGATTCTGGTGTTTGATGTTCAACTCCAATACACTCAAGAGCCTGTTTTTCAGGCTCAGCCCAACCAGTGGCAATTCTTCCAGGTTCAGCCCAACCAAAGGCAGCCTATTCCGGGCCAGCCAATCCAGTGGGTGCCTGCTTCGGCTTCATCGGGCCCATGGTATTACGGGTCCCTTCAGCCCACTGTTTTGGGACCATCAACGCCTGCAAAGATGGGTCAGACACAAGTTCAACCAAGGGAAGGCCCGCCAACCACAATTGGGGCAGGCCAGGTCCCCGGGCCCTCTATTTCGTACGCGGGTTATCCAGGTCAGGTGCCCGAATTAGACATAGCCACGGGCCGGTTCCGGCCGGGAATCGGCCTGTGAAAACTGCTGAACCGGCCCGTACGGCCTGTTCGGCGGTTTCGAACTGGAACCGGCTCGTATGGAACGGGCCGGTTTTGGTTCCTGGTTCGGAACCGCCAATTCTGAACCGGATCGGAACCGGCGGTTTCGAACCACCGGCCCAATCTGGAAGACGCTCTCCAACTCATTGAGCGAACTCGGTATGGGGCCCTCCAAGTAGTTGATGGCGAGGTCCAAATCGGTGAGTCTCTTGAGCCTCTCGAGCGACTCCGAAATCTCCCCGGTCAAGCTACACTCGGTCAGCCAGAGCACCTCCAGATTCGTCAAGTTCCCGAGCTCCGGCGGGATCCAACCGGGCGCGAAAGGGTTGTACGAAGACAGGTTCAGCATCTTCAGCGTGCTAATGTTGCCGAGAAAGCCTGGTACCCTGCCACCGAGGAGGTTGTACATGAGGGACAGCACCTCGAGCCTCTGGAACCGGCCGAAGCTCGCCGGGATGTCACCGGAGAAGTTGTTGCTGGTCAAATCGAGGTAGGCCAGGTTGGGGAGGTCGGCGAGGGAGGCAGGGAGGTCGCCGGTGACGAGGTTCTGGGTGAGGTCAAGGTGGACGAGGGAGTAGCAAGCGAAGACGCCGCAGGGGAGGGAGCTGATGGAGTTGTTGTTGAGGGAGAGGAACGTGAGGTTGGCGAGGTGGCAGAGGAGGAGGGGTAAAGGGCCGGTGAGGTTGGCGCTAGAGAGGTCGAGGGAGGTGACGGAGCCGGACGCGGGGTCCCAGCCGACCCAGGGCCAGGTATAGGGGGAGTCGTCGCGGTCGTCCTAGGCGGCGAGGGAGGAGTCCGGGTCGAAAAGGGAGAGCTTGACGCTGTGGACGTAAAGGCTGTCCTGAGGCCCGAGGCTCGGGGCTAGGGGCTCGGGGCCCGCGCTTCGGGGGTCGGGGTTCGGGGTCTCGGGTCTCGGGTTTCGAGTCTGGGTTATGGGGTATGGGGTATGGGGCTTGGGGCTTTGGGGCTTTAGGGCTCGGGGCTTTAGGGCTTAGGGGCTCGGGGCTTGGGGCTCGGGGGCCTGGGGCCTGGGGCCTAGGGCCTAGGGCTTAACGGCTTGAGGGCTTAAGGGCTTAGGGCCTAGCGCGTAGGGCTGGGGTCTGGGGCTTAAGGTCTAGCGCTTAGGGCATAGGGCGTGGGGTCTCGAGCTTGGGGCTTGGGGCTTGGGGTTGGGACTGGGGCTTGGGCCTAGGGCCTAGGGGCTTGGGCTTAGGGCCTAGGGCTTAGGGCTGACGGCTCGGGGCTCGGGGGTTCGGGGGTTCGGGGTTTCGGGGTTCGGGTTTCGGGGGTTTCGGGGTTTGGCTTTCGGGGTTTGGGGTTTCGGGGTTGCGGGGTTTCAAGGGTTCGGGGGTTCGGGGTTTCGGGGGTTCGGGGGTTCGGGGTTTAGGGGGTTCGAGGGTTTGGGGTTTGGGGTTGGGGGTTCGGGGTTGGGGGTTGGGGGTTCGGGGTTTCGGGTTTCGGGTTTAGGGTTTTTGGTTTGGGGGTTTTGGGTTTTGGCGTTTTGGGTTTAGGGTTTGGAGGGTTTGGGGGGTTTGGGATTGGGGGTTTGGGGTTGGGGGTTTGGAGTTTGGGGTTTGGAGTTAAGG